>OY728134.1:815921974-817121974 GCA_963277665.1 Viscum album | reverse complement strand
GCATGCACCCATTATTTCGCACAGCAAGGACACATCTTTCAACACGGGGTATACCCGGCGAGGGGGTACATGGAGTGTACTAACACTACGCGGCGTGTAGTTTCAAATAAACTGAAAAGTGTGTAAAAAGTCCATTTTACCCTCCAAAACACTTCGTGACCTTCTTTTTGACAAAGGAATGGGATGGAGAGGTCCGGGACATTACATCAGATACCTCTTAAAACATTCTCATCCCCGAGAATGCAAAAACCAACCCAGAGGAACCCAAAAAGATACCTCTTAGGGTTCTCGTTATAACAAGAACCCAACCAACAACCCTAATCATATGTGTTAGGAATTCCTTCTCTTGTGTTGAGATATTATTCGCTTCAGGCGGCACTGACTCTCCTGCACGAGTTTAATCGCATCCTCATTAATGCGTCTCGATTACGAATTGGGTATTCCCACTTCCATATATTAGGATTTTCCAACTTGCACTACCCCCAACACCACACAACCAACACACTGCCCGAACATGTGGTTTTGGGAAAATTCCTTCTCATATGTCGAGATATTATCCGCTTTAGGCGGCACTGACTCGCCCAAACAGGTTCAATCGCATCCTCATTAATGCGTCTCGATTAAGGGTCAGGTTTTTCCCTTTCCCCACACATCCAGAAATGTTACACATTACCAGGGAACAAGGAAACAAAAGGTCTCACAACCGACAAGCCAAGAATTCCATATATCAAAGGTACAGAGTACAACATCAACACAAAGCTCAGAAGAACAAGGGAAAACACAAGTCAAAAGAACTCTGGGTACTAAGCATGCATCTGGGTCTCCCGCTCCCAAGTGCTCTCCTCGAGGCCATCATGCCTCCACAACACACAAACCAAGGGAATGGTTCATCCACGGAGCACCTTATCTTTACGATCCTCGATTCTGACTGGTCGTTCCTCGAAGGTCACGTCGTCTCTCATATCTAACTCTCCCCAGTCGATAACGTGGGAGTTGTCCTGTAAGTACCGACAAATCTGGGAGATTTGGAAGACGTCATGAACCTTCTCTAACTAAGGTGGCAGGGCCAGCTAATATTCCACCTCGCCGACTCGCCTCAGCACCTCAAAAGGCTCGATGAACCTATGGGAGAGCTTTCTCCCTTTCCCAAACCTCCGCTGCCCCCGTAGAGGGGAAACCTTCAAGAACACATGATCTCCCACCTCGAACTCCAAGGGCCTCCTCCAACGATCAGCATAAGACTTCTATCGGTCCTCGGCCGCTTTCATCCTCTCACGTACAAGCTGGACTTTCTCTGTGGTGCTCTGCACTACCTATGGCCCAAGAGCACCTGTCTCACCAACCTCTACCTAGAAAATGGGTGGACGACATGGCCTTCCATACAAAGCCTCAAATGGTGCCATGCCAATAGTAGAGTGGAAGCTGTTGTTGTATGAGAACTCTACTAAAGGAAAGTGTCGTACCCATGATCCTCTGAAATCTAGAATGCATGCTCGCAGCATGTCCTCCAACGTCTGGATAGTCCGCTCCGTCTGCCCATCGGTCTGGGGGTGGAAAGCAGTGCTAAGGCATAGCTAGGTGCCAAAAGCATGTTGTAACCCTCTCCAGACTCATGAGGTAAACCGAGTATCCTGATCTGAGATGATAGTCTTTGGAACTCCATGAAAACGTACCACCTCATCTACGTACCTCTGTGTTAAGGTACTCACTAGGCCTGACTCCTTAATTGCTAAGAAGTGAGATGATTTCGTCAGTCGATCCACCACTACCCAGATAGCATCATAACCACCCTGAGCTCTGGGTAGTCATGTGACGAAGTCCATTGATATGTCATCCCACTTCCACTTGGGGACATCTAAAGGATGCAAAAAACCACTGGGAACACGGTGTTCAACCTTCACTTGCTGACACACTAGGAATTTAGCCACAAACTCCGCCACTGCCCGTTTCACCCTGGGCCACCAAAACTGTTCCCTCAGGCCTTGGTACATTTTTGAAACTCCTGGATGTACCGCCAAGGCTGAGCTATGGAACTCACGGAGAACTATCTCACGCATTGTCTCTTGAACAAACAACCTTCCATGGAAAAGCATCCGATGTCGGCTATCCTCTGACCATCCCTCTGGAGCGTTCCCCTGATCGACACGATCCCACATCACTTCCGCCTTGGATTCCCCCCACTGAGACTCTTCCACCTTCTGCAACAAGGAGGATTGCACCATCATCTGAAACAAACAACCTCTAACACCTTCTACCCTGGCATCCAAGTGCAAGGCAGCCAACTCTCCCATCACCCTCCAAGCATCAGTGGATTCCCGAACTACTTCCTGATGCGACTTTCTGCTCAGGGCATCAGCCAAAATGTTGCCCTTACCTTCAGTGTAAGAGATCTCAAAGTCATAGTCTTAGAGAAACTCGACCCATCTCTGCTGCCGCAGGTTCAGGTCACGCTGGGAGAAGATATAACGCAGGCTCTTGTGATCTGAGAAGACCACAAAGTGCTCCCCAAAGAGGTAATTTCACCACAACTTCAGTGCGAACACTACTGCTACAAGCTCTAGGTCATGGGTGACATAGTTACGCTCATGAGGGCGTAACTGCCTAGACCCATAACAGATCACTCCCTTCTTTTGCATCAGCACACACCCCAGACCAAGGCCATATGAATCACAAAACACTTCATACAACAACCCTTCCTCTGGAAACCTGAGTACGGGAGCACTGACCAACTTCTCCTTCAGGTAGTCGAAAGCTTTCTAACACTGCTCGCTCTATAGGAAGACTTGGTTCTTCCTTGTCAAAGCTATAAATGGAGTAGAAACTCGAGAGAAGTCCAAAATAAACCTGTGATAGTAACCTGCTAACCCCAAGAAACTACGAACTTCTTCCAAGCTCTTGGGTGCTGCCCAAGGAACAACTGCCTCCACCTTCGACGGGTCCACTGAAACTCCATGTTGAGGAACCACGTGCCCAAGGAAGTGTACTTCTTGTGTCAAGAACTTACACTTCGACAATTTCCCATAAAGCTGGTGGTGTCGAAGGACCTCCAAGACTACCCTGAGATGATCAACTTGCTCCTCCTATAATCTTGAGTAGACTAGGATTTAATCGATAAACACAACGACGAACTAGTCCAGAAACTCTTGGAAGACAAAGTTCATAAGTCCCATGAACACAGTCGGTGCATTCGTAACTCCAAACGGCATCACTAGAAACTTGAAGTGACCATACCTTCACCTGAAAGCCGTCTTCGAGATGTCACTGTCCTTTACCCTCAGCTGATGATATCTAGATCGTAGATCAATCTTGGAAAACCAACCTACTCCCCTCAGTTGGTCGAAGAGATCATTTATCCTTGGAAGGGGGTAACGGTTCTTGACCATTACCTGGTTCAACCTTCAGTAGTCTATGCATAGCCTGAGACAACCATCTTCCTTCTTCACGAACAAAACCAGATCACCCCATGGAGATACGCTGGGTCGAACAAAACCCTTCTCCATCAGATCGTCAATCTGAATCCGCAACTCCCGCAACTCCGAAGGTGCCATCCGATAAGGGGCCATTGAAATTGGATGGGCACTAGGTTGTAAGTCTATCCCGAACTCAACGTCACGTCGGGGGGGTAGAGTCACAACCTCCTCAGGAAAAACATCGAGGAAATCCCCAACAACCTCTGGGACATCCATCATCTTTGTATTAGCTGGAACCACTAATAACCCGCCTAACAATGAAAGGAGAGGCTTTACATGCCAGCTTCCCACCTGATAGATCCTCTCACCAACAAAAGATACGCGCTGCCCATCTACGTCGGAGAACACGACTCTTCTCCATAAGCAGTCGATAACGACACTAACAGAAAACAACCAGTCGATTCCTAGGATGACATCGTATGGCTACATCTGTAACAGAAGAAGGTCCCCACTAGATCGATGTGGTCCCAACGTCAGCCCACATCCCCGGAAAACACAAGATACGCTGGTCTGGCCTCCAACTGGTGTACTCAGTACCATTGGTATGGAAAGTCTCTATACATCTAGTCCCAAAGCATGGGCTAGACCAAGTGTAACGAAGGAGTGCGAAGCACTCGAATCGAACAAAGCAGAAACAAGAGTGTTGAACAAACAAATCATACCTCGCACCACCTCTGGTCCTGCTAGAGCTGTCAACTCTGCTGCGTGCAACTGTCCATGCCCAGCTCCTCTGCCTCTATGATGTCATCCACCTCCCCGACCACACCCTGGTCGAGGTCCTTGAGGAGCACCCTGAGGTCGGCCTCCTCTCGCAAAGTCTGCCCTCGGAGGAGCATGGTCCTGCTGCTGCTGGAAGGGTCTCGCTGGCAACTGGTGCTGCTGAGGTGGGCACTGAACCTGCCCACCACCACCATACTGAGCTCAGGTCGGGCACTGACTCTGAAAGTGCTCGAAACCTCCACAAGAAAAACACATCAGTCTTTGGATCGTGAAAAAGGGACGAGGAACTGAAGATCTGAACTGGAACTGCTGGGGCCTACTCCCCACTGGCCTGAACCTGGAGGGTCCCGTCGTAGGAGACCTGCTGCTGACTGCCTTCCCCTTCGACGAGCCTTGCTGGTTCCCCTCTCGGGGTGCACCTCCCAGTGAGTGAATCCTCTCTACAACCTCTGCCTTCTTCTATACCGCCAAGTACATCGGAAGGGTGAAGGGGGTGACAGCATACTGGAGAAAAGGACGAAGCGCCTCCTCCAAACGTCTCCCCCGAGACTCCTCATCCAGAAAGAGATCCAGAGCAAAGTGCAAGAGATCCTTGAACTTGATCCCCAAATCTCGTACCGACATACTCCCCTGCTGAAGGGAGAGTAACTCTTGCCGCTTCTCCGCCTTGATCATTGAATAAAGGAATTCCTCTCAGAATTCCTTCTCAAAGTCAGCCCAAGGAACCTCTGCCTCTATCCTCTCTCTGAGGTAGATTTTCCACCACTGTCGCGCCGCGCCTCTCAGATGACTGACTGCTAGGGGAACCCAGTACTCACTCGGAGAATGGATCAAGGTAGAAGCGATCCCGAGCTCCTCAAGCCACCCCTCCGTCTCTGTATCTGAAGTACTACCCTCGTACTTCTTGAGGGTCTGTCGCTGAAAATAACGGAGAGTCTTCTGCCACTGGCTATCTTCCTCCTCTCAGTCAATCCTCAGGTGATCGACTGCTTGAATCTTCTGGGCCTCGGACATTTGAGCCACCCAGGGATGACGTCCAGGTGCCATAGTTGTATGGTAAACAAGGATCGCTAAGCCCAAGTAGTAAGGAAAGATTAAGATTTTATTTTATCATTTTATTTAAATTTCTTTCCCAAAACACCCAAATCAAGTAAAACACAATCATGATAATGCATGTCCCTTCCCTAGGGTCTCTACCCTGCAATAAATGTAGTCTCACTTGGTCATTCGGTAGGCTCAGAGTCCTTGCATCGGATCATAGGGGGCCCTAAAATCCTGTGTCCTAGCCGGCCTTCCCTGGCCTATGTCATGCACCAAGATTAACTAACATTGTCGCCCTACCATCCCATGCAATCCTCATTGTGCCTAACTTCAGACTTCATCCTATCTCTCAACCATCACCTCTAATACCATTCTGTCATGACCCCCTCCCACCAAAGATTCCCCTCCTGAGCTGGCAATGTTGAAAGGGAGATAATGACCCCCGAGTCCCACCTCCAGTAGGCCCTAGGGTGGCGACTAGCACCAAGGGTATGAGTTTTCACAAATATGAGAGGCATTACCCTTTTTTATTATTTAGTATCAGGAAATAGGACAATTCAACCACAAAAAAGGAAAAGAACAAGTGTGTAGAAATAAATCCAAACCAATCCCACATGCATATTTAAACAATTTTATAACAAGGTGCAAGTACAAGAACGTTCAAAGTACAATACCAAAAGAAACAAGTCTATAGCAACTGCAACAACTCCAACTGTCCGACTAGTAGGGTCCCGCACGTCCCTGGTAGTCCTCCTGGAAACCTGAAAGTAAACGTAGGGTGAGCATACAAGTATACTCAGTAGGGAAACCTAAAGCTCTCATTCACAAGTGGGGAGACATCCTAATGTTCCATGAGAAAAACAGAAGAAACCTAGCAAAGAATTATATCCACCCAACCTCACCAGCCACACTCACCAAAACAGAAGCACAACATGTAGTAGTATATAAGAAACAAGAGTATTGGGTACCCTGCACCATTTCCCTTTAGTTAGCTGCTCTTCCTAATGGCGAACGTCCTGACGCTGCCACACTCTCCCCGCCCACACACACTTGGGCCTCACTACCATGTATCCCGCCCGCACACACCTGGGCCTCACAACCACGTATCCCGCCTGCACACACTTGGGCCTCACAACCACGTATCCCGCCCGCACACACATGGGCCTCATCCCGAAGATTCTTGGGAAACAGTAGAACCTGTCCGAAGAGTCTTGGGCTAAAGCCACCCCATTCGAAACCTACCCGAAGAGTCTTAGGTGTAAGGTTGCCTCAAGCCATCACAGCCTAGGGGAGAAGGAGCAGGAAGGAGCTAGTAACTAAGGAAAAAACACCCTCTCCCATGAAATGGGAGTGTTTAACACTAAGTTCTCAACATGGGTGGGGTGCGATAAAACACAAAGGATACAGATATATATATACCAACCACACAGCCCAACCTATGGCTTCTAAATAGAGAAATCGAGCATGTGCCTCGGCACTGCTACTACGAAGCATGCATACAACAAACAACCAAACCCCCATTTAGGTTTTCACGTTTCAACAGAATTAGTTTATTTAGTTCCTTAACAACTGGGCAACTATACACAACCAACCACATCGATTGTTCGTAAAACATATCCCTGGCATCCACAAATCAAGTTAGGAAAACACAAGTAGCACAACCAAGACCTTCTTATCAACCAACCAACCCCATTGATTATTAAACCCATTCCATTACCATGACCCACCATTCATTAACTCTTCCACTTTTTATTTATTATTCACAACCCGGTCCATTCATATTCCAACCCATCCCTGCAACCCTGCTGCCAACCGCCATAACCACAATCGCATCGTACATCATTATCCCTTTAATACCATTTATCGCAGCCTCGCTGCCCATTACTAACATAACATTCACACAAACCCACAACCAAGTCAACCGCAGTCCCGCTGCTCACCCTATCCACAACAACCCAAAAAACACCCCAATCACATGATACATATCCAATCCAACACCCACATGTTCATTATTCTATTTTTTTTAATCGGGGTCATCACACAAGGGTTCCAGATTTTAAACGGACAAATTTACATGATTAACCAAAATTACACATTCCACAAAGTTCCATCCACAAAAATGGTCTAGAAAGATAGGGCAACATTTAATTGTGCAAGAAAAGGGCCCCAATGACCGTGATTTTCAGTAGGTAGCAGCTCATTCACAACATAATATCACAGGATATAAAGATAACAGCAATCTCAAACTTCAAAACCCCGTTCTTTAACCAGTTATTATCTTAATTTAATGGTTCAACTGTTTATCATAAAAACAAGAGGATACCCACCCCGCATGATACACAAATTATAGAGACAAAGGTAAGATCCCTACCTCAATAGGTTCTGATCTCAACACTCCCCTAGATCAACCTTAGAAGACATCTGTCAGCGTCCGTCACTTCTGTCGGGTCCCGGAAAAACCTCCTCAGGTAGAAGTTGGAAAGGAAAGGCTGAAGAAAAGACAAAAGATCCAAGCTCGGAAGTTCTGCCTCGTCGTTACGATCCCGTGGCCGCTGACGGATCGTAAATTGGAGCTTAGATGAAGAAGTTATGGAAGAAAGAGCCTTCGAGTCTCTTGGGAGAACTCTGCTCAGAGGAAAGGGGAGGAGAGGGGAGAGTTGAAAGGAGGATGGGACCCCTCCTTTTATAGGCGAGAAAAGAAAAAGTACACAACGTGTACTTTATGGTACACGGCGTGTACTTGGTTAATTCACATGGTCTCCACGCGGCTTCCAACACGGCTCCGCGGCCGTTGACTGGTCAACACACGGTTTGGGGGTAACGCATACGCGGGGAGGGACTACACTGCATGTAGTTTGGACACACGGCATGTACCAATTTATTGCACATGGAAATGACACGGCTCCAATATGGTACACGACCGTTGACTGGTAACGCGTACGTGGGGAAGGACTACACGGCGTGTAGAACTGGACACACGGCGTGCACCCATTATTTTGCACAGCAAGGACACGACTTTCAACACGGGGTATACCCGGCGAGGGGGTACACGGCGTGTACTAACACTACACGGCGTGTAGTTTCAAAAAAACTGAAAAGTGTGGAAAAAGTCCATTTTACCCTCCAGAACACTTTTTGACCTTCTTTTTGACAAAGGAATGGGCTGGAGAGGTCCGGGCCATTACATGCTTCATCCTGCAATTTCTTTGATTCAATCATCCTTGATGGAAATGGAAAGGGTAAGTCTTTCTTCTCCCTTTTTTTCCTTTGAAATTGTGTTTCTGGTCTCTTATTCCTTGGCATATCCTTCTCTTCCTCCTCTTTCTTCTCTTCTTCACAATGAATTTTCACAGATTTTTCAGATTTTTCAACTTCATTCTCCCTCAACTCAAGCGGTCTTGTTTCTGTTTCATGGGATTCTGGTGGTGATATCTCTTTTCCACTTCTTTTTGTTATCATGCTGACATTCTCCTTTGGGTTTGGGATTTTTTGGGAAGGAAGTTTCCCATGATTTTTGGTCATGATTTCAACAAATCTTCCCACCGTGTTGGCCAGCTTGTCAACCTTATCTGCTAGGTCATCAAACCTGGATTGTAGCTGCTCCATAGAAGGTTTTGTGATTGCAGATGGTTGATCATAGGGTCTTGGGAAAGTGGGTGGTATGTGGTGTGGAGGCTGGTTATAAGGTTGCTTCTGTTGAAATGGTGGTGGGTTTTGGAACTGGTTTTGGTTAAGAGGTCTAGCTTGATTTTGCTGATTTCCAAACCCATACTGAACATGGTTAGGATCTCTCCATCCTTGATTCTGTTGGTACTTCCTTGGTTGAAAGGTTACAGCACAAATTTCTATTCCCTGTATTTCAGCACATTGGTCATGTAACGGCCCGGGTTTTGTGGGGATCCTTTACTTTGTGAAAATCTTGTGTTGGGTTTTTTGGTCTGGGAATCATGGCGGTGTAGGCCTATCAGTAGCCTTAGCCTACCGGTAGCAGGCCTACCGGTAGCCTTGGCCTACCGGTAGCCTTGGCCTACCGGTATCCTTGGTCTACCGGTGGCCTTGGCCTACCGGTGGCCTTGGCCTACCGGTGGCCTTGGCCTACCGGTCGCCTTGGCCTACCGGTGGCCTTGGCCTACCGGTCCCCTTGGCCTACCGGTGGCCTTCGCCTACCGGTCACCTTGGCCTACCGGTGGCCTTCGCCTACCGGTAGCCATCACCCACCGGTAGCCTTCGCCTACCGGTAGCCGTCACCCACCAGTGGCCTTCAGCCACCGGTGGCTCTGGCCTACCCCCACGGGTTCTTTCCAGTGGTGTTCCTTCTTGCACAATTAGGGTTTTAAACTATAAAAACCCTGCTTTTATTACAAACTTAAACATGATTTATTACATAAAACTTCACTTGATACAATAGAGAAGATCGATAGGTTTAGTGTCTTTGGGGATTAGGACCATTACATAAAAACTTAAAACATGAAATACAACATCTTTATTGAAAAATTCCATTACATGACCACTACATTCCCTCGTACTTATCATTGCATGGGATAACCTGAGGACATGCATAAGAAAAGGGTGAGCTATAAAGCCCAGTAATGGAGTACACATGGAATAACATGAGGAGTACAATACATGTTAGACAATAGGCATGTCAATAGAGCATATAAGAAACATGAACATAAAGGCATGATAAAGCATGATAATCATAACATGGAAATGTGGCAACAACACTTAACATGGAATTAGCATCAGCCAAGGCTCATTGCACATGGAGCATGAGTAAATCCTCATTGCACATAAAGCACGAGTAAACCCTCGTTGCACTTGAATTATCATGAGTCAACACTCATTGCACATGATGTATCATGATACTATACTTTACCCAATGCATTGGAGCGCTATAAGGGCGCACCCTTCTTAAACATTTCATTTCATGCATAAGTGTGCCACATGGATCATAAAATATGGATTCATAAAACATAATCATTTATTCCACGATAAAGGAATGTGGAATTCATACATGAAAATTTGTAATCAATAAGTAAATGTGCATAAAGGTGAATACCCTTGATGGATAAATGGGCATGGTATCCACTACACAATGGCATTGGCTTAGAAAATCAGTGCAATTTCGGCAGCGTAACAACGCGACATAAGAATTCATAAAAAATGGTTGATGAGAGATAAAGGGGTTATTCATCATATTTAAATGTAATGGATAGTAAGGAGGTCATATAGATACATGTCCCAACAATTTTAATGGAATTTAGATTCATGATACAAAATTATTGCTTGAATGTAAAAGAAGAGAGAGAAGTTCCTTTCGGAATTTCAGCATAGTAACGGGTGTACATGAGAGGCATTTAATGAGAGAGAAAGGGGTCTCCCATCATTCAAACAATAAGAGGGCAGTATGGGGTAGGTTTAAAACCATACCCCAACATTCATAATTGAAATTAAAAGGGCAATACAACTTAAAGAAAATTGACAAAAATTGAGAAAGGAAGAAAAAACCCTTACTTGGAAGTGTGCTTTCAAAGGCTAGAGAGAGGCTTTTGAGAGTCTTCTTGGGAGCTTGGGGAACCTTTGGAGGATTCTAGAGAGACTAGGGCAGAGGTTGGACTAACTCCAAAGGCTTTGAGTGAGTAGGAAGTGGGAGCTTGGGTGGGTTTATATAGGAAAGGTGAGAGAATTCTTTATTATTTAGGTTTGGGACCCCTTATATTAAATTAATCCAAACCACAAACCATCTCATGGTTTTTGCCCATGGTTTTTGGAAAATGGAAGAGGAAAACAATATTTTATAAGGCCAAAGTCATAACTTATTAAAATATTAGGGTTGCTTATGTGGAGGTGAGTCACACTCCCATGGAAATTAATTTAAAAAGGCAAGGTGTTGAATAAGTCTTGAGGGGTCCATTAATGCTTTGAAAAGTAAGTTAAACAAACCCAAAATCACATTATTTTAATGTTAAAACATATATTGGCCGAACATAAAGATTATAGTATTTTATTACATCACTATTGGATCATTATGATGTCATAAAACACATTATATATTTAAACGGTATTTAATTTTTACTCAAAAATTTGACTGTCTCAGAAAATTATGAAAAATTCACCGTTGGATAATTTTGACGTCAAGATTCCAAAAATAACATTTATTTTATCTAAATAATTTTCTAAATATGTTAATTTTCACTTTTGAAATAAAAACCGACATTTATCGAAAATTCACAGGTTTGGACAGAAATGGCTTTCAAACCTTAATAAAAATTATAATTGCATTCATAAAATTATAAGATCATTTATATTTAATAAAAATTAATTTAATAATAATAATAATATTTTATTAAAATGTTATTTAATTCAAAAATCCATTAATTTAATAAAATATAATTCTTAGTTAAATAATAACTAAAAACACTATTTGTACTTTAAAAACTATTTACAATGTATCAAAAATGACTAGAAATTATATTCATTATTATATACAAAAAAAATAATATACATGAATATAGTACTACTTATTTGTTACATAACCCCTTAAAACAGCTGCATAAGACCTAAGGGTAAGGTGTGTGATGGTGACAGACTCTTGGGGTGGCTCGGATAGCATCACTCGAGTGGTAATTTCAATCAACTTCCACTTTTCCCGTAGACGGTCATGTTCGAGCTTGACAAGATGAAGCTCAGCTTGGGCTTGGTCATGGGCGAAGCCCAAAGATGCCACCTCTTTTCCGAGCTCTGACAAATGGGATTTGTACGGAGCAATTATACTGGACGAGGCCATCGCTTCTTTTGTCTAAGTAAAATTGGATGTGTTAAAGCCCTATATTTATACTAATCATGTGATAAATTTTCAATGGCTATATTAGCAATGGTCAAAATTATTAACATAAAACTAATGAAGTTGACATTTTATATAAACATAAAGAGACATTTAATTAGATCAAGAGTGATTTACAATAATGAAACTTTGGGTCGTTACAATATTCCCCCCTTAAGAAATTTCTCCCTCGAAATTTTCATTTTCCCATACTAAAACAAATTTGGGTAACTCAGCTTCATCATATCCTCCGATTCCCAAGTCACTTCTTCAAACTTGTGGTTTCTTCACAACACCTTGACAAGGGGCATTGTCTTATTTCGTAGAACTTTTTCTCTACGATCTAAGATCTTCACTGGTTTCTCCTCATAAGAAAGATCATATTCCAATTGTACCACCTTAGAAGAGAGTACATGTGAAGGGTCCAGTATGTACTTCCTTAAGAGGGATACATGAAAGACATCATGTACTTTGGCCATAGTAGGTGGAAGTGCTAGTCGATAGGTCACAGCCTCGACACGATCAAGAATCTCGAAGGGGCCGATGTACCTTGGACTTAACTTCCCTTTCTTTCCAAACCTCATGACCTTTTCCCATAGAGATATGCATAGAAAAACCATGTCTCTAACTTTAAACTCAATGTCTCGTCAACGGTTATCTGTATAACTCTTTTGTCGACTCTGAGCTGCCTTGATATGCTGCTGAATGGTTTTCACCTTCTCCACCATTTCCTCAACCATTTATGGTCCAAGCAGCTTACGTTCACCGACCTCATCCCAACATGTCGGTGTTCTGCACCTTTTCCCATACAGGGCTTCATATGGTGTCATTTGGATGCTCTAGTGGAAACTGTTATTATAAGAGAACTCAAAAAGAGGAAGATGTTGATCCCATCCTCCTTTAAAGTCCATTGAGCAGGCTCTCAACATATCCTCAAGTGTTTGGATAGTCCACTTGGATTGGCCATCAGTTTGAGGATGATAGGCCGTACTGAAGTTCAGTTCGGTATTCAGAGAATGTTGAAGACTCTTCCAAAACTTATAGGTGAATTTTGGATCTCGGTCAGACATAATAGATAGTGGTACTCCATAAAACCTTACCACTTCCCTGATATATATCTGTTCCAGTTGATCCAATGAGAAATCCTCTCGAATAGCAATGAAGTGTGTAGTCTTTGTAAGACGATCCACAACAACCCAGATTGCATTGTTGCCTTTGGATGTCCTTGGAAGTCCAGTGACAAAGTCCATGATGATGTTCTCCCATTTCCATTCTGGTATGGGCAATGGTTGCATCATCCCCTTCGACTTCTGCCTCTCCGCCTTCACTTGCTGACACACCAGGCACTTTGATGTATATTCAGCGATCTCCTTCTTCATATTATCCCACCAAAAGTTTTCTCGAATATCTCGATACATCTTTGTTCTCCCTAGGTGAATAGATAAATTTGAACTATGTGAATCATCCAAAAGTTCCTTCTTCAGCTCCGGACTTGATGGAACACATAGTCTTTTCCCAAACTGCACAATTCCTTCTTCATTAACATTAAACTCTGAGGATTTCCCCTTTTTGATAGCTTCCACTTTTTCCTAAATTCCCAGATCATCCTTTTGAGAATCCTTTAACCTTTCCAAAAGAGATGGTTAAGCAATCATTTGTGAAAGGATTGATGATGTTCCCTTCTCTATGATTCCCATGTCTATCTTCATCAAGTCTAAGAAGATTGGATCCTTCTCAATTCTCATCATTGATAGAATCACTGGATCCTTTCTACTTAGGGCATATGCCACCTTGTTCGCTTTCCCAGGGTGATAATGTATTGAACAGTCATAATCCTTGATGAGCTCTATCCATCTTCTCTGGCGCATATTAAGCTCTTTCTGCGTGAATATATATTTAAGACTCTTGTGGTCAGTATATATCTCACATTTCTCTCCATAGAGATAATGCCACCAGATTTTCAAGGCAAAGATCACAGCCGCCAACTCCAGATCATGTGTTGGATAGTTTCACTCATTGATTTTCAACTGCCTTGAGTCATAGGATATCACTTTATCATTCTGCATCAGCACACATCCTAAGACCTTCTTTAAAGCATCATTGAATACCACAAAAAGTTCCCCACTTGTGGATAAAGTGAGCACGGGCGCAGTGATAAGCCTTCTTTTCAACTCCTTGAAGCATTCTTCACATTCATCACTCCAAGAAAACTTTACTCCCTTCCGAGTTAGCTTGGTAAGTGGGTTGGACAATCATGAGAAATTTCTCACAAATCGTCGATAATATCCAGCTAACCCCAATAAGCTACGGATATCTGTTATCGATGTTGGTCTCGGCCATCCATCAATTGCATCTGTTTTGGAGGGATCCACAGATATCTCATTTCTTGTGATGATATGGCCCAAGAATGAGACTTCCTTCAACCAGAACTCACACTTGCTGTACTTTGCATAGAGATTCTCCTTGCGCAAAGTCTCCAGTATAGTTCTTAAATTCTCCTCATGATCCCCCTTGGTTTTGGAGTATATTAGAATATCGTCTATAAAGACTACCACAAATTTGTCTAGGTAATCTCTAAAGACTGTATTCATTAAGTCCATGAAGATTTCTGGAGAATTGGTGAGTCTAAAAGGAATTTATATGAATTCGTAGTGCCCGTATCTTGTACGAAAAGCAGTCTTGGGGACATCTTCCTTCTTCACCCTTACTTGATAATATCCTGACCGTAAGTCCACATTGGAGAAGTATTGTTCTCCATGCAGCTGATCAAAAAAGTCATCGATTCTTGGGAGAGGATACTTTTTCTTTATCGTTATTTTTTAAGTTCACGATAATCGATGCAGAGCCGCATTGACCCATCCTTCTTCTTGATGAAGAGGATTGGTGCACCCCATAGTGAAGCACTTGGGCGTATAAACCCTTTATCCAGATTCTCCTGTAGTTGTTTCTTCAGCTCTTCAAGCTCAACAATAGCCATTCTATATGGAGTCTTGGATATTGGTAGCGCCCCAGGTATAAGTTCAATTGAGAACTCAACATCTCTTCTAGGAGGAAGACCAGTCAGTTCCTCGGGAAACACTTCAGCGAATTCCCTCACAATAGGCATTTCTTCAAGTATGGTTTCTTCCTTGGACTCAATCATCCGAGCCAGATACGTGTGCTCATAAGGTAGTAATATTCATGCTTGAGATGATGGAGCTAAAAGAGATTCATCTTCCTCCTGACACTTGTAAAGAATCGGGGGTCGATTCTCCATATGGAGTGTGATTTCCCTCTCCCGAAAATTTATATTGGCTCTATATAAGGAAAGTCAATCCATGCCAAGAATTGCATCAAATTCCACTAGAGGGAGTATGATGAGGTTATCCGGGAAATTCAATCCACAGATTATAACAGGGGAGGACTTATATTCATGGGATAAAATGATTGCCCCATTTTCCGTAATCACCGACATCTTTACTTCCATGATTTGTGGTGGTGCTGGGATTGTTCTACTAAACTTTCGAGATATAAAATAATACGTAGAACCTTAATCAAAAAATACGTTCGCTATTCTTGAATGAATAACTAGCGTACCTGTCACCACTTCGTTGTCGGGGTTCACTTCGGTAGAAGTGATGGCAAAAGCTCTTCCTTGCTGCCTTGGAGGTTGTTGGTCGCCTCCAAAAACCCTTGGATTAGGGCACTGATTTGAAAAATGACCCGGTTCTTTGCATTTGTAGCATTGAACAATGCGTTGAGGTTCGAACGGAGTGTTCCTATCCTCTATCGCAACTGTGGGTCTTTCTTGCTGACAGTTAACAGCTAGGCGCCCTTCTCTTCCACACCTGAAGCATTTTCTCGTCCCCTTAAGGTAATTTCCAGGGTGCTTCTTTCTGCACTTTTGGCAAGTGGGGTGATGGATCTTCTTAGCACCATTGGATTTATCCATCGAACCACCAGCATTGAAGTCCACCTTACGCTTCTTGTCCCCATGATACCCCTGTGATTCCCCGATCTTCATTTCGACCTTGAGGGCACATCAAACAATTTCCTCATAGCTGTCGAAGTCACGGATCGCTAATGCTTTCTGCAAGCTAGGCTTCAGCCCACCAAAGAAGCGGTCAACCTTGCATTCGGGGGTAACGACAAAGCCGAAATCATATCGTGCAATCCTTGTGAAGTTTGCCTCGTACGCTCCAACAGATTCTTCATCTTTTTTCTTGAGGGAAAGGAATTCTCTTTCCATCTTAAGCCGGAGGGTGCGCGGAAAATATTTATTGAAAAACATCTTCCAGAAATCCTTCCATTCCAACGCCTCGATCTCCTCCTCAGGCTTCGTATTTTTGATCAACGTCCACCATTGATCAGCTTCACCCTCCATACGATAGGCAGCTAGGAGAACCTTCTCTTGTTCAGAACATTGAAGGATGGAGAAGATCTTTTCAATGGAGTTGATCCATTGTTCAGCGATCGTGAGATCGAATGATCCACTAAAATTAGGAGACCTTTGTCTCATGAAGCTCTCGATAGTGACTTGTTCTTTCTTAGGGGGGGTTGAAAGTTCCTCTTGACCCATGTTTTTATTCAATTCTTGAGTTAGCTGAGAGAGAAGCGTGATAAATTTCGTGATTCCCGCTCTCATTGGATTGGGCATCTCATTAGTACAGTCATCACACTGATCTTCACATCGATTTTTAGCCCGAGTCCTCCTATTACCGGCCATTGGATGGAATAAAAGGAATGTTAGGGGTAACACATAAAGAGTAATCCAAAGACAAAAGTTGATGATTTATAAATAAACTTTCATTTTCTTAACTCATGAGTCTATAGGATTCAATATAGGCTTTTCATGATCTACTTTCTAACATATATTCTTAGGGGAATTTTTCCCCTTAATAAGGGTTCATACTAAGATTGTGAATTTATCAAAACATATCCCTCGGGAGTGTCATAACCAAGAGTGCAGCAATGCCCATTTTCGTGCACCAGTTCCCGTTCGAGTCTATCTCAAAGCGGTGTTTTTGGGTTTTACCCCTAGGATACATCTGTGCCAGAGCCGCCTCTACCTGCTCGTATCCAGACAGGGATGTATTTGTCTGATAAACCACTTACTCAGTACTTACCAAAACTTAGGGATGTTTTTATTATACTTATTCTTGTCTCTAAGGCTTTACAAGGGTTTCTTAATCCCAAAAATAACTAAACCTATCCTCTGATACCAACTATGACAACCCTGCTTTTATTACAAACTTAAACATGATTTATTACATAAAAAGTCACTTGATACAACAAATAATATCGAGAGGTTTAGTGTCTTTGGGGATAAGGACCATTATATAAAAACTTAAAACATGAAATACAAAATCTTTATTGAAAACTTCCTTTATATGACCACTACATTCCCTCGTACATAGCATTGCATGGGATAACATGAGGACATGCATAAGAAAAGGGTGAGCTATAAAGCCCAGTAAGGGAGTACACATGGAATAACATGAGAAGTACAATACATGTTAGACAATAAGAATATCAATAGATCATATAACAAACATGAACATAAAGGCATGATAAATCATGATAATCATAACATGGAAATGTGGCAACAACACTTAACATGGAATTAGCATGAGCCAAGGATCATTGTACATGGAGCATGAGTAAATCCTCATTGCACATAAAGCACGAGTAAACCCTCGTTGCACTTGAATTAGCATGAGTAAACACTCAATGCACATGACGTATCATGATACTATACTTTACCCAATGCATTGGAGCGCTATAAGGGCGCATCCTTCTTAAACATTTTATTTCATGCATAAGTGTGCCACATGGATCATAAAACATGGATTCATAAAACATAATCATTTATTCCACGATAAAGGAATGTGGAATTAATACATGAAACTTTTTAATCAATAAGTAAATGTGCATAAAGTTGAATACCCTTGATGGATAAATGGGCATGGTATCCACTACACAATGGCATTGGCTTAGAAAATCGGTGCAATTTCGGCAGCGTAACGGCGTGACATAAGAATTCATAAAAAATAGTTGATAAGAAAGAAAGGGGTTCGTCATCATATTTACATGTAATTTAAAGTAATTAGGTCATATAGATACATGTCCCAACAATTTTAATCAAATTTAGATTCATGATACAAAATTATTGCTTGAATGTAAAAGAAGAGAGAGAAGTTCCTTTCGGAATTTCAGCATAGTAACGGGTGTACATGGGAGGAATTTAATGAGAGAGAAAGGGGTATACCATCATTAAAAAAATAAGAGGGCAGTATGGAGGAGGTGAAAAACCATACCCCAACATTAATAATTGAAATTAAAAGGGAAATACAACTTAAAGAAAATTGACAAAAATTGAGAAAGGAAGAAAAAACCCTTACTTGAAAGTGTGATTTCAAAGGCTAGAGAGAGGCTTGTGAGAGGCTTCTTGGGAGCTTGGGGCACCTTGGGAGGATTCTAGAGAGAGTAGGGCAGAGGTTGGACGAACTCCAAAGGCTTTGAGTGAGGAGGAAGTGGGAGCTTGGGTGGGTTTATATAGGAAAGGTGAGGGAATTCTTTATTATTTAGGTTTGGGACCCCTTATATTAAATTAATCCAAACCACAAACCATCCCACGGTTTTTGCCCATGGTTTTTGGAAAAGGGAAGAGGAAAATAATATTTTATAAGGCCAAATTCCTAACTTCTTAAAATATTAGGGTTTCTTATGTGGAGGTGAGTTACACTCCCATGGAAATTAATTTAAAAAGGCAAGGTGTTGAATAAGTCTTGAGGGGTCCATTAATGCTTTGAAAAGTAAGTTAAACAAACCCAAAATCACATTATTTTAATGTTAAAACATATATTGTCCGAACATAAAGATTATAGTATTTTATTACATCACTATTTGGTCATTATGATGTCATAAAACACATTATATATTTAAACGGTATTTAATTTTTACTCAAAAATTTGACTGTCTCATAAAATTATGAAAAATTCACCGTTGGATAATTTCGACATCCTGATTACAAAAATAACATTTATTTTATCTAAATAATTTTCTAAATATGTTAATGTACACTTTTAAAATAAAAACTGATATTTATCGAAAATTCACAGGTTTGGACAAAAAAGGCTTTCAAACCTTAATAAAAATTATAATTGCATTCGTAAAATTATAAGATCATTTATATTTAATAAAAATTAATTTAATAATAATAATAATATTTTATTAAAATATTATTTAATTCAAAAATCCCTTAATTTAATAAAATAGAATTCTTAGTTAAATAATAACTAAAAATACTATTTGTACTTTAAAAACTATTTACAATGTATCAAAAATGACTAGAAATTATATTCATTATTATATACAAAAAAATAATGTACATGAACATAGTACTACTTATTTGTTACATAACCCCTTAAAACAGCTGCATAAGATCTAAGGGTAAGGTGTGCGATGGTGACAGACTCTTGGGGTGGCTCGGATAGCATCGCTCGAGTGGTAATTTCAATCAACTTCCACTTTTCCCGTAGACGGTCATGTTCGAGCTTGACAAGATAAAGCTCAGCTTGGTCTTGGTCAAGGGTGAAGCCCAAAGACGCCTCCTCTTTTCCGAGCTTCGACAAATGGACTTCATACAGAGCAATTCTACTGGACGAGGCCATCGCTTCTTTTGTCTAAGTAAAATTGGATGTGTTAAAGCCCTGTATTTATACTAATCATGTGATCATTGTTCAACGGCTATATTAGCAATGGTCAAAATTCTTAACATAAAACCAATGAATTTGACATTTTATATAAACATAAAGAAAAATTTAATTAGATCAAGAGGGATTTCCATTAATTAAACTTTGGGTCATTACATAAACCCTATTTTGACCTGTTTGAGCATGTTTTAAAGACCCGTAACTCCATAAGTGTTATAATTAAATACTTAATGAATTAATGAGTCTGTTTAAACCACCTGACGCCCTTAATGAAGAGTGGGGCCGCGTGGCCAACCCACGACCCCGCGCCTCACGCGGTTCTGCATTCTTATCCCAACCGTCCGCGACCCTTATAAACTAAATGGTTAGGCATGGTTTCTTCTTTCCTGGATCACGGATTTTCACGAACAGCTTTTGGTGAATCGGGCGAGCCGCATCGTTATCCGTAAGGTTCCATGCCCGGCCTAAGCATCGATCATCTATCAACAAGTAGAGAATTTTCTCCTTCGTCTCTCTCTTTTGTGTATCATGCGGGGTGGGTGTGATTTTGTTTCGGTAGAATTGGATAAACCAAACCTAAATAAAGATAATGAATGGATTCTATAGAGAATGAAGGGGGGGTTGTGACCGTTGATGTTGTTTATATTATGGTCATATTTCTGAATTGTGATGGCTTACGAGTTCTGAAAATCAAGGTCATTGGTGGCTGTTGTCTGTGCATTAATGAACCCCTGCTGGTGTTTTAAATGACTTGTTTTGTAATTGTAAACTCTTGAAGTGAAGAGTAAATTGGTTAATCACATATACCCGATTGAATAAATTGGAAGCACCAGGATCAATCCTTCTGTGATAACCCCTGGTTAAAGCACGTGAAATTGAAATCATGGAGCGTGTAAAATATTTTAAATCTGAAAATATAGGCACAACCCTACTTTGTGTCGGTGTTAGTGGTTGGTTGTTTCCTTTTACGGGCTAATTACTGGAGATGTGGGAGGGGATGGGACCCCCCTATTTTTATACTCTCGATGGTTGTGGAATCGGGGATAAGATCCCCTGTTGTTATGGATTCAGTGTTTGTGAGTTTTGAGACTAGGTGGTTACCTTGTTTATATCACGAATTGAGGTGGGATCCCCTGTTGTCGATAAGCCCTTATTGCTCCCGGATGTTGGGCATGGGGCTGTAACTTAGTGTTCTATTTAGTTGGTGTGGCTTTACGAGAGAACCGGGTGTGGGTGTTATGGTTGATGTTTGACTGTTTACTTTCCTGGACTTGTGCCTATGTTTACTAGTTGCCCAGTAGTGCTTAAACTTGTTTAAACATTGTTAATGAACATGAAACAAGAATGGGACAAATGGGTTTTGTTGGCGAGAGTCGTGACTTGGATGCAGTGATGATTGTGCTCTTTAGGAGGACCGAAGGAAAACCTAAACTTTGGGTGAGTTCCTGTTACCTATATCTATATTTTTAGTTTTGTGTTTCTTATTCACGTCCCACCCAAGTTGAGCACTTAGGGCCGAACACCCCCATTTCATGGGGGAGGGTGTTTTTTCCAACACTACTCTTAGTGGTTGGTTATTAGCTCCTTTTCTGCTCCCTTTCCCGGATAGCCCAGGTATCTTCAGGCAGGATGTAATGGCCTGAGGTCCATTATTATCCCAAGAACCTTTGGGCGGGGTAGTGTGGTGATTGGACAGGTGTGTGTGGCAGGTGGTTTCCCAAGTGTCTTCGGGATGAGGCCCAGGTGTCTTCGGGTGTGGTTGTGGATCTTCTAGAACAGGTGTCTTCGGGCGTGGTGGGGGTTGTTTTGTCCTAGGTGTTTGTAGGCGTGGTTACGTGTGACAGTTGTGGCCCAGGTGTGTGCGGGCAAGATTCGGCAGTGGGACTCCGTGTGGTTATGGACCAGGTGTGTGCGGGCGGGTGTGGCAGTGGGACTGCGGTGAGAATGGTGGGATTGGTTTGATGTGTAGGATGTCTCAATAACCAGTGGGAAAGTGGCGTGGGGTACCCAAACATCGATGTGCTCTTATTATATATATTACTTGACTTGCGTTATTTGGGTAGTGTGCCTTGGTGAGGCTTGGGTGGATAGTTTACCTTGATAGGTGTTTGGATTACTCCTTTTCTCATGGGACTTTAGTACGTTCCCCCACTTGTGCATGAGAGTCTTTGGTTTTCCCTACTGAGTGTACTTTTATGCTCACCCTACGTATATAAAACTGCTTTCAGGTTTCCAGGAGGACTTCGGGGATCGTACAGGACCATACTAGCTCGGACCTTGGGGCAGTTGCAGTTGCTCTTTTTCTTCTTTTGGTACTTACCTTTGTGGTCATCTTTTGTACTTTGTGGCTTTACTTTTGAAACATGCATCTAGGAATGGTATACTTTTGGGTTTACTTTTCTTTTTAGTTTTGGTGTTGTTGGGTTCCATCATCTTATCTCCCGATCCTATAAAACAAAAAGGGGTAATTCCTTCCATTTGTGTGTGATTTCTATACCCTTGATGCTAGTCGCCACTCCGAAACCTATCAAAGGCGGGTCTTGGGGTCATTATCTCTCCTTCAACAAAAAGAAGGAAGGGTCTGACAATCTGCCGACCCTTCCCTCCTTTTGGTGAAGGCGGTTCGTGATAGGTCAGTGAAATGATCAGGTGATGAGCATAAACCACATACCTTAACTGGTGCATGTTGATCGCCCACTTGTTTCAAGGCTATCTGTCTCACGAAAATAGTTAGATCTTCAATCTTAGTTTATAGTAAGGGTGATGGATAAGAAGTTCATACCTCATGAATACCTCTTGTTCCAGTACCTCTTGTACCAAACTGTTGCGAGTTCTGAGAAATCTTCTCAATCAAACCTTTTTCTTCTTCTGGCGACTTGTCAATCAATGAACCTCCAGATGATGAATCAAGAAGGTTCTTATCATTGTCCAGTAATCCTTGATAGAAGAAGACAAGAAAGTGATGATCCTCGATGGCTTGATGTGGGAATCTGGCACATAGAGTTTTAAAATCTTTCCCAGTACTCGTAAAGGGTTTCTCTAGATGATTGTTTGATGGCATAGATCTCCTTTCTGATGGTTGTGCTTCTAGAGGCGGGGAAAAATCTTTGCATGAAGCATCTCACCAGGTCATTCCAATCATCCACATATCCAGGTTGTAGACCATACAACCATTCTTTCACAACTTCTTCCAATGAAAACTGGAACGCCTTCCACTTTACTTGTTCCTCAGCTACTCCACGTGGTCTGAAGGTTGAGCAGACATGTGTGAACTCTTTAATATGCTTGTTGGGATCTTCACCTGCCAAGCCATGAAACTTTGGAAGCAATGGTATCATATTAGGTTTCATATCAAAATCATTTTGTAACACTGGCATGACAAGTTGATTATTCTGATTAAGGAATTGTGGGGCACAAAGGTCTCTGAGAGTTGGGTTTTTATTTCCAGCCATTATGAGAGGCTCAGAGTGAACACTTGAAGTTTCACTCGAGTCTGCCAGTGGAATTTCTTCAAATTAAGATTGTAAATTGAGGTTTCTGAGCCTATTCAACAAAGTTATTTCAATTTCAGGATCAATGGGGAAAGTTTCAATGTTTGAGGTTCTAGTCATGCAACTTTGGAATGAAAATAAGAAAAGAGAAAATAAAGGAGAATAAAAAAAAATTGGCACTACCTCCTCGGCAACGGCGCCAAGTTTTGACACGTGCCTGTCGTGGGGTGTGAAAAAAACAAATAAAACTTAAGTTAAAATGCAGTAAAGTAGGTAACCTAAGTTGTCTCTAGATAGGAGTTCACAACAATTACGTTTGTCACTTAAATTAAAGAAATAAGAAGAGGTTGTTTTTGAAATTGTTTAAGTTGAAAAATAAAGCAAGCAACTGAAAAGAAAGGTTGAAAACTAATGGATGAAGAGAGTTATGGGGTCAGGGTAGGATCACCTTTTGTAATTTCATCATAGTCACAAATATCATCTTACCTATCTTCCTTTTGAATGACAAATGAAAGACTCCTCGATCGAGTCATCTATCACCCTTGGTTAAAGAAGAAAATAGAACTCATTCCTACGTGCATGGAAGTTCATAAACAATACCTAAACAACTAAGGCAAGTCCCGATCGAGAATTTTTTCTCCCTAGAACTCTAGAAAAAATTTACTAGTTCCACACACGTGCCAACGATCGTTAGACACTCACCACCTGACACAATCTGCTCGATCGAGACAAATTGCACTAGGCGGAGGGAGATTAAAATTCCTTAACCAAAGCTATTAAAAATGAATACACCAAACTCAAAACCTGATCGCATTAAAAGAATTGGGAAACACTAATAATATATTTCATTCAAAAGAAAGATAAGGTTTTACATTTAAGCACAAAACTCTGACATTACAAAAGAGAAACTCCCCCTTCCCCAATCACTCAAAGGTTTTACCCCTCCATGTGAAGGGTATTAGAGTTGAAATGGGAAGAAGAAATCATGATGAAACTAAGTAAAAAAGAAAATATTAAATACAAAGAACTTCAAGAACTGAATCCTCCAGCACAGCCCTTCTTGCACCTTCTTCAACCCCTTTGAATGGAAGTGAACACTCTTATTTATAGGCTTGGGGAGTAGAAAATTTCCCTCTAAAATTACTCCTCTGAAAGATTGAGTCCGGTTGGCATAGTAAATGACCGAATTTGGGAATTGGTCCTTGAAAGTTGTTCCCCTCGATCTCTTCCATTGACCCACAAAATATTATCCTTATTGGTCCACGTATGAAGGAGATATGGCCAAACTACTCCGGATATTTAATTCTGTCCAGGTGACTCTTCGTATTCCAAAACACCGAGTTCCAATGCATTAATGGCCTTGAAAAGGAAAGAATCAGACGCGTCCATATTAATGAAAGTTTTTTATCTGGATTTCTTATAGCTCCATGTAAAATTTCACCTCCAATGGTTTGGCAATTTATGAGATATGGTCCTCACAATAAAATTATGCAGTTCTGTACACAGTTTTCAAGGCCTGACTTGTGAGCTGAATTTGAGCTTCCAAATGATGGATTGAGCTTTGGGTCTAGAAGGATAAAATGAAGCCCACGAGCATATAAATCCTACAAAAAAAGAATCATACAATTTGGATCAAAAATATAAACGATATTCCCGAAATACAGAAACTCCACAAAACTGCTAAATTTCCAGAATTAACCGATTTCCACAATTAAGCTCATAATTCACCAAAATACTAAAATGATACAAATCAGCTCAAATTGATTAATTGGAAGGGATTAAATCATTGAAACACATATGAAAAATTATGAAAATATTATCTCTATCACCGTGCAAGAGGTTATTTGCGACGGGGCAATTTCTCCGTCGCAAATAATTGGTTATTTGCGACGGGATTTCGTCTCCCGTCGCAAAGAGTTTGGCGCGACTTGCGCGCCAAACCGCGCGAATATTATTTGCGACGGGGAGATGTCTCCCGTCGCAAATAGTTTGACGCGATTTGTGCGCCAAACCGCGCGGGAGTATTTGCGACGGTACCCGTCGCAAATATCTGGCGGCGGTTAATAGCTTTTTGCGACGGGATGTCGTCCCGTCGCAAAAAGAGTGTCGGCAGGAATTATTTGTGACGGGGCCCGTCGCAAATATTCTTTTAACCTTCGACCGTAATTAATGCGGGCGAGGGTATTTACGACGGGGCCCGTCGCAAATAACACTATTAGCGACGAGAAACCAGTTGCAAATAACCCCGTCGCAACTAATCTAACCTATATATACCCCCACCCGTTTTTTTTTCAAATCACTCAGATCTTCCTCTCTTTTTCTCTTCATTCTCTAGTTTTCTGGGAAAAATTTCTTTTAATTGAAGTTTTTTATACGAGATCAATTGGAAGGCGTCAATACCTTCAGAATATCAAAGTTTAAGGTATTTATATTTTATATTTTATTTATTTATTTTATTTGTTTATATTAATTTTAATTGTTGTTTATTAGTTCTAATTAAATTAGATTTAAATTGATTTTTATTTATATTTATTTTTAGTAAGAAATTGATATTGTTAGTGATAATTATAAATAATTATTGTTACTTTGCAATAATTAGAGATTATTATAGATAATTAGTGGAATTTAGTTATAATTAGGGATAATTAGTAATAATTAGTATTAATTAGATATAATTAGTAATAATTAGTAATAAATAGATATAATTAGTAATAATTAGATATAATTTATAATAATTAGATATAATTAGTAATAATTAGTACTAATTAGATATAATTAGTAATAATTAGAAATAATTAGTAATAATTAGATATAATTAGTAATAATTACATATAATTAGTAATAATTAGATATAATTAGTAATAATTACGAATAAATACCAATAATTAGTAATAATTAGGAATAAATACCAATAATTAGATATAATTAGTAATAATTAGATATAATTAGTAATAATTAGATGTAATTAGTAATAATTAGATATAATTAGTAATAATTAGATATAATGAGTAATAATTAGTAATAATTATATATAATTAGTAATAATTGGATATAATTAGTAATAATTAGATATAATTAGTAATAATTAGATATAATTAGTGAAAATTAGATATAATTAGTAATAATTAGTAATAATTAGATATAATAGGTAATAATTACCAATAATTAGTAATAATTACTAATAATTAGTAATAATTACCAATAATTAGTAATAATTACCAATAATATTAATAATTACCAATAATTAGATATAATTAGATATAATTAGACATAATTAGTAATAATTAGATATAATTGCCAATAATTAGTAATAATTACCAATAATTAGTAATAATTACCAATAATTAGTAATAATTACCAATAATTAGTAATAATTACCAATAATTAGTAATAATTACCAATAATTAGTAATAATTACCAATAATTAGTAATAGTTACATATAATTACTAATAATTACCAATAATTACTAATAATTACCAATAATTAGTAATAATTACCAATAATTAGTAATAATTACCAATAATTAGTAATAATTACCAATAATTAGTAATAATTACCAATAATTAGTAATAATTAGATGTAATTAGTAATAATTAGATGTAATTAGTAATAATTAGATATAATTAGTAATAATTAGTAATAATTAGTAATAATTAGTAATAATTAGTAATAATTAGTAATAATTAGTAATAATTAGTAATAATTAGAAATAGTTAGTAATAATTAGATATAATTAGTAATAATTAGTAATAATTAGCAATAATTAGGAATAATTAGCAATAATTAACAATAATTAGCAATAATTAGCAATAATTAGCAATAATTAGGAATAATTAGTAATAATTAGCAATAATTAGCAATAATTAGAAATAATTAGCAGTAATTAGCAATAATTAGCAATAATTACCGATAATTAGCAATAATTAGCAATAATTAGCAATAATTAGCAATAATTAGCAATAATTAGCAATAATTAGCAATAATTACCGATAATTAGGAATAATTACTGATAATTAGGAATAATTACCGAAAATTACCAATAATTACCGAAAATTACCAATAATTGCCGATAATTAGCAATAATTACCAATAATTACCAATAATTACCAATAATTACCAATAATTACCAATAATTACCAATAATTACTAATAATTACCAATAATTACCAATAATTACCAATAATTACCAACAATTAGGAATAATTACCAATAATTAGGAATAATTACCAATAATTAGTAATAATTACCAATAATTACCAATAATTAGATATAATTACCAATAATTAGTAATAATTACCAATAATTAGTAATAATTACCAATAATTAGTAATAATTGCCAATAATTAGGAATAATTAGGAATAATTAGGAATAATTTCCAATAATTAGGAATAATTACCAATAATTACCAATAATTACCAATAATTTCCAATAATTACCAATAATTACCAATAATTACCAATAATTACCAATAATTACCAATAATTACCACTAATTTCCAATAATTATTAAGAATAAAAAAATTATATTATCAATATTTATGAAAAAACAATATTAATATTATTAAAATAATAAAAAAATTATAAAATATTAAAATTATCAATATTCGCAGCATACTTTGCTCTATTCTTAACATGTTCAAATATCAAAGGGTCGCCAATTGTCAGGTCATGCACAATAAAAATTTTGTGTCAGCCATGTCCAATGTAAACTCTATAATTATCCTTGTTTGGTTGATCACCTTGCAAGTAGCGTTGCAATAGGACAGCCCAAGTCATGCCCTTCTCATCTATAAAAATTATCTCACATGACCCTTTATGTAGACCATTCTTCCTTGAAAATTTAAGGGAAAGATACTGATGTCCCTTAAAATTTTTAAGGAAGAATGATTTATGTAAAGGGTCACGTGAGATGATTCTTAGAGACGAGAACGACATTACTTAGGTCGTCCTATTGCAATACTACTTGTGAGTTGATCAACCATGCAAGGACAATTATAGAGTTTACATTGGACATGACTGACACAAACGTTTTATTGCGCATGACCTGAAAATTGGAGACCCTTTGAGATTTGAACATGTTAAAAATAGAGCAAAGCCTGTTGCGAATATTGATAATTTTAATATTTTATAAATTTTTTATTATTTTAATAATATTAATATTGTTTTTTCATAAATATTGATAATATAATTTTTTTATTAGTAATAATTAGTAAATGAAATCTGCTTGGATAATGAAGGGAAAATTTGTAATCATCTCCACAACGATGATTACCAAATTTCCTTTCATTATTCAAGCAGTTTTCATTTTGCTAAGTATTGCTAAGTATTGCTAAATTAGTAATAAATTGCAATAATTAGTAATAATTAGTAATAAATTGTAAGAATTAGTAATAATTAGTAAATGAAATCTGCTTGGATAGTGAAGGGAAAATTTGTAATCATCTCCACAACGATGATTACCAAATTTCCTTTCATTATTCAAGCAGTTTTCATTTTTCTAAGTATTTCTAAATTAGTAATAAATTGTAATAATTAGTAATAAATTGTAATAAATGAGCCGTCGGACAAAAGAGTAGTCGTCAATCCACTGGAAATTGTGTCGCCCTTAATTAATGGCAATTTTTAAGAAGTAGTTGTAATTATTTATCTTCTTTTTTCAGATAGTGTTTTTATAATTTCAAATTATTAAAAAACAGGGATGATTTTATATTTTAGGTAGAAAAATATGGAACAAGGAAGTCGACATCAGTCATTATAAGAGGATCATGTTTGGATAAATCAGCGCAGAAATACAATTGGTTCTGGTTTAAATCCTGTATATATTGAGGGTGTTGAAGCTTTCTTAGCATTTGCATCATCAAAACCAGAATATGTTTCAGAAGTCACAATTAAGTGTCCTTGTAAAAAATGTGCTATGAGAACGTTTGACATAGTTGACAACGTTGTGGGACATCTCTTGCGATTTTGTTTTCAACCAGATTATGTTTTTTGGTATCAACACAGTGAATGCAGTTCCAGAGAAGATCCTAATAACTTGATTCTGGATCCATCACGGTTTCAAAATTTAGTACATGATGTTGTAGGTCCATCTGCGCAACAAACTGAAACTCACAATGATATTGATTTAACTCCTGAGTTGGCACCATCCGAATTTTATGATTTTTTGAGGTCTGGTGAGGATGCATTATATCTTGGTTGCAAGATAAGAAAATTAGAAGCGGTTGCAAAATTTATGGCTATTAAATCAGATAATGCAATGTCAAAAAATTATTTTTGATCAGATATTTTCTTTGGTTAAAACACTGTTACCTGAAGGAAATGTGTTGCCTGCAAATTACTATGAGATCAAGAGGCTGGTTCGTAATCTGGGCCTTAGTTATCGGAAGATTCATGCATGTCCAAATGATTGCATCTTATATTCTGGCGAAAATGAGTCCTTGGATAGTTTTCCCACATGTGGAAAATCGAGGTATAAAGAAGCTCAACCAGGGAAGTCTAGATCGATTCCAGTAAAACAGTTGAGATGTTTCCCCCTTACACTCAGGTTGCAGCGTTTATTTATGTCTCAGAATACAACGTCAACAATGTCATGGCACAAAACCAAGAGTTCAACTGATAGAATCTTGAATCATCCATCTGATGGTGATTCATGGAAACATTTTGACCGTCTGCATACATTTTTTTCTATAGAAGCCCGAAACTTTCGATTGGGTCTTTATACTAACGGTTTCTGTCTGTTTGGTTCTTATGGTAGTCAGTATTCATGTTGGCCTATCTTTATAACTCCGTAAAATTTTCCTCCATGGATGTTGATGAAGGATCCTTATATCTTTTTGACTCTATTAATCCCAGTACATCCAAAAAAGAATATTGATGTTTATTTGAAACCATTGATTGATTAGTTAAATGTATTGCGGAGTGATGGTGTTAATACATATGATGTTGCTGCGAAACAAAATTTCATATTAAAAGTTGCATTGATGTGGATGATTAGTGAATTTCTGGCATATGGAATGTTATCTGGTTGGAGTACACATGATCCGAAATCATGTCCTTACTTTATGAAAGACAAAAAATCATTTATGCTCGTCAATGGAAAAAAACTTTCTATTTTTATTGTCACCGTAGATTTCTTCCAACCGATCATCCTTTTCAGAGGAACAAATCTCATTCTAGAAAAGGTACAATTGAAAGGGATGAACCTCCAAAGATGATCTCAGGTACATAGTTAAAATCAGTTGTATTTTCATTACCTCCCATCACATTTGGACCAACAGTAAACCAACAGAAAATTCATGGCTTTGGGAAAGAACATAATTCGATAAATTGGAGCATTTTTTGGGATCTTCCGTATTGGTCTGATTTGTTGGTCTACCACATGTTGAATGTTATACATATTGAGAAGAACTATTTTGATAATTTATTTCATACAGTTTTAGATACACCAGGTAAGACTAAAGATACTATAAAGGTATGATTAGATCTTGCCCAAATTTGCAGGCGACCAGAACTTGAACTATTTGAAAATGTCAGATCACAGAGGTTAATGAATCCAAAAGCAGCTTATACACTGTCCAAAGAGATTCTCTTATCATTTTGTCAGTGGATTTTAGATTTGAGACTTTCAGATGGATATGCTTCCAATTTGGGAAGATGTGTTAAGAATGGTTATATTACTGGATTAAAAAGTCATGATTGTCATGTTATAATGGAAATAATAATGCCGATTGGATTCAGAGGTTTGTTGAATTCTATGATTTGGGATTATATAACAGACATATCATATTTTTTTGAGACATTTGTGTAGCGACAACAGACTACGATGCGCTAAGAAAACTGGAAAAAGATGTTGTTGTAATTATATGTAAACTAGAAAAAATCTTCTCGTCGGCTTTCTTTGACTCAATGGAACATCTGATATTACATTTTCCACATGAAGTTAAATGTGGAGGTCCAGTGCAGTTTCGATGGATGTACCCATTCGAGAGATGCATGCAAAAATTGAAAAAAAGTACCTAACAAAGCACTAGTTGAAGGCTCAATTGCTGAAGCTTATTTGTAAGAGTAAATCGCTTTTTTCTACTCTCATTATTTTTAATCTCAATATCCCTCAAAACGCAATCGCATGGGACAAAATGAGGGTAATGTTAATGAAGAAATGGAAAATCAATTAACAGTTTTTAATCATCCAAATCTTGGTTTCGGTGGAGTTCATGAACGATGGCTTTCATATGATGAACATCACAGAGCTCATACATATGTTCTGCTCAACTGTGAAGAAATGACATCATTTTTCCTGTGAGTGATTCTATCACTTATTCTATAATTTATGTTACATTATTTTAACTGATTTTATTTGTAGGTTATATGATTATCATATCAATAAACAACTTCCAAAAATTACAGCAGCTGCTCTTGAGGAACGCAGACAAAAAAAATTCTCAATGGTTTCAAAAACTGGTAACATAAATTATTGATGATTTAATATCAATTCTGTTTATTATTTATTATATTGATAATTGTTTTAAAAAAATTTAGGTGTCTCAATATGCTGATAAAATTGATAAGCGACTGTGTATATTGAGTAACCCACCATCCAAAATGGTTAAATCTTATAATGCATATGTGGTGAATGGTTTTCGATTTCATACACATGTATACGGGGAATCAAAAAAAACAATGAACAGTGGAGTTTTCTTGAGAGTATCACATCACAGAGAAACTAAAGTTGACTTTTATGGCATTTTGGATGAAATTATTGAGCTGTGTTATCTACGACAGAATTACATGACAATGTTTAAATGTCGGTGGTTGGATACTGAGAGAGGCTTGTGTGTTCATATGATTCATGGAATCGTCGATATTAAATATAAAAGTCTTCTTGTAGTAAATGAACCATTTTTACTAGCACAACAGGCACATCAAATTTATTATGAAAAGTAATGTGCTAATTCAAGAGACTTGAGAAATTGGTGGAGCATAATAAAAATGAATTCTCGGGAAAATCAGTTTACTCAAACTGAATGTGGTTCCGCTGAAGTGTAAGGAATTGAAATTTTTCAAGAGACTGCTCAAAATCCATATGATTCACAAAGAGACGTGAATATCGATGATGACACACCATAATTAAGGATCGATAGTGATGAAGATGTTAATAACGTTACAAATGAATTTTAAATGATAAGAGATGCTGAAACTAAAACTCATATGGATATTGATGATGCTGAGGAGGAAGATGAAGACATTGACATTGACAGCTATGGAGAAGAGGATGAAGATGAACATTGACATAGTTAAATGTTGTTTATAATCATAACTAAAATATTTCTATATATAATAGTTATTTTCAACTATCTTCTAACAACAATCATTTGTGTTTCAGATGGACCCTGATCTATATCACGAGTTTCAGGAGGCTGACCTATCGTTGGATGAGGGAGATTTTGGATCATCTAACCCTTAGCCTATTGGCAGTTTAGGGGGTACGCAGAGGGGGCGCAGTCTAGCACGACTGATGATTCCTGACCCTATCCTCGAGCGATGTCCACATCTTGGTTTCGATCCACACACACGGAGGTATGGTAACCTGTATATTTTTGTTAGCTTTAAATAATTTATTTATATATATACTAATTGTTTGATTATTTATTCTTTTTTCACAGTTTTGCGCATGTAGTTATTGGACAGGGGAGCGCTATCTTGCACAATTATTTTTCTCAGCCATGGATCACATGTGAACAGATTATCATTGATGTGCGACGCGACATGTTCCATCATTCGCTGGTACGTAAATAAATAATATTTATTTTGAAATTTATTTTATTAATAACTTGATATTATAAATTATTTGTAGGGTTTATAGTATCCTATCAATGATAGAATACGCGACGCTATCTACACGGCATGGCAGGTTTCTATGAGTGACTGTTTTCGTCAGTTTTTGCACAACTTGAGAAGGATAGCCATTAAGAAAGCAGGAGTGACAGAATATGATGAGTCGGGTAGAGCCCACCGACCAGATTACATTTCTTCTCACGTTTGGGATGGATTATGTTTACACTGGTTGGGTGGTGGATTTTAGAGGAGATCTTCAGTAGGACGGCAGAATCGGGGGAGACAGGAGGTGATGCATCGAGCTGGTAGTCGTACATTCAGTTCGCATAGAGAGCATCTGGTAAGTATATTTTTTAAATATTTTATATAACTTTAAATATAAATAGTTTATTTTATATTTATGTAGGAATTCGAGCATCCCGATATTATAGAGTTCGACGTTTATCGGAGGATGTACAGTGATCCAGTCACTGGAGAGATTAGAGGTGATCGCCAGTGTCAGATTGTGGTTAGTATTATTTTTTCAGTTTGACAATTAACTGCATATAATATTTTCACAATTTTAATTTTAAATTGGAATTGAAGGAGTCATATGAGGCTGCGACCTCTCAGACACAGACTGAGGGTCAGGACGAGACGACAGAGCAGACCAGTGCTCACCATTTTGATGAGGCAGCATAGATACAGGCGACTCAGTATGGCTTTGAGAAGGGCCGAGTAATTGGTATCGGCTCTCATTTGACTCCTGGCACTTATTATGGTACTGTTGTGATGTCGGTGTCCAGCTTGAGAGGAGCTCATGGAGAGACATCATCTTCTGGTTCACAGTATCAGGAGCAGTTGCGAACTCAGGCTGAGCTTAGAGAGACTTTGCAGAAGCAGCATAAAGAGATGAGTCGGCGGCAGCAGCAGGAGCAGCATCACGAGGTCCAGATGCATCGATGGCAACAGCAGTAGCAACAAAAGCATGAGGAGGAGATGCATCGATGGCTGCAGCAGCATCACAAGCAGATGGAGTACATGCGCTGTCTGACTCATAGTTTAGGGATGGAGTTTACTCCACCATCTCTTTCAGCTCCACCTCCTCCAGAAGACAACCCCCCAGTGATTTTTTTATGTTAAAAACATTTGAATTTAACATTGTAATATGAATTATTTACATTTTCTGTCTTTTATATCAGTGCAAATATTACATAATTTAATTTATAATATTTAATTATTTTTATATATTTTTTTGTGAATATTGAGAATTTAAAAAAAAAATTATTTTAATAATATTAATATTATTTTATTAAATATTTTTTTTTAGTATAATATTTTTTTTGCTTTTTTATTTACTAATAATAATAATAATAATAATATTTTATGATTTTTTTTTGTGAATATTGAGAATTTTAATATTTTTTATTTTTCTAATAATAGTAATATTATTTTTTCATTCATCGTAATTTTATTAAATTTATTTTTTTAAAATTAATTTATTTTTTGCGACGGGTCCTTTTGCGACGGGACCCCAACGCAAAGTCTAAATAAATATTTTTTAAAAACATATTTGCGACGGGACTACTTACCCGTCACAAATACTTTGTTGCGACGGGCCCGTCGCAGAACGTTATATATATATATATATATATATATATATATTGTGATGGGACGGCGGGGCCATCAAAAAAAATATTTGCGACAGGCTCGTTGCGAAAAATTTTATGTATATATAATACATATAATCAGAGACTTATTTGCGACGGTGATGTTTCCCATCGCAAATACCTTTATTTGCGACGGGCCCATCGCAAATAATGGTATTTGCGACAGCGTTTTCTGCAACGGGCTATTTGCAACGGGACCCCATCGCTAAAGCTTATTTGTGATGGGATCCCATCGCAAATACCAAGAATTATAGTAGTGTTCTATCTTTGTGAATTTCAGAATTCTCATAGGACTCTCTTCAAATCTCCTCCAGCTCACTCAGCTCTAATAGTCTTCTCTCACCAGCAGACTTAAAATCAAATTTAAAATCCTTCAGTACCCAATAAGATCTCTGTTATAACTCAAAAGGTAGATGACATGTTTTCCCAAAGAGTATTCTATATGGTGACATCCCTATAGAAGTATTATAAGCAGTTCTGTAGGCCCAAAGGGCCTCATCTAACTTCCTTGACCAGTCCTTTCTAGATCTAGACATTGTTTTCTCTAAAATCTGTTTGAGCTCTCTGTTTGAAACTTCTACTTTCCCACTGTACTATGGGTGGTAATTGGTGCATTTCCTATATGAGCACCCATACTTCTCCATCAAACCTTTGAACTTATAATTCTTGAAGTGAGTCCCATTATCTATGATGAATTCTTGAGGTACCCAAAACCTGGAAAAGATGTTTTTCTTGATGAATTTCACAACACTAATAGCTAAATTGGTGGGCAGAGCTACTGCCTCAACCCACTTGGACACGTAGTCCAAAAAAACAAAAATGTGCTCATTCACATAATATTATAGGAATGGTCCCATCAAGTCTAGGCCCCACACATCAATTATTTCAACCTCTAGAATTCCTTTTTGGGGCATCTCCTTCCTTCTTCCAACATTTCCCAACATTTGGAATTTTTCACAGCCAATAATTAGACTCCTAGAATCTTTAAACAATGTTGGCCAGTAAAAAATAGCATGTACGACCTTTTCGGAAGTCCATTCTCCTCCATGGTGGCCACCCCAAGGTGATGACTGGCAGCTCTCAAGTATGGGAAAAATTTCATTCTCAACCACACATCTTCTCAAAATTCCATCAACACATCATTTAAAAGGAAGAGGGTCATCCCAAATATAATATTTCAGTTCAGATATAAACCCCTTCTTCTGGTTCTGTGAGAGATCCTTGGGAATGACTCCAGCTACCAAAAAGTTGTCATATTCTACGAACCAAGAATACTGCTGCACAGTGGCAGCAAACAATTGTTCGTCAGGGAAAGAAGTGTTGATATCTCTTGGTTCCTTACTTGGGGTATTGGGAAATTGGGACAAGGGATCTGAAATTACATTCTCAATCCCTTTCATATCCTTAATCACTAAATCAAACTCCTGTAACTGCAAGGTCCACCTCATGAGTCTAGGTTTTGATTCATTTTTATCCAACAAGTACTTTAGGGCTAAATGATCTGTGAAAATTATGATCCTTGATCCTATCAAGTACTTCCTGAACAATTCCAAATAAAACATCACAACAGCCAACTCCTTTTAAGTGGTAGAATACTTCTTCTGGGCATCATCCAGTAGCTTGCTTTCATTGTAAATAACATGTAGTTTCCTATCCTTCCTCTGCCCCAAAACAAATCCTGCTACAAATTAAATATCATCACACATCATCTCAAAGGGAAGCTATCAGTTAGGAGCAGTAATTACAGGTGAAGTAGTCAACTTCTCCTTAAGCAAATTAAAGGCCTCTAGACATTTCTCCTCGAATAAAAAGGGTGTGTCCTTAAACATCATAGAGCACAAGGGTCTAGTAATCTTAAAAAATTCTTTAATGAACCTCCTGTAGAACCCAGCATGACCCAAAAAACTTCTGATTCCTTTGAAATTTTCAAGTGGGGGAATCTTTTGTATGACCTCAACTTTAGCATTATCAACCTCCATCCCCTTCTTATAAAATTTTTGTCCCAAAACTATACCTTCAGTGTCCATGAATTGGCACTTTTCCCAGTTTAAGACTAAGTTGGTCTCTTAGCACCTTTCTAACACTAGTTCCAGATTTTTCATACAGTTCTGAAAGTTATTTCCCACAATAGAAAAATCATCCATGAACACTCAAATAATCTTTTCAATCATGTATAAAAAAATTAACATCATGCACCTCTAAAAATAGGCAGGAGCACCACAAAAGCCAAAGGGAATCCGTCAGTAGGAAAATGTCCCAAATAGACAGGTGAAGGTGGTTTTATCTTGGTCCTCAGGTGAAATAGAAATCTGGTTGTAACCAGAATAACCATCAAGAAAGAATAAGAATTTATTTCCTACCAATTTCTCTAATATTTGATCCAAAAATGGCATGTAAAAGTGGTCCTTTCTTGTGGTGGCATTCAACTTTATGTAGTCTATAAAAACTCACCATTTATTCACTGCCCATGTCTTGATTTGCTCATTATTTTTATTAGTGACCGCTATCATTCCACTCTTTTTGGGTACCACCTGGACAGGACATGCCCCAAGGGCTATCAGAAATGAGAAAAATTATTCTAGCATCAAGCAACCTAATCAATTCTTCTCTAACAACTTCCTTCATATTTGGGTTGAGTCTTCTTTGGGATTCTACTCTAGGATTATGCTTAGGTTCCATCGGAATTTTATGCATGCAGAATGCTAGACTTATCCCCTTGATATCAGCAATTGACTAGCCTATGACAGACGTGTACTTCTTTAAAACACTAAGAATGTTTTTTCTCTTAGAATGCCTCTAGGTTGGATGAAATGATCACAGGAAGGGTGGAACTGTATCCTATAAAGGAATATCTAAGATGGTCAGGGAGGGGATTGAGTACAAGGGTGGGTGGTGACTTTATTGAGGGAAGACACTTGGGCCTTGGTGGCCCAAGATCTTCATGTTGCCTCTTGAAGAAGGCAGCAGAGAAGGCTTCATCCTCATCACTAGAGCTTCCAAAAAAAATCTACTAAAACTTAGACTCCTCTCTTGGGGTAAGAATGTGCTCCAAAACAAACTCATCTAGGTTCTCCAAAAATTCTCCCCTGTACTCATCAAAAAATTCTCTCTCCTTACTTGAGTTGATCCCCATGCATGTGGTGACAGGGATTTCAGGTTCACTGTTTATTTAGGCTATCATTCTCAGAAACTCCTCTTCCTCCTTATCAACACTACTCTCAGAAACTAACATATCATCTTTGGGGAATATTGGGTGGGTGGGTTCTTAGATTTTCTTAAACACATTGAATTCTTCTTTCTGTTCACCCATATTAAAAATCAGTTTCCCCTTAGACACATCTATCACAGCTCACCCTATGACCAGGAAGGGCCAACCGAGAATGATAGGAACCTCCTGGTCACACTCCATATCAAAGATAAGAATTTCAGCAAGAAAAAAGTGTTTGCCTACTCTCACTAACAGATCATCAACCCCACCCACTGGATGAGTAATGGGCCTATCAGCAAGTTGTAACACAACAATGGTGGGTTGGGAAAATCCTAATCTTAGGTGCTGAAAAAGTGACAGGGGAATAAAATTAATACTATCACCCAAATCACACAAACAATTAAACTTACTGCATTTATCCCCAAAGGTGAAAGGAATTACAAAGCTTCCTGGGTCCTGAAGCTTAGGAGGAATCTTATCTGTAAGACTGCACTACACTCCTATGTTAAGCTATATGTGGAAAATTCTTCCAATTTCTTTTTGTTTGAAAATATTTTCTTGACTGATTTCAGATATAATGGTATTTGAATCAAGGCTTCCAAAAATGGGATATCAATGTTTAACTTTTTAACCACTTTCAAAAATTTCAACAGTTCAGAATCATGAATTGGTTTCTTAAATCTTTGTGGGAAGGGGATTTTAGGGATGAAATTCCTCACAATTTGGGGCATATCTACATCTTCCTCTTCAAAAAATTTCTTCCCTTTATTGTCTCTATTTTTTAATCCATTTTCTGTGGGTTTTTGAGCTGGAATAGCAAGAACTGGAGGGATTCCAGTGGTGTTGTCCAGTTTTCCTGATTCAGGTTTTTTCAGATTTGAGTTTTCAGCTTCATCCAGTTTCTCATTTTTATCATTTTGGGGTTCTTTACTAGGCTCTTGGTGGGTTTGTAGACCACTTATATTGGTCACATCTATGGATTTCTTCCTAGGATTGGCTTCAGTGGTGTCGGGAATCCTACCCTTTTCTCTATTACTAGCGTCCCTAACCAACTGCCCCATTTGAATTTACAAGTTCTTCACTATCACACCCATTATAACTTTATCATAATCATTTTTTGTCTTCATTTCATCAAACCTCCCTATTAACTGATGGAACATATCTCTCAGCTCATCTTTTGAGTTGGATGACTCAGCCTTAGGTTGGGGTTGGGGTTGGAATTGCTGGCTAGGAGGCTGCTGGAATCTAGGAGGGCAGTCGGTCGAAGGACTCCCTACTCCCTCCATGACAGGTTCAGATGGTTCCTATACCCCTAATTTTAGGTCTTAGAAAATGGATCTTCCCTAGGATGCATCCGAGGTCTATAGCCAGCAAATATGGCACTCTCAGGAGGCTAGACAGGCATATAAAAGTTTGGACAGCGGGTTTGAGAATGGCCATAAATGCCATAGTGTTGGCACTGCTCCTTAAGGGTATGATGAGGGTTCTCATAAAAGAACCCAGCTGCTTGGGATTCAGATTGAGGAGAAGGGGTGGTTTTCTGCCTCATAATGGTTCTCCTCCTAGAGCATTTGTGCTGGGAGTTTTGAGCTAAGGTTTTAAAGATTTGTTTGATCTCCTCAGCAGTCATATCACTAAAGTCTCCTCCAGAAGACTGATCCACCAAGGTTTGGTGGTAAGGGGTGAGACTATTGTAGAAGGTGTCCTTGAGGAATTTGGGTGTACATTGATGGTTTGGAAATTGCCTAAAAAACCTATAAACCTATCCTAGGATTCATGAAAAAATTCTCCTTCATCCTGAAGGAATCCAGTTATTTTGTGCCTAATTTCTGATGTCAACCTCCTAGTATATAATTTCATTGTGAAAGAATTATAAACTTGATCTCAGGTGACAAATATTTCTTCTTCTAATTGTTGAAACCAAGTCCTATAATTGCCCTTGAGTCAAAATGGGGACACTCTCAATTTAAACTCTTCGTCAGTGAGACCCCTAAGTGGTAGCCATTGGACACTATAGTAGAAGGCTCTAATGAAGTCAAGAGAGTCTTCACTAGGCATTCCATTGAACATAGTCAGCTGAATAAGCATGGATTGATTGATTTCATAATTACTGGACCTAGGAGAGAGTTTAATGTATGAAGGGTTACTAGACACTGAAGGCAACAATAACTCTCTCAAACTGTGCCTCTTAGCTATCTCATTTCTAGGTTGGTTCATCATTCTAGGTTGGTTCAAATTCTCAGAAAGTGGATTGTTCAAGTTTTAATTTCTGTTATCTTCTATTTTGATCTTATATTTATTCTTTTTCAATTCCTTGAGGTGTTTATCAATATCTAGATTACCAGCTATTAAGTATTCAGACTTAGACCTGGTTTTCATGTTGTAGGTTCACAATTTTTTTTAAATTTAATTTTTCATTTTGGAGATGTTTTTTTTAGTTTTTTTATGTGAATTTTTGTTTTGTTTTTTTTATATCACACCTGGCCTACCTGAAAACGGCCCCAAAATTTTACGTGTGTTCTTGTTGTGATGACAGTCAAGTTTACATTTATAAAGACCCAAGATATAACATAGTGGCTAACATCGGGGTCGCTCTCAAGGAAGCAGTGTCGAATGCACAAGTGGTCATTCTGAAAATCTTTTTGTGTTTTTAAATATTTTGAAACCAGAAAATCACAACTCCTAAGAAATAATTAATTGGTGCTGAAGAGCATAGTAGAGAGAGAAACAGTGATGAAAAATTACAAAAACATGGAGACGCGAGACAAAACCAAGAAAAGAAATCAGGTGCAGACACAACACAAGACACATAACAAACAAATAACACCAAGACACAGAAGACAAATGTCAGTGTGAACAAGGTCGGGCCTTGGTTAATCCACCCTTTACTCTCTATCATAGAACCACTTAAAATATTAATAAACAATTTTCAATCCACTCAATGCATGTCTAGTGACTTGGATCATAAACCTCCCTCACCTAAAAAGTTAACACTCAAGCACCAAAGTAATTCAATGCTTGAAATTTACTCCATATTTCAATTTGAATTCCCCAACAAACTCATTCTTGCAAGAAATTCTAACAAGCCAATATGACTCTATTAAGATCATCACATTGGACAACCTATTTCAGTCACTCAGTTTGACCAATCGAAAAAGGAAGGGGAAAGGAAATTAAACAAGAAAGTAGAAAATCGTCCTATGCAAGATCTTGATCTCACTCAATCTAACTCGCTAATGCGATCTAGCAAGGCGAATAAAAAATAATTGTGATCGCGTTAATGTGTGGATCTCCAGATCACATTGGGTTTCATAAATTGTATCTAGCCACGTGAATTAGATCTCCATCTCTAAAGATATGAGATCACATACACAAAACGAAGAGAAGAAAAGCGAACACATGACAAACATCAAAATTCTAATTATGAACCATGCACCGCAATATATTTACAGAATCAAAAGAAATCAAAACTAGAACATAGAAATAGAGGATGAATGAAATGGAGGAGCGAGACTCGTCTCTAGGTCGAAGATGAGTTCTAGTCTGGTTAATTGTTATGGAATGGTGTGGATTATTGATCGTGGTGGAGTCTCCTCCCCCACTTTGAAATGATGCCCCTCCCCTCTTGCGAGAGGAGTTTGGGGTCCTCTTATTCAGAGATAAAAATAGAAAAAAAAATTGACGACCTAACAGACAGTAGATCCACATGGAGCGCTTTTGTAACACCCCGAGATTTTATGAAAAATATTCTTTTTAATTTCATTAATGTCTTGTGTTGTACGCTACACCAAAAGTAGCTTTCACAACACGCATCCTTGACTTTCCTTGCATTACACGCAATCGCGACTTTCCTCGATAGCGTGTGTAGTACGCAATACCGAGCTTCCCTAAACAACGATATGCTATTAAAATATTATTAAAACTAGCCGTTATGAATAGTAATAACCACTTTTTGAAATTTTTTAAATTTTATTTTTCAAAATGGAATTCATTTTTGGATTTGGAATATCAAAATTAGCTTTGGGTGAAATTTTGGTATTTTTCGGATAACTTTCATTTTCTGATGAATAGTGAAAATTACTAAATTTTAATTAAAAAAAACCTTTTTAATCAAAATAATTAATAGTGATAAATTATTAATTTTAGTGGTTTTAAAGTATATTTAGAATATATTTTTACAATTTAATACAATGTTGGTCATTGGATATAATTTCACATTTAAACCAGACATAAACAAGTGTCAATCTTTTGATAGTTATTATCTCTTAAGAACACGCTATTTGTTTTGACGACGGGAATTAATTTTTAAATTAATTAATGCAACTGATATGTTTTGAATTTGGTAAAATAGACATAATTTTTGAGTTCATAATATCAAATATATCTTAGGCCTAATTTTTTGTATTTTTCTGGAAACTTTCATTTTTTGATGAATAGTGAAACCACTAAGTGGTAGTTAAAAAAAATGAATTTTTCATAAAACTTAATTTTACCGCTTCTGTGAGTGGAATTTCAAAAATCCGAGAGACACGGTTGATGTCAGTAAGTAAAATGTGGTTCAATGAGATGAAAATAATTTTTGGTGAATAGTAACTTTTTACTTTTTTTACCACGGTTAAAAGTAAATAGGGTAATTAAGGGTAAAAATGATATTATTATTACCCTAACACGTGTCCTAATTCTATTGGATAAGTGTAATTCGACAAAAAACAACCTTAGGAATAAAATATGACCATTTAGGACCACTTGGATTAGATTGAGACATTTATTATTAATTTATTTAAAGAAGGGTTAAAATAGTTAAAATCAATGTTTAATAATATATCATTTTTAATATAGGGTTATATATAAGATAAATTCGACTATAAATATTCATTATAAATATAAAAATATTTCCTACATAATGATATTTTATTTGTAATTTTTAGACTTCAAATAAGTTAATTTATTTATGACACAAAGATGATGCAGTAATTATCTTATTAATGAAATATTGACATAATTGATGTTATAAATACCCAAATAAATGTAATTTGAGACTTTTTATGAATTCCACTAATTTTATAGGTTAATATGACATGTTAGTATTGATTTAATTAACTTTTTTCGAACTAATCATTCTGTTATGAATTTCACAAAAATCAATTACTAAATAGTGTCAAAATTGACATAAAATAGTTTTTAAAACAAATATTATATTATTAATTGTTATTTTATTCCTAAAAATCTAAGGTTCGGCCAAATGACTTAGATAAGGTTATATATATTAATAATAAACAACTTGGGATTCGTTTGGCTTGATATAGTAAGTTTATTAACCTTATAGTGTAAGAAAACAAGAAGACACGGTAAAAGTAAAATTATCTAACTTAAAGTTAAATATAAATGATAAGGTTAGAATAGGAACCTAAACTTGTCTAAATTCTATTGGATGAGAGGATTTCGACTCATCCCCACCTTAGCTTCGAAATAAATCAATTTGGAGCTATTTAAAACCGAATTTGGCTTTATAATAAAATAATATTTTTAGTTATTCCAAAGGTGTCCCTCTCCTCCCTTATAAAAGGGCACCCCCTCCCTCTCTTCCTCACACCACTTTGAGCCTTCAAGCTCGGCCAACCCCTACCAAATTCTCTTCTCCACTTCCCTAGAAACATCCTAGAGGTTCTGGTCTTCCTCAAAGACCAATTGTAGTGCCCTAAAAGGAGATCTCAAATAGGCGCTTCAAAGAAGAGGTAATGTCCGTTACCGATTCTTTCAACTTTATTTCTTCTTCCACTTCTTCTTCTTAGGTTGTTTCATTATGAAGTAATAACACCAGTATCACTCATATAATGATATGTTATTATAAGTATAAAACAACCCTATTTCACCATCTATTCATCCTATGGAAAACGAAATCACCGCGCGTGCGTACATACGGAATACCGTCTCCACGCCGTGGTGAAATCTATTTTCCACCACCACTTTACTTGGATGGGTATAATGGTGTAAATAATAACTATATATGATTAATTTAAAGTGATATTGATTCTGAAATAGTATACATACACTCCAATACAGTCCCACGATCATGAGAATGATATCATCGCTCGTGCGTACGTACGGACTATCGTCTCCACGACGTGATGAGATTCATTCTCCACTTTAACCATTCATGAATGATTATAAAGTATATATAATAAGTAATCATGAAATATATGACATAATAATGATACTGGATTTATGTGTATATATATGTATGTCATCTACTTAATTCCATTCAACTCAATAAGGAAACGAAAACAGCGTTCATGCGTACGTACGACCTACCGCCTCCATGAACGGTGTATTTCTTTCCATTTACTGATTTATTATATATATGTATATTCTGAATATATATTTTATATAAATCATGTTTTATATTCTGGAATTAAGTAATCATGATCTAAGTAATCATATGAATAATTACAAGTCAAAACACGGAACGACAAATGAAACGATTTTACCCAAAATGCTCTTTAACATGAAATTTACAAAAGAACGGGTAATATAAAGTAATAAGTGAACCATATATGATATCATAACAATGAGTGTGATTCTGGAATAAGTCAATGAAATTATTTAAATCATTATACAGGAGGTTCGGACACTTACGAAGCAAATCGGACCTAAGGTAAGGGAAATATCACAATCTCATTTTTATCCGAGATTGTTTATACTTTGGAATTTACTGGGGTGTATTTTATCATCTACATCCATGTTTCCTCAATATGTAACATTATTTCCATCCACCTACAATTGTTTAAATACAATTTTACCCTTCGGTGAGTTTTTAGTAAAAGATATGAAAGGAATCTTTTGTCGTTTTTCGTACGATGTACTTTTTGACTTTTCCGACAAAAGTACAAGAAGAATGTTTTTTTAACTTATATGGCATGAATGAATTTTTAAAACATTATTTCCAAGAAGCTTCATTTACAAGTTTTCAAGTTTATTTTTAATCAACTTCTTTTAGTTTAAAATTGTATGACATGTTAAGAAAGGAAAAAATGTTTTTGAAGTATAAAGGATATTTTCCTCAAGAATGGAGTTCAAGTGTTTTATCAAAATTATTTTCCATCTAAGATAATATAGGGTTTCATTTCTATCCCTATTTTTACATTGATTTCATTATGTTATGATGGAATTATTTTTATGATGTCCTTTTATCTTATATGGATTATGTTATGATGGAATGATGTTTAAGAATCCCATTTTTATTACATGGGTTATGCAATGATGTATGATTTATGATTTTGTGGCACACATAAGAATGATATCATTATGAGATGGGTGAGACCTATATCTCCCTCCAATGCATTGGGTAAAGATTTTATATCTCATCAGATAGACATGGCTGGAACGGTAGGTTATACCGGTTCAGTGAAACAGGACTGAAACGAGGAGTGAACTCGGTTCAGAAATGGACTTTGTCCGCTAGGATAGTCTTGGCAATGAGTTTTGACTACTAAGAAATGATTCTCCATGATTATGTGTGTATGCCACAAAGTTTCATGTTTTAAGTTATGATTATTGGGATTACATTTCACTACTATGATTTATCCCATGTTATGAAATTATGATCTCTTTTGCAGGTTAAGATTTCCAAAAGTTATGTTCTATGTTTTTATTTGAGCTCACCCTTTTATGTTTTCTTTTCCCCATGATATAAAGAAAGGTTTTAGGTAAGAAAAAAAATGGAAGATCTTTATGAGAGATGTTAAAGATCTTTTACCATGATTAGAAGATTACGTTCCGAGTTTCCAAAGACACTAAACTATTACGGTACTTGTGTGTGTGTTTTTGTTATGTACTAAGTATTCCGCAAAAGTAATGTAATGTCCATGTACGTCAAGCTTCGGGTCTCTACAGCTTTCATGTGCATGTCACCAACTCTCGAGTGAATTTTACTGAATGTAATTATCCTCATGAAACGACCTCAGCAACCTCTTCCAATTGCGATGAAGTGCCCCTGACCAAAGTCGCCTTCCACTCACGACCTAAATGACATTAAAAGAAATGAAACTATCATTATATACTATATATATATATATATTTAAAATACCAAATTTATTACTAATAAATGTAAATAAATAGCCATTATATAAATCGCATAATACTTATTAGAAAATATGTAATTAATATATGTGTATTTATTATGTATACATTATTATCATTGTCTATAATATACTAATGATATTACTTGTTATTATTATACTGTATTATATTAAACATTATTATATGTATTATATTATATAGGTATATACATATTATATTATAATAATTATATAAAACAAAATAAAAGAAACAAAGAAAAAAGAAAAAGAAGATGGGGAGGCTGGTTCGGCGCAGGGGAGAAGCAGCGCGACGACGTAGAGAAGAAGATCAGGGGAGGAGTCTCGATCTGGGGATGGCTCGCGAGGTTTAGGAGTGGCTCCAGTGGCGCTAAGTAGGGAGAGGGGAACGGATGGTTCCGCGGCGAGGACTGGTGGTCTTGGCAAGCAGGGGATGCGGCTATGAGGGGGAAGCGCGGACAGGGAGAGGAATAGGCAATGGCCTAGCCGCGGAGAGCGGCGAGGGGAAGGAATCGACTAGCGCGGCACTGTGTGGGTGTTCCAGCAGGGGGCGGTGGTCGGTTCGTGCGGTAGATCGATGAGGAAAGAGAACAGGGAAGGGGGTCGGTGTAGGGGATGCAGCGGCAGTGAGGCAAGGGCTTGTGGGGTTTAGGTGGCTTGGACAGGGGGTGCGGAGGGTGAAGGACTGAGGCGGCAAGGGCTTGCGGCGGGGTGGTGGTTCGATTAGGGCCGGTCACAGCTAGGTCCCGGTTTTGGCAGCATGAAGCAGCTACAAATTGTCTCTTCTTCTTCTTCTTCTTCGATTTTTTTGATTTTTTCAGATCTGGTTCGTGTTTTGCTGATCGATACAGCTTTGTGAATTTTTTTCTACTGCGCGTAATTTGCAGTGCTGGATAGTTTTGTTGTTGTGCCATTTTTTGTTTCTTTGTTGCGTTGATAGTTGTTGTGGTGGTGGTGCGTGGGTGAGATGAGACAAGAGGAGCGGTTTTGGAGGGAGGAGGGCGAGACGGTGCCACCACAACAGAGGACCGTGCAACCACAACACCTGCAAACAAAACAAAAAATGAATTAAATAAATCTTTATTAAAACTAAAAATGGATTAATAAATTAATCAATTAAATTTAGTAGAATATAATTAAAAACTAAGTAAATAAAACATGATTAAATAATGAAATTAAGTATGCTTTATTTAAGATAATGAATTTATTTGTATAAAAAATTATAAACAAATTAATTTAAGAACAAATTAAAGTAATTACAGTTACTTTCTTAAATTCTTTAAAGAATTAATTAACCAATTAATTAATTAAATAATTAAGTAAATTAAATAATTGAATAAAATTAAATTGTTAAAAACCAATTTAATTATTTAATGTAAAGTGAGTTATTTATTTACAAATTAAAAATAAAGAATTACTTAAATTAGTGAGTTGATATACTAACTAGAATGAAAAAATTATAAAAATAAAAGAATAAAAAATAAAAGTTAAATTCAAAAGAATTTATTTAATTTAAGAATTTTTTAAAATGACAATAATGCAAATTAAAACACATGGTTTAAACTAACATTGCTTATTTTACACATCAAAGGTACAAAAGCACCACAATTGTCAACTATTTATTAAAAAACAACATTTTGGTATAAAAAAGTCAATAAAAATATAAAAAGGATGTGGAAAAGAATGTGAAAACACTACCACATCAATAACTTGGAAAGAACTTCTTTACCTTTCATAGAGTCAACTAAACACTTCCTTTTTCCTAAGGTTATTGCTTTATGACCTGCATTACCACATCTATAAAACCTTCCCGTTCCTTTAAAACAATTTCCAAGGTGTTTCTTTCCACATCCTTGGAAAATATGTTGATGAATATGCTTACGTTTATAATCATTATTACCTGAACTTCCACAGGTATTCATTTCTCTCATATATGTTGCATCAGAAAAATCACCAAGGTTTAAGTGGTTAATCATTAATCTCGATAGTTGGTTTATAATAACCATGAGAGTTCTCACTTCTGATCCCATTTCATTTGATTGCTTATTCAGATAACCACCACATTTTCCTTCACATCCATTGTAACTTTGGTGCCTGCTGGATCCAGCCATTTACTAAAACCATAAATTTTAGTGTGATTATATCAATAAAATCATCATATACTATCTTATGAGGAAGATAAAAACTAATATATACTTATTCATGTTATCTAAAACTCATTAAATTTATATAAAAAAAACTTTGACTCTTCCTATAATGGTATCTATTGTGGTTATATACAACTTGTAACTTATGATTAAATAACATCATAACCTCTAAAGTAATCTAAACCGACCTCTGATACCAACTATAAGTCCCCAACCGTAATCATTACACAATCTTATGTTTTAGCCAATAATTTAATTTCTTTGACATTGAGGATATTTTCAGGTTTATATATTTTTTAGAATCAGGCCATAACAATTACATAAAAAACCATAAGAAATAAAAGTGGGCACTTCCAAACAGTATCCATTTTTTCAACAAAGGAAACCCTTTTAAAATAAAACATGATTTATTTTCGAGACACATCCTCAATTCTTTCATCATGGCATATTATTCTTACTTAACAATCTTAAGACCTATGAAAAACAATTTAAAACTTGGGGTGATCATAAAAGGATCAGTAAGGGATATAAATAAGGAATGAAACCATTAGTACATGAATATTTTAAACTCATGAAAACATTTTCACAAAATCATAATTTTCACCCATAAAACATAAGTTCTTTAACATACCTCATGAAATCATAGGATTCCTAAAAAAATTCTTATCAATCATAAATGATATAGTAAAATTGTGGCATCCATATCATACTTACAATGTAGCTTTCACAACAACAAAAGGAGTGACCTTCATGGTTACATTTGGAATACTCATCACAGTATATTCCCTAAATCTCTTAGGAGAACCCTTATTATTTTACTTTGTCTCACTACCCAATGCATTTTAGAGATATCACAAGCTTACACACCCACATTTTATCATGGAATCACTTGTATACATAAGAAATTCCCAATATCCCTAAAATAATCATAACACATAAAACAAGCATAAAGGAAAATATAATTTTCACTTTGCAATCAGCAAATATCATTTCAAGATATTGATATAGTTAATCCATTGTAAAAAACATTTTAAATATCAAAATACATGAAAAGGATGGTATTTATTTTTATTTTATAAAAACATCACAGCTTGTAAGGGAATCCAAATACCAAAAAATGGTCTTGGCGGTGGAAAAGTCATTGTCGTCGTATACGTTAAAAAATATTCCATCTTCCATTTAGTAAAACATTTCATACAAAGAGGTTCCTTTTGAAAACCTTTGAATGAAATTAAAATTCAAAGGGGTTGATTATACAACTTATAAAATAAGGTGGTGTATAACATCAAACTATGCCGCAATGAAAGGAGACTGAGATGAAATCCATTACCATGAGTCCAACTCGTCACGTTCAATATTTGTATTCCTGAATTATAAACTTTGGTTAATTTATACTTACTTGAGAAATTTTTTCAAGTTTATTATTTATTTTATATCACTTATTACCATGTTATTAAAATTATATAATTCTTTAAGTTCATATTGGACGTTTTGTCGATATTCAGTACTTGAGTCGAAAATGAAGATGGTTTTATGTTACTAGTATATGTGGCCATTATTACTTCATCTTAAAAAACATTCATGACATTATTATAATTTTTATACATAATTTTTAATTTTAAATCAATCCATTAAGTATGGTTATGAAAAATGAACAGTGTTATAATCATGAAGATGGTAAGACTTATGTACTCATGAGTAACATTTTCCATTTTTCATTGATCGTTATGGAAAGAAGGTATGTATTATTTTATCTTTCCAGAATGATCATAAAATCATTAATATAATATTAATAATTTATATACACTTATATATGTAATACAAGTGATATAATGAATAAAAACGAATCACATCGCTTCTTGGAGGTGATAGTTCACACATACACACGCACGATGTTATCATTTTTATGCGCGTGGAAAGTAAGAATGTAATTGATATATTACTATCTTATAATGATTAATATTTCATAAATATTAAATATGAAAATTAATTCCATTATTATAACTATTCATGAGAGATGATTAGGGAAAATGAATTAGATCAGTTCACGAAGGTGAAAGTTCACACATACGCATGAATGATTAAATACTTTTCCATTTAATGGAAGTGGATATGGATTTAGGTGGTGATATTAACATATATTTATAATACTTGAGTTATTATTTCATCATGGATGAATTATATTTGAAGTAAATGGAAGACTAAATAAAATATAAATACTTAAATAAAAACATTACATTTCCTTCAGATGATTACCTTTCTTAACACATTAACACCTCTAAGAAGGGTGTTCGGCTTCATATACGGCCTCAAGAATGTGGGGAGGGATTATAGGAAAGTATTTGGGTGTATATTTTCCAAACCAAAAGGTTTTTTATTTCTTATTAATAGATAGGAATGAGTTCCTTTTTATAGGAGAGGGGAGGGGCACCCTTGGAATTATTAAAAGTATTAAATTAATATAAATTTAATTTCAATTCAAAATGGTTCCAAGTTAATTTAGTTATAATATAGGATTATTAGGGGTATAAATATAATCATTAAATTATAATTATGAATGTGTTGAATAATTTTTAATCCTTATCTTTTAGTTTTAACATTTTTAAATCTTATCGTTTTATCAAGTAATTTACAATTCGAGATTTAAAATAATAACCAAATCATGAAAAAAGACCAATTAATGAGTCATTGATGAAATTTTTAGAGTTATATAAACCTTTTGGTTGAATATTTTATTTTTATAAATTTTATATCATTTAATTAGGTATTGTATAATTTAAGTTATGAATTATGTCAATTTTGACACTAGTCATTACATGACTTTTTAAAAAAAATCATAACAAATTGATTACTTAGAACAAACTATATTAACTCAATTATAACAGGTAATATTCATCAATAAAATTCGTGTATGGCATCAAATGTTTCAAATTAAACTTATTTTAATATTATTAATATCATTTATTTGATTCATTCTTTAATAAATTAATTATTGCCTCATCATTATGTCACTATTTAATTTAATTATTTATTTCCTAAAAATTATAAATAAATTACCATGATGTAGGTAATATTTGTATATTTATAATGATTATTCATAGTCTATGATATCACTTATATAACCCCATATTAAAAAAAATTAGTAAGGAGAGACATATTTATGGCTTATTTTCCTTTACTTTAAATTAAATGTTATAAATGTCATAATTACTGCCAAGTGGCTTCCAAAGGTCACAATTTTAGACAAAGGATACAGACCAAGGATGTTCATGGTCGATAATATCATCAAATAAGCTTATGAAAAGTTTTAGGGTAATTTTATAAAATTATAATATAAATTTTACATTTAATTACCCTATTTAATTACCCTATTTACCTTTAACCGTGGTAAATAAAATACTTAAGTTTCTAATAACCAAAAATTATTTTGATCCTATTGGACCAAATTTTTTATACTAATTACAACCATGTATGTATATTTTTGAGAATTCAATTCATATAAATTGTTAAATTAGGTTTACACTAATCCCATTGATGGATCGAGAAAACGGGTTTTATAAGTAAAACGTTCAAAAGTTCACATAGTTTTTATATTAAATTTTAATTTGAAAAATCATACAATTAAATAAATTGGATTAACTAAAAAAACTTCATTTAATTATACCTTAAAACCATGTAAAAAGATAATCTAACTATATAAATAAATTAGATGAAAATGCAGTTTTGAATTAAAATGTAGCATTTTATCACAAAAATACCTAAAATTAAACCAAAGTAAAAAAATTTATGTCCCACTTCCAAAAAAGAAGTTTTTTTTTCAAATATAACATATAAAAGTGACCACAACTAGATTTAAATAGGATTCTCCCTCAAAAGGCTGTAAAATTCCTTTTTTGAAAAATACTCCTTTTATTCATAAAATTGAATTTATTCTTATATCATGTCTATAATAAATATAATATGAATTATAAACATCATATTTAATTTATATTTCATTAATATAATCCAACAAGAGTTATTTTATTATTTTATAAACATAATTATTTTTACTTAAATAGTTTTTCATAAAAACACATCCTTTATATTTAGTTGGTTTTTATTCTTTTCTAATTAATTTTCTAACCAATGAATCATTATATAAACATATGTAAACCCTATTTTAATAATTTATTTAATATCCTTCATTCCCTCCATTATAACGGCTATGCGATAACAACAACTTAAAATAACAATATTAATGATATATTATTTTTCAGTATAACTCAATCTTGTATGCGACGTAAGATTTTGGAGAAACTCATTGTTGTGTGTCGGGTACACTATCATACATATTATCATTTTAGTAAAAAAATTAATATATAAATAATAATTATTAATAAATATGAAAAATTATTATTATATAATTACATATAATGTTACACTCAAACCATTTTGGTTGCACGATATAGAACCGTGCATCTGTTGCGTGAAGGAATAAGTATCACGCAAATCCTATGAAAAGAAGAGTTAAAAACATGCGACTGGTGTTTATACTCCCTCTTAATTCTTTATTAATATTACAAGTTTTTTTGAACTAGTGCTAAGTATCATACTCCCACTGAGTTATGCAAAGAAGAAACAATACTGCTTCTATTTATACACACAAAGCTAGTAGTTTTTTGTGTTCCACATGAAGTACTTATGGTTTGCGTGAAAGAAGAAATGTGTGTGCCAAAACCATGAACATGGGAGACTACATCTCAAACCAGTATCCATAACCATACCATACCTAAGAAAAGTACTTGGGGATTTATACCTGTTGATTTCTTGAAGTTGTGGTAAGAAGAATTGAACAATGTGTAACTAGTTTGTGTGAAGGGAGTTATAATAAGAAGACATGAATGCATGCATATATAAAATGCACATGAATAAGTGGATCATGAACTGATTCATCTAAACCATTTGAGAAAATCCAAACTGAGTTAAGAAGAATATAATTAAATCACATGAAATAATTATAATAATATATGTGATAAGGTTTATACATAATATCATTATGCTTTATGTATGAAGTGATTTTAAATAAACCAACTTGAGACTAAAGTCAGGAAGAATATAAGAATACATCATATCCGAGTTATCAGTATATTATGTTTTTGAAAGACCATTCTTTCATTAATTAATATTGAATGTGCAGTGTGATTCAATTGCCTTAAATATTTATTACACCAAGAATAACAGAAGATAACTGATATAATAACCATAGTTCATATTGTGTATCGAAGAAGAATTAATTTTGATAATGATAAACTGAGCTGAGATTTCAGTATTTTGATAATCACAATGGAATTTGTGATTCTATAAATATTGGAAGAAGGTTATTCAGTGTAGTATTTTTTCACAGAAGAAGAAATAGATCAAGACACTGTTATAAACTATTACATATTGTTGTGTGTTAAAGATCAGATATATAAGAAGAAGTGATTGGCCAATCTATATTCAGTTGATTATCATTTGGTTTAGGAATAATTATGTTTTTATTAGTCCACAACATATTCATACTATGTTTCTGATATAAGAAGAAGAAAGTGTATCTTTTAGTTTGTTGTTGTGAAGAAGAAGAAGAGTTGTTTACCTGCTGTTGTGCAAGTAACGATGTGAAGAAGAAGAATTTTTTGGAAGATCAAAGTGGAATTTTGACATCCAATAGTAGTTTTAATAGATTGAATTCTTTCTTGGTGTTATAAAAAACCTTATCAATAAGGTGGAAATTTTTTTCATAGATAGTATAAAGATCCATCAAAGTATTTTAAAACATGTAATATAAATTGACTATAGTTCATTGCATGTGAAACAATATTACCTACTTATTGTAACCACATTCAAAGGATTAATTTCTAGTGCTTGTGTGGTTGGATCATTTCTATACCATTCCAAGGACTACTTAATCTCAATGATTAGTTAACCATGTAAAAATATCACATGTTATCTTTTACTAATTTTATATACTAGTATAGGACTTCTCATGTGTTAATCATGTTTTAATGATCACAAATCCTATACATTCTGTAAAACTTATTAATACTTCTTAATATATCTGAAAAAATGTGTACAGATGGTTGGTTTCTTTATACCTTAAATAATTATTGTAAACTATTTTTATTTTATGTTATAATGTATTTACTTGATAAATGATTGATCCTAATCCATTCTATGAATATCACTGTTTAATTTTGAGTACAGATATTTGGCTTAGTCTGAGAAACAGTGAGTCTGCCACCGGTTGTGTTTTTTCTAGAAAAGGACCCTGACACCGTGACCAGACACCGTGACCTAGACACCGTGACCCGACACTGTGACCTAGACACTATGACGAGACACTGTGATCAGACACCACATCTATGCAACCAGTTCCTGATCTCTATACAACTATGCCATCATGACTGTCTGACCACTCAAAGGCAAAGAAGGAGGCATCGTTTCAAGGAGACACCATTTTCAGAAAAACGGTGACACTGTTTCTTAATCTGTTTTTTCGTTTTTCAATTTAATCTCTAACTGTCATATTTTAATATTTTAAATGCACTGAAATAATTAATGTTTCTTTGTAGACATGTCACTTAACAGTACGAGGTGAATAATACATGCATCATGTGGGCCCCAACACATGCACTCCAAGAATAAAAGAGAAGTGCAGACCAAAACAAGTGTGTGCACAATATTGAAGAAGCACGAGCACTCTTAAAGAAAATAACTAACACATGAAACATGATCATCTGAAAAACACACGAAGCATTCACTAATCCAAAAAGATGAAATACCATAGATCAGAATCAATAACATATTTACACTACCAAATCCACAAAGAACACACGGTAAATCTAACTGGAAACCAGAGCATCAGACTTTCTTCTACATTAAACTATAGGATACAAGATATCCTTACTCTCATATATTTTTACACCTGTTTACTCCCATAGATAAGTGTGGAAGAGTTCCCTGTGTGACCTGTTAGTTTATACCCACGAAGAAATGTGGAAGAGGTCATGTGGCTTGGAAAATCCTGTGTACTGTTGTTTACCCTGATCCAGGGTGTGGATCAAGTTTATTAATATTAACTTCTTGGTGGCAGGTGATCACCCAGTGGAGTGGATTAGGTCTAGGCTTGAAACTGAACCACTTGTTTTATATCTACTGTGTTATTTAATTTAGTTTTCTCTATTTTACTGTATAATTCAGAAATCACTAAATTTACTTTGATAGTTAATCTTGGAAAGAAGTTATAATCGTTTTTCCTTATTAAAATAGCTTCAAAAGTAATATTAATAATATATATTAAGATTATTGAAAATTAATCAATCTTCTGAGAGGTTATTTAAACCGTCAAACTTTCGTAACCGTATTACTTTTATTAACTGGGCTGTATTTATTTTTTTGGGGAACCTTTTAAGAAAACTTTTTAAATATAAATTTTTAATAGATACTTAGTTCACCCCCCTCTTGAGTACTCCAGTCCGACCAATATTTGGTATCAAAGGGTTGTTTTAAGACTCTGTTTTTGGAATCTATTCAACTGTGATTTTAGTTGTACTTTAAATATTTGCAAATTTCTATTAATTCTAAATTTATAGCTCTTTCAAAGTAGTTCTTTATTATGGATAATATATTGTAAGGTGCTGAAACAAACAGACCACCATTCTTTAATGGAACCAATTATTCCCAATGGAAAATTAAAATGAAAATTCATTTAGAAAGTATGGGTTTTGAAATTTGGTCTTCAATTATAGATAAGTATAAGATTCATGCTACTGATAGAATCACTTGGGATGATCCAACCAAGACTGCCTACAGTAACAATTTCAAATCCATGAATGATTTATATTTCTCCTTAGGAGATGAGGATTTTTAAATAATCTCTACATGTAAAACTTCCCATGAAATTTGGGATGCTTTGTCTATTTCACATGAAGGAACTTCTAGTCTGAAAGAAATAAAACTTAATACTTATACTATTAAGTATGATAACTTTAAAATGAAACCTGATGAGCCTATTTTTGACATGTATCTCAGGTTCAAAAAAATTGTCAACACAATGATTTCTCTTGGAAGAGAAGTTACTGCCAAAGAACAAATTATGAGGATTCTCAGATGCCTACCTGACTGATGGAGATGAACCTCTGTCTCTATTAGAGAGTCATGTGACATCAGCAAGCTACCTGTAAAATAACTCATCAAGAAACTAATGATTTATGAAGAGGATCTGAAAGTCAAAATTAAGAGGTGTATGAAACCAAAAGAAAATATGTTGTATTCAAGACCACCACTTCTAAACGCAAAGAGAAAGGGAAATTGGGTGTCTCTGTAGAAAGTTCTAGTAGTGAACAATCATCACCTAATAGTGATGATAAGATGGATTAATTATCCAGAATGTTTAAGAGATTTTTAAAGAAGAAGATATTTTTTAGAAAGAATAACTTCAAGGGAAGATATGATCAAAAGGTAAGCTGGAAGAAAGATTAGAAAAGAAGTGACAAGTCTGATGAGATTGTATGCTATGAATGTAAGTGAAAGGGACATGTAAAGGCTGACTCTCTCAAGATCAATTACAAAAAGAAGTATGGGGACAAATATATAAAGTATAAAAAGGAAATGAAAGAAACTTGGAGTGATTCTGAGGATAGTTCAAGTGACTCAGAATCTTCACGTGATGAACTGTCCCACAAAGCCAATATGTGTTTTATAACAAAAACATATGTGTTAACACTGGAATCTTCTGTACACAATTCATATTATTCTATAATTGAGAGTGACTCTAGAAATATGTCTAATGAAGACATTTTTTATTATTGTAATATTCTTGAAGAGACATGTAATGAACTAAAAGATAAAAACAAGTCTTTAAAGAAACAACATGCTCTTACCTCAACTGTTAAATCTAAACTTACTATAGAAAGGGATAAAATGCTCAATTACTCAAAGAAAACAATGAACTAAATCTATCTAATGAGAAATTGAAAAAGTATCTTTAAAGGTTTACTAATGGTAAAGATACTCTAGTAAAAATTCTAGATAAATAGATTTCTTCTAAATATGCTACTGGTATTGGCTATCAACCTGGTAAAAGAAATTTTGGAAGAACTAATTTTGTCTCTAAATCTAGGACATACAACTTTACTCATAGTTCTGGAAATCATTCATCTAGTTCAAATTATGATACACTCTCTACTGTTTCAATCTTTTTTAGACTAAATAGAGTTTATTTTTCAAGTAATTTTTATAATGCTTATAGAAAACCTATGAGGTAGATATGGGTTCCTGAAGCACTAGTCGCTAATATTGCTAGACCCAAAAAAGTATGGGTACCAAAATCACTTTTTATTTGACTATTTTGTAGGAAAGTTGCTTAAATAGATTATGTAAAATCTTATAGTACTTGGAAAATGGGTGTTCAAGACACATGATAGGGGACTATTCATACTTCAAGAATTTAATAAAAATTGATGGTGGACATGTCACCTTTGGTGACAATGCTAAAGGAAATATCATTGGCCTTGTCCAAATTGGTAACTCTATCTCAGTTTTAATTTCCAAAGTACCTTTTTTTGATGGATTGAAATATAATCTGCTTAGTATTTCATAACTATGTAATGATTGATTTCATGTTAATTTTGAAAATTATTCTTACAAAGTTTTTAATTATAAAAATGAATTAGTGTTTTCTTCATTAAGAAATGAAAATATATACTCCGTTAACTTAGATTCTTTAGTTTCTCAAAATGATTCATGTTTAAGTGTATTTCACAAAGATTTATGGTTTTGGCATAGTAGAATAGTACACTATAATGTTCACTTAGAAACATAACTATAAAAACGCTTAGTTAAAGATCTACCCAAACACGAGTTTCCAAGTGATAACGTGTGTAATCCTTGTCAAAATGGAAAGAAACACAAAATTTATTTCAAACCAAAGAAAGAAGTGTCAACTTCTCAACCTCTCGAACTGGTTCACATGGATTTTTTTGGACCATATAGAGTTTCAAGTTTAAATGGGAAGCACTATGTTCATGTTCTTGTAGATGAATTTTCTAGATACACTTGGACTTTCTTTTTGTCTCACAAAAGTGAATTCTACTCTCAGTTTACCAAATATGCCAAAATTGTAGAAAATCTTAGTAGACTTAGAATTAAATCCTTAATAAGTGATCATGTACATGAGTTTGAAAATCAAGAGTTTGAATATTTTTTATCTCAAAATGGATATAGTGATAATTTCTCTACCCCTAGAACACCTCAACATAATCGAGTTGTAGAAAGAAGAAATAGAACCTTGCAAGATATTGCTAGAACCATGATTAGTGAATATGAATTACCTATTTATTTTTTGGATGAAGCTGTAAATAAAACATGATATATAATTAATAGAGTTTTGATTATACCTATTCTTAAAATAACTATATATGAGTTATGGAATAATAGAAAACCCAAAGTAAGTTACTTCAAATTTTTTGGTTGCAAAGTCTATATCCTTAATACTAAGGAAGATATTGAAAAATTTCCATCCAGTAGTGATAAAGGAATCATTCTAGGATATTAAATCTCTAGTAAAGCCTGTAGAGTTTTTATTAAAATAAATAAATGTGTGGAAGGATCTGTCCATGTCAAATTTGATGAAATAGATCCACATGAGCCGAAAAACACTCTAGAGAACCTGGAGGATGATGAATCAAATCTGGAAATTAATTCAAAATCCTCTAACCATCCTCTAAAAGAATCTATGAAAAATTATAGTTGTAGAAATTCTTTAGATTCAGGTCACAATGAACCCAAACTTGTTGAAGAACCTGAAATTACTAGTCCTTCTTTTTCTAGAGCTGTTAGAACTCTTAAGAATTGTCCTTTAGATGCTACTTTAAGAGATTTAGATAAAGGAACTAAAACTAGAGTTTCTCTTAGAAATAAGGTTGAACATCAAGTCTTGTTGTCAAAACTTGAACCTAAAAACATTAATGATGCTATCAATGATGAATTTTGGGTGATGGATATGAAATAAGATCTTAATAAATTTGAAAGGAAAAAAGTTTAAAAACTTGTTGATAGGCTTAAAGATACATTTACCATAGGCACTAAGTGGGTGTTTAGATATAAGGTAGAATAAGATAGTAATATAGTTATAAACAAGGCTATATTGGTTGTAAAAGGCTATAGTCAAGAATAATTAATTGACTATGAAGAGACCTTTGCACTGGTATCTAGACTTGAAGCCATTAGAATTATACTTTCTTATGTTGCACATCTGAATTTCAAACTATATCAAATAGAAGTTAAGAGTGCATTCCTAAATGGGTATATAGCTGAGGATTTTTTTGTTGAGAAAACCCCTGGTTTTACAAATACTCATTTTTCAAATCATATTTTTAAATTATCAAAAGATTTATATGATTTAAAACAAGCTCCAAGATCTTGGTACGATAGACTGAGTACTTTTCTTATTTTCAAATTTTTTACAAAAAAAATAGATGATCCTACCCTTTTTATAAAATGAATTTCCAATGATGTTTTAGTAGTTCAAATTTATGTAGATGACATTATCTTTGGATCTTCAAAAAATTCTTTTATGTGTTGAATTTTCTAAAATGATGCAAAACGAATTTGAAATGAGCTTAATGGGTGAACTAAAATTATTTATTGAATTTAAAATCTTTCAAAATAATGACGGTATTATTTTAAATCAAATCATATATACGAAATATCTTTTAAAACAGTTTTGGCTTGGATATCACTAAAAGTAGTTACACTCCAATGAGTACTACTTGTAAGTTGGATCTTGATGAAGATCGAAAACTAGTTGATCAAACCAATTATAGAGGGATGATTGGAATCTTACTCTACTTAACTAATAGTAGACTTGACATTGTGTTTAGTGTGTGTATTTGTGCTCATTTTCAAGAAAACCCTATGTAATCTGATTTAAATACTGTTAAGAGAATTTTTAAATACCTCAAGAAAACACCCAATCTAAGACCGTTCTATCCTAGAGGAAAATCATTTTAGTTAGTTAGTTATTTTGATGCTGACTTCGGTGGTTGTAAGTTTGATAGAAAAAGAACCTCTGGAATATTACACTTTTTAGGCAAGTCACTAGTATCATGGTGTAGTAAGAAACAAAACTTTGTTGCATTATCTACTATAGAAGATGAATACATAGCTGCTGGTAGTTGTTGTGCACAAATTTTGTGAATAAAACACACATTACTAGATTATGGATATCAATTTAGGCGTGTACCTATTAATTGTGACAATACAAGTGCTATTAATATCTCCAAGAATCTTGTTTCACACTCTAGGACAAAACATATTAATGTAAGACATCACATTTTGAGAGATCATTATCAAAAAGGTGATATCACTTTGGAATTCATTGGAACTGAATATCATATCACTGATATATTCACTAAACTGTTAAATTATGAAAGAATATATTACATCATACATGAACTGGGAATGATAAATCTTAAGTAGTAAGTGTATTATTTCATAGCTTACTGTTTCACAGTTTACGGTTTCACAAGTCACTATCTTAATATGACTCTAACAAGTTATATAGTGTTACTAATCTTAAAAGTTACTATTTCATGTTTACGGTCTCGTATTTACTATCTTTCGGTTACTATCTAGCACTTACTATCTCAAACAATATGGTTACACAGTTTAGAAATCACACAATTACGGTCTCACTGTGAAAGTCAGTTACGGTCTCACTGTAAAATCCTATCATGGTCTCACCATAAAGACACTTTATTGTTTTATTTACATATAATAAACTGTATCACAGTAATTAATTAATGTGTTCTTTTACTTTCCCGTGCTTTTGATTCTGCGACTCTTGGTATCCCTAAATGATAAAAATGAAAGAAGTTTCACTCCTTTCTTCACCTGATCTCTCTTCTCTCAAATTGTAACCCCTCCTTCAATCTCTCTCTCTCTCTCTCTAGAACCTTCATTTAATTCCTAGAATTAAACTCCCATTGCCATCAACTCCTAAGAAGCAAAGATCTAAGAAGAATATGAAAATATCACCAAAGTTAGCTCCCAAAAGTCCTTTGAATCTGAATATGGTTAACAGAATATTGGTGCCTAAAAAGAAAATTTTCCCCAAGTGGCTTCTGTCAAGTAAGTCTTTATTATTGAAAGTGTTAAGAGAGAAAGGATGGATGGATTGGTTCAAGAAGGAAGATATGACGATTTACATGAAGCTAGTTGCATAGTTTTATCAGTACGTTTAATTTTATTTTGATACAGAAGATTGATTGGTTTTGAGAAGTTAGATCAATGGCCATAATTGTACCTTTTTTTAAGGTTATGGGTTGCATGCCTAAGGATAGCTCATGAGGGTATTTTTGAGGACTACTAGAGAGGTCCTACTCCTCCAAGTGATTTCTTTGTTTTGGAAGAAGCTTTGAGAAGCTTGACTGGGAATGAAACAAAGAGAAGAGCTATAGCTGCTGAGCTAGATGGTGAAACCAGACATTTGTTTAAGTTTGTTCAGAATATGATTAGCCCCAGAAAAGGTGATTTTTCTATACTCAAGTATGAGGATGTATTTTTGATACATCTCATAAAAAATGGACACAAGATTAACCTATTAAAATATGTTATACTCTATATGTGTGAGTTTATCAAGACAACATCCAAGTCAACCTTCTTATTCTACTCAAGATTAATCTCAGTTATGATTTATACTAAATGGTTGGTTGGACTCAATGAAGAAGTCATAAAGGAATATGAATTATTTATCTCATAGGTGAAAGTAAAAAGAATGAAAATTAGTTGGAATCTATGGAGAAAAACATTGGTGGAAGATAATGACAAGGTTTATGAAAAGTTTAACCCGGTTGACCATCCTTCAAGACCTAATAAGATTTCTGATCCTGGTTTGGAACCATATGAAGTTCTTGAGTATTCTGATGAGGAAAAAGAAGAAGAGGTAGTTTCACCTACAAGGTAAAATTTTCTGGATGAGAAATACAGTGAAACTATTGTCTAAGACTTAACTAAGACTGAAATTCCTATTCCTAAAGAAGTTGCTGATCTGGAAGAACAACCTGCTTCTAAAGAAGAATTTGCTGCTAAGGTAAGTGAAAAGGATGCTGTAAAAGAGAATATAGAAGAATATATTTCTCTTGTGCAAGAAGCTTCTTATGAGGAACATGTGGAGGAACATGTTGTTCCTGAAATTATCCCATCTAATAAAGAGATAATAGAGTAATCCTTTCAGTTGGATAGAAAGAAATGGGTGAGACTATTGGGGATGAAATCTTTGAAATAGATCAATGATCTAATTCTATCATTCTAGAGAAAGATGCACCTATTGATGGGGAGAATCCCCTAGTCTAGAAAGTGTTGAAGTGACTAATACAGTTGATCCAAGCTCAGTGGATACATAGTATAAATTCCCTAGTAATTTTTATGTGAATGATTCCCAGGAAGTCTCAGTTAAAGGTATAAAATTTTCTACTATGTTTCAATTGAAACTAGCATCTGCTCCTGAAGTTATCTCTTCCATGGAACATGAGCCTATCTCAACTTCTATTCCTGAACCTTCACAAGAACTTTCCACCTTGGTGAGTAAGGATGATTTGAAAGAATTTGGAGCTACCCTATTGGATGGGGTTGAAAAGCTCATGAATACTCAACCTTCTCCTATGAAAAATTTGAGTGAAATAGATACTACCATGTTGTTGGAAAAGATCATATGGTAGATTCACCCCAAGATGTTTCATGAGATTCAAGAGGTCATAATTAAGAACAAATAGTTATGCGATGAAGTGAAGTCTCTCAGATCTATGGTTGAATATATGCAGAGAGTGCTAAAATCAAGACCAAAACCTCTTTCTCATCCTATTGAGGATATTGGTAGTTAGATTCCACATGATGTATCCTCCCTAATTAAACCTAATATAATCTATTTGGTTGACAAGGTATCTGAAATAAATAAGAAAATTGTTCAAGAGATGCACGGGCGTGTTATTGGTCTTAACAAGTTGGCAGATGAGTATAAGGGTTATCTCCAGAAATCTCTAAATCAAATAAAGCCTCTTAATTCGGTTGTTACTGCTTATAATGCCTTTGGAAAATCATCTCCACCCTCCTTGGATAGTGATCTTCTCAGAACAGTTGTTAAAGAAGAACTTCAATCTGTCCCCAATGGATTTGACAAAGAGTCTCTATCTAAGGTTATCAAGAATAGTGACAGAGTTAGTAATTTGGTGAGAATTCATTCCAAAATAGAAAATGATTCTCAAGAATAGATTACTAAGAAGGTGTACTTCTACTTCAATATGATATTCTCAAAGCATGACATGATCAACCATTTTAAGTACCTTGTAGAGAATATGATAATCCCTCCTGTCACTCAAGCTTTCAAAAATCAAGTCAAAAAGCTCAAAGATTTCACTCCTTTGTTAGAAAAGTTTATAGAGAATAAGGACGACTTTGAAAAATCCATGCAGTATGGTGGTGAGATTATTTCTGACTTCATCAAGCTTTTGAGGTCTTATCTTCATGTGCAGAGCACTGCTATTGTGGCTCCTCCAGCTACACCCTTGCGATATGGTTTGCCTACCTTCTCATCCACTACCCTTGACTCTACCTCTATGTCTTTCTCCCAGGCCCTGAGTCAGATCAGACCTTTTATCCTTGACCAACAATTTCCTCGGTCTTCCAATGCACCTACCTTGGCCCCTTATGTTTTTGAAGTACTCCCTTTATCTTCTCTGTCAACTTGTTTACTCCCTTCTTCCACTTCCTCCTCTACTCATATGGCTTCTTTTGATATTACTGCCAAATACAAAGAGAAGAAAACCATTACTAAATAAAAGTGACTACTATATTTTGATAGGGATCTTGTTGAATTTGTTTTGATGTCTACTATTTTAAATAACACTTATTTATTCATCTAATTCATTGTGAACTCTTATTGTCTATTTATTATTTATTCTTTTTGATAATCCCAAAAGGGGGAGAAGATATGTACACTGAGAGATATTCACACTAAGGAAAAGGAAGAGACACATTCACTAAGAATAGATCTCTCACTCACATGATTTGGATCGTCAAAAGGGGGGAGATTTTTGTACTCCTCATGTGTTAATCATGTTTTAATGATCACAAATCCTATACATTCTGTAAAACTCGTTAATCCTGCTTAATCTATCTCAAATCATGTGTATAGATGGTTGGTTTATTTATGCCTTAAATAATTATTGTAAACTATTTTTAGTTTGTTTTATAATGGATTTCCTAGATAAATTATTGAGTCTAATCCATTCTACGAATACCATTATTTAAGTTTGAGTACAGATATTTGGATAAGTCTGAGAAATAGTGAGTCTACCACCGGTTGTGCTTTTTTTGGAAAAGGACCCAAACACCATGACCAGACACCATGACTAGGAACCATGTCCCATACACCATGACCCAAACACTGTGACCACACACTGTGACCCAAACACTGTGACCAGACACCGTGACTGAGACACCGTGACCGAGACACCGTGATCAGACACCACATCTATGTTACTGGTTCCTGATCACTATACAACTATGACATCATGAATATCTCACTGCTCAAAGGTAAAGAAGGAGACATCATTTTAAGGAGACACCATTTCATGGAGACACCATTTCTAGACATACTGTGACACCATTTCTTAATCTATTTTTTTGTTTTTCAATTTAATCTCTAATGGTCATATTTGACGCTTTTAACTGCAATGAAATAATTAATGTTTCTTTGTAGACATTTCAACTAACAGTATGAGGTATGAGGTGCATAATACATGCATCCCGTTAGCTCCAACACATGCACTCCAAGAATAAAAGAAAAGTACGGCCCAGAAACAAGTGTGTGCATAATAATGAAGAAGCACGAGCAATCTTGAAGAAAATAACTGACACATGCAACACGATCATCTGAAGAACACATGAAGTATTAAAAAATAAAAAAGTTGAAATACCATAGATCAAAATCAATAATATCTTTGCACTACCAACTCCATGAAGAACACATGCCAGATCTAACTAGAAACTAGAGCACCAGACTTGCAATACTCTGTTTCTTGCAAGAGGACTCGATTTCTGCATCTGTTACATCCTAGAAGTCCAGAGTTGCATAGATTAACACTCAGAACACTTCTAACCTTATATCATAATTTTTTCTCTGTTGTGTATTGTTTCTAGCTTTTGAGCAGTGTGTGTGTGTCTGTATTAAAACACACATTGTATCCTACATTAAACTGAAGGATACAATATATCATTCCTCTCATATATTTTTACACCTGGTTACTCCCAAGGATAAGTGTGGAAGAGGTCCCTATGTGACCTATCAGTTTATACCCACAAAGAACTGTGGAAGAGGTCGTGTGACCTAGATAGTCCTGTGTACTTTTTTTTACCCCGATCTAAGGTGTGGATCAAGTTTATTAATATAAACTGCTTGGTGGCAAGTGATCACCAAGTGGAGTGGATTGTGTCTCGACTTGAGACTGAACCACTTGTTTTATATCTACTGTGTTATTTAATTTAGTTTTCTCTATTTTACTGTATAATTCAGAAATTACTAAATTTACTTAGATAGTTAATCTTGGAAAGAAGTTATAGTTGTTTTTTCTTTTTATAATAGCTTCAAAAGTAATATTAATAACTGATATTAAGATTACTAAGAATTAATCAATATTATGAGAAGTTATTTAAACATTCAAACTTTCATAACCATATTACATCGATTAACTAATTTGTATTTATTTTATTGGGGAACCTTTTAAGAAAATTTTGTAAACAGAAATTTTTAATAAAAACTCAATTCAACCCCCCCCCCCATCTTGAGTACTCTACTCTGACCAACAACTTTCAAGCGATGGGAAACCCGAGTTAAAGGGATAAAAACTTGTAATTAGATTAAAAAAAGTCAAAAACATTAATTCACCCCCTATCAGTGTTAGGAATATCTCAAACTAGTGCTTTCAACAATGTTGTATATTTAGTACAACAAGTATACAATTGCATCTTTTCATTACTCTTTAAATTCTTAAACAATTTTGGACAATCATGAAATTCATATTCAATTTCCGTTTTTATTTCCTCAATATGATATTCATCATCTTTCACACCTATAATCACATCCTCAATATGTTCTTTATCAATTTCCACAATTGTAATTATATCATATGATCCATAAAACACAATCTTATCTAAGTCACTAGCTTCATTCGGTTTTTTATAGTGTTTAGTCCAACATTTATAATTTTTATCTATTATGTGATAGATCAAGTGTTCTTCTAACTACTCTAGTCTAATTATCCCAGAATACCAATTGCATAAACACAGAAAAAGGATTTCATAAGGGCCATATGCAGATCTTTTGAAAACTTGATGAACTCTTTCACCCCATCCTCATACTCCTTTTCTATATGATTGACATCCATCCATTTTAAATTCATATTCATCCTATTTTATTCAATAATATTAATATTTAAAAAAATAAATAAATTTGCATAAATTCTGATCTTGGAACCCGTAAAAGGTATTTATTAAAGAATCATTTAAAGGAACTTTTGAATTTATTTCAAATGAACCGTAAATCTTCAACTAGGGTTCCCATGTTCCGTTCTCATTTTAGACAATTCACATTTTATCAAATGGGCCTTTCAACACCCCATGTCAAGCAATTCAATTCATTAAACACCATATTCCACTTTAAAACATTACATTTCTTAAATCAAAATAAAAAATTATAAACAACCCAAGAAGCATAAAAAACATCATTGTCATCATAAAAGGTATTTAAATAATTAAATCTTCTTTTATAAAACATGGCATGAAATTAAAAGAAGTCAAACGGGTCATTTTAATTTTAAAGGAATACCAACTTTTGGAAATACCATTTTGAGAATACCTAAGAAAAAAATGAAAAACCAATCTCATGATATGTAATATTGCATCTATATTTATATCTATGTAGTCTTCATTTAATTCCTTCACTAAAAAGAAATGAAAAAAAGGATTTTCTTATTCAGCTTAGAAAATCATTGTATAAATAAACAATCATTTTCATGAACTGAAAAATACTTTGAACATGTATCAAGCACCTTTAAATGACTTCAAGTACCATTACTTGTTAGATAATGAAGAAAAATATCAAGAAGATAAACCAGTGTTAAATACTAAGCATGTTGTGTGGAAAGTTGGAATTCAAAAACAATGGATGAGTCGATCATCTCTATGCTCATTGTGTTGGATTGATTTTATTAGCTACATTGGCATTGAAGAAATGATATATCTTGAGTCAACTTAGTCGTACTCTATTGGTGTTAATATAAGATGTGTTGGGTTTTGATGTAATATAAAAATTTTACGGCATGTAAGTAATCAATGACACCAATGTTCTAGTTATATCATAACATCAAGTTCTTTCGTATGTGATATTTCATTTTGCATCTATGATCCATGTGCATAACCCATGTGTTCATGTCATATCGCATGTGTAAAATATATAACAAATCGGTAACCATAAAAATATATATAAAAAGAATGTTAAAAAATATTAAACAGTATTAAAAAATATAAAAACTTATTAATGTCATAATAAGATAAAGTTATTAAGAAGAAACTTAAAACAAAAATAAATAAATCATATAAATAAAAAGTATGTATATAAGTATCAAAAGTATCATGAAATAAAAATTTCAAATTCTATAAATATAAAAAATTAGAACAAATACTAAAAAATAAATAAAACCAATTTCATAATTCCTATAAAAATTACAAAAGAATCAGAAGATATTAAAATGATTGGGGTTCTTCTGCCTGGTAATGGAAGAAAATGGACAAAATTGTTTGATTTTAATCCATGGGAGCATGAGGGATACTCGGAACTTGGATCCAATTACCATATGTGCACCACAAAAACAATGACTACTTATTATTTGTAGTCACCACCTTACATGATAAGTGGGAAATTTTTTTACAGTGCATAGCTAGGATCTCCATGTAATCGGAGTAAGAAATAATGATGAATGGTTAAAAATGAACGTGAAGGTGGGGGAGAGGGTGAACCAAAAATATCTTAGAGAAATTGAGATTGGGTGGAGAATTAGTTGTGAACATTGAAAATTATATATATATATATATATGATCATCATAATAGATTTATACTAATAAATAAATTATTATAGAAATAATCATTATGGAACAATAAAAAAAAATTATAAAATTATGTTTCAAATGTAAATATATAAGAAATGAAAACATATGGTTGCACCGTATCTAGAGGAGAAGACTTGGATGCTTGTGGATAGGTTGCAGTGAAGTTGTTTGGGCTGCACCATGGAACAATAGAGGAGAAAAATGATTTTCATGGGAGTTGGATTTGTAGCGTAGGCTATTAATACATTGTGAAGTTGACCAAATCAACAGATACAAGGCTTTTGGATTCTTGAGTGACTCTGAGATGTGGGATACTAATTGCATAGTAATAGAGATCAATGCACACGATGACCATTCAAACCATTTGAAAAAATATACAAATAATTATATATTAAAAACCTAGGTTACAGTAGATGTTCATGGTAATACAAAAGGAGTTGGAAATTTCAGGTGACCAATAATTGTCAGTGGAGAAATGTCACGTGCGACAAGTATCAGTCACCCAAACTTTCATACTCCTTCCTAATGCGTGAGGGACGTGACACAGTGTTCAAAACCTATGAGAAAATTAAAAACACCCAAATAAAAACTAAAAAAGTAAAAAAATTTAATGGAGGATACCAATTCATCTGAGGGAGAGCACATGATGGTAAGTGAGAATGACAGCACACATGATAGTTTGGAGGGAGTGTGACAACAACGGCGATAGGGAGCGAGAGCGGCGCACGACGGAGATGACGACAGAGAGGGAGGTGGCAGAGATGGTGTGCGGAAATAAAATCGGCAGGGAGGGAGGTAGTGGTAATGACGAGTGGTGGTATACAAGGAGAGCGGCATTGAGGGCCCTCGATGATGAGCGAGGGAGATCAGTGGCGGGGGGGGGGGATGTGGTGGTGTTTCACTTTCATGAGAGTTTGAGAGGTGCGACTGAGTCGATCTATTATGGTTAAATTTATAAAGAAGTAAGGGGTTTTTAACAGTGCTTCAAAAAAAGCATGGAGAAATAGTGTTTTTCAGCGCTAAAATAAAAAATCACTGATAAAAACTATCTTTATCCTTGCTTTTCTAGCGTTGATAAAGATCGGTATTTATCAGTGCTAGAGAAGTGCTGATAAAACGTATCTTTATCAGCACTATAATTCTAATGCCAATTAATATTTAATAATATAGTTAATATAATTTTAAAGTTTAAATGTATATAATTATAAATATATATAATATAAAGTAAATATTTATATAATTATAAATATATTTGCATAATTAGAAATATGAATCTAGGGATATAATTATAAATAAATACAAATATATAAATAATTATTTTTATATATATTTATTAATATATAAATATATATACTTATAAATATAATAAATGTATTTATTATTTAAATATATTTATTATATACATATTAGGTGATTGGGGGTACAATTATATCAAACACATACACAAACACCCATATTCCAAGGTCAAACCTAGTCCATAACCCCCACAGATATACCAAATAACACCCTAAACTCATATGTATATATATAAGGGGTATCATACACCCCCTTTCATTTTGTCCCCCCTGCCATCAGTAGAGGGCTTACCTGCACACCACCTGTGCAGTAGCGCGGTCCATCAAACATCGCACTGGTGTCTGTTGATGTCGGTCGAGAATCACACGACCCACCGTCGGGCGGGGGCACCGCCTACCAACCAAAAACATCATTACAACCCACCTAAAAATCGCCGATCCTATTGCAGTCGAGTCACAAATTCATTATGCTGCATGTCACTACCTCCCAACCACCATCGGTCACCGTACCCATCAAGCACTGAGCCTCGACACCCCTCTTCTATCATCAACCATCATGCCTAGTTCGAATGACACTACCTCTTTAACTAGAGACCATCATGGCCATCGCCTGCAACTGACGCTGCAGATCGACATTGACTAATCCTCTGTCATCGAGCGGGGCTCCACATAATCCACACCCATTCCCTACACAGGCCAACAATCATAATGACATCATTAAATGTCATCCCACAGCTACCTCCCAAATGAATTTTGAGAAAATTATTCAGCAGCTGGGGTTTGCAGCCCAACCGCCCCATATCAATGCAGAATCAAAGGGTGTCTCGACCACGAAGGCACACCCAAACTGCAAAATGTATTTATCATAATTTTAAAAATATTTAAATAAATATATATTTATTTATAATTATTATTATAAATAAATATATTTTAAAATATTTTAATATAATTATAAATATTTGTATATAATTATATAATTTTATATATTTGTATAATTACATATATTTATACAATTATAAATATAATAAATATAATTATTATTTAAATATATATAATTATAAATATAATAAATATATTTATTATTTAAATATATTTATTTTAATTTTATAATTATTTAAATATATATATTTATTTATAATTATAATTATAAAGAAATATATTTATAAATATTTTCATATCATTATAAATATATTTATATATTTATTAATGTATATATAAATATAATTATAAAATTATAATAAATATATTTATTATTTTGATATATTTATTATTTAAATATATTTATGATAATTGTCTTCTTAAAAATAAATTTTTCGGGACCATGGGTTTTAATCAATGGTTCACGCCATTTCTGATTAATATATATATTATAATTTTATAGTTATTTAAATATAGACATATATATACAATTATAATTATATATATATATGTATATTTAAAAATATTTGTATATAGTTATAATATATTTATAGAGGGGTTTGGTCCCTACCTTAAAAAAATATAAATATGTTTACATAAATATGTATATTTATTTACATAAGAATATATATTTATATAATTATATATATATATTTGTATATAAATATATATAATTATAAATATACTAAATATATTTATTATTAAATATATTTATTTTAATTTTATAATTATTTAAAAAAATATTTATGGGCGAGGGAAGCTTGTCTTCGATGGTGAATTTCATAGGTGGGTTGTCTGCAGCTAGTAGAGAACATCATTGGGGCAATAGTCCGTGTGTCGCCATCAAGAGGTTGTATATTGTGCAGCTGCTGACCTGGTGCAGGTCTTTGGGGTCAGGACTCGAGTGTTGGTCAACCACCTCAAGTGAGCATGGGGCACTAAAATATGGGTGATGCAGGGTCACTAGAGGGCTTGACTGGTAGTCCTGTGCAAGAGGATACTTTGGGCCAACATGGCTTGTTGGTGTTGTGAGCCTTGGACATTTAATGTGGGTTTATGGGTCTTGTATTGAATGGGTATATGAACCTATATATAATATTTAATAAAGGGATTGATATGTGGGTTATCTTTGGGGGGCTATGACCCACCCTTCCAGTTTGCGTGTGTAAGGTGTGTGTGTGTGTGTGTGTGTGTGTTTTTACCCCATAGGGTGTAGTTCAGTGGTTCCATCCCTTCTGTACCTATGGAAGTTTGTTGAGAAGGTCCTAGTTTTGAGCCTCCACATCTATATCTTTGTTTCCTTTATAGCCCCATCCCAAACCAACTATAATATGTATTTATTAATATATAAATAGATATAATTATAAATATAACAAATATATTTATTATAATTTTATAATTATTTAAATATATATATATTTATAATTTTATAAATACATTTTTTTTTAAAAATATTTATAATTTTATAATTAAATATTTAAATTATAAAATTATTAAAAAAACATTTAAATAGATTAATAATATACATTTAAAAACATATTTTAAATATCAAAACTTAATAAACAAAAAATAAATAAATATTATTCATATAAATTATAGACATATTGAAAATATTACATCTATAGTAAATAAATATATAAATAAATAAATATTACAAAATGATTAAATATATTTTTAATATTATTATTGAATATATAATAATAAATGAATAAATAAAATTAAATAAATTGAAAAAATATTAAAAAGTGAATTTGTTGCACATACATGTACACATTAAAAACATGAATATGTACCCATACACATATACACAAACACATATATATACATACACACATATTCATATATACACATACATACATATAGTTATACATGTACATATATTTTAAATTATTTAATATAAATATCAATATATATATATATATATAGATAAATATATTCATTTATATATTATATAATTGTTTAAATAAAATATTAATATATTATATTTAATTTATTTATATACACATTTTGTAATTAATTTATATAAATAAACTATTAAACATTTTGACTAATATAAATTTGATAATTTTTTATATAAAAATTAATGAAAATACAATTTTTTTATTAAAAGTTATATAAATCGTATTTATATTTTATATTTATATTTTATATTTACATATCTATAGATATTTTAATATAAAACTTATTTAAAAATATATAAATATTTATATAAAATTTAAATTATTCACTACAACCTTTATCAGCGCTAAAAAAGCGATGATAAAGGTGTTACTTTTATCAACACTAGAAAAAAATGCTAAAGAAGAGTGTCCACTTATCAATGCTTTTGTTAGCACTCATAAAAGGAAACTTTATCAGGGTTTTTTATGAGGGATGATAAATTTATGCCCTTTATAAACACTTTTTGTCTAGAGCTATTAAAGGTTAGCGCTAAATAACGCATGATATGTGGTAGTGATCACACAAGCAACGAGACCATCTTCCTAAACACCAACATCCACATCAACTTTAACCATGCTCGTAGGAGGAGTACTCCAAAGGAATTTTTTTAAAGGTTTTTTTTGTTTTTTAATGGGATAGGGTTGTACATATTTTAAAAAAGGTCTGGAGAAGCATAAATGTAATTTACTCTTCTGAATTTGGCTGAGATTCAAGAACCCCATTCACACCTCTTTATATATATGTAATTAAAATTAATAAGTTATATTTATAAAATTAATAATTTATCTTACTGAAATGAAGAGGCCTTCGGGCCATCAAGAGGGCGGTGACGCAAACCTGACGATGGTAGATGATGATGTAGGCATGATGAAAGTAGGGTATTTGGGCCATCAAATAAAGGGGCTTTCAGGCCATCCAATAGTGGGCCTATGAGCCATGTACTAAATAAGGGGTCTGTGGACCTGTATATGTATGTAATAAAAAGGGCTTGATGGGTAGGTTATCCCTTAGGATAAGGTTACGACCCACCTTTCCTACCCGTGTGTGTGTGGTTTGTGTGTTTTTAGTTATAATTGTACCCCCAATCACCTAATATATATATATATATATATTACTAAATAATTATAAATCGTTAATAATCTTTATTAGTTAATAAGTTGTATTTATAAAAAAAATTATAAATCTTTATGATTTTTTTTATATTTATAAGAAATTTATTAACGATTAATATATAAATTAAATTATCAATTGTATTATTTATTTTTAAATAATAATACATGGTAGGTCCAGGGGAAGGGGAACAAAGGAAAGAAAATTTGCAGACGCGGAGGCTCGAAACCAGGACCTCCTCAACTCACCACCATAGGTACAACAGGGGCGGAAAAACGTGTTGGTCGGTTTAGGGGGTATTGAGGCGGCCTTACCCCACCCCCTGTCATACGTCTCCAGCTAGGCCCAAGGTGGCCAACCTTGGGCTTGGGCCAGTTCCACACGGGATGAAGGGGACGAGAGGATCGCTGGCATATAGTGCACGTTGCCTTTGCGAGGACTCGAACCTGGAACCTCGACGACAGGATGCCACTGCCTTGAACCAACTCACCCAGCCCCTGCGGGCTTAAATAATAATATATTATTATGTAAATAATCAATTTATAGTACTATATCTATTATTAGTTGTTTAAAAATATAAATAAAATAATTTTCATTCAGAAATATATTTACTTGTTAATAAATAGATTATATTTAATATATTATGCTCTATTATTAATTATTTTGATATATAATTAATAATATAATATTTATTCTTAGTAGTAATTATGTTTAGATAATTATTATTTATAAGTATTTGGTGTGTTTTTATTGATATAAAATATTTGTAATTTATTAATAAGAAATTTATTTATTAATAATCAATTCTATTATTTATTATTAATTAATATTATATTATTATGTTATTAATTAATTAATAGTATAACAACTAATATTTATAAAATTTAATTATAAATCTTTGTTAATTTTTTGTTGGTATAATTATTACTAATTTTTTTAATATGTAAAATATTTATTAATTATTAATTGTATTATTTATTATTAATTAATAACCTATTATTATGTTGATACTCTAATTAATTTTATTATAACTAATATTTAATTTATAATAACATAAATAAAATAATTTTTATTTACAAAAATGTTTACTAGTTAATAATTATATTATAATTAATATATTAGGTTGCATTATTAATTAATTACTTATATAAGACATAATATAATATTTAATATTTATATTAAAAATATTTATAGAATTCAAATTTTTTGGGCCATAGACTTTGTCCATGGTATGCACTGTTCGGTGTAATATTTATATAATTTAAAATAATAATAATATTATTATTTAATAATAAATTTAAGATGATTATTTATTATGAATAATATGGATAATAATACTAAGAAGTAGTAATATCAATAAAAATTGTAATTATTATTATTACCAATGTAATTGTTAATATTAATGTTTCTTAATCATTCAAAAATATTTATATGAATTTCCTATCAATTTATTATTTTATGAAACAAAATATAATATATTAGTATGTTTTTAAATAATGTACAAGTAATGATTTAAAAAACATATAACCTGTATCAATCTAATCTACATCAGTGTCCAGGATGCTCTTCTGTTCCATAACTTGGTGTATATATAGTACATCTGTGCAGTGGCTATCTATGTCTATGATCATGCATACACAGCTCCTGTGTATCATCCCTAACACTGATGTCCACATCATTATTTGTGTCAGACAATGGATTTATAGTCACACCGCATGTACCTTGTCCTACCTCCATGTATAGTGGCTGCTGACTGGAACTCTCCCCAACATGTGAAGAATATAGTAGTTGTGCAGTGGATATATATGAATTAGAGGAAAATAAGGTTTGTAACACAGGTCAATCAACATCTAGCTCTATACCAAATCTTTTCAAGCTAACAAACTTTGTTTGTTTCTATTCCTCTAGTTGTGGTTGTGGCTCATATGAAATATAAACTATAGGATCATCATGGTGATCATAATGAACACCGTCCCCATGTGCCACATCTATATCAATAACAAGGTATTCACCCATAGCACATCTATATCAGGCTTTTCACCCTCAGCATCACCTGACACATCAAAGAAAATCTCATAATAAATCACATCTATATGAGGAAGCAAATATGCTACAACTCTATACAAATAATTCTGGTCAAAGGACCCCCTCTATAGGATTATATTGGTGAAGGAGATGGGTTATACGAGCATCCTATGGAAACAAATCATACAGTTGGCTAATGTTAATAAAAAAATTGGTCAATAGTGGAAGGAAGAATTATTACCAAGTCATACTATCCCCATTCAGGTACCGTAAGATATTTGATTGGGGACGTGTGGTACCAGGTCCCAAAATACAACTAATTTGATAAATTCATATGTACTCTACCGACCCCTCATAACCAGGACACATGTCATTTGTCCCACATCTCAATATATCATGCATGGTATCTCTACCAATCAAATTCTTTCTTCCCTAACATCCTCAAGATATAAAGGGAAGGTAACTGATTGGGTAGTACAATAATGATCAGATATAAGTAAAACTTCCTCATAACTCTATTAGTATGATTCCACTCATTAATATGAACATTAATCATAGGAACGACTCATGATCTAGCAGCAAGCATCACCATAAAGTATGGTGGGAGACTCTAGATGATAGCCTCACTATATGGAATCCATGAAACCTAAAAAATAAAAATAAAAGAATAATCAATTATTAAATGAATGCATGGACTATAAAAAATAATAATTTAACTATAGAATTAATAACCACATACATCGTCTGGTAGAAAACTATCGAGCATAAGTCTGTAAGCATGGACATCATGTCTGGCTATATCTAAATATTGATGTTCCTGACTCCACCTATAGATTACATTTTTATACTTATATTCCAAAATAAAAAGTTATATATTTTATTTTGACATAAGAGGGAAGGAAAAACATACCATCGTCCACATGGAGACTCTCCTAAAATATTGGCAGTCAATAGGGTGCATGCATGTGGATATAGGAAAAGGATGTATTCCCACTTCCACATATGTATTTGAATAACACATCCTATAATTTGAATCATATCGATGCAACATGTGACTTATAGTGCTCTATATGCAGACCCCTAGCTATACCGCCTTATCTAGTCCAAGTCCTCCAACAACAGTAAATACATCAAATGTATAAATATAGTCAAATGATCAATGAAGATCGTGCCACAAAAAAGCCTCAAAATGTATGCATGTGAAAATCATAACACAATAATCTCATCAGCATTATCATCTAGATGATTGAATTTATTCTACATCCATGACATGCATAATCTACTACTAATAATGAACATGTCGTTATCATGGAGTAATTTGTGAAATGGATCAAACCAATCTTCATCCACTTAGCCCATCATTGTCGCACTATCGCTGAGGAGGCCCAATATAATGGACACATCCTCGAGCATAATAGTCATCTCTCCTTATGGAAAATAGAATGTACGTGTCTTCAGTATCCATCTCTCTATGAACGCACAAATGAGATGATGATCAATGAATGTAAAGTATCACATCTCTAAATCGTAGAACTAAACACAAAAAAGATGATGGATGATGGCATGAGGTGGTGAAACATTATGGAAATGATGAGATCTCAGTACACTCGAAGTAGGAACTAGATGCCCCTCTATGACCAATCATGTAACATGTTTCTCCTCGAATGTGAGTAATGGAGGATCCACCATCTCTAAATTTGATATGATCATTATTTTTTATAGTTAATTCATTAAAATTTATAAAATAGTTTTTTAAAAAATATAATAAGTAAAATTAGGTAGACAATTAGCATTCTTAATTAAGCATTATGATGAAAAATGAGGTAAAAATAGATGTGACAGATGTTATTGGATTGGTCTATCAATTTATTATTTTAATGATCTCTAATCATGTTTAATTTATTTCTAAATAATTTTATGTATATCAACTGTGATGAAAATACCACACAGTACATTTAGTTGCATGATATATTCAATCGACTGTGTGATTTGAAGGAAAAATTTAAAGACAATTCATTTAGAGGATGAACCTCCATCTATTCATTTCTATTTTGTGTTTATTTTTTTAATAGTCAAAATATAAAAAAAATTATTTCAGATTAAATCTATAAATGAAACAAACCAGAGATAAAAAAGACATAAATAAATCAATCCAAAAATAAATGGACCCATTAATGAACAATTATTCATAAAAAAATGTACACGTTGATGATAAAATACATAAACTTGATCAAGGATAATGTGAAGTGGAGCTATGTACTTCCACTTGGGAAAATATTTTATGAGAAAACCCTTCAATGTGGAAAAATATATATCATATTCCCCGTCCCCATTTTCATGGCCAATCCATCTCGTTTTTTATTTATTAGACTTTGGTCATCCCCAAGGGAACAACCTAGTAATATCAGGAACCATAGTCGATTGAGGAGTGGGCAAGGTAAAAGTATTAAATATCACAAAATTTTTTATAATTCAGAATATAAATGTAAAAATAAATTCCTTAAAATAATCCATAAATAAAATAAATCATAAATGAAAATCCCATTATACTAAACCTTGAAATATCATGGACCACATTCAGCTAATCAGCAAGAAAGTTAATAGAACGAAAGTCACCAACAATTATCCAAGGTGCAATATAATAGTCAACTAGAGTTCTCACGTGATACATCGGGTCAATATAGGTCTCCCATGATATGTTCACTAATGCACATACTGTAATAACATGTACATAGGGATATATAAATGCCTAGAAATAACCATAATCACAATACCTGTTTTTTATGAAAAGGATGGCCCCCACTCTCTGGGTCTTTTCTCTCCCCTCACATTAGGGTTTTCCCAGAATCGCAGCTCCCTCCTTCTCAGCACTCCCTCATGGTGAGAGATCCTTCTATGACATTCATCCTCTTCTATCCTTCTTGTTCCCTTTCTCTCCTCTCGGCCCTCATTCACTGTGACCTTCACTCTTATTTCAGGTACCATCATGAACAAACCCAACTTGGTTTGACTTGATGATACCCTAGCGATTGGGGATTTTGTTAGTGGTGGATTCCAGTGAGATTCTTCTATGCCATGTTCTTTCCATATCAAGGTTGAAATCTCCCTTATTGGAAGTGGTCTATCTCTATGTTTGTTGGAATTATAGGTCTATGTTCTATTTGTTCCTTTTCAGTTCCAGTTTTCTTGGTGGTGGATTAAAAGGCAGGGTTCAATGGTCATAGTGAAGATCAGGGCTTTCATTCAAGGCCTTAGACCTCTCCTTTCTATGATCTTACTCTAGGATTCCATTTCTCTTCTCCCAGTAGGACTTGTGCAGTGTTTTCCAAGGTGTATTGGGATTTCCAATTCAAGTGGTCGATGGCATTGGAGGTAGAGGCTCTCATAGTGGATTTGACTTGGTTCATGGGTCCCATATGGGCTTATTCTTCTGTTTTTTTGTGAAGCTTCTTTGATTGGTGATTTTTATGTTTCATATTTCCTATTAAGTATGATTGTGGAATATCTACTATGGTGGAGACAATGTGGCTGATGGTGATGAGACAAAGGTGTCAGTGATGGGTTCTCACCGACGATGGTGAGGCTTGTGCATATCTCAAAGGTTTTCATTTTTTTCTAATATTAATTATGATCTTCTCTGATTGATTCTTTTTTACAGTGATTATTGATGTCAATTATGAGTTGATTGAAAATCAGGGTTATGATTTAGGGAGCGTAGCTCGAGGCGGACACAAACTGAGTTGTTCATGTGTCTATTTTTTGAATGATGTGTTTGAATTTGAATTTTGATGTTGAATTTTTCTGTTTTGTGGTGGAATTTTCATCTTGTATGGTTTTAATGTTTGTGGTGTTTAATTTTGGTATTTTTTATGTTGTATTGTGTAGTTCTCACTCAACCTTAAAGAGGTTTATGTAGAAAATGAAAAAAAATGATTTGTAGGAGGAGGACAATACCTATTTTCTAGTATAACCACCATCACTCGACCACTGCTGCCTATGAATGGGTCATGGCACTATGTAACTTGAAATCAGCTCTGTAACTTGTCAAAGGACTGAACAGGTAATAATGATGCATCATGAAGTATCTGATCAATGACACTTTGGAAATTATTACCAAAATGCATTACAATTTGTATCCTCCAATATGATTCTTGGGATCATTCAAAAAACTAATTCACATATCTATAAAATGTATAATATACAAACCCTATGATGAGTAGTTTTCACACACCCTTTAAGACCCAACTTATGCACTCCACAATATTAGTGGTCTTATGGACATATCTCCTATAACCACCATATGATAATGTTCATTTTCCCTTTGAAATCTGCATCATATAATCATATACATCTTGATTAGATCTTAAAGTTTATTCAATTAATTGATCGGAATTTTCTTTTTGGGGATCATATGCTGAAACCATAGGAGAATAATGTATTTAAAGTGGTATTTATTTTTATTCCAAAAAAATATAAGTTAGAAAAACATACCCAAATTGATGATATCCTTCTTTATTGCCTCATTTCAAGAATTATTATACACATATGGGAAATATGTCTAATGAAATATCGAGGAAAATCATTTGGTTCTCACTATGAAACATCATCACCATTAAAGTACTCTATAATTTCTTGATGGAAATCATATATCTGAAACACTTTTTGACTTTGTGTGACATGAATACATATACATACCAAAAAAAACTTCGGTATTCATAATTATCCTTTTCAATAATAGAAAATGGAAATGGTGTAGGAACACGATTACTATACTATGTGGTGGAAATAAGTAGAACACCTATATAATATCTACAAATAAAATTTTCATCGACTTGAATGATTTTTTTACAATACTGGAAAGTAGCGATATATGGCCTGAATTCCCTAAATAGCCAATAGAACTTCACCATTTTTTTATCAACTCAGTGATATGGGGATACATACTCAATAGCATCCAAATGATAAATAACCAGATTATTGAGAGGCAAAAATCCTATAATCTATGACAACATTGCATATGATTCATACCGATCACCATAAACTTTCACAATTTCATTTTGTTTTTCATTCAAATCATTGTTGTAGTATATAATATTTAAAAAAACCATTGTATTCATTCCTAAACAAGGGAAACATTAATGTCCTAAAATGCTAATGTCATCTCTATAATAACAGTTGATATAAACACTACATAAAGTGAAGAGTAATCCTATAACAATCTTATATATACAAAAGTGTGCGATTCTTCCAATTTGGTTATCTTTCAACATGAAAACAATTTATCATATATTTCCCACATTCAAAAATTATATTATAGACCATATTTATCACATTAAATTAGATATTTTTCCTTATTCAAATCATCAAACACAAATGAAAAATGTTTCTCTATGCGGTATTGTTTTATTATATTTTCTGATCCACTTTTACTTTCAAACTCCTACCCAACATAAATGGTGTTATCAATCATTGATGATTTGTTACCTATAATTCTAGGGAATTACATATTCAATGTAATGACATCATAATAAAAATATTATTCATATGCAATTCCTTATACTAAGGAATCCAATAATTTTGGATGATTACCAATAACTATTTGATACCTCTCTATCAAAGGAACCTTTTATGGTTCATTCCACACATAATCATCATACACATCATCTCCTAATACATCACTAGATACTTCATCATCAAATAAATTTTCATTAAGTAAATTAGGAGTATACATAAGGATTTCCCCTACAATTCCTTCCAAATATCAATCATCTACTTCAAAATTTGTTTTTATTACTGAAGTAATATGAGAAAACAATGAATAAGAGTGTTGTGAAGGACCAACTTATATATATCCCACATAAAATGGTTCTATGTTATTAGTTTTCATATCATCAATATCATAAATAAAAACATATAATTCCATTAGACCATTACTACACTATATCCTAAACCAAAATGATGCACCTATCCAATCCTCATCACTAACTAGAGTATATTTAGCGTTCCATAGACGTTCAGGATATTGAATATGTTGATATGTAATTGAAGTAATTGATTGATCAGACCTTTTTTTAACTGATTATGAATATTATTATAAACTTCATTCAATGTCACACATTCATGAAGATTTTATACTCTTGTAGGTGGAAAACTATAGCTAAAACCATTATCAATATAAATTAACTCACCATTATAGTATATTTGTGCAGACATGATTACCTAGAAAAAATAATAATTAATAAAATGTTATATAGTACATCAAAAAATGATTAAAATGTTTAAATTGGTTATTATTCAATAATTTTGACCTGATATTTATAAATTTTCTATGGACTGGGAAATCATTATTTAATAAAACAACCAAAACCTATGGGGTGCTCCTATAACCACTATTATCTCATATTTCACCAACCATCAATCTTCTTTTAGACATGGTGTAAAAACCCATCTTCAAACAGAAATACTTCTTGTTGAATTCCCTTTTATTACAATGTTACTCTCATGAAAGTGAAGGGGTATAGGGTTTTGAGATAAATAACATTTTTTATATAGACATATACATCCTTACATACTTAGAGACAGGGATGAAATGTATATAACCACAAAAAATGACATGAAATTTCAATCATACATTGGTCTTCATCTCAAGATCATTCAATATTTTCAAATTAAATAATCTGATATAAAAAAATACAACATGAAATTCCAATAACACATTAGATATTAATCTCAAGATCAGTCATCATACAAGACTGATAACATTTTTTTTCATGAAACCCTCCCCACAAAGTGTACCCCTCGTCAACTAATAATGTGATAAGAGAGATAATGACCCCCGAGTCTCACCTCTAGTAGGCCCCAGTTTGGAAAATAGAACTGAGGGTATAATAAACCCAAAAATGGGAGACATTACCCTCTAAGATAACACATGAAAAAGAGAGGGATAAGATAGAAACAAACCAAACCCTAATCAGAATAAAATATAAAAGAAATCCCAAGTACACATATGTAATTTCATGCAAGAACTACTACAACTAAAAGGAAAAACTATAAGTACCAAAAGAAAGTAAAATGGCAGTGACCACTAAACCCAAACAAATCCTGCAACCCCAAGCTAGTAGTAACCAGCCTAATCTCCAACCTACTCTAATTGAACTAAAAAATAGTTTATATATACATATGGTGAGTATAATAGTATACTGAGTAGGATCCTCCTCGAATCCTCTCATGCAAAAGTAAAGAAATCATGCTAAAGCATAGTGAAAAATAAGTAAAACTAACTCATCACCTAAACAGGTATACTACGTTCCCAACCTCACCATGGATACTCTCACCAAGTATTGAATACCAGAGAATATAATATAATAAATAATATAAAGGGTACCCCACTACCACTTCCGAACTGGTTTGTCACTTTTCCCCAACATCACACATCCAGACCATCTCTCTCCGAAAGGCTTTCTTGCATACACCTGGGCAAAGCACCACAACACGAACCTCATGCAACACAATTACCATGTCCACGTAACCAAAGTAACCAGGTAATTTCTACGAGCCACCATAGATCATATAACATGTATCATATGTTGGGCATTATACCTGAAGTCGTGTCAGCCCATACACTGAGTAAGGATCCTCAAGACATCACAGACTATACACGTTACACCTATAATAGTCCAAAGAAAACTATATCCAAAATATAAGTGTTTCAAATAACCACAAGACATTATATCCCTCTACACACATATATGGGGAAAAATAACTATCATGTATACCATCACTAGTAACTACCAAGAGAATATAACGGGGCCAATGTGGGTAGTCATCCATCCATCCTCCCACTAGAATGTTGGGGAAAACACCCCCAGGGCTCAAAATCCCTAGGGTGTTAGTTTCCCTAACTCATAGGGTGGAATAGTGTATAGAAACACAAAAAGTATGAGATATAATATAGCTCACAACCACACTATGGGCATAATCTAGTCTTGGAATAAACTGCAACTAATGTATTTCAGCCTCCCATCTTCCACTTCTAAGACTATATATCCTATAAGCACACAATCATTTAAAAAGATACATTAAGTTACTTATCACATTTTATTATAATTTTCACTTTATGTTAATTAATTATTTAAAAATTAATTAACCATTATCAAATCCCACATTACATTTCATTAGAATCACAATAAAGTTCCATGCCCTCCATCCATAACCAAATCAAGTCCACAATTCCTTTAAATTTTAACCTCGCCATTGCATCCTAGAAAGCTCTAACCCCATGGTTAAAATCATTTATTCAATCATTTATTAATAGTATTATCACCTTTCCTTAATTCCAGGTATTCTAGAAAAAATCATTCTAATATTCCAAACACAAGGGGCTCAACATGATGAGTAGATTAACTACACATTGAATATTTTTCACCTATAGCTAGTGCGTTGGCCCATCCATCATCGAGAAGCTAAACATGGAAAGAATATGGCATACCCTACACATCTTCGCCTCTTTTTGAAAAAGTGTAAGCAACACCATCTTCCTCAAGCAGTGGGGAAAGTAAAGAAGATAAATAGACAATAAGATTAAAAAAGCATACAATATTCACATCAAACTTGTTTCATTATCTTCAGTGTCCTCCTTGACACCCACATGTATAAACCAATACATCTCACTACTCTAGGAATCTACTGCAACCAACACAACCATAGGGCCTCCCTACCCCAATATACCACAACAACACTCCAGGATCAGCCATCCCAGGCTTATACCAAAACACAAGTAGCAGGAAATAAACTACATAGAAACTAGGCTCTTGGCCCTAAACAAGGCATTCATCTTTGACACACAACAAGTAATCAAATATCCAAAGCATAAGGCTCTTGGCCTTTACAAGAAAGATGGTAACTCAAAACCCTTAAAGGCATTATCTTGATCATACAACCAGTTATTTTTTCCATCTTGAATTAACTGATTCAATTAAACTTGCAAAACTGTATCCATTTGATTATCATTAAATCACAACAACAACTGGACTCATTAAACAATACTCTTATCTTTTCCCAATTAATTTACAATTAATCCAGGATTTATTCTCTTTACCAATTTCCTTCAATGAAGACATTCTAAACAAGAAAAGAATACATATCACACTATCTAGAAAATCAACACACAAACCATTATCATGGTATGAAGAAACAACATAAAATCAATACAAATTAATTACTCCAGTTCAATATTTATAATGTAAATTTCATTATGGTATAGTGACTAAATCATACAAATTGTATGACTGAATGTAAAAATAATACATAATCCATGAATAATCTACCTCAATTTTTTTTTGATGTTCTTTGCATGAGAACAACAAACACAACAACTCATGATCACCTCTCCTGCAATGACTGTATCAACCTGAGGACACCATGACATAATCACATTAATAAAAACCCAAGAAAGTTCCATTAGAAACATGGAGATCAAATTCCATAACATTGAAAAGAAAATGGGAGGAAACATATCAAGGAAGCGATAAGAACAGAGGTATAACATACATTATATCAAAGATGGAATGACACTTCCTGGTTTCACCAATATAGGGGGTGCACATGTAGCAGGAAAAAATTAAAGGGGAATTAACCCCAGGATTGTAGTTTGATTGAATGAATCTAATGTGAGGAAGAACTCTGGGCATCTGGTACCAAGGAAAACAAGAAAGAAGAATAAGTCCAAAGGTATCTAGGCCTTTTGAAATCTAAAAGGAGTTGGGGTTTAAGGTACAATTTAGATTTTCCATTAAAAGAGTATCTAGTCAAGACTAGGTGGTTTGATCAAGTAAATTATCCCAGACCCTTAGGAAAATTAATATAGGAGTTATGGGATTTAAAACAGCCTTAAATCCCTTAAAACAAGGCTTTGAATATGTTTTACATCAAAGAAAATGTCAAAGGGGAGAACTGAAGGAAGCTGGAAACACTATACACCTACCGACCTGGAAACACTATATACCTACCAATAGATGGAAACATTATACACCTATCGATAGATGACTCACTGACCTAGAAATATTGTACACATACTGACAGCTAGAAACACTGTACACCTACCAATAGCTGGAAACACTGTACACCTACCAATAGATGTCCTACTGATAGCTGGAAATATTTTACACCTACAGATAGCTGGAAATACTGTACACCTACTGATAGCTGGAAACACTATACACCTACTGATATTTGGAAACACTGTACACCTACTGATAGATGAATCACTGACCTGGAAACACTGTACACCTAACAACAGCTAGAAACACTATTCACAAAGCTATAAATTTTTCAATGTGTTAGGAATAAATCACCTTGACCTCTTAGAACACCTCAAACACCATATTTTCACTAAGTAATGGACCAGAGAGGTCCAGGACATTACATTAGATACCTCTAAAGGAACTTTTATCTTCAAGAATCCAAAACCAACCTAGAGAGGAAACAAAAAAAGGGTATGAACAACCACCCTTTGTGATACCTCTCAAGGCTGCCACCACCAAAGGAGATCAACCACTTTATCAAAGGAAGAAAGTGAAACCATGGGAAAATCTACAACCATATCCTATCCACTCTCTCAAGGGAGATACCTATCAAAAGTGAGCAAGCCACAATAAGTAACAAGATAAATCCATCTAATAAAAAGGAATGGCCTGCAACCAGAAAATGAACATCATTACAAGAAAATAGCTAAACATCAAACAACTTAGGGTACTGAGGGAGTATCTATGACTCAAGTTCCCAGGGGATCTTCTCTACACCACCATTCCACCACAAGACATGAACCAAGGGGATAATATTCCCACACAAAACCTTCTCCTTGCAGTCCTGGATATCTACAAGCCTCTCCTCAAATGTCGCATCATCATCAATATTGATCTCAACCAAATTAATGATGTAAGAGTCATCATGAAGATAATGAAGAAGCTACAACACATGAAAAACATCTTGTATCTAGATGATCCATGGTGGAAGTGCTACTTGATACGCCATGTCTCTAAAAAGAGCCAACACCTCAAAAGGCCCAAAAAACCAGGGAGAGAGATGACTTATATGACCAAATATTTGCTACCCATGACAGGGATTCACCTTTAGAAACACATGATCCCCAACATCAAACTTCATAGGTCTCCTCCTATGATCAACATATGACTTATGATGATCTTGTTCTACCTTCATCCTCTCACAAATCAGCTAAACCATCTTTGTCGTATTATGTACTAGTTTTAGCCTGAGAATTAATGACTCTCCCACCCCAGTCCAGCACAATGGATGATGGAAAGGCCAGTTATAAAAGGATTCAAACGGTTCCATACTGATAGTGGACTGCAAACTATTGTTTTAGGAGAACTCTACCAAGGGTAAGTGCCTCATCCACAAACCACCAAAATCCAGGAAAAAAGAGCGCAACATGTCTTCAAGCATCTAGATGGTTCTCTCTATCTAACCATACATATGTAAATAAAAAAAAAATCTTGCTAGATACCTCTCCACACCCTAGAGTTAAAATGAGGATCTCAGTCAGAAATTATCATCCTAGGGACTCTGTGGAGTCTCATCACCTCCTCCAGATACTGTCTCAACAAGACATCCACTGAGCTTGACTCCTTGATCTCTATAAAGTGGGAAGACTTTATCAAGTGCTCCAAAAATACACATATAGCATCATATCTCCCTTATATAAAGGTAAAATTATAACAAAGTCCATCGATATGTCCTCCCAGTTCCACTAAGGAACATCTAATGGCTAGAGCAAACCATTAGGACTATGGTGCTTGGCCTTCACCTTCTGGTAGACCAAACATCGAGACAAAAACTTCACAACTGCACTCTTCAACCCTGACCACCAAAAATGGCTCCTCAAATCTCAGTATATCTTTTTCATGCTAGGATGTACCACTAAGAGAGAACTATGGAACTCTTTGATAACTATCTCATGCAGTTCCAAAGGAATGAAAATTCTTCCCTAAAACATCACCCGGTGTTGTTAATCCTTAGACCAACCATTAGGGGCCTCTCCACAAACAACTCGGTCTCTCCATACCTCCACATCAAGATCCCCCAACTGGGAATCTTCCACCTGCTTCACCAAAGATGATTTAACCATCATATAAAAAAGACAACATCTTCCCCCAACTTCTCCCATATCCAGATGTAATGTTGAGAGTTATTACATTACTCTCTAGGAATCACCCAATCCATGCACTGCATCAATACATGACTTCCTGCTCAGTGCATTAGCTACAACATTACCATTTACAGATTTATACAAGATTTAAAATTTTTAATACTGTAATAACTCCATCCATAGACATTTTCACAAATTCAAGTCACATTGGGAGAAAACATACCTCAGGATTTTATGATCAGTGAAGACCAAAAGTACTCTCTGATGAGGTAATATCTCCACAACATTAGGGAAAACACCACTACTTCCAACTAAAGATTTTGGGTGTCATAGTTACACTCATGGGGATGTAACTACTGAGACCCATAAGAAATGACTGATTTATGATACATCATAACACATCCAAACCCCATATGTGAAGCATCATAGAAAACCTCAAAATGAACTCCTTATACTTACAAACAAATAATTAGCGCACTAAACAACTTATCCTTCAGATACTTGAATGATTCCTAAAACTGATCAGTCCATACGAATTTTTGATCCTTTCTAGTCAATGGTGTAGGAGGAGTCATAACCTAAGAGAAATCAGCTACAAACCTCCTATAATAGCCTTCAATAGCAAGGAAACTTCACACCTCCACTGCTATCTTAGGGGCTTCCTAAGACACAACTGATTCTATCTTCAATGGATCCATAACTACTCCCCTTTGGGATACAAAATTCCCCAATAAATATACATCTCAATCCCAAAACTCACACTTCGACAACTTCCCAAATAGCTTTTATCGACGAAGAACTCCCAAAATGGCATGAAAATGCTCTGTATGCTCCTCCTTAGGAACATAGTACACAAGGATTTCATTGATGAAGACTACCATGATCTTATTCAGGAACTCACAGAACACAGCATTCATCAACCCCATGAACATAACTGGAGTATTCATCACACCAAATGACATTACAATGAACTCGTAATTCCCACAACAACACTAGAAAGTAGTCTTTAGGATATCCTCATCCTTCACATGCATATGATGGTATCTTTACCATAATACAATCTTTGAGAACCAACTTTCACCATTTATTTTATCGAAAAAATTCATCAATATGTGGAATAGGATATCAGTTATTCACTGTCACTTTGTTTAAGTGATGATAATCAACACACAACTGCAAACTATCATCAGCCTTCTTCACGAACAAAACCTGTGTACCCCACAGTGACACACTCAGCTGAACAAAACCACAGTTCAACAGACCATCGAGATGTATACACATCTATTTAAACTCGAAAGGTGATATCCTATATGGATACATTGAGATAGGAGACGCACCTGGATAGATCTTGATCCTGAAATTGATCTCTCATTGAGGGGGTAATGCTACAACTGATTCTGGAAATACATTAGGGTACACTTCAATGAACTGGGGAAACAACAACTACTAAACCTCTAATGAACTCAACATCATCTCATCCATTAATAATGACAATAAAGGAACACACCTCTGACCCATCCGAGGGTCACACTAGCCAATAAACACTGTTGGATCTCCCTCAAAATCTAAGAACACCACCTTCCTCCTAAAGTAATCCATGATATCTTACAAATAATACAACCAATACATTCCAATTATGACATTATATGGTTGTATCTGTAAACATAAGAAATATCCCAAAGAGTGTTGCTTCCCCAACACTAGATCACAGTCTCTAAATACTTCAAATAAGTCAACTCAACCTCCAACTAGTGTAGTCAATGCCAAGGGCACGGGAAGCCTCTCTACCTCAAGTCCCAAGGCATGGACAAGATTAGGTGATATGAAGGATTGTATCACTCATGAATCAAACAATATATACACCCAAGTAGAAAACAATAAAAGGGTACTTCGAATGATACCTGGATCGCCTGGCGTTAGCAAACCTAAATTATGAAGCTGACCATGACCTACTCCATGGACTCTCTGACCTAGATGACGAACACCACCATGGTTACACTCTGCTCTATGAGGACGGGGAGAATATCAGGGCTATCCTCTGCCTACCCCATATTCTCTCTACTGATCCAAAGCTGGTGCAACCTACTGCTGCTACCTTGGATGGAACTCCTTGAATGGAGGAACCTGAAGCAGAATACCCAACTCACGCTGACTACTCAGAAAGGTTGGGCACTCTGGCTGCTGATGACCTTAGCCTCCACAATAAAAACATGCACCTGATCCCTCGACATAGGTCTAAGAGCTTCTTCCCCTATATAAATGAGATACTGAGGGATATGACCTACCCCCGACCAAAAAGAAACTCTTCTATCCTGAAAATTGAGAACACCATACCATAGATTTGTTTCATGATGAATCATGATGACTCCCCTCTCATAATGATCTAGTTCTATCTAATATCCTCTCGATGACCTATGTCCTTTCTAACACCCCAAGATACATCTTCAGCATAAACAGGGTGACCTGGAACTGGATCTCTAGATGTAAATACTCCTCAAAATTCCTTTCCTCATCCTTCTCATCTGGAAACAAGTTTGAAGCATATTGTAGAAGGTTATTGAAATGGATTCCAAACTCTCGCACACTAGATCTCCACTATCAAAGGTTAAAAAGCTCTTGAAGACTGGACACCTTCACGGTTGAAGAGATAAACTCGACTCTAAACTGATCTTACAACTCCTCCCACAAGACTGTTAACTACTTGAAATCCCCGAGGAATAAGAACCACCACTCTCTCACTGCCCCTCGCATCATCGTCACAACCAACAACACTCAGTGCTCCTTCTAAGCACATATTGAATTGAAATCTATCTCAACCTCCTCCAATCAGTCTTTCATGAATGTATCTAAAATGTATCCCTCATACTTCTATAGACTTTGGCACTGAAACTCTCAGAGTTTCCTCATCTAAGTTTCATCACCATCAACCTCTACTCTATGGTGATTGGCTAGCATAGCTTGCTAAACATCTTCTGTGTGAACCTAACGAGGATGTTGACCTAAAGCAATACCTATAAAATAAAAAATAGTTAGTGATCCTAAACATGGAATATAGAAGAATTAACATTAATTAATTGTTTCCTTTTATTCATTTTAGGTTAACCTATCCCAAGGTCTATTCATTAAAACATTGGTTCAAATAATAATGATGCATGATACTTTCCTTGGTCTCTACCCTACAACAAGTATCACCTCGTTTAGTAGCCACTATAAAATTAAAGGTCCATGAATCAAATCACAGGGGGCTGTAAATACCCATGTCTCATCAAGGCTCCCATGTTTACAATGCTTGCTAAACTTATCTGACATAGTTTCCCTACCAACTGAAGAAACCTCACCTGTGCTTAACACCAAACACAATCTTATCCCTCAACCAGAGCTCTAAAACCACTCTGTCATGACCCCCTCCCTAAAAAGTGTACCCTCTTGGGATGAAAATGTAAGAAGAGAGATAATGACCCCAAGTACCGCCTCCAGTAGGCCCTGTGTTGGAGACTAGCACCGAGGGTATAGTAAACCCAAAAATAGAATGCATTACCCTCTAAGATAACACATGCGAAAGAGAGAGATAAGGCAGACACCAACCAAACCCTCCACAGACTACAATATAAAAGAAATCTGAAGTATACATATGTAATTTCATTAAAGAACTACTACAACTGAGAGGGAAAACTATAAGTACCAAAAGAAAGTAAAATGGAATTGACCACAAAGCCTAAATAGCTCCTGCAACCCCAAGCTAGCAGTAACCAGATTGATCTCCAACCTGCTCCAAGTGACCTTAAAAATAGTTTATATATACGTAGGGTGAGTATAACTATATACTCGGTAGGATCCTCCCTAGAGCCTCTCATTCAAAAGTAAAGAAATCATGCTAAAACATAGTAACAACAAGTGAAACTAACTTGTCACCTAAATAGGTATACTATATTCCCAACCTCACCATGGCTACTCTCACCAAGTATCACATACAAGAGTATATAATATATTAAATAATATCAAGGGTACTTGAATACCACTTCCCCATTGGTTTGCCTCTTTTCACCAACGTCACACATCCTAAGCATCTCTCTCTAAAAATTCTTGCCCGCAGACACCTAGGCGAAGCCCCACAATATGCACATCATGAAACACAACCACCACATCCATGTAACCAAAGTAACTAGGTAGTTTTTGGGATCTACCACAAATCATATAATGTGTATCATACATTGGGTATTATACCTCAAGACATTACATCCCATACACTGAGTATGGATCCTCAAGCCATCACAACCTATACACGTTACACCTATAGTAGTCCATAAGAAACTATATCTAGAATATATGTGTGTGAAATAACCATAATACATTATAGCCTTATATACACATATATAGGGAAAACTAATTGTCATTCATACTAGCACTAGTAACTACCAAGAGAAGAGAGCGAGGCCAAAAGGGTTAGTCAGCCATCCATCCTCCCACTAGAATGTTGGAGAAAATTCCCCCTAGGGATCAGAATCCCCAGGGTGTCAGTTTCCCTAACCGATAGGGTGGAGTATCATATAAAAACACAAAAAGTACATGATATAATATATCTCACAACCACACTGTGGGCATAACCTAGTCTTAGAATCAACTATAGCTAATTTATCTCAGTCTCCCAGCTGCCACTGCTAAGACTAGATATCCTATAAGTACACTTCCATTTAAAGAGCTACATTAAGTTACTTATTCCTTTTTTTTATCATTTTCACTTGACGTTAATTAATTCTTTAACCATCAAATAATAGTAATCAAATTAAAAATTAAATTTCATTAGCATCACAAAAAAGTTCCATCCCCACTAGGCATAACCAAACCAAGTCTACAGTTCCTTTAAATTGTAACCTCTCCATTGCATACCAGCAAACTCCAACCCCATAGGTTAGCATCATTTATTCAATCATTTATTAAGAGAATTATCACTTTTTTTAAATCTAGGTATTATAGAAAAAATCATTATAAGATTCCAAATATAAGGGGATCAAAACAGTGATTGGATGAACAAACCATTGAGTATTTTCCACCAATAGTAGGAGCACAATTCTATTCATCCTTAAGAAGATAAAAATGAAAAGAATATGGAATAACCTGAGCATATTCGCCTCTTTTGGAAGTAGAGTAAGTAATACCATCTTCCTAAATCAGTGGCTAAAGTAAAGAAGATAAACAAACAATAATATTAAACAAGCAACCGAGATTCACATCCAATCCATTTTATCATCTTTGGTGTCCTCCTCAACACCCAAATGCATAAACCAATGCATATCACCACTCTAGGAATCAACTGTAGCTCCCATAACCACTAGGTCTCCCTGTCTACAGATACCACAACAACCCTCTAGGCTCACCTACCCAGGATCACACCAAAAAATAAGTATTAGGAAACAAACAACATAACAACTAGGCTCTTGGCCCAAAACAAGGCATTTAGAACTCACACAAAATGAGAAATTACAGCTCTAAAGCATAAGGCGCTTGTCCTTTACAAGCAAGAGGGTAACTCAGAACCCCTCAAGGCATTATCTTTATCACACAACAAGTTATTTATTCCATATTGAATTAACCAACTAAATTAAACATGATTAACTACATCCATTTTATTCTCATCAAATAACAACAACAACTGCATTCATTAAAAAATATTCTTATCTTTGGCCAATTAATTTACAATTAATCCCGACCTAAGGTTATTTACCAATTTCCCTCAAGAATAACATGATAAATAATAAAATAATATATATCATGAAATCTAGAAAATCAATAGGTAAACCTTTATCATGGTATAAATAAACGATATATGATCAATACCAATTCTTTACCCCAATTTAATATTTATTATGTCAATTTCATTGTAGTCTAGTGGCTAAATCATACTAACTATATGACTGCACATAAAAATAATATAGAATCCACAAATACCCTACCTCAAAAAGGTTTTTAATGTTCTTTTCATGAGAATGACCAACACAACGGATCATGATCACCTATCCTGCAACGACTGCGTCCACCTAAGGACGCTATGGAACAATCGCATCAAACAACACCTAAGAAAGTTCCATTATAAACATGAAGATAACATGTTGTAACATGGAAAGGAGAATGGTAGGAAACAGATCTAGGAACCCAGAATAACCAAGGTATAACATACCTTATATCGAAGACGGATCGACACTTTTTGGTTTCACCAAGACAGGGGGTGCACATGCAATAGTAAAAACCTCAAGGGGAATCGATCCAAGGATTGTAGTTCGAACACATGACTCCTATGGGAGGAAGAACTCTGGGCATCCATTACCAAGGAAAACAATAAGGAAGAACAAGGCATAATGTATCTCAGCCTTTCGAAATTCTAAACGGAGTAGCAATTTAAATTATGGTTTATATTTTCCATTAAGGGAAGATCTGGTCAATACTATGCAATTTGACCAAGTAAAATCACCAAGGCAGTTAGGGAAATTAAGATAGGAGTTATGGGATTTGAACTGGCCTTAAACCCCTTAAAACAAGGATTTGAATGTGTTTTATATCAAATAAAATGTTAAATGGGTGAATTGTAGGAAGCCGGAAACACTATACACCTACCGACCTGGAAACACTATACACCTACTGATAGCTGGAAACACTATACACCTATCGATAGCTAGAAACACTGTACACCTACCGATAACTGGAAACACTATACCCCTCTCGATGGCTGGAAACACTATAAACCTACTAATAGATGACTCATCAACCTAGAAACCTTGTAAACCTATCCACAGCTAGAAACGCTATACACCTACCGACAACAGGAAACACTGTACACCTATCACTTACTAGAAACATTGTACACCGACCGATAGATGACCTATCGACATTTGGAAACACTACACACCTACAGATAACTGGAAACATTGTACACATAATAATAGCTAGAAACATTGTACAACAACTGATAGATGACTCACTAAACTGAAAACATTGTACACCTACCAATAGATGACTCACCAACCTGAAACATTTTACACCTACCAAAAATTGGAAACACTATTCACAAAGCTGTAAATTTTGCAAAGTGTTAGGGATAAATCACCTTGAGCTCCCAGAACACCTCAAACACTATATTTTCACAAAGGAATGTACTAGAGAGGTCTAGGCCATTTAAATGTTTATTTGAGATAGTTATTATGTTCTACATCTTATAATTTTACCTATAACTATATTTAATAAATAACACACATATATATACGCATCTATTAATATTAATACTTTCATGAATATTTTTCACTCTTGTAGGTGGAAAACTATTGTTAAAACCTTGATTGATATAAATAACCTCACTATTGAATTATATTGATGATGATATGATTACCTAGAAATAAAATTTAATAAAATTTTATATATATTTATACCACATCATCAAATGTTTAACATGTTTTAATTAGTAATGAATACATTATTATGACTTGATCTTGAGACTTTGTATGGATTAGTTTATCATTATTTGATAAAACAACCAAAAAATATGGTGGGCCTTGGAACCTCTTTTATCACAGATTTTAACAACCATCGGTCTCCTTTCAAACAACAACACCTCTTTTTGAATGCCTTTTTATTACAATGTTACTCATATAAAAGTGAGGGGGTCTAGGGATTTAGGATGCATATATTTCTACATGGACATGAAGGTCCTTACATAATTAGAAAAAAGGATGAAACAAAAGTCATCAATGAGGAAAATAAAATGCAATTATTACAAATTATATAACCATATACACAAAAAAAGACATGCAGTTTCAATTATGCATTGGTCAATCATCTGTAGATCATTCATCACACAACACTCTTAAAATGTTTTGTTTTAACACTTATCATCCTTTACATATTATAACTTTAACTATAACTATATCTAATATATAATAAATATATATATATGTATCCATATATTTTATATTATCTGATTTCCAATATTTATAATTTCCATTGTTTTATATATATATTTAGGTAGATTCACTTTAGTTACCTATGTACATCAAATATTATAATTTAAATTTATTTTTCTTGAGATATAATATACAATAATATATATATAACATAAATATATAAAAATTTAAATATATTAAACTTTATTTTTTAATATTTTAAAATATAACTACATATACTTGTATAAACAAAAATAGTTTTCTAAATATATGTATTATTAATTTATACATTAATTATGAAAATTTAATTAATAATAAATTCTATTAAATTTTAATTAATAAAATTAATGTAATTTTCACTTAAAAAACCATTAAAATATTGTAAACTTATGTTATTTTCAATTTTATAAAATTACATATGTATATATAAATTTTTTGTTGTATTTCTACTTTCAAAAATTTATGTAATTATATTTTATACATTATTAATTGAAATAATAATTATTTACACTTAATACAATTTAAAATTATGATTTATAATAAATTTTTTATACCGTTAACAAAAATAATAATGTATATATTTAAATAAATTTAAATATAATACTTAATATAACTAGTATTTTTTATAAATAATTTTTCATAATATAATTTTTATAAAATATTTAGCTAAATTCAATTTATTTACCTTTGAGTATGGAATATTATAATTTAAATATATGTTACTTTAAATATAATATTATATATATATATTAAAGTCTAATTATTCACCTTTTAAACTAAAAATATATACATATTTTCTAAATAATATTATTTCCCTAAATATAAATTATATTTAATACATAAAAGTTAAATTATGTAAACACCGTATTTAAATTTTCTAAATCATTCAATTTAAATTAAATCATTCAAAAAACAATAAATCATTTAGAAATTAAATCATACAATATATAATAATTCATATGTTCATGCATACATACATCCATAAATATTAAATAAATTAAATTGAAATTTTACCTTCTTAAAAGCTGGAAGTATATGTTGATAAAGAAATATAGTAGAGCCTCGGATCAAAATAAATAATATAAAAATTGAAAATTGAGGGGGGATGCACCTCTATTTATTTCCAAGCTAGATGGTATGAAGACCATGCGCGCCTCCATTGTAAAAAAATTGAGGGAATCATGAATGGGGTTGACGCTTCCTCTACCGTGCCAAGTAATCTCGAATGGGGTTCTTTCTTCCTTGAGGATAAAAAAAGATGCATGAACCTTGTTCATACTTCTTACTGAAATTAATATTCATGAACAGGGTTCATGCATCTTCATACCCTTCTTTTAAACTACGAACAACTCTATCCCTTTTGTTGATTTTTCAAAATTGTAAATCCCATTTAAAAAAACTCATACTCCAACACTCGTAAAAGTAAACTATTTTTTCACACCTTTATGTCATTGATCCCTCCAAAAGCTCAATATATTTGAAGCACACTAAAACCAAACCTCATTAGGAAGAATCATTTGATTAAAATTGAAATCAACATCCAAAGTGTAAAACCACTCAAAAATACATTCAATAGTCAAAACAATTATTTCAAAATTAGGCACTAAAACCTTCCTCCACTTCTCTATTTGACACCAAAAAAGGGCATGCATACTTTTGGTCTGGGATAAAGATGATGAAAAATTAAAAGGTGCGTGAGTTGTGTACTTTTAAAATTTTTGACAAATTTAAATCGTCCATATTCAAATAAAGTGATCCTATTATTCTCTATTAATGTTGAGTAATGAACGAGAATAAATAAAAGAAAGAGCAGAACAAGAGGATGTGTAATGGTTGAGGTCATAGAGAGCCCTACACTACTATAAAACTCTAGATAAACAGTGTTACCTTTTATCATTGCAAACTAAAAAACACTGATAAATGTACCCTTTTCCATCATTTTTAGTATTGATAAAGGGTGACCTTTATCAACACTAAAATGCACTGACAAAATTATATTAACAAAAAAAATATCACTAAAAATCATACATTAGTATATAATATATTTAATTAATAATGGCATATAAAATAAAGATTATATATTATTAAAAAACTTATTTCATATAGTAATATATATTGATATATATATATATATATATATAATTTTCTTAAATAAAATTTATATAAATCTAATTATTGTATTATAAATCATATTTATATGTCATATATTGAGTGAAAAATGGTTTATTATTTAATTAAAATCTATTATTAATTAAAAATATTAAATAATTAATATTAATATACATTTAATAACATTTTTTACCAATTACATTTGTTTTTTCAATTTTATATATATGTAAAATAATAAATATTTAATTATTAATTAAAAAAGTAACTAAATATGTTACACGAAATACAACATAAAATAATTTCACACGTGCATATATAAAATTAATTCAATTTTATAGAGGCAAACATATATACAAATAATACATTATTAATATTGTCATTTTAGATTTTTATTTATTGATATTTAATATTTAATGTATTATATTTTTAATTATTAAATTTTATTCTTTTTTTATATTTTTATTTAATATATGCTATTTATTACTTTTTAATTAATATATATAATTAATTTATTCATTTTTATTTTTTATTTTTTAATATTTTTTGTAATTTTATTCATTTTTAATATTTTTTTATATTTATTTATTGACATTTAATATTTTTTTTAAAAATTCGAGGTCAAGCCCCATTATTAAATAAAATAAAAAAAGGAACACAAAGAGTGTTAAGATGGGGTAAACATGAAAAACCTGATATCATGCGAGCAATAAAGAAAAGGGAAACGTCAAAGATCATATTACAAATGAATGCAATCTTCAAAGTCCTCATCCCAGTCAAAATCATATACCAATGAAAAAATAGCTAGCTTCATGCATCCACCCATCTGTAAAAGAAGTCTACCAAGTTCTCATTGTGGTCTTGAAATTGGATTAATCCTTCTATGGTCTCAACTTCTTCAATGGGACCAAAAAAACCTTCAACCACTTTTTTCTTGCCTTTAACAGCAGTATCTTTAAAGGACCGTTTCAGTGGATCATCCTCCTCCATATCATTCTATTTTCCCTCAATCTTGTTTAGTTTCCATCGAATTTTAAGATCTTCTATGCATTGAGTACCTAGAATAGAGGAGTCACTAAAGTCTACCTCAACAGGGTGTACATTCATCCCCTTCTGTTTAAGTGGCTCAAAATAAGTCCTTGAAGATAGGGAAAAACTCAAGGCCTACACATGTCCCTCTTCATTAGAGGTCAAAAGGGCACTCTGTTTTCCCCCTTGAGGAACTTGACCCATATTGGACCCTATTTCAGGTTCTCCCTACTTACAGGGTTGTAATCAACCTCTATTTAATTCCTTAAATAGAGATCTCCAACTTAATTTATTGGATACATTGTAATGACTTGAGCACCATGTCCTTGCAGCTGTGCACTTCAAGGTTTCTGTACATAAGTACCAAAAATTTGGGAATTCAATGAACATGTTCCCTTTAGATAGGATCCACCCTGAATTACTGAGTTTTTTCCCACTTGATTTATAACAAGACATTCAATAGTTACTTTCTCACAACCCAAGATCTTCCCCTATCTCTGAATGGAATAACTAGATAGCACATCAATAGCAGTTGCATCATCTACTAGATGAACAACAACCCATTTGAGAGAATATTGTGGGTATGAGGCTTCAGATATATCACCAGCATCCTCACCTTGAGAATTCACTATAAGGTATTGATGTACATAGACATCAGCCTGCCCAATGTGTAATTTTCTTACTATAATTACTATTAGAGTTTCCAATGATCCTTGAGAGTTAAAAAAATTTAGGAATCTTCTCAAAAAATTCTAAGAGTTAATTCATCATAATTTGTTTCCAAAACAACTTTTTCTGTAAGCATCGATTTCAAATCCACCTCAACTAAAAATCAAGAAAAATACCCATATCTGTCTTGTTTAGTCTCCTTATATATTTTTATTAGGAAACCATATGAGATTTTAGGGTGCCACAGTATCTAGTTCAATTTATATATTTTAACCCAAACATGAGAAAAATAATTTTTTTATTTCAAACAGGTTGAAGCATATAATCCATTCCTTAATACGTAGAATACCTAGTTTAATAGAAACAAAACCATGAACCAATGATCCTTTCTTAAAATAATCAGTGGGAGACAAGAAATGGAAAATCCCAGACCCATAGGTATGCACCTCCAATTGGAAAATCCACAGATTTATGACAAATGAAAAACAACCATCAAATCTCCATGGACTGTTGCCCCTTGGAAGGATAATCTACCCAATGATAGGAAATTTACATTGACCTAATATTTCTATGATTTCATATGATCTCGCATATACCCATACAATGAAACCTTTATTGAGAACCCTTCCAAATTCTACATGCTAAAGGGATGTGAGGAATCTTTGATTCATGGGATCCATATTGCCCAGAATCAAAGTCCCAGGATTAACAAAGCCTCTACCCTTGGGTTTCTTTATAGGAATAGGTGTTCCTTGATATCCTCTATGAATGACCATATCATAAGAATTGATATTCTTTAATATGTGTATTAATTTTCAATTAAACAAATATTCATTTTTATTTTTAAAAAATATATATTATTAATAACTCTAAATCATTTTTAATATTTTTTTCAATCAATTCATCTTTTAATTACATTTCACACATTCTTAACACTCATTCATTTAATATTATTTATTAATTAATAATTTTAAGTGTTTATTTACCTTTTTTATAATATATTCATTTTAAATATTTATTCAATTAATATTTTTATAACTTATTATTTTTAGGGTTTTTATACATTATTATTCTTGTATATATATATATAATATTTTCTTAAATATGATTTATATAATATGAAATATGCATTTACATTAAACAAGTTATGTATTTAGTGAAAAAAGGTTTATAATTAAAAATTAATACCAATTAGAAATACGAACTAATTTGTATCAAGTAATGGAAATCCAATAAAATGTCATTTGTTTCGTCAATTTAACATATATCAAACTCGTGTTGCATTAATTTTACAAAAACATGTACATAATTAATGAAAATTTATATAGAAATATACACAAACATAATATCTCTATAATTTAATCAATTTTTAATATTCATTATAGAATTTTATTTATAAGCATAACATATTTAGTATATATTATTTTTCTTAAGGAGTAAATTTTATTAATTTTTCATATTTTTATTCAATATATATAATTTATTTCTTTTTAAAATTATCATATTTTTTTTATTTTTAATATTATTTATTCATTGATAATATTAATTTTTTTTAATTTGTTCATTTTTAATTTTTATTTGTTTAATATTTTTGTAATTTTATCAATTTTTAATATTTATTTATACATTTTTATTCATTAACATTCAATATTTTGATATAGTTGTAATTTATATAATTAATATGTATTCATTTTTATTTTGACATATATTCATTTTTAATTTTCCTAATAATCTATATAATTAATAACACTTATTGATTTTTTTAATTATTAAATTTCACTCTTTTTTAAAATTAATTTATTTAATATTATTTAGTATTATTTATTCATAGATAAAGTTAATTATTTTTTACTTCTCTTTTTAGTTTATTCATTTTTAATATTTATTCATGTAATATTTCTGTAATTTATTCATTATTTTTATTTTTTAGACATATTTATTCATTAAAATTTAATGTTTTTAATAGGGTTTTAATTTACATATTTATTATGAATTCGTATTCATTTTTTATTTTTTAACAATTTATATAATTAACCATACTTATTCATTTTTTTAAATATTTTTGAAGTATATTCATTTTTAGTTATTAAATTCCACTCACTTAAAACATTCATATATCTAATATTATTTATTAGATAATAATGTAAATATTTTTTAATGTTTTTAGAATTTATTCATTTTTAATATATATATATATATATATTCGTTTATTATTTTGTAATTTGTTTCATATAGTTTTTATCTGTGCTTTCCAAAAAGTGATGATAAAGATTGTTTTTATCAATGGTAATAAAACTTATCTTTATCAGCACTATCACTAGGCACTGATGAAGATATGTTTTATGAGTACTTTTTTATTTTAGCACTGATTAAACCTATCTTTATTATTGTTTTTTTAAACACTGATAAATCCCTTATATTATTTTAAATTGAACCCCAATAGAGAACCTTATCCCTCACATAATTCAAGATATCATGGAACTAAACATTTGTCGCTTCTCACCCTTGAACTTCTCAGATGAATCAATGCTCTCAAAACCCAATGTATGTGATTCTTTCTTCCCCTTTTTAGTCAATATTTCATTGGTTTTGTGTTATTAATTTTTTTCAAAGGGTTTGGGTTTTTCATGTGATCTGCGGAACTCGAAGAGGCCTGAAACTCACTGATCCACAACACCTCGTTCTCCCCACCCTCACATCAAGAATGTCATCTTCTATACAATGTTCTTCCCAATGAATCATTTTAGTTTTCTTTCTACTGGAATGACCAATATTTTAAGTAGCATACAGATAAACCTTCTATAATCCATGGCCTAGTAATCCACGATTCATCTTATTTCTGAGTGTCTTGTCCATAGAATTAAACCTTGAATTTTAATGCATTACATAGCTAGATAAAATTCAAGCGTGTATTATAACATGCAATGATTTCATGGAGAAAGATGAAGTTTGAGTTTTGTTTCCTATTTTCTTAAATTTTTATTAAAAAATTAGTACTTAAAGACAAAAAACAATCTATCATTATCTTTAAATTGTTTGTTACTAGGAAATATGCTTTATACCATGAAAATGACAATAATAACAACTTGGAATTAGTTTTTCCTATTACGCAAAGTATACATAGACATTAATCATGAGGGGAAAGACACAATTTCAATATTAAAAATATTTTAGGTTATATCATATAAAATTTAATTTTAATTAATTTCTATGATGGGCATGCAGTGATATAGGCGTGATGAAAGAGGGGTCTTTAGGCCTTCCAATGGTGGGCCTACGGACCATGTAATGGGCTCCATGCCCAATAGACCTTTGGGCCATTAATCATTAATGTAATAAAGTGTCCGGTTGGTTATGTTATCCCATAGGGAGGGGGGGGGGGGTCTATGATCTTCCTTTCCGACCTATGTGTGTGTTTGATTGTTATTGTACACCAATGAACCTAATATAATATTATTGATTGGTCAAAATTTGATGTGTCACAATTTTCTATTTTCTTAAATTTGAATATACTATATGTCTTCTTTATTATTATTTTTCTAATATATATATATATATTGATTTATATTATATATATATATATTCTTAAGATCAATTCTTGATGAAATGGATTATATTGGATAGAGAGTTTATTTTTCTATTGTTTTCTTTAGACATTCTCAACAAAAAAATCATATTGTTTTTGTATGATATTTGGATGGTTAAATTTCTTAATTATGATTCTTTCATTTGAAATCAAGTTCTATGAATTATGTTTCAATGTTATTAATTTTTTTATATAAATTTTATTACATATTTATATCTCATAAGTCATTAGTTTTTATATTTTTCTTCATAAAAACAATATGTTATATATTTTCTATTTCAATTGATCATCTTCTTAAATTCAATCTCTAACACATAGTATAATCCTAGTTGAAATTAATAAAATGATATTTTTATAGTATTTCTGTGATAATGTGTCAAAATGGCTTCTTTAGAAAAAGGAGAGTTATGATATGATCCTAGAAATAATATTTTTTAAACTCAGGTCCTATAATTTGTGGTTTTAATATTTCTACGATGGATTAAATTTGTTCTGATAATGAATTAATTGATGGGTTAGATAACTATTTTTATAGGTTTTGTGTCATTGATGTAATATGATAAATTAATTACTACCTTTTTAGGGTTATATTTTAAATAATATCATATATATAATTGATTCTATTCCCTCAATAAAAACATTTGATAACTATTTAATCATGAATTCCAATTGAAACTTTTGGAATTTCTTATAAAGAAAACTACATATCTTCAAATAATGTTTGAACTTATATTAAAGTGTTATTTTAGTTTAAAACACGTGTCACTAGACAAAACCGATAAAATAATCTTATATTGTTTTAAAACTTTATAAAAATGATCTATAATATATTTGTGATGTGTAGAAATTGATCGAATATCAATATGAAACATGATGTGTTTGGTATTACTGGCAATGCCTTTTTTCAATATAGAAGTTTCATTTATGTTTAAAATGCACGTCACATAGCCAAAATTGGGTAAACGAGCTCGGATTATTTTAAAACATTGGGAGATCCTTAATTAATTTTTTAAGTAAAGTAATCGACTACAAATCAATCTGACACACGATGCAGTAGGCATGACTTGAAGTGTGTGTTTCCAATAAGAAAGTTTCATTTTAGTTAAAAGCATGCATCACATATCCAAAATTGAGAAAAAAAATCTTGGATTGTTTTTAAATTGTAGTACAACGATTCATAATTTATTTTTCATATGTAGGAATCAAACACATGACATTCTAACACATGATGTGGTTGGTATGACTTGAAGTGTGTATTTTCAATATATAAGTGTCATTTTAGTTTAAAACACATGCCACATTGTCAAAACTGAGAAAACAAGCTCAGATTGTTTTCAAATACTAGAGAAGTGATCCATAATTCATTTTTTCCATATAGAAATTTACTTCATTTAAATCTAACACATGATGTGGTTGGTATGAATCAATGTGCATTTTTTCAATATAAAAGTGTCATTTTATTTTAAAACATGCATCATGTAGCCAAAATCAAGAAAAGGAGCTTGGGTTATATTCAAAAATTAGAAAAACGATCCATAATCTATTTTTAACGTGAATGAATCAACCAAACATCAATTCAATGCACAATGTGGCAGGTATGACACCAAGTGCGTGTTTTTAAAATAAAAATTTCATTTTAGTTTAATGATATAATTACTAATAACTATTTAATTAATTAAGATAATTAATAAGTGATAATATGATTAATATATTCATTGAATAAAATTATAATTTATATAGATTATTAATTAATAATGTAATTAATAATTCATAATATAATTACTAATTAATAGTATAATTGAAAATTAATAATTAATATAAATTTTAAAATATAATCATTAATAGTATAATTAATATTATAACTGATAATATCATTAATATATACATTAATTAATAATATAATTTGTCATATGCGGATTATATAACATTGAAAATATTATTTTTTTATTTTTTATTAATCTTACAAAAATTAACATTGTTTTTATTACATGGACAATATTTTTTACGGAGGATGATCTTTGGATAAATCCGTTTATAAGAGTTATGATTTTGTATATTGGTTGTAATTCTTTTATGAATTATAAAAATCACACCATTGTAAATATTTTGTATGTAAATTTTTAATTAAAATGATATTGCGATGTTATATTTTTATTTCAATCTAGTTTTCTGTATATTTGTATAACTATATGTTTGTTGATTTGGTTTGATGTTATAGGGATGTTACAGGGGCCGGTGGAGTTCTGCAGCAGCTACATGACCTTTATCAGTGCTAAAAATAAAGTGCTAAGGAGCTCTTTATTAGTTCTAAAAAATCACTAATAAAGGGGGTCTTTATCAATGCTAGAACTAAAGCACTGATAAAGGGGGAATTTATCATCACTTCTTCTAGTGCTGATAAAGACATAACATTTTTAATGGAACTCCAATTGTCCATGATTGTTTTTACCGGTGATGCCTATTTTAAGCGTTGTTATAGGTCGGTTTTGTAGTAGTACTAGTCCACTCCATCAAAACTCTCTTTATGAGCTTTATGATTTTCACTAGGAATATCTTTTTATCTAGAGACCTCAATAACTGAGTGCAGGAAGTTGATACCTCATAATATGAAGTCAAATTCTTTTATAGAGTGTTGATGCTCCTTTCCATCAGAGAGTCTAACAACTGAAAACATAAATACCTTAACACAAAGTGATTCATCCTTTTAAGAAACATCAAAAATTGACAAAGGCATGAACAAGGATTTGATTCAGCATGGGCCACGCAGGTTTCATCATAGTCGTACAGGTATACCTGCGCACCACATATTGGGCGCGTAGGTGACCTGTGCACCCTATCTGATTTTTACACAGGGTCTTCAACATCCTATAAATACCCCTTGTGGGCCCCCCATTTCAAGGACGAAAAAAATCCATTAACTCAAATTTGAGCTCTCGGCGCCCTAGTCTCTTCTCGAAGCCTTTCAAACACTTCTAAGGTAATTTCTTACCTAGAATGGAAGATCTAAAGAGAGGGAACAATGAATAAGTGTTGAAATTAATCAACACCTACACACCTAAGTGTCTAACCCTTCAGGGAATTGAAGACACTTGTGCGCTGCCTTATCCCTTCAACAGAACCTGTGTGCCACTCATCTAAAAGTCTTTAGGGATAATACTAAGGGCTTGAGCCAATCCTCGCCCATGTATTACCCTATGGGTTGACCGTCACGTAGGTACCTATATGTCGCACAGGTATACCTACGCGACCAGTACCTACGTGCCCCAATAGAACCTATGCACCTACCTCCTTTTGGGTGCCCCTCCTACCTATTCAACTTTCTTCTTTAAATCCACCTCTCCTCTTCAAGACTTAGCCTTCAAAACCCTCTTAGAAGCCATTTTTGGCATGATTCCTTTGTTGGATTCCTTATCTGAAAGGAATTCTGTGGAACATCTCTTAAAACCTAGTGATTTACATATCTTTATGTCATTAAGGTTAGATATTTTATTCATTCAACATAATTATTTAAGATGAGAAGATTTTTAATTTGGGAATCCTCTTTAGGAGTAAGCCCCAAGTCCCCTATTCATGGGCATCCTCTTCAGGAGTAAGCCCCAGTCTTCAAGTTCTCATAATTTTGGGCCTCCTTCTTAGGAGTAAGTCCCAATCATAATTCCCTAACCTGGGCCTCCTTTTCAGGAGTAAACCCCAGTCCAAGTTCCCTAATTTAGGCATCCTCCTTAGGAGTAAGACCCAAATCCCAAATTCCCTTAACCTAGGCCTCCTTCTTACGAGTAAGCCCTAGTTCTCAAGTCTCTTTAACCTGGGCCTCCTTCTTAGGAATAAGCCCCAGTCATAATTTCTCTAAATCAGTCTTAACTTCTTTCGATTTGGGCTTCCTTCTCTGGAATAAAACCCAATCACAAGTCCTCTCCTAATTTGGGCATCCTCCTCAGGAGTAAGCCCCAAGTTAGAGTATCCAAATCTCTATAAATCACATATACCTTTATGGACCTTGTTCCTGAGCTTCTTCTCTAAAGTAAGTCCTGATATTTATCTATTTGGGAAATCATACATACATAATCCCCATATCATTCCTTGTGACCGCATATTTCGTGGCACAAATTGCCAGGTTTACTGATACCTCTTGTTTCTCATACCGAGTATGACTCACATGATCTTAGAGTGTAAAAGTAACCATGACACATCTCTTTGGGCCGTTAATCATATGTAAGCCCCAAAATTTCCAACCGAACTACGTGGAATTTGATCTCTACCTTAAAAGTGGAGTACGTAGGAAGCCTTTCTGAGGTTCAAGCCCATCACCCATTAATTCTCATCTGTCCCATATGACGTTAAACTATATCTTAATTCCTGAACTATATGGGTTCTGATTCCTTTTCTAACAAGGATACATAGGTAGCCCATCTGCGGGTACGATCCCAACTCTGAAATACTCGATGTCCTTATGAACGACAATAAACTTCATGTGTCCCACTGAGTGGCTTTAAAACCAGCATGGTTATGATAACGATAAAGAGATATTTATATAATATGTTGAAGGATACCATTTACTAAGAATCTCTAAAAAATACAGATGATTCTCTATCGATGAAGAACCTCAAATACATATAAAAGATTCTCTAAATCTCATATATATCAATAATTGATTGTCAGATCTTAAGGAAATATTGTTTTCATACTTGGTAGTGTAATAAGGATTCACAAACATAACTTAAATCTATAAAGAGAGTCCCAGAGTAGACAATAATTCCCTCCAAAAAGGTGTGATGAGTCCGACCTCCCATCCTCTCGACCAATGTAAATTCTTAAGCCTCATCGGTCCACAACTAATGAGCATCTACCTTTGGAAGGTAGGTCCAAATGGATATAGAATCATTGGATATTTCCATTTCTATGAACAAACCTGTTAGAAACCGATTGGAATGTTTGAACCTTAAGTAAAGAAGGTCATCCCCATTTCCAGAGGAAACAAAAAATGGTGAACTCGACGTGAATCCTTAACCAAGTTAAAATGACGTTTTACTTATTTGTTAGGACCCTATTTAAACTCAATGAGAGGGCCAACAAAACAATCAATAACATATGTTCTCATCCAAAAGATGCAGTGTCCAAACATATCTTGATTATATCTATTATATCAAACAGGCACTCTTTTCCAAGATCTTCTACGTTACAGAAATGGCTTCTCAAAAGTTCACACCTGTGAATGCCTCTACTGTGAATACCTCTACTGCTACTCCTGCTGGATCGTTTTCCTCTCTGAGGACGACATCACCTACTCAGCATCTTCAACGTTGGGTATCAAATGCACTGGTTAAGGAATACCATCGACATGGTACCATTCCGACTCTGGAGGCTGCTTGAAAAGCCCTCCAAGTAAATAATTCACCCTGGTTGTCCGGACAGCGACGACTAGAGATCAAGAAGCAGGTGGTGCCAACCACCATTTCCAACCATTTCAGGTCGTTATCCCCAGAATCTAATCACCATTCCCTCCCATATTTTGGGGAGGTTAATGAGAGGGTCACTCAAGGCCTTAATTGAAGGACACATGAGTCCTTCCAGAGGGATCCCATCAAAAATAACTGCCAGAATCATGTGGTAATGTGACCTCAACATGATGAGGGTGTCGTCTCCAGGCGTTCAGCTCAGGTTCCTCGAACCCGAGAAGGCAAGACAAACCACCAGAGGTGATGACTGGTCAATAGTGAGAATGTTCTTATCTCTTCCATTTCCAGAGAAGTCCACTAACCTAACTTGGTGGAAAGCAACGAGTGGGCACACACACCCGTCCGTTTTAATTCCGCTGTCCAGCAGACTCGTCTTGCAGCAGCACGCCATTCCCACTAGGCAATTCTGGCGGAGTACTATAGACAGGAATATACACATGTTTATAAATCATCAATTAGTCAGTAGACTCGTCTGACTACATACGATGAAGCCTGCCAACCCAATGTGTTGACGACTGGTAAACATGCACATACACCTGCTTATACTCATCAATCCTGCTAGCAGTCTCGTTTACCAGTATTGAAGGAAGTTCGTCAACCACGTTCGGCAGAGTGCAATCATAAGGGACATACAACTGCTAGTATTGATCAATCCTACCAACAGTCTCGTTTGGTAGCACCTGGATAAGTCAATTGGAAATCCCCAATGACAAACAGGAGGCAGACTCAACTCTCTTCCCCCACACATGAGTACTGTCAGAATTCACTAACAGGAAAAGGAGGACAGGAGCAGGAACACACACCTACTCCAAGCATGGAATGGATATATATCCCCGTTCCAGCTACTGAAGTCACCAAGCATATTCTGTCAATGGTGAAAGAGAAGAAGCAAATCCCTGCTCATATTCTGGATGTCTTCCAGGATATTATAACAGCTTCAGCAGCATTACAGGAAAAGAAATAAAAATATATCCCTACCAGTGGAGTGAAATATCAACAGTTCACTCCAGAATAGACACACACCTCTGTTCTAGTCCAAGAGGGTTGTGGGGCATACTCCCCCATGTCATACGGACAACCAAGTCAGGCACATACACCTGATTTGAGTGGAGATAATCAGCCTAACCTGATCCCTTCGCATAAACAGGAACATACACCTACCCATAATAACCACTTTCATCAACAAGTGGTTCCTAAAGTGAGTAAGAAGGCATCTAAGAAGAAGACTCGTCCAATACAGTCAAGAAATAAAAGGCCAATATGTAACAAGGCCTTGCTCGATGCTGGAGTTCTTGATGAACTCACAAAATTATCTATTGCAACTCAAGATTCTACTCTCTCAGTTCCCAATAGTGGGAACATTAATTACAAAGGTCTGCATCAAACACTTCCTCATGAAGGCTTACTTCATGATAGTTCGGTCGATCTTGAAGTATCATCTTCCGATGAGAGTCACGATAACCCTCTGCGTGGCCAGAAGATCAAGGAGAAAAATGTTTCATCTTTTGCTATAACCCACCATGGTGGTCCTCCCCGTGATGATGAATTTAGCTGCGAAAGTCCTCTCCGCAGTAGTAATTCGCATTTCCTATAAAATTCTTCAAAGGACAATGCAGTGATGAGAAATCCCTCTTATCTTGAGGAACTTTCAAATGTGAAGCCAGTTATGTCTGATGCTTTACCACTAGCAGGTGAAATACTTTTCAACTAGAATATAGCCCAGGGTTTAGGTCATTCTCCGAACCACCCCTGAGTCATGCATCTTCTAGTTTGGTAAATGAACTCTCTACCAATATTGTTGAATCTGATGAAGCAACAAAGAATCACCAGCTTTGGTCTAAACAGATAGAATAATCTTCATCAAATGATAATGAGGAAGTACTGAATATGAGAAAACAACTGGCAAAAGGTGAAGTGCCAATCATGTTTTGGCCTTTGGATGACTCTCAGTATGACATTCCAGAGACGTTGATGGAAGATTGTATTCAAGATATTCATCTCAACATGTGGAATACTCTTTGTCAATTAAAAAAGAAAATATTATCTTATGATGAATATTAAAATTATGTTAAGATAATATAAGTGTTAAAACTCCAAATTGATTGGGCATCTCTCTCAATTTCTTGATATCCGAAGGCTGAAAAGTAGTAAAGAGCCCTTCAGCGTTCATGCCTTGGTGCACTAAAAATATTGTGCCAGTTAATTGCCAATTCCCTATCTGGTATTCATATCAGGGGATGGGGTGTTCATGGAGCACTACATTTCACTGTACTCTCCAGCCAACAAAGCCCGCCAAAAATGGTCTCATGCAATGTTATTGCCCATGGATGGTCACAGCCAATTGGATTTGTTTGTAATCAAAGGTTCGCTCAAGAACAAACCTCAACTAGTTCTTCTCAAAATCCATCATATAGAGAACAAGTTGTTGAATTAATCTTGCATCAGGTAAATGAGAATATCAAATAGGCTTCTCGTTTAGAGCGTGCACATCATCAAGTGATAGAAGTGTCAGAAATCATCCAACATTCATTTGAACCAGGTGATTTGAGTGGATGCAGGTTAATGCATCCAACCAATTTCTGGACTAAAGTCTTTAAGATCAGGAGAGATTTTAAGAAGTTCTCAGATATAGCAACTCAAGAACCACCCCAGCTTGCCAGACTGGGGACTCTTTTACCCAACCCTTAGAATCAACAAATAGGAATCGAGGAGTTGAGCAGGAACAACAGGAATAGAAGGAACAGCCCCAGTCCACAGGACTGGGGACTTTTTCAAATCCTCAATCTCTTCCTCAGAGAAATTCAGTCTTCTATTGATTAGAGAAGAATCTACAAGAGGAACGCAGAGCCAAATTATTAAGAGATTCCCTCCAAATTACAGTTCATCAAGAAGTTCCGGAGGGATCAAATCAAAAAAATGCAATGTCTAATCAAGGACATGAAGAAAGACAGTATCGCCAAAATGATGATAGAAGGGATACAATGAATTATGCATCAATTAATTTCATCAATGCCATTATTGCTGATCCCTAAGATGAGACTCATTTAGAAGGATCCGATGAAGAAGTTCCTGATCAAGAAGTTGTACACACAAACACAAATAAAGAAGGTGTGCGTACACGAAATCAAAGGATTACCCAGAATCTAGGTATTCCTTCAAATAATCAACTTCCCCCTCTCCGAAAGGCGTCCAAAAAGGGGAAGGAAAAGAATCAGGCTACAGTCCACCCTTCCTCTGGAGAAGGCCAATCACTCTCACTAGAGAAAATATTTGCACAATAGGAGGAAGAAGTGAAGGAATTAAGGAGTTTGAATGCAGAACTACTTCAAGGTAGTCTTCCTCCTAAGCATGCTAGAGTCAGTCAGTCAAGGGAATTTGTTGCGGATATTGAGACAGATCAATAATATCCTCCTTTACCAGTACACCCTCATAGGTCTAATCCTATGGGTTATACGCAACAACAACATACAATAATACCATCAGTGGCAGTCCCAGTCACCACACCTGTCCAAACTCCAATTCTTTCACCTGCACAGGTCTAAGATCAACCATATGTTTCTCAAAAGTTAATGACTACCATTGAGTCATTAATAGATCAGTTGAAATCTATGGAAGGGAATCATACACCGGTTCAACCAGAAAAGAGAGCTTCCCCTGAATGGGTTGATGCAATTCCTCCCCCATCAAATTTTGCAAGTACCACATTCCTAATCTTTTATGGTTCAGGAGACCCAGAGCAACACTTAACACATTTTGTTTCTCATTAAGATCCTATGATGGGAACCCCTCAGCAATAAGAAGCAGTTGATCTCAGGTGTTTTGTACAGTAATTAAAGGGCCTGCTTTTGTCTGATATACAAGCTTGCAATCCCGGTCAATTACAGGGTGGGAGGATCTCTATCAAAAATTCCTTCTTCACTTCATCTCAACTTTGCCAAAGACAACAGTTTTTGATCTTAAAAATTGTAAGAAAAGGGAGAATGAAAGGGTTTAAGATTTCATTGCTCGCTGGAAGGGATTAACATATTCCCTGAGCTTAGCACTCCCTCAAGAAGAGTTGTTTCCAATTTGTGTGGAAAATCTACATGATGAATTACGCACACCGTTGATCCATATGAAATACACAGGAGGGTTTCAAGACCTTACTTAGATCACTCAGCAGATTGAAGACTCTCTTATAAAGACTAAGGATAAATCTCGTGTAATTCCATCAGCTCCAGGAAAGAGAATGGGTAAAATAGAGACTTCTACATTCACTCTTAAACAAGCACCTGTACCTTCTTCCACTTCAAGACCTTCATCTTATTGAAGGGCTCCGCCTCCTGAGCGTCAAAAACAGAGGTCGTTTCATCAAGATGATCAAAGAGATCAAAGACAGAAAAAATTTGATGATCTTAAGAGCAAAGTTTATTCTTTCTGAAATGAACAAGTTCCTGGTTATTTCATTTCGGCCCTGGAAAATATTTTGGTTTAGTTTCCAAGGCCCAAAAGGCCAAACAAGGAAGGAGATGAAGACCATCCCAATTATTTCCCATTTCATCAGATGTTGGGGAATCCCATTCAGGAGTGTTTTGTCTTCAAAGACCTCCTGCAAAATATGGTAGACTCGGGACATGTCAAACTAAAAGGTTCTTCATCTCAGGTAGCATGTGTTACTTCTACAAATCCAGAGGAAGAAGGTGAGTGGCAGGAAGTCAAAAGAAAAAATGCGCATAAATATGATGATTGGATGGTCAGGAAAACAATCAACCGAACTCATGCCATTTTGCGAACGCAATTGAAGAAACCAATTGTGTCTTCTGCTATGAATGCCACATAAAAACCCTCTTCATAAGAGGTAAAATCCTCAAAGAAATGACATAATTCAAAGAATGGGGAACAATCAGAAGAAGATGAGATCGTGTCAAAGCCCAAGTTGTCTTTGACTCTAGAAGATTTTATGCCATCTACTTCAAAGCCATGGGCACCGTCCCACCAAACGGAACAACCTAAATTGGATAATTAGGCAGGGTCTTCATCAGATGAAGAGTTGATCTTTGGTTCTATTAACATGATTCACTTAACAAATCCTTATTCCAACCACAGTTTTGATTTTGATGATCCTGAGTTCCTTGTATCAAACAGAGGAATTAGAGGGAGTTCCAGAGGTCTGGGATACAGAGGAAGGCGTGGATATCATAGAAGCCACTATTCCAATTCTACCCCTGCTAGAACTGTATATGCAGCAAAAACTCGTGGAAGAGCCCTTCAACGGGCTCAACAAGAACAAGAAAAGTCTTCCACCAATAGCAGATTCAGTCCTGGCCCAATTATTCTGGAGGATCGGTTAGAGGTTCCACCTTCTTCCTCTCAGCATGTAAATAGACCTATTCGGTCTAATATTCCAAATACAGGAGTATTTCCAACTCCTATCCTGATACAAGATGCATCTACTTCCAAAGCATAAACTTCTAAGACACCTGTAAAACCACACGTTCTTATTGGAAAATGCAGACCTTTGGATCAAAAATATGATTTCTTGAAACATTTGGCCCAAGTACATGACAAGTTATCAATTTTGGATGCCTTGAATATATCCAAGGATCTTAGGGAGGCACTCATAGAGGCTTTGTCAAGTCCTCAAGAGTTCGAAACTAAAATTTCTGCAGCTGAAGTCTACCATGTAGAGAAAAATCCTGCAGAATGTCATGAAGTGATATCTTTTATAGATGAAGATGAAGATGATGTTGTGCATGGACACATTAGACCTTTGTATTTATCTAGCAAGGTCAATGGTGTAGACATCCGAATAGCTTTCATTGATAATGGTTCAGGAGTCAACCTCATCCCCATTCGTACACTTCATCGATTGGGTCTCACAGAATCTGATTTATCTTTTTATAATTTGATGTTACAAGGATATGATAAAAATGAACAAGAACCACTAGGCGAGATTACAATCAAAACTCAGTTTGGAGACCTTGTATCCAATTCAGATTTCATGGTTATTGATCACGATACAGCCTTCAACGTTTTGCTTGGAAGACCTTGGCTACATCAACATGCGACTATCCCTTAATCATACTATCAATGCCTCAAATATTGTTTCGATGGTCAAATTGGGACATTATGTGGTGATAAGTCCCCCTTCAAAACATGTGAATCTCAATACATTGAGGTGGAATTCTATCACATGAAGGGTAAGTAGAAATATACAAGAAAGGTTGCCAAGGTTAATGCTCCATATTTTTTGGAAAAGATTCTAGTAAACCCATTCATAAATGTGAGTACAGATTATGTGTTGCCTATCAGTCAAATTGACAGGATAGACCTGAATCCAAATACTCCTATGGAAAATTCCGTAATGTCAATTATGACAATAAAGCCAGATAGCATGGGAGAAAGTGGTGATTTGCCAAGCAATGATGAAAGCTCAAATAGAGATGTCTTCATTTCATCCTCTGAAATCCAGCAAGTCTATACTTCGCCAACCAGGACAGAAGAAGTTATAGCAATGTCATAGGTGAATGATGATGTCGATTCTCAATCCATCATCTCCTCTTTATTACCCAAGAAAGACACTTCATCATCAATAGGTTCAGAAATGGAAGCTTATTCTTCAAGATGTTCAAATTTTAACATCTCTTCTGATCATGGAAATTATGCTTCTTCATATACTATGCAAGTAGAAACAGCAGAAATAACACATATTGAAGAAGAAGAGGAAGATCTTAGGGATACACCTCCATAATTTTAATAGGGTATCTCTACCACTGTGAATGAACTCAGAGAAATAAATCTGGGTATAAAAGAAGATCCACACCACACTTTAATTAGTGCGGCCATGACTCTTGAAGAGAAAGAAATGTATATTTCATTTTTAAAGAAAAATCGAGATATATTTTCTTGGAAATATATAGATATGTCAGGGATTGATCTTGATGTTTCTAGTCATCATTTGTGTTTTCCAGAAGAACATCGAGGATTCAAACAAGCTGCAAGAAGAACACACCCAACTTATGCTTCCAAAATTGAAGCTGAAGTGGATAAGATTATCAAATATAACTTCATTAGAGAAGTTCAATATCCCAAGTGGTTGGATAATATTTTCCCTGTGAAAAAGAAGAATGGAAAAATTAGAGTTTGTATTGATTTCATAGATCTTAATCGATACTGTCCTAAGGATGATTTTCCAGTTCCAATTACAGAACTTTTAATTGATACAACAGCTGGCTATGAAGCACTTTCCTTCATGGATGGATATTCTGGATATAATCAAATCCGAATGGCTCTAGAAGATGAATAATCTACAACTTTTAGAGCCCCTCATTGTGTGTTTTTCTATTGGGTGATGCCCTTTGGCCTAAAGAATGCAGGCGCAACATATCAACGTTCCATGAACTGTATCTTCAAACCCTTTTAGGGAAATTTGATGAATGTTATGTGGACGATTTGGTGGTTAAATCCAAACAATGTTCTAGTCACTTGGATGATTTGGAAGTAATATTCCACAAACTTCGGCAACATAATTTGAAGATGAACCCCTTAAAATGTGCTTTTGAGGTAACCTTAGGAAAATTTCTCAGCTTTGTTATATTCCATTGTGGTATCGAAGTCGATCATGAGAAGACAAAGTCAATCCTTGGTATGTCACCTCCTTGGAATTTGAAATAATTGAGAGGAATTCAAGGAAACATGGCATATATTTTGCGTTTCATTGCCAATTTGGCAGGCAAAAGTTTACCCTTCACCAAATTGATGAATAAGGGAGTCACTAACCAGTGGACCGAAGAATGTCAAGAAGTATTCAATATTCTCAAGAAATATCTCTTAAGTCCACCGGTATTAATTCCACCTATTGAAGGAAGGCCACTTATCCTCTATGTGACATCCTTAGAGCGATCATTAGGTGCCTTCCTTGCCCAAAAGAATGATGCTGGGAATGAAAACAACCTTTACTATCTCAGTAGGACTATGCTTGAAGCAGAAACCCGATATTCAAGTATTGAAAAGTGCTGCCTGGCATTAATCTTTGTAGTTCAGAAACTGAGACACTACCTGCAACATCATGAGGTCCAATTTATATCTCGTAATAACCCACTAAAATTCATCCCTAGTCATCCAATTCTTACAGGACATCTTACAAGGTGGGCAGTTATTTTGTAGCAATTTGACATCCAGTATGTGTCTCAAAAGGAAATAAAGGGCCAAGCTCTGGTTGATTTCCTTGCTGAACACCCTTTAGTAGAAGATACATATTTAGTTATTGAACTTCCCAATGAGGAAGTCTTCTCTATTCAAGATAGTATTAAAACATGGGAAATGTACTTTGATGGTGCTTCCAGAATTCCAATAGGGAAGAAAATGGAAGATCCTAAATTCAACAAAGTTGGGTTAGGAATTGTGCTTATTTCCCTGGAAAAGGCAGTACTACCTTATTCATTCTTATTGCGGGAAGGCGGTATAAATAATGAAGCAGAATATCAAGCTCTCATCATAGGATTGGAGTTGGCACTTCAAGCACAAGTGAATCACTTAAAGGTGAAAGGTGATTCAGACCTGGTAATCAAACAAGTCAATGGGGATTATGCAATACAAAAAGAAGAGTTAATCCCTTTGTATGATTACATCAGAGAGTTAATGCCGGAATTTTCTTCTGAACTGACATTTTCTTATGTCCCGGGATCACAAAATGCCCAAGATGATGCACTAGCTAATATAGCCACAACTCTGGAAGATCCGAATCGGGATGAGACAATCATCAGTATTGCCCACCGTCGTACAATTTCACCTTATGTTCAAACCAGAACAGAGGAAATCAATGAAATTAGTCTCATTTATGAACAGTATGGTAATACTACAAGATGAATGACACCTATCAGGGAATACCTTCAAAATGGAACACTTCCACTTGATAGACCTGGGAAAGAACAAATCCAGATATGTGTGGTCAATTTTACTCTTTATGATAGCCCAAATCACCTAGAAAAAATCCTCTAAAAAAGATGTTTTGATGGAGTTCTCTTCAGATGCATTGATGGTGATGAGACAATGGCTGTCATGAAAGAAGTGCATGCAGGAGTCTGTGGTGCCCACCAGTATGAACATAGACTATCTGATCAAATTCAAAGGATTGGGTACTTTTGTCCTTCAATGATACAAGATTGTGTTGATTTCACAAAGAAGTTTCATTCTTTCCAAGTACATGAAAACTTCATTCATCAACCCCTAGAGTTGCTTCATACAACTAAATACTCATGGCCATTTGCCACATGGGGAATGGATGTAGTGAGACCTTACCCTTCAGCTACATCCAAGCAGTTTAAGTACATTCTTACTGCTACTGACTTCTTTTACAAATGGGCAGAGGCAATACCTCTCAAAGAAGTTGGTTCTAAAAGCATTGTTAGCTTCATCAAGTCTAACATCATTACCAGATTTGGTGTCCCTCATACCATATTGACGAACAATGGAACCAACTTCTGTTCATCCGAGGTAAGGAAGTTATATCAAGAATACAACATCAAATCCAACTATTCATCTCGATATCATGCAGCGGCCAAGGGCCAGATAGAAGCCTTCAACAAGACTCTTTCAAATATACTGCAAAATATGGTGGATAAAGATAAGAAATCATGGCATGATAAATTCTTTCATGATTTATGGGCTTATCGGACCACCACCCACACTGCAATGCAGTCAACTCTATATTCATTTGTATATGGAACAGAAGCAGTCTTTCCCATTGAGGTTCAATTACCCTCACTCATAGTAGCCATTTGTGATCAGTCATCTACAGATGAACGATCTCAAAAGTGATTGGATGAATTGGAATGATTAGACGAGAAAAGATTGTGCACCTTTCACCACTTGGAAGTCTATCAAAATCGAATAGCACGAGATTTCAAGAAAAAAGTTCATCTTCGTTCATTAATTCAGGGAGAATTGGTATTGGTTCTCAGAACTCCAATGATACCGAGAAAGAAACCTCCCAAGCTGGATCCAAAGTGGGAAGGACCTTACTCAATACACGGGGTCTACTCCAATGGAGATTATTCTTTAATATCAATGGATGGAGAACTGATTACGACTCCAACCAATGCAAGATTATTGAAGAAGTATTTTGTATAATACAAATACATCTCGTGGTCCATGCATATTACCTTAAACTATTTGCACTTATGTCCAACATGACGTTAAACTGTGTCGTCCTTGCTATATGACGTTAAACTATACAACCCTTCTTAAGTCCTTACTACATGACATTAAACTGCAGAGTCCCTTCTTCATCCAACATGACATTAAACTGTGACATCCTAGCTACATGATGCTATACTGTACAGAAGTCCCTTACGTCCAGCAAGATGTTAAACTGCAAAATCGCTGGTCCATGCATATGACCTTAAACTGTTCGCACCATCATCCAACATGACGTTAAACTATGCCATCATTCAATATGACATTAAACTGTGAAAAAGTCCCTAATACGTCCAACATGACGTTAAATTATGTCCTCTTTTGTCCTTAATGCATGAAATTAAACTGCACAGTCCCCCTTTAGTCCAACATGACATTAAAATGTATTGTCCCCATCATCTTAGCTACAAGATGCTAAATTGTACAACACCCTTATTGTCCAACATGACACAAAACTGTGTTCACGTCCAACATGAAGTTAAACTATGTCCCCATATTTGTCCCTACATGACGTTAAACTGTACTGGTCATTCTTCATACATGACGTAAAACTGAACAAAGTCCCTTAATACATCCAAAATGATGTTAAACTGTATTTTGTCCCTGCTACATGACACTAAATTGTGCAACACCAATAGTCCTCACCGCAAGACTTTAAACTGCATAGTCCCTTAATATATCCTACATGACATTAAACTGTGCATAGTTAAGGTTGTTTCTACCTCTTGTTTCTCACACCGAGAATGACTCACGTGAGCTTAGAATAAATTTCAACCATAACACTCTCTCTGGGCCGCTAACCATGTGTAAGTCCTGGCACTATTTTTTAGGTCATTGTCCTCAAGAACAACTTGATTACCAATTCATTCTTTAATCGAACTACGCAGACTTTGATCCTTGCCTTCTAGGATGGGTACGTAGGAAACCTCCCGAGGTTCAAGCCCAAAACCAATTTCTTCACATCGGTTCACCTCCATCTCATATGATGTTGATCTATGAAGTAGCCCCAGAACCAATACTTTTTACATTATTTCTCCATCATCCTTGCTATATAACGTTAAACTATACAATACTTTTGTCTTGTACAACAATAAACTACAACATTATTTGACACCCTCACCTAAGAGGGAATAATTATTTACATTGATCTCTAATCATGTTATATTCCAAAGACTACGTGCATACATAGCAATTCCCGAACCCTTAATCTTGGGTCAAACCATCATTGCACTAAAGTCCCCTTTCACCCTTCAAATGTACGAACCAAATCTGTACAAAGGGTATTTCAATAACTACGTGCGGCTTGATTCCCATCCTTATGGGATACGTAGGAATGTTCGAGCGTCCCTCTAATCTAGCCCCAAGTCTTTGGGCCTAACCCCAAATTCCACTTTCAGTCCCTTGGCTGAAAATTCCCCCTTGGTCCGAGCTCTACGACCTTAAACTAAGATTTCCTACACTCTCGTCCCACATGACATTAAACTGTATTTCAAGAACTACGTATGGCTTGATTCCCATCCTTATGGGATATGTAGTGAAGTCCATCACCTCAATTTAGGACCCATCCACAACATGATTATGGTTAGAATTGTTCTGTGTACCTCTACATGCATTGAACAATGCCCATTTTGATGTGTCATAATCTTAACCTTAAATACTTCTAGATCTACATAATCATTTTTTCTTGACTTATAGTCACAAAATGTTTGATACCTGAGAATTATTTTGCCTGACTATGTAGCACATGCCCTTAGGCGGGCTTGCATAAGTAGTCTACATAACAGACTTGTCAGCCAAAAGATGTTATTATTTGACTATGTATCCAATACCCTTAGGTGGTACTACATAATTCAACCCCCTAACAGGGTTGTAAAATAATGGTAACTTCATTCTTGGGAAGAAGACCTCTTTTTTCCTTAGTTTTCTTAACGATAATATGTAGGGATCCTCAGAAAATAGCCATCCTTAACATATTTGTCCCATACTCTTTTTCATGATATGAAAATATTCAAGTCTATGGTTTATATTTTCCTTCCCTACATTTGGGTCAGACCTTTGTGGGAGTGACATTCATACAATTCTTTGAAAATCTTGATTGGAAATATCCTCTCCATATTCAAGTACTTCTCTCCATACAACAAACTTTAGGCTTTGGAAAATTTGAATCTCCATAAACTTTCATTGGATTTTTAGCAGTAGAAAAGTAAAATTTCTGAGAGTTCTTTTTCCTGAATATGCAGCACGTGCCCTTAGGCGGCCTTGCATAAGTAGTCTACATAACGGACCTGTCAGCCAAAAGATGCTATTATTTGACTATGCATCCAATTCCCTTAAGTGGCACTGCATAATTCAACCCCTAACGGGTTTGTCAAATAATGGTAACTTCATTCTTGGTAGGATACTTATTCTAATGCCTTTTTGCCCTTTTTTCATATCATTCCTCAGATTCAAAATTTCTGAATTTTTAGTTTACATATTTTCCCTCATACTTGAATATGGTAATATGTTTTCAAATAAATTATCAAGTAATTGAGTCAATTTTAATCCATTCGGTCAAAGCTATTTCAACCTTAAACATTAGCCTTTTTATGTCCGACGTGCATGACTTTAAATTGCCCCCAAAAGACGAGGAAACTATGAACAAAACTCAAGTCCCAACTCACTAAACATACATTTCGTATGATTTAGGTAATATTGAGAAATTAAAGATTCAAATTTTGTAGGTTTATTTATAATAATCCTAGAAAAAAATCAAACTATGCTTACTAGGCCCATTGGCTTAGGTAAAAATTTAAAGCAAGTAGTAAAAGAAGGCATGCACAAATGATTGAAGATGAAATTCTTTTTCATTTGATGCACAAAAGTTAGATGGAAATCCATATACTGGAGTCTCTTCTCTTTTCCAAGAATTACAAAAGGCTGTCAACATAAATCTTCATTTGATTTACAGCATCCCGAGCTTCCTCAGCAGCCAATTGAAGCTCATGCACTCGAATAACCTCAATCTTTTTATCTTGATGGAGTGATTTCTTGGCATCTGCAATGGCTTTCATACCATTCGTTTGAGCTCCTTCCAGTGAATTATTAAGTTGGTCAAGTTCCCCGGTAACAGCATCTAACTGTTGCTGAAGGTGTATCTGCTGGACGACTTTCTATTTGATCTTATGCTTCGACTCCTTTAACTTGGAAGCATGATCAGCCTCAGCTCAGGATACCGCAGCCTCAAATTCACTGATATTGGCTGATAGCCTGACCCTGGTCAGGTCTTGACGGTACCTCTGCTTCTGCTCCCTTCTTAAGATGACTTGTTTCACTACGGCATGGATCTCTTGATATCCAAAATCGCCAAGTCCCAACATGATGAATAGGGATGATAGTCAGGGGATATTCGATGACAACTCTTCAAGAGGCACTTCAGATATGATCTTCCATATATTCTTCCATGCCTTGAGTTGTGAAAATTGGAGAGACTTTTGTACTTCCAGGTCTGAATCAGCATCACTGTCACAGGGGGGAATATAATCCAGGATTAATGCACTTAGAGAAGTGCCCTGTTCTACTCCTTACCCCCTGATCCTTATTGTTTCACTTTCTATTCCCGTTGGGGCGGAGGCTATGGATTCACCTTCGGATCAATCCAATGAAATTGATGGCCCTGAACAGTCAATTGAAAGTTTTTGGTTAGTTTAAAAGGATGAAAAAATTTGATTAATTTGTCTTGCAAATTATGTACAACCACAAATTTTTTTATCTCTTACCCAATGGTGTACCAATAGTAGGAGAAGGCTCCTCCCCATCTTTCCTAACTTCAATAGTATTTTCAGGACGAGTTTGAGGAAGCTCTACTGGGTTCATCTCCACTTGAGCCAGTGTGTCTGCAATAGTAGGGTTGTTTGTACCCCCTTCAGGCATTGGTAGTTCGGTAGCTTGTTCAGATGGAACTGCACATTTGAACCATTCATGATCATAGATGTAATAAGAAGTAATTTTAACAGGACAAAGGATAACACTCACGTCCAAAATCTTCTAAATTACATGGTAATTTAACATGATCTAAAAAATCTTCAAAAGATGCGCCAAGTTCCATCATTTCATCAAATGTTATCTCAGATTCATGGTTAGTCTTTCCAGTGGGAGCATTCGATACGTTTTCTTGGAGACCTTCATGCTGCAACATCTTATCCCGGACAACGTCTTCAAATAAAATTGCAGCATCAGTTGTAGTGGCTTTGTTCCGGTGCATGGGTTGAACCTAAAGTATCACAGAATGGAAGTTAGTTGATGTTTCATTCAACATTTTATAAAGCATTGTTAATTTACCAGAAGCAAGTTCTTCTCTTCTTGCAGTAGCAGTAGGAGTGGTACTAGGAATAGACGCTGGTTCCTCTTCCTGAGTAGCCAAGCCAACATGAACTTGTGATTGTTCACTAGCACCCTCTGTTGTTCTTAGAGGAGGGTCAGTCCTCTCAATCAAAGGGGAAATTGAAGAATCCCCTACAATCCCAAGAAGTATAAGTAATCTTTGCATGGGTTAAAACTCATGACTATCTGAAGGACTTACCACTACTGATGAAACATTTAGCTGTTGACTTCCTCCTTCAATGCTTTTTCTTCTTTGGATTTTTGGTATTGTTGACATCATCCTCTCCAAATATAGGTATTGAAGAGTGAAAATAACTTTATAATTCCTCATCCATGGCCTGCTGGACTGGAGATACCTCGCTCGGATCACGAGGAGATTCATTAGCCCCAATGGCAGTACCACCAGGGCTATACTATGGTGAACGAACCTCAATAGTTCATTTCTTTGCAAGCTGCAAGATGAAGAAAATAATTTCCTTGAGTAACAAAGATTTAACTGAAATCAAGTTCCAAAACAAATAAGGAAAGAGACTTACATCTTCAGGAGCCACGTAATCATGCCACTCCTCATCTTCGAAAGCACCAATACCCTCAGTGGTTCCATGATCCATCATTTCCTTCACCCGCTTGGTGACAGAATGGAATCATCAGTGACATATATAAGCATCTCCAGCTCTCTGACGTAAGCTCGCACTTCCTAGGGATTATCCTCAAAACAGATATCAGTAGAAGCACGAAGATTCCTTATTCCAGGGATGTGTAGCCCTTCGTATAAATCCAGCCATGTGGTTTCAGTATTGCAATATAAACTCTGCCATGTCTGGACAGCCTCTGGTCATAAATATTCAGCATGTGTACTAGAAGGCTGTGAGGAGGGTCCTACAATCTTAGACTTCAAATTCTTACCAACTCCTGTAACTATAGATAAAGGATAAGAAAATAATACTTGTTTCTCTATAAATTAATGGTGATTAAATTTCCCCAATGAAGTAACTCACTAGGAGTTGATAAAGTTGGTCTCTTTATTCTGACAGGAGGGTTATATCTTGCACGAGGCTGCTTTGACGCATGTTATGCCTCATCATTCGTATCTTGGGAATCTGTCGAATCATCCCTAGGTGAGGAACCTGGTGAATCAACTCTAGGTGGGGAAGTGTCACCTTCCCGATGAACGGTTTCTTTCTCTACAGTTCTTTTCTTTTTCCCCACTTAATAAACTGAACGATTCAACACCCCTTCAGGGTATGATGCTATCCAGTTCTCGGTATACCATGTAGTCAAGTTACTCGCCACTTTGTCAACTGGTAGATCAAACACTGCCCCTGTCTTCTCCATAGATGTCAGCAACCATAGTTGTCGGGAAACCATCAGATGTTTCTAGGACCTGACATGCACATGAGGGGATACAAAAGTCTACTGCAGACACTTGAATTGGAGTGAAAATATGTATGGAGCATAGGCCTCGCATATAATCTCTCTGTCAATCCTGGTGGCCAGTACACCATCTCTGCAAGCTAGAATGTATGATCACAATTCCAGATTGGCAGTTCCATCATCAACAAACCCCCCGTTTGGCAGGTTTCCATAAGGAAATAAATTTAATTCCTTAAAAATGCTCAGCCTCACCTTCATATCATAGGGGTTAAGGGATAATGGAGAAACTCCAGAAAATGCCTGCACTGATGGCCGAAAGGAACTTCCAGGAACCTGCACTCCATTCTGTACATTATATGTCCTGAAATGAGTGGCAATCCATCCCCAAAAAACTTGGAATGGTTCCAATAATCTCAAAGGAGACTTACCCATAAATACATGGAGTAAGATCTTATGAATCTTCACCAAAATGGGGGTGGCCAACCCAACAATTTTCTTCTCAGCCAACTTGGCTGCCACAACGAAGGTTCCTGGACTGACGCCTCCCTTCGAATCCCTGACTGGAAGAAGATAAACACTGAGCCACAAGGCTAAGAAGCCCTCCAGATGGGTCTTTTTTGGGATTCTATGATTTACTTAATATCCCCACTTCTCAAATTCTACTGCTTCCAGGGTCGGCCAGAATGTGTCAGGAGCACCCCTCTTCTCTATTTTGGGTCAAATAATAGGACGATTACAAGTGGGCCACTCCCCCTTCTTCCTAGTAAGAAACATATCCATCCACTCCTCTGGATGGATATCCTTTCTAGAATTAGTTTTGGAGGTCTTGGAATTATTGAGCTTGTAGAAGATTTTCAAGAACTCCCAAGCCAAAGCTGAATTATTCTCAGAATCATTCCAAGTCGCCTTGGGGGGGGGGATGAATTCATCATACATGTCACCTAGAATTGGAGCCCCTGAGATCTTGTAGACATCCCACAAATTGATGCCTACTTCTCCATGATTTAGATGGAAAGAATTGGTTTCTGGGCTCTAGCAGCTGATTAGCTCCGACACAAACTCATCATTCTTGTAGACATATGTCTGCCCAACCCAGACGACTTCATATATCGCAGCTCCTTTAAAATCCTTGACAAAATCTGCACAGGTTTGTCGCACCCAGTATGCCCACATCCAAGTTGGCTTCACACCTCCTCCAGGAAGGAAGTCCCAACTCTTCTTCCAGAGTTTGGATTGATCCATATGGGAATTTCAGAAGATTGAAGGATAACAATGTGGTTATATCTCAGGCTTGTGAGGTTTTAGATCTGGCGCACAAGGGCTGTGATGCATCATAAAGGCCTTCTTCATTGTTCTATTATTTTCAAATGCTCCTCCACTTGAGATATTTGCTGAAGAAAAGTTGGTGTAATTCTGAAACCAAGAATGTGGGAGATAGTTCTTTTCCTCTGAAATGTTGACATCTTGCAGATGACCATTCCCATACAGAGGCAAGTAGATGCTCTGTAGAAAATTAAGACGATACTTCTTCAAGTACTTGGCCAAATCTGGGAGAGTGATTTCGCAGAAATCATAGTAATCATGGCCATCAATGTTCATCATATCATGAATCTGCTTGCTCACCAGTTCATCAACCATTCAAATTATTCTAGAAGCCATTGAATCTGCACAAAGGACGAATAAATTAACTCTTAAGTAAGTTAATTTTTCATAAAATTTGTGCAGAAATTTGAAAAATTGGCTAAGGCATTAAGGCATGCAATTCCAAAGTTGGCGCACAGGTGTAACTGTGTCACGCAGGTTTTGGTGCACAGGTATCACCGCCCAGGTCAAAATACCTCTACAGCAGTACGACATAGAAAAGAAGTAATGAAACCATGGAAAATCGGCAACCTGCATAACGAAAGAAACCTGCATGACGAAAGCAACATGCGCAGCGAGAGCAGAAATGTTTGAGAGTCGGGTGCTTTGTGTGAGAATGAGGCACATATTTATAGGACAGGCTGCACCACTGCGCACCGAAGCCTGCGCGCCTCTCACCTGTGCGCCGCTATCTGCAGGCTCGAAACATGCGTGCTACCCTTCCTTGGTTTTCTCCTTTACCTCAGAGTCACATCATCATTCCTTTCGGATCCAACTCTAATGGGGGACTTTTGTTGATGCTCCTTTCTGTCACAGAGTCTAACGACTGAAAAGGGAAATACCTTAACACAAAGTGATTCATCCTTTTAAGAAACATCAAAAACTAACAAAGGAATGAACAAGGATTTTCTTCAGCATGGGTTGTGCAGGTTTCATCATGGTCGCGCAGGTATACTTGCGCGCCACATATTGGGCACGCAGGTCACCTGCACGCCCTATCTGATTTTCACCCAGGGTCTTAAGCATCCTATAAATAACCCTTATGGGCCCCCCATTTCAAGGACGGAAAAATCCAGAAACTGCGCGCCCTATCTGATTTTCGCCTAGGGTCTTCAGCATCCTATAAATAACCCTTATGGGCCCCCCATTTCACAAACGGAAAAATCCAGAAACTCATATTTGAGCTCTCGGCACCCTAGTCTCCTCTCTAAGCCTTACAAACACTTCTAAGGTAATTTCTTACCTATAATAGAAGATATAAAGAGGGGGAACACGGCCTAAGTGTTGAAATTCATCAACACATGTGCGCCTAAGTGTCTAACCCTTCAGGGAATTGAAGACACTTGCATGCCGCCTTATCCCTTCAACAGAACCTGCGCATCACTCATTTAAAAGTTTTTAGGGATAATACTAAGGTCTTGATCCAAGCCTCGCCCAAGTATTACCCAATGGGTTGACCATCGCACAGGTACCTATGTGTCACACAGGTATACCTGCGCGACTAGTACCTGCGCGCCCCAATAGGACCTACGTGCCTACCTCTTTTTGGGCGCCCCTTCCACCTATTCAACTTTCTTCTTCAAATCCACCTCTCCTCTTCAAGACTTAGCCTTCAAAACCTTCTTCAAAGCTATTTTTGGTATGATTCTTTTGTTTGGATTCCTTATCTAAAAGGAATTCTATAGAACATCTCTTAAAACCTAGTGATTTACATATCTTTATGTCACTAAGGTCAGATATTTCATTCATTCAACCTCATTATTTAAGATGAGAAGATTTTTAATTTGGTCATCCTGCTTAGGAATAAGACCCAAGTCCCCTATTCATGGTCATCCTATTCAAGAGTAAGCCCAAGTCTTCAAGTTACCTTAATTTTGGGCCTCCTTCTCAGGAGTAAGTCCCAATCATAATTCCCTAACCTGGGCCTCCTTTTAAGGAGTAAGCCCCATCTCAAGTTCCCTAATTTGGGAATCCTACTTAGGAGTAAGCCCCAAATCCCAAATTCCCTTAACCTGGGCCTCCTTCTCAAGAGTAATCCTCAGTTCTCAAGTCCCTTTAACATGGGCCTGCTTCTCAGGAATAAGCCCTAGTCATAATTTCTCTTAATCAGTCTTAACATATTTTGATTTGGGCTTCCTTCTCAGGAATAAAACCCAATCACAAGTCCCCTCCTAATTTGGGAATCCTCCTTAGGAGTAAGCCCCAAGTTAGAGTATCCAAATCTCCATAAAGCACATATACCTTTATGGAGCATGTTCCCAGGCTTCTTCTCTAAAGTAAGTCCAGATATTTATCTATTTGGGAAGTCATACATACATAAGCCCCATATCATTCCTTGTGATCGCATCTTTCTTGGCACAAATTTCCAGGTTTACTGATACCTCTTGTTTCTCACACCGAGCTTGAATAACATGAGCTTAGAGTGTAAAAGTAACCACGACACATCTCTTTGGGCCATTAATCATACGTAATCCCCACAATTCCCAACCGAACTACGTGGACTTTGATCTCTACCTTAAAAGTGGAGTACGTAGGAAGCCTTTCTGAGGTTCAAGCCTATCACCCATTAATTCTCATCCATCCCATATGACGTTAAACTATATCTTAATTCCCGAACTATGTGGGTTCTGATTACTTTTCTAACAAGGATACATAGGTAGCCCATATGCGGGTACGATCCCAACTCTAAAATACTCCATGTCCTTCTAAACGGCAATAAACTTCAAGTGTCCCACTGAGTGGCTTTAAAACCAGTATGGTTATCATAATGACCATGATATCTTTATATAATGTGTTGAAGGATACCATTGACTAAGAATCTCTAACAAATACAGATGGTTCTCTATGGATGAAGAAACTCAAATACATATAAAAGATTCTCTAAATCTTATACATATCAGTCCTTGATTGTCAGATCTTAAGGAAAGCTCATTTTCATACTTGTTGGTGTAATAAGGATTCACGAACATAACTTAAATCTATAAAGAGAGTCCCAGAGTAGACAATAATTCCCCCCAAAAATGTGTGATGAGTCCAACCTCCCATCCTCTTGACCAATGCAAATTATTAAGCCTCATCGGTCCACAACTAATGAGCATCTACCTTTGGAAAGTATGTCTAAATGGATATAGAATCATTGGATGTTTCCAGTTCTACGAACAAACCCGTTAGAAACCGATTGGAATGTTTGAACCTTAAGAAAATGAGGTCATCCCCATTTCCAAAGGAAACATAGAGAAAATAAATATCTTAGTTCAAGAATTTGACACTCCACCGATGATAGTTGACACTTTAATAAAGTAGATGATATGAAAAAAGTTAAAGCACCTTTGGCACACAGTTGAAGCAGCAATTAATAGATGTATATGATCTTTAATAAAGAACAACAGTAGTCAATAGATCTTCATTGGGTGTAGGCTTCCTTCAATAAATACACCAACAACAAAAGAATAATATAATTATTATTTTTGTGCCAAGAGTGACGTTGTTGTTTCCAACTTCCTATAACATCAAAACCATTTTCAATCTATATTTATAATAGTTTTTTTCTAACCAGTGCATAATTTTTATCCATATTCAATAATTCAAAATTATTTGAGTCAAACACTACCATAGAAATAGGTTTTCACAGTGCCACCCTTTAACAGTGCTAAAAAACACTAATAAAGGGGGTACCATTACCAGTGCTAAAAAATCACTAATAAACGATTCTTTTAACAATGCTAAAAAAATCACCATTAAAAGTAACCCTTTATAAGTGGTTTTTAGCATTGATAATGGTACCCCTTTATCAGTGTTTTTTTAACTATGTTAATGGGACACCTTTTATCAACACTTTTTTTAGTAGCACTGATAAATGGGGGTCTTTATCAGTGATTTTTTACTAGCACTGATAAAGGTTATATTTAAAAAAATCAATAAAAATAATATATCAATATATAAATATATAAATATATTTATATTTATATAAATATAATATTTTTTTAAAATATGTTTTAAATAAGGATAAATAGACATTTACACTTAATATATAATATATTTAGTAAAAATGGATTATAGAATAATTAAAAAATACTATTAATTAATAATTTTCTAATTATTATCAAGTAATTTTCATTTAATAACAATTTGAAGACACAAAAAATCAAAAAAATAATAAAAGATCTAAAATAAGTTAAAAACTTAACTCGAACTTCAAACAACCATAAATTTTGATCCTGGTGTTCTTTTGAGCTTGACTGCATATCAGAAAGAAACCTACGACAATCTCTACACATTGGTGATAAATAGAAACCCTTTTTAATATTTTTAGAGGTAAAAAAGGCCCATATGTCCTCCAAAACTGATTTTTTAGTTGGGGTTCCCCAATTTTTTAACATTTGATGGAATTTTAACCCTATTTAAGGGGGGTATTTTTCCCATTTCCAATAGGGACTAAATTTATTCTCAGGAATATCATTCATATTGATATTATGATTTTTAAATTTTATCATTTTTCACAATGTAATGTTATTTATAATGATTTATATAACAATATATACATATTTTTATATATTCAAACATAAAAATTTAATTTTATAAATATATAATTTAAAATATATACATATAAGATATGTTTCTCAATATATAAAACTTATCTAAATAAAAAATATCCATTTTATTTAAAATAAAAATGTATCAATATTTATAGACATATATAATTACTGTTTTTATAATTTATATATATATATAAATATCTTTGTGTGTGTATTGATAAACAAATATATATTTATCTACATAATAAAATATATGTATATAAATATTAATATATAATATATGAAATGAATATAAAAAAATATAATTATATTTATATATGCACACACATATATATAAATATATGTATGTATGTATGTATTTATAAACACACATACACAAAAAAACATATTTTATATATGTATTCAAGTATATAAATATATATATGTGAATAAAAAATGTAACCAAAATATATAAATTTATAGATATATCATAAAATAAAGAAAAAATCAATATAGGTGAGTGGAAAAGAAGTGGAATTATAAGGGGGAGGTCTCAGGTTCAAAACTCACCCAAGGCACGGGTGCATGAGCACAGGTGAGGCAGTGCATAGCCCTATTAAGGGGGGAGGGGGTGGGGTTCCTAGTACTATTAAAAGAAGTGGTGGTGGAGGATAGACAAGCGCTATTAGGGGGCAGGTGTTGATAAAAGGGGGGTTGGTCCTCCTTCAGAATTTGAAAAAAATCATTTTAATAAATTCAATTTCTTTACTTTTATCAGCACTTTTTTTAGCGCTGGTCCTCCTTCTGAATTTGTAGAAAAAAATTGTTTTTAAAATTTTAATTTTTTTTACTTTTATCAGCACTATTTTTTAGCACTGATAAAATGGATATTTTATCAGAGCTAAAAAATGTTGTTAAAAGAGGTCTTTATTAGCACTTTTTTAGGGCTGGTAAAAGACCACCTTTACCATCCATTTTTTAGTGTTGATAAAAGGGACCCCCTCTTAATAGCATTTTTATTATCCACACTTTTTTAGCGTTGTAAATTCTCTTTTTGTGCACTTTTAAAGTCCATATTTGAAATAGTGAAATGACTTCCATAATTTTCTCTATAATTATAGTGTGCCCATTGAAGCATTACTAAAATAAATTATGAATATAATAATTCAAACTGATAGTAATAATATTTTAGAATTAAAATATATATTAACACTCCGAGATATTATCCAAATTAATCTCCAAGATAATATTCACATTCCCATTGAAATGTTTTAAATATTTTTGAATTTAAAATTTCAATAAAAAATGATTGATTCTCTGATAATTCCATAAATTTCCCTCCATAAATCAATTGGATATATTAAAATATTAAATTTGAATATGGTTTTCAAAATCATCTTTATACTTATTTATACACATTTAATCTGGTTAGAAAATAATCTTCTCAAATTTCTCCAATAATGATAATAATCAATCCAAATTCAACTTTTGAATTTGAATTTAAAACTTTAACTTACCTCAAATATCTCCACGATTTGTGCAACTAAATTTTTTAGAATTTCTCCAACAAATGTGGTCTTCAAAATTCAAATATTTAAATTAGAATTTTGAATATAGTCTTCAAAATTATCTCCATAATAATCTCCATGAAAATATCCCATGAATTGTTTTTGACTAAGTTTTAATATCTCTATTAAAATTTTTGAATTTTAATTTAAAACACCTTACCAATAATCCCATTATTATCTCACTTAAAATTTTCATAAAATTCATTCCAAACTAGTATAACAAGATTCAGTCAATTTTTAGGACCTTTAAACATTTATCATCATTTGGTCTAGGAGATTTATATTTATATAAATCCAATATCTTTTCAACTGATAAAGAAACACATCAATCAGACTTAATTAGGTTGATATATCATAAAAAATAGAATTCAACATAATATGAAAAGTATAGAATTAAAAAAACATTTTTGTGACTTCGGTTAATTTTTTGATCACCCAAATTATCTTTTTTTAACTAATATTGTAGTTTAATGGAATGAAGATAAACTTATAATCTATCCATCTCAATAAAAAAATACTCAATTCTATGGTTTGAAGCTCAAATTATGATCAAAATACCAAGATCTAATAAAACTAAAAATGATTAAATATGTAAATAAATACTCATATACTTCAGTGTGTTTATATTGTGAATGATAATAGATTACTCAATGAGATTTTATAAAATTGATAATAACATACCACATGTGGTAGAAACAATGTGGTAAAGAGAGAAGGTGGTGAGGAGGAAGGGATGGTGGGAGTCAACACGAATGACGAAGGGTAAAGTAGGTGGCGATGATGATGAAATCTTGATGGAGGTTGTAATTTTTGGACAAAAAGGGTTAGGGAATATAATTTTTTGTGGGGTGGGAAAAAGGAGAAGAAGGGAGGTGGGAATTGTTTTTGGGTGAACAATTATATTATATTTTTTGGACACCATTATCAGTCGCCAAAACCACTATTGGTGACCACTCATGGAGGCCACATTATAAATTCTGTTCACACTATGTTGGATTCTTTTCACAATTGGAAATAATGCAACAATGTGAAATCAATTCTCAGGATATCAGATAAAAATATTAATACCCCTAAAGGATAATATTACCAATGAAATTTTAATCAAAGGAACTCTTCACTTCTAAAGCATAACGGCATGTGGATTGGTAGACTCGATCCAAGGTATCCATAAGTTCCAAGTACATCGTAACTTCTTCATCTATAAACTGGTCAAAAGATTCAAACTCCTAACTTGATAGCCTTTTCGATCAAAAAAAATCAACAATGGAAGATTATAGGCTAAAATCTATTTTATCATGAAGATCGATAGATGAATGATTGTAACAAGAAAATCTTAGAGATTTATAAGAAAAGACAAGTTACTCAAAAAAATATTGCATACATGAGCACTCAAGGAAATGAGATTATATAGAACTTCACTAGTAATCGACTTTCCAATAATTGTAATAGCTTCACCTCTATGAAGCCCTTGGTTAAATTTATAACCTTCATTGTAACAAACTCCATTGGTCAAAATTCAGAGTTCTTCAAGTTTGATTACAATAAAATTATTATATAATATTCTATCTCTCGATGAAAGTACTTTGTGCACCATCACAATGATCTTCATGTTTTCCCTAAGTTATAGTAAAAATGAAGAATCTGTTTAGTACATTGGAACTCATGATTTTGAAATAAAATCTCTATAAACAGAGCTTAAACCAAATATTCAAGTTTTCTAATAAATAAATTGTTTTTTGATTTTCTAAACAAAGGATGAGAATATTCATTTTCCTCAATAGAGAACTGATACTGGGTACCTAGTAGTGCTCCCAAGTGAGGGCAGAAGTTTTATTAAGGACACTGGGTGGCAAGTGTACACGAACCCTCCACCCCTCATTTGAGGGGGGAGGGGGTTCCCCTCATTTGATCCAATTTTACACCAACCCTATCCTTTCTCTATTCCAATTGAGTTTTCTCCCTCAATTTTTAGTTGTTTTTGATGCTATTTATTGCAAGAGGTCTATTGTGGTAAGGTTAAGACTCCTCTTCCCTTATCACGTTGTTTCATTCACTATTATGGAATTGTTTTTTATTTATGCCTAAATTAAGAGATTTCTATATTTTGGGAATTCCATTGATTAGAGAAGTTTCATCTCAAGTTACTCGACGTGTGGGATTCCACTAATCCAAGGCAGGTGGTCCCTAACTAATCCCTATGGGTGTCACTCATTTCACGTGACATGTGATTTGTGGTCTCATAACCCATGTGTGATTGACCCTAAATTAATCTGAATTGTTTTTCTTTGACCTAACTGAGCCAGGTAAAAATGTTTGGGTTCATTATGGACCATTCAATAGAAACACATTTATATGTTGGACACCGATGTCCATGAACCAAACTTAAAGGGTGTTTCCCTAAAATCTTGGAACCCGATTAGGCTTTCCTTGAGTTTTATATTGAGATGATGAAGCCTAATTAAGTACCCTATTCCCCTTTTTAGATAATTTAATGTGTATTGGTGTGGTCAGCCTATAGTACAACCCCTTGGGAGATTTATAGTTTCCCTTTAGCCTATGGCTAGTATAATTTGTTTGAGGAGAGTGTTTCCTTCCCCACTTTATTGTAAAACTGGGTTGGTTGTGCCTTGGTTGTCTTATGAACTTAGGTCAAGCATGTAGAGATTTACTTAACGCTATAAAAAATAAGTCATTTAGAAGTGCCCCGCTACTAGAAATATGACCTATACCAATGGACCTATCCTAACAGTTTGATCAAACCGTCGATATAAGTATAGTTTTTGGCCACCTATATAAATAGTTTAGTCAAAATATTGGGTATAGTATAGGTGAAACCAATATTTATGAGAAATAATAATAATAATAAATACTAAAAAATTAATAATTATTTCTATAAATACATATATTCATATAAATATGTATGCATGCATATAAACATATAAAATTTCTAGAATAGTGGTAAATTTTTTTGAATATAACATCAAAGTCCTAGGATCAATACTCAATGCTACTTTTTTTTAAAATAACTCCTATACCAATAGTTTGAGAACCTTGGTATGGACCCCTTATTCCAATGGTTTGAGTGAAAGGTCGATATAGGTCTTTCCCAGAAGCATTTCACTTAATGACTCCTCAAATGGTTGTTATAAGCTATACCAACATTTTGAGGGCCTATACCAATAGTTCCATACCAATGGTACATCCTTTTTTTTCAATAGTGGTGATTTATATTTAGAAACAACTATTAAATATAGATTTTTTATTTAATTTTTGTGATTGTTTTTTTAAAAGTCACTAAATTAATTAATTATTATTAATTTATATATTTATTATTTATTATTTATAGTTTTTTGTTATTTATTATCCAAAATTTTAATTAATTATTAATTATTTATAAATGTTATTTATTAATTATTTAAATACTAAATTAATTAAAAATTACTTATTATTTATTAATTATTATTTATTTTCAAGTTTTTAATTATTAATTGGTAAACATTTATTAGTATAGGGGGACCCATACCCCATTTTTTATAGTTAAAAGATGCCCAGAAGGCCATTAAAACTAAGTTTAATTTAAGTAACCTTTCAACGATGTTTATCATTAATTTAAGAGGGTATCATGTCATAGTAGGATATCCATGGTGTTTGTGGCTCATTGATTAGGTGTAGGGATGAGATCATCAATGAGGACATGGTCGGGGATTAAACTTGGTAGGAGGACCATGGTATTTTTCTCTGATCTATTTAGAAGGCAGTATATGGTTGGGGATTATAGCTAATAGGATGACCAGATAGACATGACTCAGTAGTAGTTTGATTCAGGCTAAAGAGTGTCGACTATGTCTTTTGGAAAATTTCTTTAACCCAATTAAAGGAATTTAGTGAACATGGAGCCTATGTGGGAAGCTTGGGAGACCTGGGTGCAAATTACTGCTCTATCAACGTCGAAGGTCACTCCCAACCACACTAAATTTCCACCATGTTATCCCACTTCGCCACCGTAGTAAGCCGATTCCAGCAAAATTTCATTCCCCAACCGTTGAGTGACGTCACTGCCAGACAATCCAAATGTCACCTCTACTATGGTCATGTGCATCCACACTATTGCATCGCCACCATCAGATCAGACTTCATGCCCTGTCTAGGGATATTCAACCAACCACATCACCCATATTGTTAATCGGGGGTCCTCCAACACATAATTTTATTGACGTAAACCCCCCAAAACACACCACTAATTAAATTGGTGGTGGCCCCTAATACTGAGCCTCCCAAAACAACACTTTTCATTGGCCACCAGAGACATCTTCCTCCCAATATGATCTTGAAAATGTGGAAAAATACACACACAAGTCAATGGGATTACGTGGTCCATCGCTAACACCCCCAACAAACCCCCAAAAATGGGGCTATGCTAGAAGAATTTAATTTTGTTAAATGTTTTATGATTTTTTTTAAAAACAATTAGGTTAATTTTTGTAAGATATGCCTTAATGGAAGCATCACCCATGACACCTTCCCCCCACCCACCCCGACACCTTTGTCCTGGATCAATGACATGGAAAAGCTGGCAGGGGGGTGTCTCCTTTTGCCTTTGGCCTCACGGAAAGGCGAAAAATAGCATCAGAGATGTCAACTTTACCTAAACTCCTTATAAAAAGGTACCCGCCTCTCCTCACTCCCATTTCCCCCCATCTCTCCCCATCCTACTGATTCTCTCTCTAAAAAAGTCATTTTCTATGCGGTGGATACGGTGGTCCAAAAGAAGCCCCAATTTCTTTTGAAGCGTCGTTTAGAGGTATTTTTTTATTTAATTTATTGTTTTTTATTTATTTAATTGAATTATTTTTAGTTATAAATATTATATTTTTTAGTAGTTTAGTTAGTTTTAAATATTCTGTTTGTTAAGTTGTTTAATTAGTTATATATAGTTTAGAATAATAGTTTTTATTAATAATTCTTAAGTATAGATTTAGTATAGAATAACTTAGGTTTAATCATTGTGAGATTTTGGTAGCATAAATATTATGTGGTTATCTAAGAAATCAAATCCCTATTTGGATACTAATAAGAGGATGTCTCTCTGGCACAGATGTACCTAGGGGTAAAACCTGAAAACACTGCTTTGAGCTAGACTCGAATGGAAATTGGTGCACGACAATAGGCCTTGATGCACTCCTGGTTTGACACTCTCAGGGGATATGCTTAAGATTATTCATATTTTCATTATAAACTACTAAAATACCTATGAAAAGAAAAATCAAATCAGTATATATATCAATGATAAAATGATAATTCTGATGATATAGAATGAAATGGACACAGACAAAGGCATTAAAGAATGAAATTTATTATTAGTAATTAAATTATTTTTATTCAGTATTAAAGATGTTATTTATTAAGTAGTTTAATTAGTTATATATAGTTTAGAAATAATACTTATTATTAGTAATGATTAATTATAGATTAATTAATGAATAACTTATGATTAAAAATGAATACATAAGATTATTTAATTATAATTAACTAATGAATATCGTATGATTAATTATTAAAGAATAAATAATTAAATAATAACTTAATAATGATTAACTAGTGATTAAAGAATGATTGATTAGTTAAAAACTGTACTAAGAAACATTAATATCATTATTTCATATATAACAATATGTTTTAAAATTTTAGTATCATAAAGATTATATAGTTTAGAAATAATAGTTTTTATTAGTAATGATTAATTATAGATTTATTACAGAATAAGATAGGATTAAAAGATGAATATATGTAATGATTAGCTAATAATATTTATCATTGATAAAATGATAATTAAGATTATATAAAATGAAATGGATAAGAACAAACACACTTAATTACACATGAATGTTTTACAACATACAAGAAATATCTTGACATTTTAAATTAAACATGGTTTGGCTGAGATGAGCGTGACCTCAGAAGTGAGGTAAATCCCGTTTAATTTTAATTTGTAGATTAATGAAATCATATAAATATATTTACTTAATAAGTTTAGTACATACTTTTATAAGATGTTATTAATCTATCAAATAAAAATCAGTTGGGTTTTACCTCACTTCCAAAGTTTGGCTCATATCATCCAAACCATGTTTTGTTGAAAAATGTTGGTATTTATTGTATATTTAAAATCATTCATGTGTTATTTAATGTTTTTGTTCTTATCTATTATAGAGTGATTGAATAATTAGTAACTAATGATTAACTTAGTAATGATTAACTACTGATTAAAGAATGATTTACTTAGTAAAAACTGTATTAAGAAACATTAGTATCATAGTTTAAGATATAAGAAAATGTTTCAGAATTTTAATATCATAAAGATTATATAGTTTATAAATAATAGTTATTATTAACAATGATTAATTATAGATTAATTAATGAATAACATAGGATTAAAAAATGAATCCATATAATGATTATCTAATGATACTTATGATCATATAAAGTGAAATGAAGAAGAATAAACAAATTAAATAACACATGAATTCTTTAAAATATATAAGAAATACCTTGAAATTTTTCAAGATAATGTGGTTTAGATGAGATGATTCTCACTTCACTTTTGAATATTTTTTCTTAAAAAATGGCTATAATCATTAATTTTCTACTCCTAGGACCCCACAGTTTAATGGAATAGTAAAAAGGATAAACAAACCATTTAATAAATTACCCAGACCATACTTAATAAATACAATTTATCTATTTACTTTTGGAAAAAAATGTGAATAATACTTGTTATACAATTAGAATAGTTTTAAGTAGGACTCTTTTAAAGAAAACTCCTTATGAATTATGGAATGTAAGAAAAACAGGTTAATTATTTTATATTTTTTGGTTGTAAAGTCTTTATTATTAATACAAAGGATAATCTTGAAAAAATTTCTTCTTAAAGTGATAAAGTAACTTTCATTGGATATTCAACTTCTAGTAATCCATATAGTGTGTTTAATAAAAAGACTAAGATTATGGAAGGATCTATACATGTAAAATTTGATGAGACGGATCCACAGGATCCCAAAACCCCTTCAGACAACCTTGAAGAAGATTTTTCATATTTGAATATAAATGACCAACCTTATGAAAGTTATATGAAACAAGTAGAAAAATCAAAAAGTTATGAGGAACAACTTGAACCTAAAACTATAGAGGATAATGAGATATCTAAACCTTCTTTTCCTAGGACTATTAGGACACATATATATCATCCCTAAGATGTTGTATTTTGAGACCTATACTACGGAACAAAAACTAGATATTCTTCTAAAAATTTGGTTGAACATCAAGATTTATTGTCATATCTTGAACCTAATAACATCAATGATTCTATTAATGATTAATTATAGGAGATGTAAATATAATAAGAAGTTAATAAATTTGAGAGAAATGGAGTTTTGGAATTAATGGATTGACTTAAAGACACTCTGACCATTGATACTAAATGGGTGGTTATAGACAAAGTTGATGAGTTTGAAACTATAGTTAGTGATAAAGATATATTAGTTTCATAAGGATAAAGTCAAGAATAGGTTATTGATTTTAAGGAAACCTTTTCACTAGAATCTAGAAATGAAGCCATCATAATTTTTCTTTCCAATGCCAAACATTTGAATTTAGAACTATATCAAATGGATGTAAAAAGATGTTTGGGTTTTTCAAATTTATATAGATGATATAATTTTTGGATCTTCTAGAAATTATTTGTGTACTGATTTTTCAAAAATTATGAAAAGTGAATTTGGAATGAGGTTAATGGGTGAGTTAAAATTATTTCTTGGTTTCAAAATTTTTCAAAATACATATGGAATTATTTTAAATCAAATTAAGTACACCAAATACCTTTTAAAATGTTTTGGTTTAAATAGTAAAAAATGTAGTGATACTCCCATGAGTATAACCTATAAGTTGGATATTGATGAAATTGGAAAATAAATTGATCAAAAAAATTGAAGAGGTATGATTGGAATATTTCTATTCTTAGATGCTAACTAACAAGATATTATGTTTAGTGTATGTATGTGTGCCCATTTTCATGAAAATCCAAAAGAATCTTGTTTACTTGTTCTTAAAATAATTTTCAAATACCTCAAGTATACAACCAATTTTGAAATATTTTATCCAAGAGCACAATAATTTTATTTAGTGATTTATTTAGATACAACTTTTGGTAGTTTTAAGTGATATTGAAAAATAACTTCTAGAACATGTCATATTTTTGGAAAACCACTAGTTTCTTTATGTAGTAAAAAGACAAAATTTGTTGCACTGTTTAATGATAATGATGAGTATATAGATGTAAGAAGTTATTATACACAAATTTTGTGGATGAAACACACTTTAATAGATTATGAATATCAATTTAGACACATCCCTATAAATTGTGACAACATAAGTGTGATAAATATTTCCAAGAATCTTGTATCTCATTCTAGGTTAAAACATATTAATATAAAATATCACTTTTTGAGAGATCATTTAAAAAAAGGTGATATAACTCTTGAATACATTGTAATTGAACATCATATTACTGAAATATTTTAAAAGACCTAGAATTATTAGAGATTAAGCAATATCAGCCACGAACTAAGTGTGATAAACTTTGGTTAGATATTTATTTCCGTTTTTACTTTCTAAAAAATTCCATTGGTAATAAACTTTTAGAAGATCGACCATTGGTAATCAAACATTTGTTAATCCACTATTTGAGATCCACCATTCAAGATCAACAATTCAAGATTCACCATTATAGATCTACCATTTACATCCACCATTAGTGATCTACCATTGGAGATCCATAGTTCGAAATCCACTATTAAAATATCTACCAGTCCTGTTTTCTATGATTACATTTTTAATCGAATTTTTATTAATTTTTTTGTTATATTTTAAAATTTAAAATCCCTAAATGATAAAATTGATCATAAATACAATTTTTAGAACACTTTAACTTCCTTTGAAACCTTTCAACGTCCCTTCTCTCTAGACATTCACCCCTCCTGCTTCACCCTTCTCCCTTCGATTTAGTGGAATAGTGAGAGTGAAACACGCCTTAGTATCATATCATGAAGCATTTAATCCATATAAGAAATTAAGAGAAGAAACAAGTCACACTATTGTAATAGTCAAACCAAATAAACCATAATTTTCTTCTTTAATATTCATCTATGAAAAAAATAGATGTTGGTTGGTTGATTTTGATCTAGTCATTTGTACTAAAGGTGATTCAGGATTAGGGATGGATTGAATGGTACTCAAATAATGATCAATAATTTTATCCAAGGTTGGATCACCAATTATATTAGTAATTAGAGTATTATTTTGGGAAGAAAGTATGTTATAAAATCTTGAATTTATGGTCAATTTTTATCCTTTTCATCAAAATAATTAGCAAGATTCCTACAAGTTACTCACAAGGGTATTTTCAATGTCTATCGAGCTTCTATTCCAAGTGATAGTGAACTTTTTTTTATTAGGATTCACCACTATAATTAACTGGAAATTAAACTTTGATAATGAATATTTCCACTAAACTTGACAGAGAGTGTCATCTTTTGTTAAAGTTTATGCAGCACATGTTGTGCTTCGGGAAGGGAGAATTGTAAACATGATGGATATGAGAAATTATTCTTTTAGATCAAATTATTTGATCTATCCTAATCTTATATCAACTATGATTGATGTCAAGGGTTTAGTACAAAAAGAATAAAAATCAGTTGTCAAGTGTGTTGGTTTTTGTTTGAGTCATTTTACTAGAAAGAGTATGAAAAACAACTAGAATTAGTGTATGAAGAAATTATTTATGGATAATGATAGGTTATATGATGAATTTATCCATATGAAGCATCATTCTAGATCTAGAAACTTGGTTGACCTTGGCTTCGAGATAGATGAGGTTGGGTCTTATTTCTCTGATAAAGAGGCGTAAGAAGAAAAATAAGATGAAGAAAGAGAACAATAACTGATGGTATCTATTAAAGAAGTAAGTGAACCATATGTTTTCAAAATCCCAAACATATCTTATGGGTATGTAAGTCCATCTATTTCCCTTGCAACCAGAGAAAATCTGCTAAAAGAAAGATATGAAACTGAGGAGACTGAAGTCTCAAATGAATAAGAAGTTGAAAAATATTATTTTTCAAGCTAAAAAAGGTAGTTTCTTTATCTAATGATGAGAATGGAGATTATTATAGTTACATTAATGGTGATTAGGATCAATATGTTGAGAGAAAAGATGATAATGATTCTTATGGTAGAGAATTAAATATACCTAGTCATTATTCAACAAGTTTCAGAGAATCCAGAATCTATTCTTGGTGATGATCAACCCATCTCAGAAGGTAAAGATTTTTTAAGTCATAGAGTTTATCTTGATGATATTTTTGATTATAAACCTAGTAAATGTGATGAAACAACACCTACTAAGGGGGAGAATTCCCCAAGATGAGTACACCTTGGGCTTGACTACACAAAATCAGAGGAAGATGAGTCAGGTGAAGATGTAGGAGATGATGATGATCATAACAGTCCACTATATCTTGGAGGACCTACTATCTTAGTTGTTGGAATAGATCTTAAGGGATGTTAGATTTATAGGATTTATGAAGTAGGGAATTTGGAATATTTCACTATTGATGTTACTTTCATTGTACCTAAAGATGGATAAATGCTCAACCTATTCTAGAGAAGATTCCTTCTACAGTTCCTACTACTTCTATACCTTTTGGGTATATATCAAAAAAATGACTTGGATTATTTAAGGGTAATCATTTTATTAGATATTGAAAGATTAATTAAACCCATATATCTTAAATTAACATATCTTAGTGAAGCTAATACAAGAAATATCTTTGATTTAGTTTCACATCACAGGTCTTTTAGTGTGAGAGAAAAATTAAAATTTTATAAACCTAGTTAATACCTTGTATAGTGGTAAGACATGGTCAAACCATAGGTAGGGCTGAGTTGTTCTTAATAAAAAACAAAAACAACAAAAAAAAGTAATAGCACAAAAAAAACAAAGGATGATGGTTGTGAAAGTGTGAAGTGAATGAAATTGTGTGTGGATGTGAGAGTGAATCTGCGACCAAGAAGAGCAGTCAGAAAACAAAATAGTCACACGAGCAATTAAAAAAAGTTTTAACATTCAATGGATAAGTAGGGGAAGTATGATGGTCAAATTCAATTTGAATTCCCTTTTTCATGCACTTAAAATAAAATACCTGATGCAAATTGGTTGACAAGATTTTTTGTCTGGTCGACCTGCAATTTTTTGATTTCTATAATTTATCAATTGTAGTAATCTTACAATCATAATTTTAAAACAAATTAGAAATCACTGAGTTCAACTTATCGGTCGAACTCAATGTGTCTCTATAGTTTTAACATGATCACTTCTAAATGGAATCCTCAGATAAAAGTTAGTTTTAATTAATATTCATGCAAGATCAATTTTCATATAATCTTGATGTTTTTAAAATATAACTATCCAAAAAAAATGTGGGAGAGAGAGATATCCAGCAAAAGATGAGTGCATAAAAAAGAAAAAAACATATTTAACCAGCTAAACTATTCCCCCAAGGAGGATTAGTAGGATATCATGTTTGGAATCATTATTTTAATAGAATTTAAAGCGAAGAAGTTCATGTCTGATAAAAATGTACAAAATAGAGTAAGGTGATGATTGTTTCGTCTCCCTGTTTGATCTCTAGAAATCTTCGAATATTCTATTGTGCTCTGCTCCTGCCTGATAGAGATGTTGAAATCTCCAGACCTCCCACCCTTAGACACTATAATTGAAATGGTATGCTATCTCTATCTACTTCTCGGTCGTGAAGTGATGAGTGTTTCATGGATGGAATTCCTAGATGTCAAAGTGGACTATCTATAGTGATGTCTTTAATTCAACTCCACTCTTTGGCTTGTGGAACTCTCTGGAATCATGAGAACCACTTCCCTAGCCTCCATGTGGTGCTTTCATGATGTCATTTTCCCCTCACTGTCACCAGAGCATACATTTCTATAAGGGTATAAAGGATCTCCCCCTCTATAAACCACGATGCCCCTGAAACAGAAAAACACATAGCAGAAATAAGTTAAATAGGTATTATTATAAAAAATACTTTAATATACATGTTATAAAGAATTAATATATATATATATAATATAAACAAACTTATTATTACAAAATATATAAATATATAAATAAAATACTTAATTATTTTAATTAACTATTACTTAATTTAATTATTATATACATAATTAAAATAATTACTAATTATATATATATACATATATACAGTTTATATAATTAATCTATTTTAATTTAATTATATTAATATTATTATTATATCAATTACATTATTTATTATATATATTATATTATATATGTTATATGTTATTATTTATATAATATGTATTATATTATATAGAAAATTTATAAAAAATGAAAAATAATAAAAAAGAGGTTAGAAGTGGGGGGCACGACGAGGGACGGTGAAGCAGGGGGGGGTTCCAATGCCTCTCTACTAGTGCAGCAGTGGTTCGAGGCAGGGCAGCGGGAGGTGAGTTGAGCTAGGGTTGCATGGATGGTGGTGGAGGCTTTAGGAAGAGATGCAGCAGATGAGGTAGGCTTACGGTGGAGAGGCGCAGTGAGGTACAAGTTCACGAACAAGGGACAATGCCAACAAGGTGGGGTGACAGTTCAAGTGGTGCAACTCGGCTTCTGACGTCCAGATCTGAGATGATTTTATATATAAATAGTATTTTCTATTGGAATATATTCTATTCTTAGGTTGTGTTCTTTGAATCTATATGATTCAGGATGATCTGTTTTTGTTCAATTAAATGTTGTTGTTGTTGAATCTATGAACTGTTGGTTGATTTGTTGTTGAATTTGTGTTGTTGATTCTATTTATCATTGTCAACTGTGAGTTGTATATGGGAAGGGGTTTTGCGGTATCTCATGGTTGAACGGTGATTCATTGAGTCACCATTCATGAAGCAGAAGTGGTAGTGGTATGAGAGTTGTGAGAGGTCTACCACCATTGGTAGAGGAAATGGGGGCTTGGGACAGTAGCAGTGAGTATGAAAAAGGATCAGTGACGGTGGGTGTTGTGGGGAAATGAATAGATAGTGGTAGTGGTATCGAGGAAAAGGAATGGTGACTCAACGAGTCACCGATGTTGAATGGTGGAACGATGGTGGTGGCTCAATGAGTCACCGTTGGGGAATTAGTGGAAGAGGGGGCCAATAGCGGTGGTGATGACTCAATGAGTCACCACTGTGGGTTTTGATGGTGGGTGTACCTGTAACAACAAACAAAATTAGAAAATTAATTACAAAATAAATTAAATAATTAATTAAACTAAAAAAGTAAATAAATTTACAAATAAATTAAAATTTTAATTCACAAAATACGTAATTCATTGAATATTACAGTTTATTGACAATTTATTTTTAAAAATAATAATGAGGTCAGTTTGTGTAAGTTAATCAACAACATAATTAAGGAAATTAAATAATTAAATTAAAATTAAATAAAAAAGTATTAGAAATATTTTATAAATTTAATTACGTTATTAAAAATTAATTTTATTATTTAAAGTATTAAAAAAAAAGAGAAATTTATTTTTTTAAAATTTAAAATAAAGAATTAATTAAATTAAAGAAATAATAAAATAATTATTTTGAAAAATAAATAAATGAAAAATAAATGAAAGAATAAAAATAATTAAGGATTATAATAAATTAAAAATAAAAGAATAAAAAATGAAAGTTAAAAACAAAAAGATTTATTTAATTTGAGAATTATTTAAAATGACAAAAATAATCATTAAAATATATGGTTTACACAAAAATTGATTAGTTTAAAATTTATGAAAAAAACACAATAATTGTTAAATATTAATTAAAATAAATCTTTTTGAAATTAAAAATATTCTAAAAATAATAAAATGATGTCGCAAATTATATTAAAAAGCAGCCACATCACACTCCTCCATACTTAAAACTTTGTTTGTCCTCAAACAATTGGACGCTTTTGTCTTTTCAAAACTGAAGGAATTATTTGTGAGTGAAATAAAAAATGAAGCATGTCTAGACTTAAAAATCAGAGGCTCGAGATCTGGCTGTGGGTCAGGATTTTCAAAGGTGATCTAAAAGGTGGTCCTTCCTATCTTCAAAAAAACTCACTAGAAATAAAAGGTAACAAAAACTCATACATTATAAAGTATGCCATGCATCCTATATGGACTGACATACCGTCCAACTTCAATCTCAATTCAAGTTCAACTACCAGAAAAGAACCTCATATGGAAGTTTAAACTACCACCATATGATTCTGTGATGGTTTCATAAAATTTCTACTAAATTGGGTGTCGGTATCCGACACATGGAAGTTTATTAAATTTAGTGGTGGTTTTTCGGAAGTTTCGTAGTAAACATATTTAGCGGTGGGTTTGGTAGTTTTAGCAGCAGTTTCATGTGAAAAAATGTCATATTTACCAGAAGTTTAAACAATCACTATTTTTTCATTTTTTAACATTAAAACAACTGCTAAACTTCCATAGCCGTCACGAAATAATAACACACATTTATTTAGCCACAATTTTAACCACTATAGATAAGAGAATATAAAACTATAGTGGTGGTTTAAACTGCCACAAAATATGGTCTGTTTTGTTTGTGGTGGTTTAAACTACCGCTAAATATAGATTTACAAGTAAAAAAATGCAGCAAATTCTACAACCGCAATACCAGTACCCTGAAAAAAAAACCATGTGTGGATAACATATAAAAAAATAATCTAAACCATCTAATAATGTTCAGTAGTAAAAAATCTAACAATGTTTCATAAGAAAACCATGTACAGAGAACATATAACAGAATAATCTAAACCATAGCAACTCAAACATCTAACAATGTTTCACAAATCTAAATCTAAGAATTTAAACTGTATAGAACCAATGTCTGAGGTGTAATCCTTCAGACTACACAGCACAAACTTATAATATGTATCTATGAGCTATCCTAATAAGGATAATTTATCCCAGTTCTTAGGATAACATTGTAAAAATAATTGGGTCTAACAACACTACTGATTATTTTTAGTTTGGAATTTATGTTTGATATAGATGAAGTTATTAAACATGAATTGGTAAGAGCATTATGCATGTGTCTATGAGAAAACCTATACTATAACACTTTTAACAGTATAGTGTTTTTTCAATTCAATTTGATGATTAATATAAGCATGTTATCCTGGTTTTTGAACCACATTCTGTAATGGATGAAGTATGTTCCATGGAGATTTTTTATTTCAATAAAATGTTTCCTAGGAAATTCTTAATGTGGCTAGTGTAGCACCCCAAGCTTCCACGATACGCTTCTCTTTGAATAACACAGTAGTGTGTGTTGTACGCAACTTCGAGTTCTAACACAACACAACCAATCAAACTAGCAGTTATGAATAGTAATACCCACTTTTTGAAATTTTATAAATTTTATCTTTTAAAATGGACTTTGTTTTTGGATTCAGAATATCGAAATTATCTTAGGGTGAATTTTTGGTATTTTTCTGAAAACATTCAATTTTTGATTAATAGTGAAAAAACACTGAGTTATAGTTTAATACCGAATTTTTATAATTATTTATTTTATTTAAATATATTTTTGGTCAAAATATAATACATAATATCTATATAAATTCAATTTAATTCAATGTAGTCAATTTATAAAAATTTTAGATATATAAAAATTTTATTGAACTTTTCACCGTCTTTTACCCATCATCTAGGAGAATTCTCAAATTCACATAAAACTTAATTTTACTGCTTCTGTGAGTGGAATTTCAAAAATTTGAGACACATAGTTAATATCAAGGAGTAAAATGTATTTCAATAAGATAAAAATAATTTTTTGTGAATAGTAACTTTTTTGCTTTTATTTACCACGGTTAAAAGTAAATAGGGTAATTAAGGGTAAAAATGATATTATTATTACCCTAACACATGTCCTAATTTTATTGGTTAAGTATAATTAGACCCAAAAAAACCTTAGGAATAAAATATTAACCTATTTGGTCCACCTGGATTAGATTAGGACATTTATTATTATTTAATTCAAAGAAGAGTTAAAAGAGTTAAAATCAAAGTTTAATTATTAAAAAATTTTTAATATAGGGTTATACAAAAGATAATTTGATTATAAATATTCATTATAAATATAAAAATATTTCCTACATAATTATATTTTTTTTTATAATTTTTAGACATTAAATAATTTAATTTATTTGTGACGCAATGGTGATGCAGTAATTACCTAATTAATGAAATATTAAAATAATTGATATTATAAATATCCAAATAAATCTAATTTGAGAATTTTTATGAATTAAACCAATTTTATAGGTTAATATTACATGTTAGGATTTATTAAATGAATTTAGTTCGAATTAATAAAGCTGTTAGAACTTTAAAAAATATCAATTATTAAATAGTGTCAAAATTGGCATAAAGGAGTATTTAAAACAAATATTATATTATTAATTGATATTCTATTCCTAAAAATCTAAGGTTTTTCCAAATGACTTATATAAGGTTATAGATATTAATAATGAACCACTTGGGGTTCTCTTGTCTTGTTATAGAAAGTTTATTAACCATATAATATAAAAATACAAAGAGACATGGTAAATGTTAAACTATTTAACTAAGAGTTAAATATAAATGATAAGGTTAATATAGTGACCCAAACATGTCTAAAATCTATTGGTAGAAAGGATTTAGACCCATACCCACCTTAGCCTCGAAATAAGTCACTTTGGAGCCATTATAAACCGAATATGAATTTATTATAAAATAATATTTTAAGTTTTTCCTAAGGTGCCCCTCACCCCTCTTATAAAAGGGAACTCCCCCTTCTCTCAAATCCATACCTTCAAAGCCTTTTGGTTCGGCCAAACCCTTCCCAAATATCCTCTCAACTTCCCTCAATTCATCCTAGAGTCTCTAATTTGGTTATAAATCCAACTTAAGGATCCCTTTTGATCAAATCAAAAGGAAGAACCTGAAGAAGAGGTAATGATTTCACCACCTTCTTTCAAATTCCTTTCTTCTTCCACTTCTTCTTTCTTTGTTATTTACATTATAAAATAATAACTTTATTATCTTCTATATAATTTGATGTTATTATAAATATGGTAAAACAATATTCAATATTCTATCCATCCTTTGAATGACATGTCACCATACGTACGTATGTACGGCCTACCGTCTCCACGTCGTGTTGTAATTGTTATTCAATATATTATTATTTGGATGGGTATAATAATGATGTGTAATTCATGTAAATAATAAATATAACCTGATAATGATTCTGTATATATGATATACCATCCAATTATATATTATTTTAATATCAAAATAATGATATTGTCACTCGTGCGTATGTACGAATTACCATCTCCACGAACTCGATGAGATTCATTCCCCATCATATCCATTCAAGAATAAATTTCATTTGATGATTAAAAATAATATTTAGAGACATGATATAATTTTGGATATGAATAAAATACATCCCATCCAAAACAAATGTGGCTCATATAAAAAATAATATAAAGGAAAAGGAATCTGTTAGCACCCGAAACAATGATAATACTAAGATATATCAACAAATCAATGTTAAAAGATCATATATGATATCATAGTAATGCATATGATTCTTTTATAATTTGATAACAATTATTTCACCATTATACATGAGGTTAACCTACCATCGACCAAGGAAAAATTACATAGTAAGGGGTTTCTTATCTCACTCTTAATTCTGTGAGATTTCCATTATTCACCACTTATTTATTGGATGTGGTGTATTTTGTACTGCCCATGATTGTATTAATTGTGTAATATAATTTAATATGTGGATATTTACATCATCATTGTATTATACTTCTTTAATGGGTGTATGTTTCGTACGTTACCAAATCGATAATTGAATTTGAAATTTTAATTTCCACTCATTCGACATTACGCGTACTTCATTGATTATTTTACTCCAAGATTATGTGTGGAATCAATATTCATTTGCTTATGTCATAATTTACACTCCCCTTTCTATGGATATACTTTTGATACAAATAATCACTCCATTGATAAATTCTTAAGTCATCGATATGAACTTGATAAGAGTAATTTTAACTTAATCTCCATTTATTGAGTTAAACATCTAATTCATTGGTGTTGTTTTTACAAGAATATGTGTGAATGTAATTTGATTTTTCTACACTGAATATCCAATCATATTGAGTGTATTTATATTTTTTACACATAATTATGTCGTTGATTTATTCTTAACCTAAGGATACGGTCTTTATGATAGATTTCATCTCAATTTACATTCCATTGAGACTTCTTTGTTGTGATACACCAAATCACTTTTATATGGTGTATATAATGTATTTTGACATAGTATATCATGAATCCATTTATTATCATGATATTATAAAGTTTTTAATACCTCAATTATTTGTATTCAAGTGTGTCTCTTTTGGTTAGGAACTTTAACTAAAATATCATTTTAAAATGTTTTAAAGATTTATTATTCTAAATCTTTATCATCAATGTCCATGTTTTAAAAATGGTTTTAAGGATTTATTCATATGGACATTAATGTTTTAAAATTAAAATTCCTTTTAAAAGTTTCAAAGTGTTATGGGACACTTTGATTCAAAAATCTATTTTTAAAACGGCTTCTTGACAAGTAGTGTGACTTTTAAATGTTTTCAAGAAAAAGGGGGAATTTCTCTAGAATAGTTTTGATGATTATTTTCATTTGTGTCAATATCCTTCATTATTCTCGATTGAGGTTAATATGTTACAATAAAATCTTCCATATTGTATTGAATGAGTTATGTTTGACTGTGGATGTGCTATTTTTATACCATTCATGGTTTATGGAGAAAGTATTGACATTTTGTATGCTGGTTTTAATACGAATGTTTATGTTATGTTTAAACCTATTCATATGGGGAATGAATTGGACTTAGTAAGTGATGGGTGGAGCCCGCTATAGCTCCTCGATGAATCGGTAGGACTCATGAGACAAACTAATGTCTTGGCACAAGGTCTGGACAAAATCTTATTTGTAGTCTTGGCACAAGGCCTTAACTATGTGGTTATGATAGTATGGCATTAAGCATTCCATCATTATGAAAGTGGTTATTGATATTTCATGTGATTATTCGACTAGTATAACATCCATGTGAATAAGTAAATGGAATTATTTCATTTTATTTTTGCCATATTATGCAGAAGATCAAGTTTAAAAGGATTTTTTTTAGTTATACATTGACTTAAATATTTAAGCTTATTTATGAAAGCTTCTGCTATATTGTTATCCTTACTAAGAATCTGAGGTCACCCCTTTCTATGTTTTATTTTTCCCTGGATGTGAAGAAGTATTTTATGACCGACCTGTAGGGATAGTATAAGGGGATATGAGTGTGGTCTATGGAGACAAGATGTTGTTGTAATTTTTCACTTTATGATGTAATGTAAACTTTATGAATGTATCTAGTGATTCCAAGGATACTAAAATAATCGGTCTTTCGAGACTTGATCTTTTGTGATCATGCCAATGTTATGTAATAATGCACCGAATCTGGGTAACTGGGATTGGGGCGTTACAGTTGGTATCATAGGAATTTTAGTACAAACCTTGGAAGCAAGATTTAGATAAACTCTGATTAGAGCACATAGACCTAAGATGGACTTTGAGGATTAATATATAAGAATTTCCTAGAATTTTGGTATTGTAGAGATTTTGTGAGTTTTCTGAGAAATACATCCCTGTCTGGATACAAGCAGGTAGCGACACAAATGTACCTAGGGGTAAAACCCCAAAACACCGCTTTGAGCTAGACTCGAACGGGAACTGGTGCACGACAGCGTGCCTTGCTTCACTCTTGGTTACGATACTCCTGGGGGATATGCTTAGAATAATTTACATTTTATTTAAAAAATGATTTGAAGTACTTTAATATAAGATGAGAATAAATTACCTTGGTTAATCCTAAGGTGTTTCAAATAAAGAATATGGTGTCATGATATTCTTTAAATGATTTTATGACTATTTTTACTCACACAATGCTTTCTGGTTTTAGTCAATGGATGGATTCCAGGGAAGTCATAGTAACTTTGAGAATAATGTACAAGGTGGGAACAATGGTCGTAATGAGTAACAAAATGGAATGTTGATAGGTGTAGAAGATATCATGTTCATGCCAAATTAATTTTCCTAAAATATGATCAACAACATATATATTAAAAAACTCCCGGACTCAACAAAGAAGAGAAAGGTGATGAATGATAAGAGATCCAGTAGTTGAGACCATGGAGAAAAGAATCCTCAATTTCCATCATGCAGGAAATGTGGAAGGAGATACCCAGGAAAGTGTCTCAATGGAACAAAGAAATCCTTTACGTGTGGGAAAGAAGGACATAAAATGAAGAATTGCCGAGGAAAAATGAAGAGTACTATGGAAGAAAAGAAAAATGGTCCCAAGAATCCATTTACAGTCATTTTTCGTAAATGTAGGGGACCTGGCCATTACCCGAGTGAATGCCCTATTCTATAAGATATTTTATTGGTCAAAGAATAAGATATGTGGAAATAAATGGTTGGAGAAATGTTTAAAAGTATTAGTGATCCTTGTTGATGGTATTACTTTGGAATAATTTTCTCTTGTATTTGTAACCATGCAGTTTTCCATGTGAGAATGATATTTGAGGAAGACTTATCTTTTTTCTTGTGGATATAGTTATAAATAACCATTTGGTTTTATATGATCATTGGGTTTGAGGAAATTACAAGTTACTATATTTTGGGATGAAAACGCAAGGTATGAGATAACATTTGTGGTTAAATTATGTTATCGTTATTTTGAGGAATTTATCTCATTTTGGTAATGTATTAAAATATAGTTTTTGAAAAAGGACAACACACAGACCGTGTGACAACCCGCCGGGTCGGAAAAATCTATGGGAATCAAACCCACAACCAAAGTGTGATTGGGATTTATCACCTACCACTAGACTACGTGAAGTCCCTAGTTAGTGTGACTAATTATTTTTAGTTAAATGATTTTATTGATCAATAATAAGTTGATTTTTGATCTTATGTATTATCAAATGAATACCCTTAGTATAGGAAAATGATTTGGTGATTAAGTGATAAATGTTATTTTAGAAGATGTTCTCTTTTTTGGGAACACTATATGCCCAAGTAAAATAGAATACTATGGGATTTCGTTTGAGGAGTAATGGTTGATTTTTATCTATGTTTTTATTATGGATTTATAGTGATTTGGGTTATTTATGAAAATGATTAACCTATAATAGAGAATATGTGATTAGGTTAATTACTTTTAAGTATGTGACTTTAATAGAAGTCGATGTCATTTGGAGATACAATTTAACATGGAAGACTACATAACTAAATTCTTCTAAGTTTTGGGTTTCAATATTAGTTTGGATTATATTGAAGGATTTTAAGGACAATTGTTTATTGAATGCTATTTATTTAACTTTGGGGTATTGTTGGTTTAATTTTAGAAATTAAGATTAGTGTTTCTTTCTCTAATGGAATATCCTTTTGGGGGATCATCAGATCTTATACTAACCATTTTGGTTTTTATTAATCTCTAAATACAAGGTAAATATATATTTTATCCTTCGTGGATCATGTGATTCTATAAGAAGTTTATTCTAGCTCTTCCAGTGTGACCAAGTCTTCTTGAATACTCATCGTTTGAAAATGAGTTAGTAATAGAAATTTATTAAATAATGAAACTTTACTTAAAAAGTAAGTATATCTCTTTATGTTCTTAGTCAATCTCAGAAATGAATTCCTCATCTTTATGTAATGTAACTTAAAACAAAAAAATGTTATCCGTTTACTTTTCCTTCTGGGAAAATAATGAACGTTTGTCCCATTACAAGTTTTTGGTTTTCTTGTTGTTAACTTTCTTCTGATCATGTTTTCTATCCCTCTCCATCTGAACTTGACACTTATTTTATCATCTATATCCATGTTTTTATACATGTAATCCTAGTATAGGTTATCTCAGGTGACCTTTGTACTTCTCTTTCTTTCTTTTAAAGTGATAGTTTTATCAAATATTTTTCTGATGTGGGTCTTTCCATTATATTCCCAAACCCAATTTTAAAAATTGCAAGGATGCAATTTATTGAAGGAGGGGAGAATATAACACCACAAGCTTCCACGGTACGCTTCTCTTTGAATAATACAGTAGCGTGTGTTGCATGCAACTTCGAGTTCTAACACACCACAGCCAATCAAACTAGCCGTTATGAATATTAATACCCATTTTTTGAAATTGTATAAATTTTATCTTTCAAAATGGACTTTGTTTTTGGATTCATAATATCGAAATTAGCTTAGGTTGAATTTTTGGTATTTTTCTGAAAACATTCAATTTTTGATGAATAGTGGAAAAACACTGAGTTATAGTTTAAAACAAAATTTTTATAATTATTTATTTTATTTAAATTTATTTTAGGTCAAAATAGATTCCATAATACCTATATAAATTCAATTTAATTCATTGTAGTCATTTTATAACAATTTTAGATATATAAAAATTTTATTGAACTTTTCATCGTCTTTTACCTATCTCCTAGGAGAATTTTCAAATTCACATAAAACTTAATTTTACCGCTTCTGTGAATGGAATTTCAAAAATCCAAGAGACACGGTTAATATTAAGGAGTAAAATGTAGTTCAATAAGATAAAAATAATTTTTGGTGAATAGTAACTTTTTACTTTTATTTACCACGGTAAAAACTAAATAGGGTAATTAAGGGTAAAAATGATATTATTATTACCCTAACACATGTCCTAATTTTATTGGATAAGTATAATTAGACCAAAAACAACCTTAGGAATAAAATATGAACCTCTTTGGTCCACTTGGATTAGATTAGGACATTTATTATTATTTAATTCAAAGAATAGTTTAAAGAGTTAAAATCAAAGTTTAATAACTAAAACATTTTTAATATAGGGTTATACAAGAGATAAATTCGATTATAAATATTAATTAGAAAGATAAAAATATTTCCTACATAATGATATTTTATTTATAATTTTTATACATTAATTAATTTAATTTATTTATGACACAATGGTGATGCAGTAATTACCTAATTAATGAAATATTAAAATAATTGATATTATAAATATCCAAATAAATGTAATTTGAGACTTTTTATGAATTACACCAATTTTCTAGGTTAATATGACATGTTGGGATTTATTAAATTAATTTATTTCTAATTAATAAAGTTGTTATAACTTTAATAAATATCAATTATTAAATAGTGTCAAAATTGACATAAAGGAGTATTTAAAACAAATATTATATTATTAATTGATATTCTATTCCTAAAAATCTAAGGTTCGGCCAAATGACTTAGATGAGGTTATAGATATTAATAATTAACCACTTTGGGTTCTCTTGTCTTGTTATTGTAATTTTATTAACCATATAATATAAAAATACAAAGAGACATGGTAAATGTTAAACTATTTAACTAAGAGTTAAATATAAATGATAAGGTTAATATAGTTACCCAAACCTGTATAAAATCTATTGGTTGAAAGGATTTAGACCCATACCCACCTTATCCTAGAAATAAGTCACTTTGGAGCCATTATAAACCAAATATGAATTTATTATAAAATGATATTTTAAGTTTTTTCGAAGGTTCCCCTCACCCCTCTTATAAAAGGGCACTCCCCCTTATCTCAAATTCATACCTTCAAAGCCTTTTGGTTTGGACAACCCCTGCCCAAATATCCTCTCAAATTTCCTCACTTAATCCTAGAGGCCCTCGTTTGGTCAGAAAGATAACTTAAGGAGCCCTTTTGATCAAATCAAAAGGAAGAACCCGAAGAAGAGGTAATGATTTCACCACCTTCTTTTAAGTTCCTTTCTTCTTCCACTTCTTATTTCTTTGTTATTTCCATTATAAAATAATAAATCCAGTATCTTCTATATACTGTAATGTTATTATAAATATGTTACAACCATATTTAATATTCTATCCATCCTTTGAATGATATGTCACCATACGTGCGTACGTACGTCCTACCGTCTCAATGTTGTGGTGTAATTGTTATTCAATATATTATTATTTGTATGGGTATAATAATAATGTGTAATTCATGAAAATAATAAATATAAAATGATAATTATACTGTATATATGATATACTATCCAATTATATATTATTTTAATATCAAAAGAATGATATTGTCCCTCGTGCGTACGTACGAGTTACCGTCTCCATGAACTTGATGAGATTCATTCCCCATCATATCCATTCAAGACTAAATTTCATTTTATGATTTAAAATAATATTTAGAGACATGATATCATTATAGATATGAATAAGATACATCCCATCCATAACAAATATGGCTCACATAACAAAGAATATAAAGGAAAATGAATCCGTTAACACCCAAAACACTGATAATACAAAGATATTATCAACAAATAAATGTTAAAAGATCATATATTATATCATATTAATGCATATGATTCTTGTATAATTAAATAACAATTATTTCACTATTATACAGGAGTTTAACCTACCCTCAATGAATGAAAAATTACAAAGGGGTTTCTTATCTCACTCTTAATTCTGTGAGATTTCCATTGTTCGCCACTTATTTATTAGATGTGGTGTATTGTGTACTTACCATGATTGTATTAAATGTGTAATATAATTTAATATGTGGATATTTACATCATCATTTTATTATCCTTCTTTCATGGGTGTATGTTTTGTACGTTACCAAATCTATAAGGGATTTTGAAATTTCAATTTCCACTCATTCGGCTTTACGCATACTTCATTGATTATTTTAATCCAAGATTATGTGTGGAATCGCTATTCATTTGATTATGTCATAATTTACACTCCCCTTTCAATGGATATAATTTTGATACAAATAATCACTCCATTTATAAATTCTTAAGTCATCGATATGAACTTGATAAGAGTGATTTTAACTCAATCTCCATTTATTGAGTTAAACATCTAATTCATTGGTGTTGTTTTTAAAAGAATATGAGTGAATGTACTTTGATTGTTTTACACTGAATATAAAATAATATTGAGTGTATTTATATTTTTCACACATAATTATGTCGTTGATTTATCCTTAACCTAAGGATACGGTCTTTATGAGAGATTTCATCTCAATTTACATTCCATTGATACTTCTTTGTTGTTATACACCAAATCACTTTTATATGGTGTATATAATGTACTTTGACATAGTATATCATGAATCCCTTTATTCTAATGATATTAAAATTTTTTTATTACCTCAATTATTTGTATTCAAGTGTCTCTCTTTTTCTTAGGAACTCTAACTAAAATATCATTTTAAAATGTTTTAAAGATTTATTATTCTAAATATTTCTCATCAATGTCCTTGTTTTAAAAATGGTTTTAAGGATTTATTCATATGGACATTAAAGTTTAAAAATTAAAATTCCTTTTAAAAGTTTCAAAGTGGTATGGGACACTTTGATTCAAAAATCTATTTTTAAAATGTCTTCTTGATAAGTAGTGTGACTTTTAAATGTTTTCAAGAAAAAGGGGGGTATTTCTCTCAAATAGTTTTGATGATTATTTTCATCTATGTCAATATCCTTAATTATTATCTGTTGAAGTTAATATATTACAATAAAATCTTCTATATTGTATTGAATGAGTTATGTTTGACTGTGGATGTGCTATTTTTATACCATTCTTGGTTTATGGAGAAAGTATTGACATTTAGTATGTTGGTTTTAATACGAATGTTTGTGTTATGTTTAAACCTATTAATATGGGGAATGAATTGGACTTAGTAAGTGATGGGTGGAGCCTGCTATAGCTCCTCGATGCATCGGTAGGTCTAATGAGACAAACTAGTGTCTTGGCACAAGGACTTGACAAAATCTTATTTGTAGTCTTGACACAAGGCCTTGACTATGTGGTTATGATAGTCTAGAATTATGCATTCCATCATTATGAAAGTGGTTATTGATATTTCATGTGATTATTAGACTAGTAGAATATCCATGTGAATAATTAAATGGAATTATTTCATTTTATTTTTTCCATATTATGCTGAAGATCAAGTTTAAAAGGATTGTGTTTTAGTTATACATTGCCTTAAATGTTTAACCTTATTTATGAAAGTTTCTACTATATTGTTATCCTTACTGAGCATCTGAGCTCACCCCTTTCTATGTTTTATTTTTTCTAGGATGTGAAGAAGTATTTTATGACTGACTTGTAGGGATAGTTTGAGGGGATATGAGTGTGGTCTATGGAGACAAGATGTTGTTGTAGTTTTTCACATTATGATGTAATGTAAAATTTATGAATGTATCTAGTGATTCCAAGGCTACTAAACTAATAAGTCTTTCAAGACTTGATATTTTGTGATCATGCCATTGTTATGTAATAATGCACTGACTCTGGGTAACTGGGGCCAGGGAATTACAGCTAGAATGATGAGTATTATGGAAACTATGTCCTTTTATGTAGAGGGACACAACTTTAATGAACTAATTAGAAATTTTCAGAATGAATTCTTGATTCCAATTAGTTGGTATATGTAATATTTTATATCTCAAACATAACGATGACTTTTAAAACATAGGTTTCAGTTTAAATTAATTTTGGATGATAGATTCATGCTTGATATAAATAAGTGATACATGATTTTCACCATTTGATAGTGTGTCTATGAATTCATGGAAACACGATGGAAAGGTGGTTGGTTGATTACCCAACCATTGAAGAATGATGTGATTCATTGTTGTATTTTTTTGTTTATGCATGAAATAACATTGTATCATTTGGATATAAGGTTTTGTGATCAATACCTTAATGAAAACAAAATCAATTAAGATGGGAATATCTTAAACAAGTAAATCTGGAGTGTATTGATTGATGCTTCAGTGATCAAATTTTAAAGGGGAGTTAATCCTTCCATCTATGCATCATGTTAAATATGATGTGAAATTTTTGGGGTATAACCCTTTAAAGATATACCATAAAAGTAAAATGAGGGTTTTAGGGTGTTCTGAGGTGGTTGACCCATTATTGGACCTAGTCAAACATCATCGAGAGGCGTGAAATCAAGGGTCGGTTCAAGGAAAGTGAAACATGTTTTGATGGAGCATGTATCCGAAGATCTAAACAGACCTATCAATATAATTTTTCAAAAATTTCAAGAAGTTTTTATTTGTGGACCCTAAATGGGTTATCTTTAGTAACTTGATGTATTCCTATTCTAGATTCAATCATTCCCAATATATTTACACCATCCTAAGTATATTAGGAGATCGTCTATATACCATGATAAATAATTAAAACCAATGCATTTTTGTTTGGATGAAAGGAATCCATGGGACGTTAACACAAGGATTGATTTATATAAATCCTTAAGATATAGATTAAAAATGTCAAGTATTGGAGGGTAACACTCATGTGAGTATTGGACCGGTCTTTGGATGGTTGTTTTAGTGTTTGAGTTTCTTAATAACTGAAACTGGGTACTATTGTATTCCACGGTGAATTCTAGGTACTGGTTCAAATACATACTTGGGAGAAGCTCAAGTCTAGCCATTAGGTTTGGGATACCTTTTGATTATCTAGGTCTATTGGAATAGTAATGCACTAGAATGTTTTTTTTGGAATGGTGGCATAAATGAGTAAGATTTAGTAAGATCAAGAGACATCACCATAAGTTGGTTACAAGCGGTGGTGAGCATGCTCAAAGTGATATTGGGGTACCATGGATAAAAGGTGTTAGAATGTGGATTTAGAGATATAAAATATTAAATTTGAGTGTTCTCAAAAAATATTCATCCAAAATCAGTTCAATTTGAGTTATTTCTACAAGAAATATGTGGTTAGTGAGGAACCACTTCAGGCACATGGTGGGTTGATACAAGTTCATTTTAATGGTTTCTGAGATCTTTTAAAGAAAAATATAGTTTGAATAGTATGAGCTTGTTCAAATAGATTTCAACCATTTCAAACATATTGAGGACTAGGGGTAATATATTCATAAGTAACATATTAAATGTGTTGGGAGCACTGTTATGACATTGAGGTCTTGGATAAATAGGAAATTCTGATAGTGGGGGTACTGCAACTCAGAATTGACCATTAAAAATTAAAATTTATTTTGGATATATCTATATGCTAGTTGATAATTGGATGATTACATGATAATATCTCTTATATATAGGCTAACTCAATGTGCTCAATCATATAGTGGCGTAGCTCCCAATTTGGACCTCCATTATCCTCTAAGTATTATTCTCCCCTATAGTGATGGTGTGCGGCCAAAATAGGCTCTCCTACCATTTAGGGCACATGCCTTGAAGGATATCTTGTGATAATTGATCATTCCCATGTTTTGAATATGGTCAATGATCAACCCAACATTTATGGGGCCCATCATTGAATGACATGGCCATGGGGCTTGTGTCTCCAACATGAATAAAATGAATCAAATAAAAAACATAATTATTAGTCCAAAATACTAATATACACATCCTAACATAACTCAAATGAAACTATTAAATATATTCATCTTCCATATGGAACATAAATTACTTCATACTCCACCAACATCATATTTTACCAATTCTATACTCAATACCTTACTAAACCATCAAGCCAAATCAAATTCTAATGCCTTTATCAAACATGGGGAATCATGAAAATGTTAGGTCATGAAAATGTTAGGTGACTAAATTGTGACACACATGATACATGATACAAGAACAAAACCTATGTTTCCATATTTTTCCAAAATATCAACAAGACCACTAATCACTGCCCGGTGATAAACACTACTTGTCACCCTCTCCACCTCCATCTACACTTCCTGCTACCGGCACCTATAAGGCAATTATATTGAAAATTAAATAATGTTTTATATTTATATTTAAACTTTAAACCAACAAATTATTGAAAACTAAATGATTTTTAAGTTGTGTGATTTACCTTCTCACCACCCGTCATCTATGCATTATCACTAGGGACAGATCTGGTCATCTTATGATATAAATCTACCAATGATTTCTGAAAATTGGATATCTAAGCCCTCTATTCCTAAACTGTGTTTTTCATAAAAACATAATCTATCTGAGCATCTTGAATACAACCAATAGTAAATGAATCTTTAATCCCCGATTGCCTGCTAAAGACCTTAGATGGTAAGGGTCCCAAACCCATCTTGTGCACTCGACCAGGATGCTCCTTCCCAAGCACATTACCAACTGGGTCATCCTAGGAGACTGTGTAGGACTCTGTGGGATTGGTATCCCATAGTTATTTAATTTTTACCTATAAATAAAATATCATTCATATTATAAGTAATATATATTAATATAGTGACAAATAATAATAAGTTATTATAATGAAAAATTAATTCATACCCCAACTTCTTTGGAAGACACATTAACAAAACTCCCATCATATTTTTTATGAATATCCAACCACACTTCTGTTTGGGATGCTTGGTGGCCTAAACTCTATAAATGAATTAAAAAAATATAAATAAAAAATTTAATATATTATATATATAATATTTTCTTATAAATACTTAAACTAATTAAAATATTACTTGAGTCGATCAGCTTCAAGAAAAACTCTTTGACCCCGTAGTGTGAGGGATGATTTGCTTATCCCAACTTGATGCATTATTCCTTGATAGATCCTAAAATAAATAAAATGTAAAATGAGATTAATATAATAATATATATTTAAATACCATGTGATTCTCATCACGATGTCTGTCAATAAAAAATTTTCATTGCTCTAAAGGCACCCCATTGGGTACCTTGACATACATTTGTTGGGAACTCAATGAATTATTTTTGACATCTCCCCATAATCTTATTTTAAAGTATTTACATTTATTGAAAAAAATTCAATGTACACTCTTGTGCTAACACATCAGCAACCCTAAAGTAGAAGAACATCTATACATAGAAATACATTTCAAAAAAATTGTAATTTAATAGCATACTGACATTCAATTACCCCATAATGTATTAAAATTACCATTATCTGTGAATCAAAAACTTCATCCTTCCAAGATGAAGGAATTTGCCTCCAACCATCATATGTAATCAGAAGGGAAACTAGATCCATGGCCAGCTGACCTAGAATCTGTCCAAGTAATCCTATGACATCATCCATAGGGACCCCATAGGAATAAAATGGGACAAATATCTTTAGTATAGTCAGATTCCATACTTCTTAATTTTTCAAATTTTTATTTATTGTTTCATTATTTCCATATTTTATGAACAAACATTTGGTATAAAAAAGGGAAATAAATTTATTCATATTAAAATTTGTAAAAATAACAGTAACCCTCCAGTATCCCCACAAACAACTAGGAGTGGAGCCCTTCTCCCTCACTGTTGAGGCTGCTGAATGGGAAGGAGTCAACTAAGATACTGATGGGATACTCACGAAGGGTGTGAGAGTTGGTGAAGAGGTAAAATAGATGGTGTCTCAGATGCTATAGGGAGGGATACATATGGATTTTCATATGTCGGTGTGGTTTATGGAACAATATAGCACTTCCCCCATGGAATTCCTATCATTTAATATAATAAAATTAAATTTAGAACATATAATTCAAAAAATCTATATAGAAAAAAAATTATAAATGATAAAATATGCACAATACTAACAAAACAATATAAATAAAAATGATAAATAATGAAGAATTTTAAATAATGTTTTCTATTGCATTCTTACTAGAACCGGTTGTATAGAATTCTCTTGAGGATTCCATCCAAATTTTTTTTGTATTTATAAAATATCTACAAATGAAATAAAATGTTTTCTAGGTATAAAATGAATCATCAAAGAAGGTTGTGTGTAACATGTTGATATATAGTTGAAAAAGACTAAAGAAAGACACAACACCATTGGTAAATGATGAAATGGTTGGTATGTGGAGTATCATATAAAAATGGTCAAATATAAAAGGTCTATGCCCATGGTGTGAGGAACTTTGGAGGCCTAACAGTTATCTGGGCTATATAGTGTATTCATAGGGATGTGAGTGTTTCATGTTTGGGTGGGGGATTTGAGATTTTCTCGGTGTCTATTCCATAAGGGAAGTTATATCTATAATTTCTTAAAGGACACAAAAGTTGTCTTGGATTGTCGAATGATTTGTTTTGAAAATGGTATGAACTATAGTAAGTTACATGAATAGATTATAAGGGGGTTTGTTTGATAAATATACAAATTAGTGTAGGGCCACAAGAATTATATTTTATAAGATATGGAAATAGGCTTAAAATCCTGAAACTCCTTGAGCGAGAATATTGGGATGTGGGAATGGGTCAAATGGCCCATGATAAGTCATTGGTCTTGGGGTATCTATGTTGGTGGATCATAGAAGAGAATAATCACTCTCTTTGGGTGTGTTTAGTGTAACTTGGTGATTTTAATTGGGGTAATAGTCTCTCTTGAGTGTGGGGATTTTGAGGGAGTGAGGAGAAATTATTGCATAAGTAAGAATTCCTATTAAAAGGTCATGTAAGACTAAGATAGTGTTGAAAGGGGTACACATTGGAGGAACTTAGTGGATTTTGGTTAGTTCATATATGGACTTGGTTCTTGGTAAGTGATGTGAAGGGGAACAAGAATCCAGTGACATTAGGATATTGAAAAAACCCATGAGGGTCATAATGAGTGGTATGATCATACGATCAAGTTGTGATGTAAGTAAGGCATAAGGGAATGAGATCATTATGGATGCTATGTAGTATATTTTTATGCTTGAGATGAGGCTAGTGATTGGATACATAAGGATAATAGTGTATAGTTACATCTCCTAGGTTATCATCTTTTCTTGATTTGTATATATGTGTTTATCTATGGTATATACCTCATGTTAGTGTGTTTTATCTCATACAGTAGGTCAAATATTAAGATTTTCTCCTTACAACACTTCTAATAATGCTCGATATGTATGTAACTAACAATGGGACTTACCTTATAATAATATGGTTTGGCTTGTGTGGGAGGTTTGAAATTAAGATACTCTCCTAAAACTACTTCCAATATTGATTAGTGGATACGAGATGTGTCAATGGGACCCTACCTAGAGGGAATGATTCAACTTGTGAGAGAGTTTGGATATAATTATTCTATCCTTAAATATCATGTTAAATGTGATAGAGTTTCTATATGATTATCACTAGCTATTGTGATGACCTTCCCTTATGATTTTTATTATGGTTAGTACTAGATATTGAAATTTCATTCTCTAATGGAACTCTAATGACTTGTGGCTACAATAGGTGTATCACTGGAATTGATCAAAACAGGTGAGGTTAAGTGTGGGGGTAACCTATTTAGCACCTGATGACCCAATATGGATTCTAGTAGACAAGTTTCAAGATGAAACCTATAAAACAATTCCCAAATGTTTCATATGATATTCATAACAAAATCAATGTTATACATGTGAAATTTAGTATAAGGAAACCTAAGGTAATCACAATGAAATAAATTAATGATAGAGAGACATAATGTTTTCTATATTTACATAGTAAACATTCTATACATCAAAACCATAGACATGATTCATATCAAAAAAATAAACATGACCTATATTAAATTATTTCACATATTTAATATCAAAACAATATATTAATATAATTTATTTATATAAAAAAAAATAAACATACTCTAGAGGAAAAAATAATGCACCTTCAGCATGCACAATATAATTTATTCTATCATAAATTTATTTCCATCCCCAGTTAACTTAATACATGTGAAGTTCATTTAATTTGATAATGAGACTTTTCAATAAATATATAACTACTAGGAAACAACCAAGACAATACAAAACCCCATAAATAATTCATGTACCAACTCCACACTCCTGCATCACACATCATCACCACAACTATGATCATTACACAACTATATCACACATCATACAATATCACATCTCATTAAAACCAACCAATCTTTAACTGAACAACACACTCTAAATCAAACCCAATTACTACCACTAATGGTATAATCCCCATAGGGACCACATAAAGCACAAAAAATGCATCAATTACATGAACATATAAATGATATTTAAGCATGAACAACACCACATTTAAAATTGAAAAAAATGTAATTCATTAAATTTAATAATTATTAAGGTTTTTATTTTGATGTAATTATAGATTTCCATCGAAAAAAATAGAGGGGTTCACATGAATGAACATCCAAACAAAATAGTGGGGTTCACATGAATGAACATCGAAACACAAATAGAAAATGATAGGGAAAATAATAAGAAGATGATACGTTGATTAATGGTTATATGTTTTTTGATGATCCAATAAGTTAAAATACATAATTTATATGATCAAAGAGAGCAATGGGTGGTGAGGCTCGGGACTAGCGGTGAGGCGTAGTGAGGTTCGGGACCATCGACAAGGTGCAACGAGGGTAGGGCTTCAGGGGGTCATGGGGTTGGGGGTTTGGAAGAGTGGGGGGTTCTGGGGAGAACTGTTGGGTTTTTGAAAAACACTAAAAGTTTTAGTGGTGATTTTTAATAAACCACCAGGAAATTATTTGAAAAAATTTTGTAGTGGTTTAATAAACCACCGCTAAACACTGATTTTGGTGTAGTGTTCTAATTCAAGGATTTCTGATAGATTAAATTAAGTGGAATTAAATCCTTAACCAAAGGCACCTTCAATTATCACTTAATCATAGGTTCCAAAAATTAAGGAAATTTTATTTCATCACTTTATTAATTCAACTCAAATGATTTTTAATTAAATCAATTATTACCTTCTTTATCTGGGTTCAAAATTCCCCTCCCCAAAATGAGATCATTTTTTACAAGGGTGATTTATTCTAATTTTTCCTAGCCTTATTCCATGTGTAGAGCACTGTGCATAGAACTTATTCAAATTGAAATTTGATTTTATTTATTAATAGAAATGCACCCAGTGCACCTTGTATTAGAGACTCATCGTGGGATCCAATTTTTCCGTTTTACTCTACTTCTAAAAGACTTAAATAATTATCAATTTATTTGACTTCTTAAAGTGGTTAAATGTTTTTTTTATAAAAAGTAAGTCCCCTAAGTTCTAGTGAAAACTTATAGTTACCTAAATTCATGATCCTTATTCCACAAGAACTGTCCTTTAACACTCCCAAACTTAATTTCTAAATAGAAAATCCATATATACAATGAAAAATTCCACTCATAAATAACTCATCCTTAATAGTTTCTGGATAAGTGTAACTCTCAACATCCAACAAGAAGTTATCCATTATGAAAGGTAAAATTGAAGGGACAAATGAACCCAAAGAGAGTGGTGGGTTGGAGGTGTGAAATAACTCACCACCAGGTGTGTATGGTTAGAAAAATGTAAAATGAAGAAGTTCGGTGGTGACTCATTGTTTCACTGTTGGTGTTTGGAATAAAGTGAAGGGAGTCACTGCTAGCTTTGGCGTTGAGTCAGAACCTTTGAAAATTTTTGAAAAAATTTGACAATTTTTTTAGAAAAATTTAATGGGGATTTGAAATGACCAACAAAATGACCCCTATCACACACACTTGAAACTAAATATTGTCCTAAATGTTGAATAATAATGTGGGAGATAGTAAAAAAAATTAAAAATAGAATCGGATGGGTGACATGATTTTTCAAAGAGAATATTTTTCACACCTAAAAGAAAATAAAAGAAAAAAACATATATACAAAATAAAAAAAGATGGGTTTATAAGATTTATAGAAGAAACATGACATATGAGTGTAAACAGCAGCAAGATAATAGAAGTGACTACAAGGGTGAAATCATGTTTAACTATTCAACTCAACTATGTTTTTAAGTCTCTCATATTAAAGAACATAATCACCCATAAATATGAAATTTCACAACATTTTAGAAGAGATCAAGGGGTATCCCACACACTTAACATCATGCAGTAAATTGTTAAAAATAATCATTAAAATAAAACTAAAAAATAGAAAAAAATGCTTCCCTGACTATGTGATCTTTTCCATTAAATTCCATTCAATAGATCCTCTTCTGCAGCTCTAAATGGTTACTCCACTTAATTTCATGTAATTTTAGAAAATTAATCATAAGAATATCTAATTTAAAGATCAAAAATATCAACCCAAGGGATGAGTGAACGAAATTTTATCCATATGATGTAGTTGAATGCTCCCTTGGTTTTTTTTCTGAGTTTATGGCAGTAATAACACTCAGAAGGTCATTAGACACCATCAGACACACAAGATAACAGGCTGGAGAAAAATGTAGCAATAATTAATTTTATTGAAAAAGAAAAATAAAATTAAAACACTAAGAAACCAAGGGTTAGTTACCATGAAACACTGAGTTTATAGTCTTCAGTTAGACTTAAAATATCTCATTCTTCCAGTAGAGATATGGAAGCCAAGCCCTTTGGGTGCCCCTCAAAGAAATGCTTCATCCTCTGACCATTGACCAAAAAAGGTCTATTCTCCTCTCCAACCAACTCCACCTATAAATTAACCAAAATTATCACAATGTTAAAAGGTCTTGACCACTTGGTCTTCAACTTACCAGAAAAAAGATTAAGTTTAGAATTAAAAAGTATGACCCTCTCACAAACCTTGAAATTCCTGTTTCTAATGATTGAATCATTAAAAGGCTTTGTTATTTGTTTATAAATTTCATCATTCTTATAATACTCTCTTATAATCCTCCCCCATATCAATCAACTCCAAAAACCTCCTTTTACCAAGAGACTTGAAATAAAAGTTTAGGGCCTTCACTACCCAATAAGATTTTTGCTACAACTCAACAGGCAAATGACATGTTTTCCCAAAAAGAATCATGTGTGGTGACATCCATATGGGAGTCTTGTAAGAAGTTCTGTAGGCCCAAATAGACTCATCCAGCTTTACTGGTCAATACTTCCTAGAGATAGACACTGTTTTCAAAAAAATGTGCTTAAGCTAACTATTTTACATTTATGCCTTCCCACTAGACTATGGGTGGTAGGTGGTGCCTATATTATGTGATAATATATATTTATCCATCAAAATATTGAACTTATAGTTTTTTAAATGAGTATCATTGTTAGTGATGAATGATCTAGGCACACCAAACATGGAAAAAATATTTTTCTTAATGAAATTGACTAAACTTGTAGTAGAGTTGTTGAGAAGAGATACTACCTCAACCCACTTAGAAACATAGTACACAACAACCAAGAAGTACTCATTCCCATAAGAGGATGGGAATGGTCCCATGAATTCCAAGCCCCAGACATCAAAAATTTCAACCCCCAGAATTATTTTTGAGGCAAATCCTACCTTCTTCCTATATTTCTTATCATTTGACATTTTTTACAATCTATTACCAACCTCCTAGAATCTTTGAACAAAGTAGGCCAGTGGAAACCAATTTTCAAAACATTTGTAGTAGTCTTCTCTCCTCCATTTTGGCCACCCCGAGGTGACGAATGGAAGCTCTTAAGTATGGGAATAATCTCCTCCTCAGCCACACATCTCTTCAAAATTCCATCAGCACACCTCCTAAAGAGAAAAGTTCATACCAAAAATAATATTCAATTCATAAATGAACATCTTATTTTTTTTGTGTGTGAGAGTTCCTTGGGCATGACACCTACTTCCAAATATTTGGCATAGTATGAAAACCAAGAATACTACTTCACAGAAGTAGAAAACAACTGTTCATTAGGAAATGAAGTGTTAATCTCTCTTGGCGCCTCATTTGGGATGTTTAGAATCCTATAAAAGTGGTCCGCCACAATATTCTTATCCCCTTTATTATCTTTTATTACCATAATAAAACTATTGAAGGTGTAGGGTCCATCTAATCAATCTAGATTTTGAATCCTTCTATGCCAGAAAGTACTTCAGGGCAGCATGATATGTGAAAATGATAACTCTATATCCTAGCAAGTACTTCTTGAACTTTTCCAAATCAAATATTATAGTATCCAATTCATTTTCATTGGTGTAATAGTTCTATTGGGCATCATCCAGTAACTTTCTAGCATATTAAATGACATGAAACTTCATATCCTTACTCTTCCCCAGAACATCTCCTACTACTAGATCACTTGCATCACACATCACCTAAAAAGGGAGATTCCAATCAGAGGAAGTGATTCCAGGTGAGGTGGTTAGTTTCTCTTTGAGTAGATTAAATTAATCTATACATTTTTCATCAAAGAAAACGAGAGTTTCCTTAACTATATGGGAGAACAGGGGTCTATTAATCTTTGAGAAATCCTTAATGAACCTCCTATAGAACTCAACATTACCCAAAAAACTTATGATTAACTTGACATTTTCAGGTGGGGGAAACTTTTAGATGACCATAAATTTGGAATTATTGACCTCCAACCCCCTCTTAGATACTTCATGACCCAAAACACTCCCTTTAGTAGCCATGAATTGGAACTTTTCCCAATTCAATACCATATTGGTCTCTTGGAATCTCTCCATCACAATTTATAAATTTTCCAAGAAGTTATCAAAATCACTTCCAACTACTGAAAAATAATCCATGAAAACCTCAATTATCCTTTAAATAATATTTGAGAAAATTTCCATCATGAACCTCTTAAATCTGGAAAGAGCACCACACATGCCAAAGGGAATCTGCTGATAGGTGAATGTCCCCAATAAACAAGTGAATCTAGTTTTCTCTTGATCCTCAGGAGAAATAAAAATCTAGTTGTAACTAGAGTAACCATCAAGAAAGAAGAAATATTCACTGTCTACCAATATCTCCAACATTTGGTCCAAAAATATCATGGGAAAGAGGTCTTTTATTTTGGAAGAATTTAACTTCTTGTAGTCTATACAAACTCCCCATTTTTTCACTTCTCTTATTTGAATTTATTTATTCTTCTCATTAGTGAGCACTATCAATCCACTCTTTTGGGTACCACTTGGATAGGACTTACCCAGGGGCTATCAGAAATGGGAAAAATTATCCCAGCATCTAGAAATCTAATCACTTCTCTGACTACTTCCTTCATGTTGAGATTGAGTCTCTGTTGGGGTTATACTCTAGACTTGCACTCAGGTTCCATGAGAGTTTTGTGAATGTAGAAGGTTGGTCTAATCCCCTTTATGTTTTCTATTTTCCATCCCATGATAGGATTTTATTTCCTCAAAGCACTCAATATATTTTCCTCTGGACTTACTTCTAACTTAGAGGAAATTATAATAGGAAGGGTGGAACTCTCTTTTAAAAAGAAATATTTGAGATGTATAGGGATGGGATTGTGTTCAAGAATGGGTGGTGATTCACTAGATAAAAGAAACTTAAGCCTATGTGGGCTAAGGTATTCATGCTACCTCTTGAGGGAGGAAGTATAGAAGGCTTCCTCCTCACCATATGAACTTCCATACAAATTTTACTCACACTTAGAATACTCTCTTAGGTACAGAATATGTTCCATAGAAAACTCATCTAGGTTTTTTAGAAACTCTCCCTCAAACTCATTAATAGGTTCTCTCTCCTTACTTTATTTGATCAACATGAAAGTAGTATCTGGAATCTCAGGTTCACCATTGATATCCTCTATCATCTTTAGAAAATCCTCTTCCTCCTCATCAACAGTACCCTTAACAACTAACAACTAATCCTTGGGAAATATTGGATGGGTGGGTTCTTTTATTTTATTAAACACATTGAATTATTCTCTTTGTTTACCCAAATTGAAAATCAACTTACCCTTAGAGACATCTATCACAAATCCCCCTACGGTGAGGAAGGGCCTACCAAGGATGATTCGTACATCCATGTCACACTCCATATCAAGAATGAGAAAGTCAAGAAGCAGAAAGAGTTTTCCTACTCCCACTAACAAATTATCAACCCTACCCATTGGATGACTAATGGATCTATTAGAAATCTGTATCAAAATATTGGTGGGATGGGGAAATCCTAATCTCAGGTGATAGAAACATGAAAAAGGAATCATATTGATACTAGAACCAAGGTCACAAAAATATTTGAACTCAACCCCTCTATCCCTAAAGGGACAGGGGATGATAAAGCTCCCTGGGTCCTGAAGCTTATGAGGTATCTTATTTTTCAAAACAGAATTACACACCTCTATTGAGATATATGAGGAAAACTCTTCAAGGATCTTTTTATTTGAGAATATTTTCTTGAGTTATTTTAAGTAAGATAGGATTTGAATGATAGCTTCTAGTAATGGTATCTCAATTTTATGCTTTTTAACCACTTTGAGAAATTTTAGTAATTCAGAATCATGTGTTGGTTTTTTAATCCTTTCAGGAAAAGGGACGATAGGGTAAAAGTTTCTCAAATTGGGGGAATACCTATAGCCTATTATTAAAGAATTTTTTCCCTTTATTTTCTGTATTTTTCAAGACATTTTCCATGGTATTTTTATCTAGAATAGAAGGAATTAGAGGTTCCCAATATTTCTGCCCAATTTTACAGATTCAGTATTTTCCAGATTAAATTTTTTAGATTCATCCAGTTTTTCATTTTTAGAAGTTTTGAGTTCTTTACTAGGATATTTGTGGATTTGTAAACCACTTATGGTGGTCAAAACTATTTAATTTTCTCTTTGGTTGGATTCAATGGTACTAAGAATCCAACCTTCTTCTCTATTTCCCACATCCCTAGCCAACTGCCCTATTTGAATTTCTTTATTTTTCATTATTGAATCCATTTAAATTTGATCAAAATCATTTTTGGTATTTTTTTCTTCAGACCTCCCTATTAACTGATGTAACATATCCCTCACCTCATCTTTGGAATTATATTACTCATCCTTGGGTTGGGGTTAGGGTTGGAACTATTGCCTAGGAGACTGCTGAAATCTAGGAGGGCCAGTAGGTTGAATGATTCTTTTCTCTCTCTAGGAAATGTTTGGGTGGTTCCTATACCCTATATTATGGGTGTTTGAGAAAGGGTATTCCCGACACTATATCCTAATACCATATACAATAAATTTTTCATTATAATGATATTATAGAGGCATGTCAAAGTTCAGACAACAAGTCTGTGAGTTCCCATAAATGCCATAGTGATGACATTTCTCCCTAAGGGTGGTGTGGGTATTCTCATTGAAGAAGCCAATAGCTTGGGCATCAGTTTGAGGGTATGGGGTGGTTTATTTACAAATAATGGTTCTTCTTCAAGAGCACTTTTACTGGGAGTTTTGATCTAAAGTGTTGAAATTCTATTTAGGATTCTTAGTTGTCCTATCACTAAATTCCCCTCTAGCAGACCAGTCCACCACGGTTTGGTGGTAAGTGGTGAGGATGTTGTAAAATGTGTCCATTAGGAATTGAGTAGTGCACTGGTGGTTTGGACAGTGCCTAATAAATCCCTAAAACTTGTCCCAGGATTCATGAAACCGCTCACCCTCATCTTGCAAGAACCCAATGATCATATATCTAATCACATATGTCAACCTCATAGTATATAATTTCATGGTAAAGGAATTTTAAACTTGATCCTAGGTGAAAAAGATCTCACCCTCTAACTATTGGAATCAAGTCCTAGCATTTCTCTTGAGGCAGAAGAGGAAAACTCACAACATCATCTCTTCTTTACTAAGGCCACTAAGTGGAAGGTGCTAGAAACTACAATAGAAAGCTCTAATGAAGTCAAAAAAGTATTCACTAGGAATTCCATTGAAGGTCGGCAGCTGACTCAGTATGGACTTCTTGATTTCATAGTTTCTTGATATTGGAGGGATTTGAATGCATGGAGGATTATTAGAGATAGAAGGAATTAGGTACTCTTTCAGACAGTACCTCTCCATAATTTCATTGCCAGGTAAGTTCATGTTTTCAGGAAGTAGATAATTCAGGTTTTGATTTTCAATTTCCCTATTTTATTCCATTTTGACTTCCTTTTTGTTCTTTTTCAAGTTTTTTAGGTGATTTTAAATTTTAGGGTTGATAGGTTCTAAGTTTTAATACTTAGACCTGGTTTTCATGCAACAGGTGATTCATAGATTTGTTTTACATTTATTTTGAATTTTTTTATATTTTTTGACAGATTTTTTGTATTTTTTTTACAGTTTTGTTTGTATTTTTTTGATTTTTTTGTGTTTTATATATTTTTTTATTTTTTGGTTGTTTTTTATGTGATTTTTTTTGTTTTTTTAAACGATCACAAGAGGCCTCCCGGAAAACAATGCCAAAATTTTCACACCATACATCATTGAGCACGAGCGAAAAATTAAAAAATTATAAACCTACTTACTACCTATTATAGTGGTAAGACAAGGTTGAATCAATGGGAGAGATGAGTTATACTTAAGAAAAAACAAAAACAAACTAAATAAAAGTAAAAGTACACAAAAAACCAACAAACAAAGGATTATGGTTGTGAAAGTGTGAAGTGAATGAAATTTTTTGTGGATGTGAGAGTGAACAAGTGATAAGGTAGAGCATTCAGGCAACAAAATAGACACACAAGAAATTAAAATAAGTTTTGAACAATCAATGGATAGGTATGGGTAAGTCTATTGGTTGGATTCAATTTGATTTCCCTGGTTCATGCACTTAAACCAAAATACCTGATTCAAAGTGGTTTACTATATTTTTCATCTGGTCAACCTGTGATTGTTTGATTTCTATAGTTTTCAACTGCAGTAATATTACAATAATCATTTGAAAAAGAATTAGAAATCACTAAGTTCAACATGTCAGTTGAACTCAGTGTGTCTCTCTAGATTGAGCATGATTTACATCTCCATGGAATCCCCAGATAAAAGTTAGTTTGAATTAATATTCAAGCAAGATCGGTTTTCACATAATCTTTATGTTTTGAAAATATGACTGTACAAAAAAATGTGAGTGAGAGAGATCCATCAAAAGATGAGTGCATAAATAAGAGAAAGATAAATATAACTGGATATCCTATTCCCCCAGGAGGATTAGCTGGAGATCTTGGTCGGAATCATCATTTTAATATAATTTAAAACAAAGCAGCTCATGTCTAAGAATAATGCACAAAATAGAGTAAGGTGATGAGTATTTTGTCTCCCTATTTGATCTCTTGAAATCTTCAAATTTTATTTTGTGCTTTACTCCTGCCTAATGGTAATGATGAACTCTCTAGACCTCCCACCCTGGGACATAAGAATTTAAATGGTTGGTATCCTCTATCTACTTATCGGCTGTGAAGTTATGAGTGTGTTGGGGATGGAAGTCTTGGATGTTGAAGAGGTCGATGGATGGTGAAGTCTCTAATTCAACTACACTCCTTGGCATGTGTAACTCTCTCGAATCATGCAGATCACTTACCTAGCCTCCACATGGTTCTTTCACGATGCCATTTTCCCCTTACTATCACCAAAGCATATGCTCCTGTAACAGAATGAACGATCTCCCTCACCATAAACCTCGATGCCCATGAAATAGAAAAACACATAGCATAAATAATTTAAATAGGTATTAGCATAAAAAATATTTTAATATACATGTTATAAAATAATTAATATATATATATATATATATTCTCTAAAAAAACTTATTATTACTAACTAGATAAATATATAAATAAAATACTTAATTATTTTGAATAACTATTACTTAATTTAATTATTATATACATAATAAAAATAATTACTAAATATGTCTATACATATATACACCTTATATAATTAATCTTTTTTAATTTAATTATATTACTATTATTATTATATCAATTACATTATTTATTATATATATTATACTATATATCTTATATGTTATTATATATATAATATGTATTATATTATATATAAAATATATAAAAAATGAAAAATAAAAAGAGATAAGAAGTGGGGGGTCGCGGTGAGGGACGGTGTAGTAGGGGTGGGTTTCGACAGCTCTCCAGTAGCACAATAGTGACATAAGGCAGGGCAGAGGGAGGCAAGTCTGGTTAGGGATGTGTGGGTGGTGGTGGCGGCTTTAGGTGGAGACGCGACAGATGGGGTTGTCTTGTGGCGGAGAGGCATAATGAGGTATGATTTCACAGATAGGGGATGGTGCTGACAAGGTGGGGTGAAGATTTAGGAGGCAAGACATAGCTTTCGACATCCAGATCTGAGATGACATGATCTGTAAATTGGATTTGTTTTTGGAATCAACTCTCTTCTTAGGTTGTGTTATTCGGATCTAGATGAGTGAGGATGATCTGTTGTTGTTGAATCTATGAATTTTTGGTTGAATTTTTGTTGAATTTTTTATATTGATGCTATTTAATGTTGCCAACGGTGAGTCGCAGATGGGAAGGGGGCTGGCGGTATCTCATGGTGTAATGGTGACTCATTGATTAACCATTCATGAAGCAGTTGTGGTGGTGGTATGGGAGCACTGAGATTTGAACCACCACTGGAAAAGGAAATGGGGGCTTGGGATAGTTGTGGTGAATGAGAAAAAGGAACAGTGATGGTGGGTGCTTTAGGGAAAGGAATAGACAGTGGAAGTGGCAGTAGATCAAAGGAACGGTGACTCAACAAGTCACTGTTGATGAAGGGTGGAATGGTGGTAGTGGCTCAATGAGTCATTATTGGGGAATTAGTGGAAGAGTGGCCAATAGCAGTTGAAGTAACTCAATTAGTCACTGCTGGGGGTTCTGAAAATGGGTGTACCTACAACAACAAACAAAATCAGAAAATTAATTACAAAATATATTACATAATTAATTAAACTAAAAAATTTAATAAATTAACAAATACATTAAAATTGTAATTCACAGAATAAGTAATTCATTGCATATTACAATTTATTGACAATTAATTTTTAAAAATAATAATTATGTCGGTTTGCATAAGTTAATTAATAAATTAATTAATTAAATAGTGACTGAAATAAAAGTATTAAATTAAAATTTTAAAAAATAATTTACTAAAAATATTTAATGAATTGAATTAAATTAATAAAAATTAATTTAATTATTAAAAGTATCAAAAACTAAATAGTAATTTATTTATTCACAATTAAAAATAAATAAATAAATAAATTAAATAAATAATAAAATATTTATTTTGAAAAACAATGAAATGAAAAAAATGAAACAATAAATATAATTAACAAATATAGTTAAATTAAAAACAAAAGAATAAATAATGAAAGTTAAAAACAAAAATAATTATTTAATTTCAGAATTATTTAAAATGGAAAAAATAATCATTAAAATAAATGGTTTACATAAAATTTTATTATTTTACAAGCTATGAACAAAAACAAAACAATTGTTAAATATTAATTAAATTAAATATTTTTGAGATTTAAAATATACTAAAAACAATAAAATTATGTGGAATATTATATTAAAATGTATCCACATCATTATTCATCTTCCACAATTAGACTATGATGATTCGAAAAGTTAAATAAGTGAAGAATAAAAATAGGAGACTGTCCAATGGGATAGTAGAAGATAAGACCATCATTTAGGAGATGAAATAAATCTTTTACATCACTTATGGAGAGGATGGACACCTTACAATCAGTGCTTCTACTTCCACTATTCCACCTCCTACCTCTTCAATTGATACAGAGATGAACAAAGCTACTATAAAGGAGGAGAAACATTCCATCTTGGGTGATCTTATTTTTTCTCATCGAGAGGAGATTCAGAAGATTAGGAAACATGGTGAGAACATATATAAATTGGTTAATGATTTTTTGAATGAGGATCGAATTGATAGAGAGACTATCACTAAAGCCATAAAATATCACCTTTCCAAAGTATATACCAAGAATGAGAAAATTTCTCATTTTATGTTTGTTGATGAAAATATAAGGATTCTTATTATATCCAGGGTCTTCAAATTATAAGTGAACCAACTCAAATTTTTGTCCCCTCTGCTCAATATTTTCATAAAAGAGAAGAAAAAATTCTTCACAACAATGGATATAGGTGGAATCCTAATTATAGATTTTTTGAACCTTATGAAGAAGTTTGTGTATGTCTTTGGGACTAAAATGGTGGAACTTGAAGCCATTAATATGACTGCTTTCGATTTTACACCTTCTACGACACCCCTGCCTCTTAAGTTTTATCCCATAAACATGTCTCCAATTGAGGCTATTCGGAATCCCTAGCTAGTTATGATCTGAGATATTTCCCATCCTACCTCTACAACCTCAGCTTCCACTTATGTACCTCTTGTCACTAGAAAATGGAGAGACCCAGTTTTCCCATCATCCCATTGAGTTTCAAGTGATTATGATTCTTGTTAGACTTTGATAGGGATTGAATTTTCCCTTGTATTACTTTTTGAGATGTAATTCCTGACATTTTAATTTAATGAAAATTCTATTATATTATTTTTTACTAGTATTTATTTTATTTTCTTATCCTTTTGATAATCCTAAAATGGGTATAATTATTTAATGGAATGTAAGAATTTAAAGTATGCCTTAATTATTTTTCAAAGTATTCCTAAAAAAACGAATCACATTTCTTAAGATTTTAAGAAGAACATTCTTTATTTTCTTATATATTTTTCTCTTATTTGTTTTACATGGTTTTAAAATTCTATTATTTTTTATCATAAAATGGAGGGATATTGTCATAACATCCTTATTTTAATGATCACAAATTATGCTTATTATATTTATATTAAGATTAATGTTTTATGATAGTACATATTTTTTGAAGAAACTTGGCTAAGTACAGATCTAACTTTATATAAAAAAATATTCCATCGGTTATGATGATCCACTATTAGTCTAATCAAAATCTATTGGTGAACTGGATTTATTGATAAACTAGATCTATCAGTGGACTTGATCTATTAGTGAACTATATCTACCGATGGACTACATCTAATGATGGAGCATCTAATATTGAGGAAATATATCTCTAGACTCTACCACTAATGGATCTTCCATTGGTGACATCTACCACTTGTTCATAAGATCTACTACTGACAGATCTATCATTGATAGATCCACTGTTGATTTGGTCTACCGCTGTTAGATCTACTGCTAGTTTAGATGATCTACCACTGGACCATGCTACCACTGGTCTATACAACCATTAGATGTGATCTACTGTTTGTCTAATATACCACTAGAGATGATCTCTTACCAGTATGATACCATTGATGTTTTGTCTCTTATTCTAATTTAATTCCTCCAATGGATATTTTAAAAAATTAAATTCTTTTAGTCTCTCATTTATCTATTAATCATTATTACTAAACCAATATATGGATACATTGAAGAAAATTGCATTGTTTCCTATTTTAGTATTTAGTATGAGGATCCAGAATACTTAATTATTATTGTTCAAAAGATAACTGGACCTGGAAACTTACGAATTTTTAAGAACTCCCTCATGTGTGGTGCTGGTGTGTGGGAGTTTTGAATATAAAGAAGAAAAAAACCATTATACATATAAACAAATACAAATCCTAATACACTTTTTTGTTGAAGGACCCTAGACATCTACAAACCATAAAAAGAAGTATTTTTATATAATCTTTGATACTCTATTTTCCAACACTTATTAAAGAACCTATTCAATCTCCCCACAAAGAAAAATACGAGGACTTGTGAACATATGAATCTATTTAGATTTATCAGCATCATCTTTTCTCATCTCTACTCATTTTCTCTTTTTTTATGCTTTACTTTTGAGTATTATGTTGTATTACTCTATTTATTGGTATAAAAAATATTACGTGATTAAACTAAAGTGTTCTTGACAAATTTCCTCAAACCTATTAATTTCTATACCCACAAAAACTATAGAAGAGGTCATGTGTGACCTATTTATTGTTTTCTAACCCACATATAATTGTGGTAGAGGCTCCTTCCTACACAAACTTGTGTGATATTGATTATAAAAATTGATCTAGGTTGTTGATCAAGTTTATAATCTAATAAAAAGTTTGTAAGTAGGTGATATACAAATAGAGGGTATTAAGTCTCATATTGAGACCAAACCCCTTATTTTATCTCCACTATGTTATATATTAGTTTTGTTTTATTTCTTTATTTTCGATGTTAAAAACCATTTTGTTTGAAACCTGGAACAAAAAATTACTTTTATATTTAGTCTTAATTTCTGTTTTTATAAAGTGTTTGATTAATTAATTTGATTTCAAGATTTAAAGTGATTCAAAAGATTATTTTAACTAATTATTAATTCTACTTTGAGAAATTATTTGAAATATCAAACTTATAAAATCATACTATTTTGATTAACTAGGTTTTATTATTAACTTGTGGAAATAGTTTTAAATTGTTTGAAGTAGAAATTTTTATTGGGAACTCAATTCACCCCCTCTTGAGTTATAGATGCACGCCTATCATAGAGCAAGGAAAAATAATTATTTCTTAAGTTAAAATGAAGTAATATGGTTGAACTAGGATGTCTTCCGAAGAGGAGTGCATACAAAATATTTTGTTACTTTTAAACGAGGGTAAAAAATGTTTTTTTATAAGAAAATGATTGAATGGAAATTCAAATTCAAATGATTGAAAAAATATGATATTAAAAGGGTGATTAGGTCAGTGTCAGTTTCTTATTTTAATGCTATCCTTTTCCAATTTAATTCAAATATCTTCTTCTAAGTTGATTAAAGTCAGTTTCCATAATTATTTCCTCTCACTTCCTTGGTGAAGTTATGGTAGTGAGAGAAAACCTTACCGAGATCTTAGTTTGGTAAAATCTTCATCCATGTACAAAGGAGTTGTATTGAATATCCTCAATTAGGGAAATACCCAATCAGGTCTTGTTTATCCCAAAAAATCATGAAAATACACTACCCCTTTTACACGTACTGACGATCGTCGAGTACTTCACCACTAATCCCATGTTTATTCCATCGTATATAAACCAGAAATCAGTGGAGGGAGATAATGATTATTTTACCAAGGAAAACATAAATAATAAAATTAAAATTCAAGAAGGATTTCACTTGATAATAAAATCCTCTATTTTAAACTGAAAACATCTTTGAAGAACAAATAAATTTCATTCAATTAAATCCAAGAACTCAATCATTACCAAATAGAAAACCAACACTTCCCCAATCATACAAAATGTTTAACCCACCATGGTAAGGGTAATCTAGATGAATGGGTAATAATAATGCATTACAAATATATGGAAAAAAATAAATAAAAGAGCGAAAGCTGAAAATTTCTCCTCCTTGGTGTCCTAGAAGGAATGGGATGGAATGAGAGATACTTTGAGAGGGAGGAGATCTCGTCCTTTTATATCCAGAATTTGTCCCCATAATTTTGATGCATTGTAGCCCCATTAAATAACATATTCACGAATTTCACCCTTATTTAATGTTGTTTATAATTATCTTGGGAATTTACCCTCAAAATATAAGTGGATGTGGACAATTATTCCGAGAGTAATTCTTGTTTTACTATGACTATTTATTCTATCCATTCAGAATCTCCAAATCTAAAACCTCTGGATTATGATGATTTAATGACCCCTTAAACGAACAATTCATGCATCCTCTAATTCATTAAATTGGTTAAAAAGTTCTTGTGTGTCCACCCACCGAATTTTAGAGCATGTGGGACCACCATGAACGACTTATAGACCCCACACAAAAATTGGTAGATCTGTAAAGAGTTTTATTGGTCCCCCTTGTGAGCTTCTTTTGAGGTTCCATATGGTCGATTCATATTTTGGTCCAAAAGGATGAAATGAAGATCTAGATGTGTAGAAACTTGAAAAGAAATAATTTTTCAATTTTTATTAGTGTAGAAAATGTTATGGCCAAAATACATAAATGATGTAAAATAGTTAAAAACCCGAAATGGGCCATTTTTACTGTTCAACTCAAAATAACACCAATATCATAAAAATGCATCAATTCATCTTAAAATAACAATTTTGGGGGTTTAAAACAATTAATTTCAATGTAAATTTAATTGAAAACACTTTATATATCAATACCTCTACACTTAAATTGTGCTTGTCCTCAAGTATGAAATCTCAATATAGAATTCAGAGGACACCAATGTTACTAATATTCAAATTCCAAAGTAATAAAATTTAACAATTTTTAATTTCAAATAAAAAATTCAAAAATCCACATAAAATATAAATTTAATTTTCCATTTTCAATGAAAAAAATAATTCATGTATTTTCTTTTTCCCCCTTGAAAAAATGGAACTTCTTCTTTCTTTCATTCAACCTTATCAATTCTTTAATATTAGGCATGCCACATCATGATTTACCTCACCTTGGAATTTTTACAATAATATCTCATGATGAAATTCAAGTAGAGTTATGTTCATATTATAAGAACATGCAACTTATCCATAAGCTTATAAAATAACTAATTTCTCCAATTTATAAAGACAAAAATTATATAAAATCATGAGGACTTTTCAATAAAGGTTCAAATGACTCTGAGGATTAAGGTTGGTAGGATTTGATATTTTAAAAATTTAGGCTCAAGGAGGAGGTTTACCTCTTAAGTACAATGCATGATATCAAAAGTGTAATGAAATTCTCTTCTTTAATGTACCAACACCCACTTCCCCCAAAACTCAAAGTAAGGTAATGCACAAAGTAAAGCATAATGAATGATTAGTGAACCCTCTTGATTTTTTTATTTTTTTTATTTTACTTCAAATTATATGATTAGATAAATCCTCACAACCATAACCTAACCACATACGAATAGATGATCGTTGGTCTGGAAAATGGTGATTTTTTGTTCTCCAAAATCATAACCCATTTTTCTTTTTCTTTTTTTTTTATTATTTTTGTTATTTTTGTCATTTTTTTAATTCAAGAGGGGAAAACAATGAAGTACAATGAATGAATCCAAAACATTTAATAGTTCCGATAATAACACCCCACACATTTTTCTTACAATATAAATCATCCCTTCCATGATGAATTTCTTCACACCCACACTTCATCATTAAAATATCATGAAAATACCAAGATTAGGGTAAGAATGGATAAAAATGGCTTGAAACATGCCTCATCCCTATAAAGGTAATTCATGGTCTTGATGGGATAAAATAAGGATTGATGTAAAGGTGGACATTAAAAATAAGGGATTTTAAATAGATATCTCAATCTTTTTAAATATGTTTTTTCACAGTCATAGCTTCAACAAGTTCAAATGAAAGTTCTGTTCAGTGACATGTCCCAAGACCACTCAAGAAATATGCTCAAGAATAAATAGGAAGTACTTGGTCTAAAAATCCTATCGAGAATGAGACATATGATATTGGAAAATCACTCAAGGCATGATCAATAGTAACAAATTAATTCACATGGATTTCTGAAATTCAAAGTATAAAAGATGGTAGGGAAATTTCATTTACATGAATCAATCAATTCATTCAAATCATGAGTCATCATTTCAATATCAATGTTTCATTTTAAAAATTTATTTTTCCATTTTACTCATTCAATATCATTAACATTAAAATCTAAAACATGGTATCAGAGGGTTCCTTAGAAACTCATGCCTCCTAGATAAGTCAAGTAAGAATTAATTCAAGTGTGAGCATGCAATTTTTATCATTAAAGCTCAAAATATGTTTTGGACCAAAAAATGAAAGGAATTTAAATGATAATCATAAAAAGTGAAATCCCTTTTGAATTAAATATTTTGAAATATTCCTAAAATTATTGGGGCTTCCTTATTCCATCATGATCCCACAAAAGAAAAATTACTCAATTAATCACAAGGATTATTTCATTTAATCTCAAAATGAAAAGAGGGAGTAGGCTGCATGCTGGACTAATTCTTAATACTAAATTTGAAATCTAAATTCATAATATTGAAAATTAAATTACTATAAATTAATCAAAGGATAAATCTTGGTATGATCCCCCAAGTGGGACCTAGAACATTTTACTACCTCCAGAGGGCAGTACCTGCTTTTATCCATAATCTTTTGGCAGATGAATCTTCTTTGATTTGAACCACCACATGTGGCTTTTCCCAGATTGCAATTAATCGTTCTTATTGAGGAGGAATACATGGATATAGTACACCAAATCCACCCCCTTATCAATGTGGTACAACTTTATTGGCAGGGTTTGGATGAATTACAGAGCCTCATACTTATTTGTTGCTACGTGTGCAACATTCCCTTTTCCTTCTTGTGCCCCCTCTAGTAAATATTCAGTGTGTTCAGGGAGCTCTAAATATTCCTCAACAGGTGAAATTTATTTCCCCTCATCCTCCTCTAATGAATAATATGAGATGACTGAATCTAAAAATTCAAAAATATTAGGGGTGTTCCTCAAATTAGTTCTAATAAAATTAAAAGAGTTTGAGTTTATTATTGTATCATCTCCCTAAGTTGGTTAAACTTTAATCTCATCTTTAATTGAATGTGACTCTTTGATTTGATCTTCACTGGATGGAGGTAGGTAGTCAGGCTTCTCCACCTTGATTTTGGCTTTGACAAAATGGATGTCTTCAGTGAAATCCAGGAAGAACATTGGAACTTCCTTCTTATCCTTGAATCTTTTTAAGTCAACTTGGAGTTCATCGACCATGGCCATCAAATCTTCCGGTGAGATCCATATTGCTATGCCTCTTTCCACCTGCTTGACCATTATCATCAGTGAAACATCTCTTAATTGGAGTAAATCCTCAGTGTAGTCTATTTCTTCCTCCTTTATGTTTGATTAATTGTTTTGTAACACCCCACGTTTTCATAGTATGTTATCTCTTCAAAGAAATTCAATAACTTGCGTTACACATAAAACCGAGTTCGAGCGCACCAAAACTTACCAAACTAGCCGTTCAAAAAGTGGTTATGAATAGTATTAACTGAATTTTGAATTTTATACACTTCATATATTTTTAGAATTCATATTATGTGTTTCTTAGACATAATATAAGAACAAATTTATTTTTTTAGATAAAAGAAGTATTTTTCAAAAAATGCAATTTTACCGCCTTTTAATGGAGAACCTTTTTAAAACCAATATTTGACACTTTTATATATTAAATTTAATGAAATTAAATTATTATTTATAATCGGGAAATAAAAATTTAGTTTGGATAAATTTTTGGTACTTTTCTAATAACTTGCATATTTTGATGAATAGTAAAAAATACTAAATTTTAATTAAAAATAACTTTTTTAATTGAAATAATTTATATTGTTAAATTATATATTTGAGTGGTTTTAAAGTATTATTAGATTATATTTTTATCATTTAATATAATTTAGGTCATTGGATGTAATTTCACAATTAAACGGAACATAAATAAGTGCAAATCTTTTGATAGTTATTGTTTCTTGAAAACACGCTTTTTGTTTTGACAACAGGAATTAATTTTAAATTAATATATTCTACTTCTATTTTTTGAATTTAGAAAAATGGATTCCATATTTGGAATCATGAGGTCTAGATTTTGTAAATAGGTAACTTTTATTTTTGGACATTATGAATATTTATTTCAGTAAATCTCTTATTTACCATTGTTAAAGGGTAGATATGGTAAATAAGGGTAAAAAAATATTATTATAATAATATTAAATTACCCTAACATGTGTAATATTCCTATTTTTTGATAAATTTACAGCCATGTTCATCCTTGGGTAGATTTTAGGACCCCATGGAGCCACTTGAGAGTGATAATGACACTTTATATTAATTAATTTAAAGTAAAGACAAAAATGACATAAACATATATCTTTTAGTAAAATAATTTTTACAAGGGGTTATATAAGTTATCTTTTTGAATATAAATATTAATTTGAAAGATAAAATTATTTCCTACATCATGGTGGATTTTTATATTTTTTAGACATAAAATTAATAAAATTATTTATGACATAATAACGATGCATTGTTTACCTCATTAAAGAATGATGTAAATAAATGAGATTATAAAAATTAAAACAATATCCAAAATCTATCCAATTCTTATTGAATGATTTTATTTCAAACATGAGTCATATTATATTTTACTTTAATGAGTTCTTTACCTTTATAAACCGAAAATAATTATATAATAAAATAATATTTTCAAACATTCATAAAGAGCCCCTCCTCCCCCCTTATAAAAAGATCTCAAATCTAACCCATTTCTCACACCTCTAAATCCCCTTGTATCATCCAACCTCTACCCAATTATGCTAACTACATCCCTATATTACTCTTATAATCCTTACCTTAGGAAAGAGGCACTTCAAGGAGGCCTTTTAGTTCAAACCAAAGAGAGTCACCTAATTTAAAGGAAACATATCCTCTTAAGTTCTTTTCTTTTATTTTACTTCTCCAACCCCCTAAAATCTCTTTATTCCTTTATTTTATAACAAAAAAAGTATCCTCAATATACTTGGTTGGTGTTATGAGAATTATTTGGACTACACTAACACACACCTCTATCTAATGGGTATAGAACATAATGTTTCTGTGGATGGTGAACTACTGCCTCACGAAATGATGAGTGTTCAATCTTCTACTACCACCTATTTTGGTGGCCATTATGATGGCACTGTAATTATATATGATATTTATGAAATTTATTTTATCTATAATATTCTTTAATTCTATTTTATACCATACCTTTATTCTTTTCATGTTGTATATATACGATAATTTCATTTGAGGAAGTGCGGACTACCACCCACTCAAAGTGATATGACTCATTCATACCATACATGGAACATATAAAGGATGGTATTAATGAACTTATGTAACGTATATAAAATATTATATTATAATTTAATAATAATATACCTAGGTATCATTTGGTCTTCTTTCCTTTTAAAATAAAAAAATTAAAAAGAAGTAGTGTTCGCACGTACGTACGGATTACCGTCTCTACGAACACGATAAGATTCATTCCTCATCATAACCATTCAAGAATAATTTTCCTTTGATTATTAAAAATAATATTTAAGAACATTATATCCTTATTTATATGAATCAAATACATCCTATCCATAACAAACATGACTTACGTAACAAAACATATAAAGGAAAACAAATCAGTTAACACCAGAAACAATAATACTACTAAAATATTATTAATAAAGAAATATTAGAAGATCATATATGATATCATATGTATGTATGTGGTTATTTTATAATTTAATAACAATGATTTCTCTATTATAAAAGATTTTAACACACCCTCGACCAAAGAAAATTACAAGGTAAGGGTTAATTTTACAATCTCTTTATTATCTGAGGTTGTTTTAACCTAAGTGTCTACCAGGACCTCTTTATCATCCACATACGTGTTTCTTAAAAATGTATTTCAAAACATTTTTAATATTTACTAGACTATGGGTTTAACTCATTTATACCCTTGTTTTATTTTTTATAAAATGGTTTGAAAGGAATCTTTCCATCATTTTCCAAACAAGGTACTTTATGACCTTTTCGAAAAATTAAGGTAAGAATGTTTTTTTAACTTATATGGAGGGTGTGGTTATTCTTCACCGTTATAACACCTTTTAAGCTTCCCTTATAATCTCATGATAATATTTTCAAAATAAATGTTTTCTTTTATAATTACATGACTTTTAAATGATTTTAAAATAGAAAGAGATATTTCTCTCAAATAGTTTTGATTTCATCTATGTCAACATCCTTTAATGAATTTTATAATTGTTTGAAGTTGATTTATTATTATATAAATATTCCCTATTTTATTTAAGGTTTTGTGATATGTTTGATTGTAGATGTATTATTTTTATACCATTCATGGTTTATAGTTAATGTATTAACATTTCATATGCTAGTTTTAATACGAATGTTTATGTTATATTTAAACCTTTTCATATGAGGAATGAATTGGACTTAGTAAGGGACAGGTGGAGTCCGCTATAGATTCTTGATGCATTGGTAGGTATCATGAGATAAACTACTGTCTTGGCATAAGGCCTTGAAAAAATATTATTTGTAGTCTTGGCACGAGACCTTGACTATGTGGTTATGATGTCCGATATTATGCATTCCATCATTATGAAATTATCTATTGATATTACATGTGATTATTTGACTAGTAGAATATACATTTGAATAATTAAATGAAATTATTTGATTTATCTTTTCCATATTATGCTTAAGTTTAAGTTTAAAAGTATTTTTTTAGTTTTATACATTGCCTTAAGTGTTTATTCTTATTTATGAAAGTTTCTGCTATATTGTTATTCTTACTGAGCATTTGAGATCACCCCTTTTTATGTTTTATTTTTTCCAGGATGTGAATAAGTATATTATGACTGACCTGCAGGGATAGTATAAGGGATATGAATGTGGTCAATGGATACAATGTTTTTGTTTTTGTTTTTTTATAATGTAATGTAACTTTCATGTATGTAATCTATTTTCCAAGACTTCTAAACTGACCGGTTCTTCGGGACTTGATTAATTGTTATCATGCCAATGTATTAAAACAATGCACTGACTCTGGGTAACTAGGGTCAGGGCATTATATGTTCAACGTAGAATAATTTGAATTTGAATTCATCATGGAAAAAGATTTTTTTTGTAGATTTTTTTAAAAAAAATTATGAAATCAATCTAAAATTTCAAAATAGAAAAGGTAAAGTAAACAACTGAATAGCTCCCCAGAAACGGTTCCATGTTTGACACACGCTTGTCATAGGGTGTGGAAAACAATTATTTCCAAATCTAAAATACAGTAATGTGGTTTACCTAGAATTTCTATCAAAGAGGAGTGCACACAAAAAAGTATGTCACGTTTAAATGAGGGTAAAAATGGTGTGTTTGAGAAGAAAATGATTGAATGGAAATTTAAATTCAAATGATTGAAAAACTATTATATTAAAAGGGTGATTAGGTTGGGTTTGGTTTCCTAATTTTAATTATATCCTTGTTCAATTTAATTCAAACATCTTCTTTTAAGTTGATTAAAGTGTGTTTCCAAAATCGTTTCCTCTCACTTCCTTGGTTAAATTATGACGGTGATAGAAGACCTTACTGAGATATCAGTTTGGTCAACTCTCATTATATTTGAAAAAGAGTTATGTTGAATATCCTCAATTGACTTGAGAAATACTCGATCGGGTATTGTATATCCCAAAAAATCAAGAACATCCACTACCCCTTTTATATGTACTGCCGATCGTCGAGTACTTCACCACTAATCCTTGGTCTATTCCATCGTATATAAACTAGAAATCTGTGGAGGGAGATAATAATTATTTTACCAAGGAAAAAATAAATAACGGAATTAAAATTCAAGAATGATCGCACTTGATAATAAAATACACTATATGAAATTGAAAACAACTTTGAAGAAGAAATAAATTTCATTCAATTACATCTAAGAACTCAAACAATACAAAATAGAAAATAATCTCTTCCCCAATCACTCAAAATGTTTACCCCACCATGGTAAGGGTAATTGAGATGAATGGGGAAGAAGAAGTTATTACAAATCTATGTAAAATAAAATAAATAAAATAGATAAATATGAAAATTTCTCCTCATTGGTGTCCCAAAAGGAATGGGATGAAATGAGAGATTATTTGAGAGGGAGGAGCTCTCCTTTTATAACTAGAATTTCTCCCATGAATTTTAACGTGTTGTAGGCCCAATAAATGACATATTCACACGTTTCTGACTTCTTTAATTTTGTTCATAATTATCTTGGGCTTTTCCCCTCAGATTCTCAGCAGATTTGGACAAGTATTCAGAGGATTATGCTCATTTTACTCTCACCATTTATTCTGTCCAGTCAGACTCTCCAAATCACAAACCTCTAGATTAGGATGCTTTAATGACCCCATAAATGGAAAATTCACACATCATATCCTTCATTAAAGTTTTTAAAAACGTCTTCTATGTCCACCAATATAAGTTAAGAGCATTTGGGTCCACCATGAACGACTTATATACCCCACACCAAAACTCGGCATATCTGTAAGTAGTTTTCTGGGTCCAACTTCTGAGATTTTTTTGAGCTTCCATATGGTCGATTAAGCTTTTGGTTAAAAGTAATGAAATTAATACCTGGATGTGTAGAATTTTTAAAAGAAAGAATTTGTCAATTTGGATTAGTGTAGAAAATGTTATGTCCAAAATACAAAAATAAGTTAAAATAATTAAAAATCCAAAATGGGCCATTTTTAGTGTTCAACTCAAAATAACACCAATATAAAAAAATGTAGAAATTCATCTTAAAGTAAAACTTTTGTGGGTTTAAAACAATTAAATTCAATGTAAATTTAATTTGAAATATTTCCTCTATCAATTCCTCCACACTTAAACTGTACTTGTCCTCAAGCATGAAAACTCAACATGGAATTATAAGGACATCAATGTTACCAATATTCAAATTCCAAAGTAATTTTTTTAAAAAAAAAATCAATGTCAAATAAAACAATATAAAATACACATAAAATATTAATTTAATTTCCCATTTTTCAAAAAAACAATTAATTCATGTATTTCAATTTTCCCCTTTGAAAAAATGGAACTTCTTCTTTCTTTCATTTAAGCTTCTCAATTAATTATTATTAGGCATGTCACATCATGATTTAACTCACCTTTGATTTTTTCCTATCATATCTCTTGATGCAATTAAAGTATAGTTATTCTCATATTATAAGAATATGAACCTTATCCATAATCTTGTAAAAGAACTACTTTCTTCACTTTGTAAAGAAAAAAATTATATAAAATCACAAGGACTTTTCAATAAAGGTTCAAATGACTCTGAGGATTAAGGTTGGTAGGATTTGATGTTTTAAAAATTTAGGCTCAAAGAGGAGGTTTACATCTTAAGTAAAATTCATGATATCAAAAGTTTAATGAAATTCTCTCCTTTAATGTACCAATACCCACTTCCCCCAAAACTCAATGTAAGGTAATTCTCAAAGTAAAGCATAATGAATTATTAATGCACCCTCTTGATTTTTTTTTATTTTCTTTCAAAATATATGATTGGATCAAACCTCACAATCATAACCTAACCCCATACAATTAGATGATTGTCAGTCTGAAAAATGGTTATTTTTTGTTCTCCCAAATCACAACCCATTTTTCTTTTTTGTTATTTCTATCATTTTTTTTCATTTTTTTTAAATTTAAGAGGGAAAAATAATGAAGTACAATGAATTAATCCACAAACTTTTACAGTTCTCACAATAACACCACCAAAACTTTTACTTACAATATAAATCATCCCTTCCACCATGAATCCCTTCCCCCCACACTTCATCTTTAAAATATCATGAAAATACCAAGAGTAGGGTAGGAATGGATGAAAATGGCTTGAAGCATGGATCATCCCTATAAAGGTCATTCATGGTCTCTATGGGATAAAATAAGGATTGAAGTAAAGGTGAACATTAAGAATAAGGGCTTTTCAATAGATACCTCAATCATTTTAAATATGTTTTTGCACAGTCATAGATTCAACAAGTTCAAATGCAAGTTATGGTCGGTGACATGTCCCAAGACCACTAAAGAAATATGATCAAGAATAAATAGGAAGTACTTGGTCTAGAAATACTCTTGGGAATGAGACATATTATATTGGACAATCAGTCAAGGCATGATCAATAATAACAAATTAATTCACATGAATTTTAGAAATTCAACATATAAAATATGGTAGGAAATTTTTATTTACATGAATCAATCAATTCATTCAAATCAGGAGTCATCATTTTAATATCAATGTTTCACTTTAAACATTTAGTTTTCAATTTTACTCATTCAATCTAATTTACATTGAAATCTAAAACATGGTATCACAGGGTTACTTAGAAACTCATGTCTCCTAGATAAGTCAATATGAATTAATTCAAGTGTGAGCATTAAATGTTTATCATTAAAGCTCAAAATATGTTTTGGGCCAAAAAATTAAAGGAGTTTAAATGATAATAAAAAAAAGTTAACTCCCCTTTAAATTAAAGATTTAGCCTTCTTCCTACAATTCCTGGGTCTTACATCCTCCATAATGATCCTACAAAAGAAAAATTACTCAATTAATCACAACGATCATTTCATTTAAGATGAAAATGAAAAGAGGGAGTAGGCCGCATGATGGACTAATTCTTAACACTAAATTTGAAATATAAATTCTTAATATTGAAAATTAAATTACTATAAAGAAAGTAAAGGATAAATATTGGTATGATCCCCCAAGTGGGCCCTAGAATCTTTTACTACCTCTAGAGGGAACTGCCAGCTTTTATCCACAATCTGTCGATGGATGAAGCTTCTTTGATTTGTACCACCACATGTTGCTTTTCCCAGCTTGTAGTTCATTGTTCTTATTGAGGAGGAATCCATTTATAGAGTATAGCAGATCCACCCCCTTAGAAAATGTGATACAACTTTCTTAGAGGGGGTAGGATGAAGTACATATCCTCATCCTCATTTGTTGATACTTGTGCAACATTTCCTTTCCCTTATTGTTCTACCTCTAGTAAATATTTAGTGTGTTCAGGGATCTCCAAATGTACGTCAACATGTGAAATTTCGTTTCCCTCATCATCCTCCAAGGCATAATATGAGATGGCCAAATCTGAAAATTCAAAATTATTAGGTGTGATACTCAAATTAGTTTTAATAAAATTAAAAGAGTTTGAGTTTAATATTATATCATCTCCCGAATTCGGTTCGAATTTAATCTCATCTTCAATTGAATGTGCCTCTTTGAGTCGATCTTCACTGGACGGAGGTAGGTATTCGGGCTCCTCCACCTTGAGTTTGGCTTTGACATCATGGATGTCTTCATTGAAATCTGAGAAGACTAGTTGTTCTTCCTTCTCAGCCTTGAATATTTTTAATTCCACTTGGATTTCATCGACCATGGCCATCAAATCATTCAGTGAGTTTCATTTTTCTGTGCCTCTTTCCACCTTGTTGACCATTATCATCATCGCATCTGCTCTTCATTGAAGGGCCTCCTTAGTGTACTATTTTTTTCCTCCCGAACCTGTGAATAATTGTTCAATGTAGAATAATTTCAATTTTAATGCATCATGTAAAAAGTTTTTTTGTATATTTTTTAAAATAAAATAATGAAAACAATCTAAAATTTTAAAATAGAAAAAGTAAAGTAAACAACTGATTAGCTCCCCAGCAACGAAGCCAGGTTTGATGCGCACCTATCGTAGGGTGTGGAAAAATAATTATTTCCTAAGCTAAAATTCAGAAATATGGTTGAATTATTATTTCTTCCGAAGAAAAATGCACACAAAATAGTTTTCCACTTTTAAACGAGGATAAAAATAGTGTGTTTGACAAGAAAATTATTGAATGGAAATTCAAATTCAAATGACTGAAAAACTATTATATTAAAATGGTGATTAGGTTGGGTTCAGTTTCCAAATTATAGTTCTATTATTGTTCAATTTAATTCAAACATCTTTTTCTAAGTTGATTAAGGTGAGTTTCCAAAATTGTTTCCTCTTACTTCCTTGGTGAAATTGTGATGGTGAGAGAAAACCTTACCGAGATCTCAGTTTGGTCAACTCTCCTTCCATGTGAAAAAGAGTAGTATTAAATATCCTCAATTGACTTGGGAAATACCTGATTGGGTCTTTTTTATCCCAAACAATCAAGAACATCCACTACCCCTTTTACACATACTGATGATCATCGAGTACTTCACCACTAATCCATGGTCTATTCCATTGTATATAAACCGGAAATCAGTGGAGGGAGATAATGTTTATTTTACCAAAGAAAAAATAAATAACAGAATAAAAATTCAAGAAATATCACACTTGATAATAAAATCATCTATATAAAATTAAAAACAACTTTGAAGAAGAAATAAATTTCATTCAATTACATCCAATAACTCAAGAATTACCAAATAGAAAACCAACCCTTCCTCAATCACCCAAAAGTTTTACCCCACCATGTTAAGGGTAATCGAGATGAATGGGGAATAAGAATGCATTACAAATCTATGTAAAAGAAGAGAAATAAAAGAGATAAAGCCTAAAATTTCTCCTCCTTGGTGTCCTAGAAGGAATGGGATGGAATGAGAGATACTTTGAGAGGGAGGAGCTCTCCTCCTTTTATAGCCAGAATTTTTACCCCTAATGTTGATGCGTTGTATCCCCATTAAATGACATATTATCGTATTTCACCCTTCTTTAATGCTGTTCATAATTATCTTGGGAGTTTACCCTCAAAATATCAGTGGATTTGGACAAGTACTCCGAGAGTACTTCCCATTTTACTCAAACCATTTATTCTGTCTAGTCAGACTCTCCAAATAAAAAACCTCCGGATTAAGATGCTTTAATTATCCCTTAAATGGCTAATTCACGCATCCTATAATTCATTAAAGTTGTTAAAAAATGTATTGTGCATCCACCCCCTGAATTTCAGAGCATGTGTGCCACCATGAACTACTTATATACCCCACACAAAAACTTGGCACATATGTAAACATCTTTCTTGGTCCAACTTGTGAGCTTTTTTTGAGGTTCCATATGGTCGATTCATTTTTTGGTCCAAATGGATTAAATGAAGCCCTATATGTATAAAATTTTGAAAAAAAAATAATTTTTCAATTTTTCTTTGTGTAGAAAATGTTATGGCCAAAATAAAAAAATAAAGTAAAACAGTTAAAATTTTAAATGGGCCATTTTTACTGTTCAACTCAAAATAACAACAATATCATAAAAATGCATCAATTCATCTTAAAATAACACTTTTGTTGGTTTAAAACAATTAAAATCAATGTAAATTTAATTGAAAATATTTTATATATCAATTACTCCACACTTAAATTGTGCTTGTCCTCAAGCATGAAATCTCAACATAGAATTCAGAGGACACCAATGTTACCAATATTCAAATTCCAAAGTAATAAAATTTAACAAATTTTAATATCAAATAAAAAATTAAAAAATACACATAAAATATCAATTTAATTTTCCATTTTTCAAAGAAACAATTAATTCATGTATTTTACTTTTCCCCTTTGAAAAAAATGGAACTTCTTCTTTCATTCGTTCAAGCTTCTCAATTCATTATTATTAGGCATGGCACATCATGATTTACCTCACCTTTGAATCTTTTCTATCATATCTCCTGATAAAATTCAAGTAGAGTTATGATCATATTATAAGAACATGAACCTTATATATAATCTTTTAAAATAACTACTTTATCCACTTTGTAAATAAAAAAATTATATAAAATCATGAGGAATTTTCAATAAAGGTTCAAATGACTCTGGGGATTAAAGTTGGTAGGATTTGATGTTTTAAAAATTTAAGCTCAAGGATTAGGTTTGCCTCTTAAGTAAAATTCATGATATCAAAAGTGTAATGAAATTATCTCTTTTAATGTACCAACACCCACTTCCCCCAAAACTCAAAGTAAGGTAATGCTCAAAGTAAAGCATAATGAATTATTAATGCACCCTCTTGATTTTTTTTTTATTTTTTTTTATTTTCTTTAAAAATATATGATTTGATCGAACCTCATAACCATAACCTAACCACATACTATTATATGATTGTTGGTCTAATTTTTATTTTATTTTTGGTTCTCCCAAATCAAAAACCATTTTTCTTTTTTTTTTTGTTATTTTTTTCATTTTTGTCATTTTTTTTAAAAAAATTAAAAGGGGAAAACAATGAAGTATAATGAATTAATCCACAACCTTTTACAGTTCTCACAATAACACCCCTACACCTTTTCCTTATAATGTAAATCATCCCTTCCACCACGAATCCCTTCACCCTTACACTTCATCTTTAAAATATCATGAAAATACCAAGAGTAGGGTAGGAATGGATAAAAATGGCTTGGAACATAGATCATCTCTACAAAGGTCATTCATGGTATCTATGGGATAAAAATAAGGATTGAAGTAAAGGTGGACATTAAGAATAAGGAATTTTTTAATAGATGCCTCAATCATTTTAAATATGTTTTTGCACAGTTATAGATTCAACAAGTTCAAATTCAAGTTCTGGTCGGTGACATATACCAAGACTAGTCAAGAAATATGCTCAAGAATAAATAGGAAGTACTTGGTCTAGATATCCTCTCAGGAATGAGACATATAATATTGGACAATCACTCAAGCCATGATCAATAATAACAAATAAATTTACATTAATTTAAGAAATTCAACGTATAAAAGATGGTAGGAAAATTTCATTTAGATGAATCAATCAATTCATTAAAATCATGAGTCATCATTTCAATATCAATGTTTCACTTTAAACATTTAGTTTTCCATTTTACTTATTCAATCTCATTAAAATTGAAATCTAAAACATGGTATCATAGGGTTCCTTGGAAACTCATGTCTCCTAGATAAGTCAAGTAAGAATTAATTCATGTATGGGCCTTCAATTTTTCTCATTAAATCTCAAAATATGTTTTGGAACAAAAAATTGAAAGGGGTTTAAATGACAACCATAAAAAGTGAACACCCTTTTGAATTAAAGATTTAGTCCTCTTCCTACAATTCTTGGGGCTTCCTTCTTCCATCATGATCCTAGAAAAGAAAAATTACTTAATTAATCCCAAGGATCATTTCATTTATGCTCAAAATTAAAAGAGGGAGTAGGACACATGTTGGACTAATTATTAATATAGAATTTGAAATCTAAATTCCTAATATTAAAAATTAAATTACTATAAATATAGTAAAGGATAAATCTTGGTATGATTCCCCATGTGGGCCCTGTAATATTTTACTGCCTCCATAGGGTAGTACCCTCTTTTTTCCATAATCTGTCAGTGGATGAAGCTTCTTTGATTTGACCCACCACATGTGGATTTTCCCAGATTACAGTTCATTGTTCTTATTAAGAAGGACTCCATGGATAGAGTACACCAGATCCACCCCCTTCGCAATGTGGTACAACTTTCTTGGCAGGGGTAGGATGAAGTACAGATCCTCATCCTAATTTTTTTCTACTTGTGCAACATTCCATTTCCCATCTTGTTCTCCCTCTAGTAAATATTCATTTTGTTTAGGGAGCTCTAAATGTTCCTCAACAGGTGAAATTTCTTTTCCCTCATCATCCTACATAGCATAATACGAGATGGCCAAATTTAAAAATTAAAAACTATTAGGGGTGATACAAAAATTAGTTTTAATAAAATTAAAAGAGTTTGAGTTTAAGAATGTATCATATCCCTGAGTCGGTTCGACTTTAATATTATATTCAATTGAATGTGCCACTTTGAGTCGATCTTCACTAGATAGAGGTAGGTAGTTAGGCTCATCCACCTTGAGTTTGGCTTTGAAATCATGGATGTCTTCAATGAAATCTGGGAATACCAGTGGCAATTTCTTCTTATCCTTTAATATTTTTATGTAAACTTGGAGTTCATCAACCCTGACCATTAAATATTCTGTTGAGATCCATGTTGCTATGCCTCTTTCCACCAGCTTGACCATTATCATCAGTGCATCAGCTCTTCATTGGAAGTCCTTCTCAGTGTAGTATATTTCTTCCTCTTGCACCTGTGAGTAATTGTTCCATGTAGAATAATTTTAATTTGAATTCATCATGGAAAAAGTTTTTTTTAGATTTTTTTTAAAAAAAATAATGAAAACAATTTAAATTTTAAAATAAAAAAAGTAAGGTAAACATCCGATTAGCTCCCCGGAAACAGTGCCAGGTTTGACTCACGCCTGTCATAGGGCATGGAAAAACAATTATTTCCTTAGTTAAAATGTAGTAATGTGGTTGGCCTAGGATGTATTCCGAAGAAGAGTTCACACAAAACAGTTTGTCACTTTTAAATGAGGGTAAAAATGGTGTGTTTGATAAGAAAATGATTTAATGGAAATTCAAATTCAAATGACTAAAAAACTATGATATTGAAAGGGTGATTAGGTCAGGGTTGGTTTCCCAATTTTAGTGCTATCCTTTTTCAATTTAATTCAAATATCTTCTTCTAACTTGATTAAAGTGAGTTTCCACAATCGTTTCCTCTCACTTCCTTCATGAAATTATGATGGTGAGAGAAAAACTTACTAAGATCTTAGTTTGGTCAAATCTCCATTCAGGTGTAAAAGAGTTGTATTGAGTATCCTCAATTGACTTGGGCAATACCATATCAGGTCTTTTTTATCCCAAAGAATCAAGAACATCCACTACCTCTTTTACATGTACAGATGATCGTCGAGTACTTCACCACTAATCCCTGGTCTATTCCATCGTATATAAACCAGAAATCAATGGAGGGAGATAATGATTATTTTACCAAGGAAAAAATTAATAACAAAATTAAAATTCAAGAATGATCGCACTTTATAATAAAATCCGCTATATAAAATTAAAAACAACTTTTAAGAATAAATAAATTTCATTCAATTACATCCAAGAACTCAGGAATTACAAAATAGAAAACCAACCCTTCCCCAATCACTCAAAATGTTTACTCCACCATGGTAAGGGTAATCGAGATGAATGGGGAAGAAGAAGGCATTACAAATCTATGGGAAATAAAAGAAATAAAAGAGATAAATCCGAAAAGTTCTCCTTGTTGGTGTCCTAGAAGTAATGGGATGGAATGAAAGATGCTTTGAGAGTGAGGAGCTCTCCTCATTTTATAGCAAGAATTTTCCCCCCGAATGTTGATGCGTTGTAGCCCCATTAAAAAACATCTTAACACATTTCAACATTCTTTAATGTTGTTTATAATTATCTTGGTCATTTACCCTCATAATATCAGTGGATTTTGACAAGTATTCTGAGAGTTATGCCCATTTTAATCTGACCATTTATTTTGTCCAGTCAGACTCTCTAAATCACAAACCTCTCGATTAATATACCTTAATGACCCCTTAAACGGCCAATTCATGCATCCTTTGATTCATTAAAGTTGTTACAAAATTTCTTGTGTGTCCACTCACCGAATTTTAGAGAATGTGGACCCACCATGAATGACCGATGGACCCCACACCAAAACTCAGCAGATCTGTAAACAATTTTCTTGGTCCAATTTGTGAGCTTCGTTTGAGCTTCCATATGATCGATTTATCTTTTGGTCCAAAAATATTAAATAAATACCTAGATGTGTAGAATATGAAAATGGATAAATTTTTAAATTAGTATTAGTGTAGAAAATGTTATGGCCAAAATACAAAAATAATTTAAAATAGTTAAAAATATGAAATGGGCCATTTTTACTGTTCATCTAAAAATAACACAAATATCATAAAAATTCAGAAATTCATCTTAAAACTACACTTATGTGGATTTAAAACAATGAAATTCAATGTAAATTTAATTTAAAATATTTTCTCTATCAGTTACTCACTCCAACCAATAATAATAATATATATTTAGATATATATTAATTCATATTTATAATTATATATATATGTGTGTGTTTTTATATATTTGTATATACATGCATTTTGATGTATATATATTAGTATATTAACTACTATTACAATATAATCAATAGATGATGATTTTAGATAAGTGGTCAAGTCACAGAAATATAAATAAGATGTTATGGGTTTAAATCCCAACAAAATCTAATATATAATGAAATTTACCTGGGTTATGGTTTGGGATAGGTTGTGTGGTGGGAATGTGTTGAATGTATCATGGATTTAGTTGGGGTGGGGGTGGGACTGGGTCAGTTGAGCCATGGGTTGGGCCTTTCTAGGTGGGCTCAGGCCGACTGTTCCACCTGACCCATTAATTTTTTTTAAAAAATTATTGAAAATCATTGACAATTATTTAGTGGTGGTTCTTATAAATGCTACTAAATATATATTTTTAAAATTCTATTGAAAAATTAAAAAAAATTATTGATAATTATATAGTGTCTGTTCTAAAAATATACACTAAATATATAGATTTTTTAAATTTTTATTTAGAAAAATAAAACCACTAAAAAACATTCAAAATCACCACTAAAAAAGAATCGTGAAATAATTTATAGTAGTTTTTTTTAAAACCCTTTCAAAATAATATTCAGTGTAGGAATCTATTATATTTTTAGGAAAGTATCAAAGATCATTTAGCGGTGTTTTAAACAACCACGTAAATCCAAACAAGCACTGGTATATGGAATTTTAGCGTAGTGTAATTATCATTTAATGCATGTTGGATGTTAAGATAACCTCAAATGGAAATGTTTATATATTCATATTAAATTTTTTATTTTTCCTTATTATGGTGCTTTGATTATATTGATGTGACAATATACCCTTAGTGTTATGAGGGTCAAAGTGGGTCTGATATGCCCACTTATGATACATTGTACATGATAAGGGATGTTATTCCCACTAGTTCGTATATTTTGAACTTGGACATTATGATGGTGGTGTTGGGACATAATGCATGCCTAAAGTGTGTTGGTTTTGTTTAGGGATGAGATTCTTATTTTGATATGGTTGTATTCAAGATATAATTCCCATAGAAATGGGACATAATTCCCATGTAACCATGATGATGATGGGGATGGGACACAATACCCTGATATATTACCCATGGAAGTGGTATGCACTGTTGGATGTGTACTAAAATTTATATGCATAAGATGCTTGCCCACATGCATATGATTCATGAATTATGGGTGCATTTATATATATATTAAGCATCATGTGATGAGATTGATGGATTTTTCTCTCCTAAATGGTTTTCATCACTTTATAACCAAAGATTGGTTCATTCAAATAATTGCATTTATTCATTGAAACAAGTTCAATGAATTACACTTAACAGTAATTAATTCATATGATGCATTACAGATGAGGAGCATCACGTTTTTCCTATAAAGAAGAATGGGTTCTCTTTGTTGGGTGTGGGGAATATATCGATGGTAATATGATCATAATTTGCATGCAATGTTTTCAAAAAAAACTATCTTGTTCTTAAAGTATTTTTTACCATTTATTAAATAAGTCACTAACACACCTTCATCATTCAAGTATCCACATGATATGATTATGGATCCTTTTTCCAGTGTATTACCTCATAGGTAATAGTCTTTCTTTCAACTGTACCTTATGATCTATATCATACACTCTCCACCAAGAGATGAATATCGAAGCTACTACAACTGGAAAAATATAAGTACTCTATTTTATAATATATTTACATGTTTAAATTATTTAATAAATACCGAACTGTGTTTGGTCTATTTTGTGGTGACCCAAGTATTTCATACATATATACATATATATTACATCTTATTAGATTAATATTCATTTCATATCATTATGATCCAGGTCATAACTTTAAAGGTTTAGTGTCTTTGGAAACTTGGATACATAAACAACTAGAATATAAAAGATATACATCATCTCCCACTTAGTTATTCACAACTATAATCCTTATTAGGAATATCATATCTAAAACCATTCTTCATATCCTAGGGAAAAAGGAAACATAATAAAGGGTGATATTAGATGCTTAGTAAGGATGAAAAGGGATGATATCAATGATCATTTAAGTATAACATGATCATAAGGATATGATAACACAAGATTAACTTTTTAAATCCATACCCAACAATTCAAAGATCATAATCATGTTTCACGAAATAAATCTTGGTAGTTCATAAGACATGAATCCTAATGGAATCAAAGTGAATGTGTCATGAGAGTATAAAATTGATAAAGATCATGTCATAAAATAGTGTGACAAAGTGTCATATAATAATAATCATATAAATATTATGTCAAGGATAACCACTAAGACATTCATCATAGGTTAGGCTTGGGATAACCACCTGTGTACTTTCTTCAGGCTTGGGATAACCTCCTGTGTACCCTCATTGGGCTTAAGCTAACCACATATGTACCCTCTTTTGGTCTTGGTATAACCTCTTTAAAACCTTTTGAGCTCATAAAACATAAATATTTACCCAATTAATTATATTTTATAATGGTTCCACCCATCACATAATCATAATCCATTCATATTTATTCCACACGATCATGAAAACATTTATCATTTCATCCTAACTTAACTAAAGTAAAAGAAAATGGGTTTCATAAATATTTCATCATCAATATTATAAACCATATAGTGAAATAATAATTCTGGTTTCATAGGATCATATTACCAATGAATCATAAGTAACATCAAAGGATTTTATCATAGATGAGAAATTCCATTAAAAGATCATTGTAATATTTCTTGAAGAAAATTCTATTTTCATTTTGAAATCACTTATTTAAAATATAAAAATATACAAAATATTAAGGAAAATATTTTCTTTTAAAATAACCATAGAAATTTTTAAAGGAAGATTCAAAAAATTGAGAGTTCAAGAAGGTGGGAAAATCTATTCATGTGATATATGTTAAAATAAATATTTTGTTCTCACCTTTGGTATGAAATACATCATTCAAAAAGTGACAAGAATATTCCTTTCATAAAATTAAATATAAAGTAAAACATGGGTAAAAATAACTTGAATCAATCATTTAAATAAAATATAGACATGGAAGAAAAATATTCACGACCGAAGAGAGAAATTAATTTGGTTTTTCTTAAAAACTTTCTTTCTTTATTTTGAGTACTTAAAGAGTTTAAAATGAATGTAAAACATGTAATTTATATAAATAAAAATTGTAGAATAAATTAAATGATATTTGGATATATATATCACATAATGTTATCATCATAAATTTAAGTATAAATAATCCCATTAAAAAGAGAGACTGTAACATAAAACTACCGCAAGTCAGACTTGCTTAGTAAGCATTATAACCTCATTTATAATAAATTTAAATTTATCATAATTATATAATAGAAGAGTATTATTATTTATGATATAATATATAATCCACTTATGATATTTCACCACCTGTTTATTAATAATTATTTTTTAAAACCATCCCTTCCGGGTGTTAACTGTTTCATTTTTCATGAAAGTTTCGATTCAGAAGCTCCATACCTTGTAATTTTACCATGGTTACATAATATAAATAATTTAAATCATGGTATAAATATAATATATATCCATTATAAATATATTTATAATATTTTAAAAAAATATATGTAGAAAAATGAATTACATCATCCATAAAGATAGTAGTTTGTACGCACACATGAATATTGTTTTCATTTTATAATAAAAAATGGAAATAAAGGTAAATAATATTTTATTATTAAATAATCATAATTACATTATAAATACCATATATATTTAGTAAATCCATCATTTTAAATATCCATGTTTGGCAGTGATGGAAACGAATCATAATGCTACGTGGAGGCGGCAGTACACGTGTACGCAGGGGTGAATAGGCTCAAACCTAGTGAATAAGGGTAGATAGGAGGTTCCCATTTATGAGTGAGGTAGATGAAACATTTGGAATTACTTAAAATATTTAAATATAATTAATTTTTTTCTTAAGTATAATGATTCCAAATTTCCAAGTTATGAATTTATAATTTCATTTTAAAATCTAAACAAATTTTAATGAATTTTAATGTTTTTTAATGGAAATAACCAAAAAATTATTATTTTTATTTAAAATATAGTTAATTTCAATTGAAGAATTTATCTGGGTTTAAATGGATACTTTTTTTATTAGCTTTATTTGACAATACTGTTGAATTTTATTAAAAATTTTAATGATTTTTTTGTAAAAAAAACAATCCAAATGGTTAACCCTCAACCATTAGGTCCACAAGCCACATAGCCAACCCAAAAGGGGTTTCCCATCCAAGTAGGACCAGTGGGAGAGTCTGACAATAGTAGGAGAATGTGGGTTGCAAGGTGAGGGTATCATAGTGAAAATGTGGGTCAAAGTCCATGCGGGACACATATTTAGTGACCCTATTTTTTCCGTGTAATAATTTTAAATTTATTAATAAATATTTTCAGAGCCAGGAACTAAGACGGTGTGAGATTTTGAGGCCTAGTGAGTCCAAAATTAATATTGTAAAAATATTAAATATATCAATATTAGGTGTTCGTGATTTTTTAAAAATAATGGGTTTATCTTAAAATGGAGTCTCAAATTGGAAATATGATACCACAATTGAATATAGAATATAGGGGTTTCCCTAGGTTTGTCTTTAAGTTGGTCGACACCAGACATTCGGATAAGGTAGGCATTAGTGGGTATGTTAAGTTGATTAATTAATTAAATTATTAAATTAATTAATTTAATACCAAAACATAAATTTCATCTATATAATTGATGATATATAAATTCTTCAAGGCTATCTGCATAACCCTAGGATCTTTGAGAGGGTATTCATATCTTTCTTCATTGGTGAATTGGAATTAGATGATGAATAATGGTTAGATCAAGGTGGATCGGTAGGCAGTGAACATAGTTCGATACCCATATCACTAGTGAATGTATTATTCACCAACTATCAATCCATAATTGAGGTAGGGATCATCAATTTTAGTTTCGTCCCCTGATTAAAAGTTTGAACATGGATTTTATCTACTATTCTTTGATTTGTAATCTTTTAATATTCACATAATCCCATTCCATAAATTTGAATTATTTTAATCAATTTATATTTTATATGACATGATATCTCCACCAGAAATACCTGTTATGAAATCATTGGCCAGTAATTCTTTTCCAAATAAGTATTACTTCATTATTTTACATTAATACCTATCGTTCTTCATGTTATTCATAATTGGCCTACGGGATCAGGACTCAAAATTGGTGGGGTAGGTTCGAGTGTGATTGAACCCCTAGATTCATGATGGATTAAAGAATGATGACTGATAAAATGTTTTGATGATGGATTAGGATAGGTTTCAGGATGTGGGTGAGACCTCCTTGGATTTAGGATCTAGAGTAGGGATCGATGGTGATTGGAGATGCACGTGTGATGCTATGGGCATCATATAAGTGGATAGATTCTGATTTTTAGACATTGGAGGCTAGGAAATAAACGGAGAACATTATTAACTTTGAATATGATGAATTTTGAGAGGTCAATAGCCACAAATCATAGTGTAATAGATGGATCTAGGATATACATGAAAAAACTATAATTTCTCTCTGTAAGGACCCGACCCACTAGGGCCTTCTTGTCCAGTGGAAGGTTGGGCCGCCACAACCCCAATCCCACCTCCATAGGCTAGGGGTTGGGGTTGTGGTTGCCTAACCTTCCACCATCTAGGTAGTCCCCAGTTGGTCATGTCAATACAGAGTGTTATTAGAGGAGTATATGGATACTTGGTTACATAGACAAAGTATGATGGTCACACTTGGAGATCCAGAGTCGGACTTTCTCAGCTTTACATTATTCAATTTTTTTAGATGGTGAATTCATTTCTAATTTGGTCTATATTTTTTCCCTTTACTTTAGTTTTATTATGTTTTACTATGATGTATTTCCTTGAGTTTTTTTCATGCATGGTTATCCCTAGATGTTACAGTCTTTACTTTATATTCCTCTACACTACAACTTGAAGATGTTTGGGTGCATGTATATAGATACACTTAGAAAAGGCCTCCCATTTATGTTACTCCTTCTTGGAAGTTGTCACCAACCCTTGGCCTATAAAGGCAGGCTTGGGGTTATGGCTTCCTGGCCTTTTTCGGCCAGGCGGTCCCCAATGGGATGGGTCGATAAAGAGTGGTATCAAAGGTGGTTCATCTTTGGGTAGGTGTATAGAAAGAACCATGGTGAGGATTGGTTAAGAACTTAGGGAAATGGTGTCAAAGTTTTTTGAGTGTGGCTTTCATGCTAGGTAACACATTGTTTGTATAGAGGCTGACATATCCATACACAAGACTCTAACTATCTTATTGTTGAATCGATATATCAACAAATTGGTTTTAGAGGAATTTGTACATATATCATATAGTATTTATCCCTTTGACTGTTGTTCTTTATTTAGCTCGCCATATATATATCATCATCTTACCATGGTATATCTTGATCGTTTTCAGGATGCCTCCTTGAATAAAACCAGTTAAGTTACCAATTTAGGTTCGTAATGATGATCCAATGAGAAATGAGGCCTCAGTTCAGGGTCCATATCATGATATATTTCTTCTAGGTGGGTAGGTATCAACACCACTTTCTATCGAGTGGCAGATTATCAATATCTTCAGGCATCAAGATTCCTTCAGCAGTGGAGGACTATATGGATGTATTCTTTGAGGATGTTCTAGGACCACCTATGAGGTGGGATATTGAGTTTTTCATCGACTTTCAGCCCAGGACTGCATAAAAATCTTATTTGATGTACTAGATGTACCCTACGGAGCTCTGGGATCTAAGGGTGTAGTTGGAGGACCTTCAAGAAAAGGTTTTATCAGACCCATTGTGTCCCCCCTGAGTATCTCCATTTTTTTCATGAAAAAGGCAAATGGAAGATGATGTCTTTATGTTGATTATCATCTATTTAACCATACTATGATAAAGAAAAAGTACTCCTTGTTGAGGATTGATGACTGCTTTGATCATTTGTGAGGTGTGAGATGCTTCTTGAAGGTCGATCTTAGGTCCAAATACCAACCTTTTATAGTTCATGAGGATGATATTATGAAGCTGGAATTATGATGTTGCTATAGAAAATATGATTTCTTAGTGATACCTTTTAGTGTGAGTAATTCCAACACTATGTTTATGGCTTTGATGAACTGAATCTTCTAGCCATAATTGGACTAATTTTTTTCTACCATCATTGATGACATGATCGTATAATATATGTTAGATGATGAGCATACAAATCATTTGAGTATTGTACTATACTTTCTATGGTAACACCATATTTATAGAAATCTCTCAAAGTGCCAGTTATGGAACTGTGAGGTTCACTTTCTAGGACATGCCATTTCTGAGTATGGATTATCTATGGACCAGATGAATATTGATGAAGTGCTTTCTTGGGATCCACCCAATAGAATTTCAAAGTTGTGAAGTTTTCTTATCTTGTAAGAATACCAAAAGAGGTTAATTTCATAATTCTCCATGATTTTAGCCCCTTTAACCACTTTGATGTAGAAAGGGAATTTTTTTCCTAGACTGAGCAGTCTTAGAGATCCCTTAAGGATTTGAGGTTGAGGCTAACTAGAGCTCCTTTTTTGAGACTTTTGGGGTAGGGTCGAGAGTACATAGTGTATTTTTTTGTCTATAGTATTGGGATCTATTGAATGTTAATGTAGAAGAATTAAATGATAATATATGGGTCGATATAGTTGAGACCCCAGGAGAAAAACTACACAACTCACCACATAGAATTGGAAATGATAGTATTTTCTCTGAGGATGTGGAGGCACTATCTTTTGGGAGAGCACTTTGTTGTTAACTCAAACAATTAAACTCTCATATACATATTCACATAAATAGATCTAAATCTAAGATATAGGAATTGGTTATATTTCCTTCATTTCTATTACTTTTAGATATTTTATACTCTCAATAAGAGAAACAAGGTGGTAAATTATCTTAGGAGGAAGTATAGTTCTCATTTGGTAGAGGAGGTGTCTGAGTAGTTCACTTATTTATAGTAGAACCTGGTAGAGGAGAGGGGTGAATCTTATCTTTAGTTGATGGTGTTTAATCCTCCACTTCTCCAGTGTGTGAGTGATTATCAGTTGGAATACATCAAATGTGAGGTTCTTCGTGACCATGTATCTTCAATAGATTCCCCATATGTATTTTCTAAAGGAGAAGAACATGTCATCCTTTTTCAAGTACGAAAGGTAGTTCTAGTAATGATGTGAGAGGAGGTTATGAGGGAGTTTGAAAATTCTCCTCTTTTTGTATATCATGATGTATGGAATATGTATAGATAAATTCAATGACACTTTTGGTGGCCTGGCATGAGGCATAGTTTTTCTAAGTTTGTATCCTAGTGTCACACAAGTCAGTAGGTGAAGGTAGAGCACTAGGTTCCAAAAGGATTGACATAGCCTCTTGAGATCCTATTTTGGAAATGGGATGGAATATCCATGTAATTTTTTAAAAGGATTCCATGTATAGTGTGAGGAAACAATGAATTTTGGGTGATAGTTGACCAACATACAAAATTGGAACACTTCCTTGCCATGAGAGAGCAGAGTTTAGTGTAGAGTCTAGTATAATTTGTTTGTGCGATAGATCATCCATATCAATTGGGTTCCATATATGATTTTATTAAACTAAGAGACATAGTTCACATCATGGTTTTTAAGAAGCCAACATGAGTCATTCGATACCCAATTGCATATGAGTGCGGCGTTTTACTCCTAGACCGATGAGAAGACCAAGAAAAATATCTAGGTGTTGGAGGATATCCTAAGATCTTGTGTGTTGGTCATTTTTGGGAGCTGTTAGTATCACTTTCCATTGGTATAGTTTGTTTATAATAACATCTGTCACTCTATGATTATCATGAAACCTTTTGAAGCCCTGTATGGGAGACCCTTGATGTCACCCTTATACTGGACTGAGATTTTTGAGACATCTCTTGTTGGTCAACAGATGGTACATGTGATGAAGAAGAAGGTCCAGGTGATTCATGAGTGAATGAGGAAAACCCAAAGATGAAGAAAATCTTATGTATATCAATTTCATGGGCCCTTGGAGTTCATACAGAAAGATCATGTTACCCTAATAGACTCCCCATAATGAGGATTGTGTATGTTCAGCTAGGGAGGAAAGATATCCCTAAGGTTTATCGAGCCGTTTAAGACCCTCAAAAGGTTTAGAGAGGTCTCTAATTTCCTAGACTTACCCCAACAGTTGGAGTGGGTGCATGATGTTTATGTTTCATAGCTGAGGAGATACATGCATGATCCTACACAGATCATTGACTGGGGAAAGATAGACATTGAGATAGAGCCACCTTCGTGGAGTACCTATTGTAGATCAAGGATCGGAAGGATATGATCCTATGAGGATGTAACATTCCTCTGGTTCATGTCATGTGGTAGCACAATAGCATGCAGGAGAGCTCCTGGGAGTGTGAGAGCCAAATGTGGGCTTAGTATCCCCACCTTTTTGTCTAGATGATGCTTTTCAAGGATGAAAATCCTTAAAAGTTGGAATAAAGTAGTGAACCTATTTTTTCATTGTAAAAATTTTAAATATATTAATAAATATTTTTAGATCTAGGCATTAAGGTAGTGTGAGATTCTGAGACTCAGTTAGTCAAGAATTTATATTATAGAAATATTAAATATATCAATATAACACACGCACAATTTTTCAAAAATAATGGGTTCTCTCCCAAAAATATTCTTGAATTAGAAATATGAGATCATAGTTGAATATGAAATGTGGGGTTTACCATAGGTACAAACTAAATTTGGTCGGCACTAAATGTTCGGATGAGACAGCCATTGGCGAGTATGTTGAGTGGATTAATTAATAATTCATTAAATTAATTAATTTAATACCCAAACCAAAATTTATTCTATGTAATTGTATCTATATAAATTACCTATGGTTATCTATATCACCTGAGGAAGATGAGAGGATATTCATAGAATTATTTATTGGAGAATCAGAATCAGATAATGAACAAAAATCAGATCGAGGCGGATTGGTAGCTAGAAAATGTAGTGGGATCCCAAAATTTCTGGAAAATGTGTTCTTCACCAATGATCGATCCATAATGGAGGTAGGGATCATCAATTACAGTTTACACCCTTGATTAAAAGTTTTATCATGTATTTTATCTACTATTATTTGGTCTCTGGTATTTTGATCTTTGCATGATCCTATTCCATAAATTTGAATTGTTTGAATCAATTTATATTTTTTTGGGCCATGATTTCTCCCATGGACATCCCTGTTATGAAATCATAGGCCAAGAATGCTTTTCTCATGAAGGATTAATTTTTTCTTGTGAATGTATTTCCATCATTATTCACTGTTGTCCTATGAGGCTGCAGTTTGACATTTTCGGGGTGAGTTTAAGTGCAATCGAGCCCCCGGATTCATGATATACTAGAGAAAAATGAATGGGGTGATGATTTTCATATGGATAAATATAGGATTTAGGATGTTGGTCAGACCTCCATGGACCTAGGATATGGAGCGGCGATGGAGGGTGATGGGAGATTCATGGTAAGTGCTACGGGCATCATGTAGGTGGTCAGATTCTGATTTCTAATTACCAGAGGCCAGGAAATCGATCACTGATGTTGTTAACTTTAAATATGGAATATTTTAGGTGGTCAATGGCTGGAAATCACAGTGAAAGTAGTGGATATGGGATCTTCATGAAAACCCAAACTTTCTAGGGGGAACCCAACTGTACGGTGTGTGCTGTGAAGAACACATGTCATGCAGTACGCCCTAATATAGTGATAGGGTTTAGGAAAAGTTAAGTATCACACACATTGTGGTCGATCCCACACATCATGTAACTCTCCCAGGTTGACTAGCCATGTTCTAGCTAGAACATGCCCAGGACCCCATGCAGGAGGACACACCATATACTCTATGAGTACATGGTCATGTTTTAGTACTCGGGAAAATCCAAGTACACAACACGACTCGATGAACACAGGAAAAACCAGGTGCACACAGGCAGGCCCCGGGTGGATGAAACATGTTGTGTGGACCCACCTACACACCATGTATGGTGACATGGCCTATGAAATTTTTAAGAGATAAAACATCTTTGTGGTGGATATGGATCACATTTCATGTGGGACCCATACACATCATGTACCCTTTTTGAGAAGCATCCACCTTTTGTATCTCTTTCATCTAGACTCATATTTTGGTCCGTGAGTAGTATATCTTGAGCAGTTTTCCACATAGAACATGATGGTAGCCTTAAAATTGTATTTAAAATATGACATGGAATGTTCAAAGTTTGAATCTTTTTCAAGAGATGCTTGATGATTAAAGTGATCAGGCATGATCATCAGATAGAGGTTGGGGTTGGAAGCACACTACCATACTAGGTTGCAGGTCCCCTATAATCCTTTCACTAGTTTGATTGGAACCCCCACCCCCTATTCCACTAGGTAATGGTTCCTATACCCACTGAGTGACACCCACCTATATCACTAGGGTGTGGTTCCTCCATGTATAGAGTGGAATCCCATTATCATACCTGGGTGTGAGTCCTCCATTTATACATACTTAGTGGTGTCCCGTACCGTACTAGGGATTGGTTCTTGTATTTATAAAAACTAAGTGGAACCCCCTATTGTATGAGGTAGTGATTCCTATGTACATTTAGTGAAACCCCCTAATTCATAAGGGTGTGGTTTCTCTATTAATACCTACTGAGTGGAATCACCTATCATGCTAGGGCATGTGTCCTCTATACTTTGAGTGGAATCCCCCTGCCATACAAGGGCATGGGTCCTCTATCCTTACTCTGAGTAAAATACCCTTATAATACTAGGGAAAAATTCCTCTTTATATTGGATATTTCATCCCTTTAGTTTTGGAGCATTGGAGAGGTGTGGGTATGCCTCATGACTTCTTCGAATAGACATGTGAGATGTTTGGCATCGATGATAGACCTTTAGAGATAAATTTAGAATCATCATCCTAGGATGTACTATAAGATGGATATCCCCTTTATCTATCATATGGGTTTCTTTTATGAGAATATATATTATTGGGTTTCTTTTCCCTATTACTTTGGTTTGAACTGACTACTTCCATCATATCTCTCAATTTCTCCCCACCTTTGGTTTTTGGGTCGTCCTACTAGGTATGTATATATTCTCCCTAGCATGGTATTTTCCCATATGTGTCATGTATTATGAATATGATGGATATATCAATGGTAATTTTATAGGAGAATAGGGAAACTCAGGTGCATAGATTTTGTACGGTGGTCGGGCTTGGAGATCAGGAGTCGGACTCTCTCATCTTTAATTTGTTGTAGTTATTGTCAGGTTGGTACTTCATTTTTGGTAGGGTGTTTATTTTTACCCTTTAATTCTTGGTATTATTCTATTGTACTCTTATGTATTCCCTAGAGTTTTTTTCATGCATGGTTATCTATAAATTTTATAGTCTTTACTTTATATTCCTCTGCACTACTACATAAAGATGGTTGGGTGTGTGTATATAGGTACACTTGGAAAAGGAATCTCATTTTTGTTTTTCCTTCTTGGAAAATGTCAATATCCCCTGGACTAAATATTTTGTCTTGGGGTTATGGCAGGATGACCTTTCGCTATCCAGACGGGCCTTGGTGGGTTAGGTCGTTACATCACGTGTAGGTGTGCACAACCCATGTGGTGTGTATATGTGTACCAGGAGCCCATCCTTGGAGTAGGATTATGAGTCATGTTCACCACAGTATTGTATATAAATGAGTGAATTTATCAAGTAAAATTATAACATGGGATGGATTAATAATGTTTACTATTCATTTTAACTAAAATGGTACTGTTGTGCCTCGTCTTTGCTTATCATATGCTCAGATACACCCAATCCACCACTTAATGACCATTATCACTGCTTTTACTCACTAGAGACACCACTAAAATCATTGAATAATCTTTCTATCAAACTTATGAACTAATTTCAAGGCCCCAAATCTCCATGGATGAACTATGTGACCTCAAATGACCATCATGAACCCCTTTAAAAGAATACTGATTCCATACTTTCTACAAGATATCCCTCCAACCACTATGAGGGTTGGAGGCTTGACAAAGACTACTTTGCCACTTCCACCATGCATCATCACTATCACACCTTCCAAGAACCATGATGAAACATGTAACTGAGCCATGCAATTCTATACACATGCTAAGGATGCCCCATGAAAGATTTTTGCCACTCACTACAAGGATACAAAACCCCGATATCTAAGGAGTCCTAAATTAAAATCTTTATATTTTTAAAAAATGAAACCTTGATTAAGTATTAAAATATATAGAAGGACAAGGGGATTTAGTTATCTTATAAAAGGAGGGGCTAAACCACTATTTGGGAGAGGAGAGAGTTTTGTTTCTTTGTTTAATTTTCTACATTAGTATTATTTTATGATTTTTTTCTTCATGTGTCAATTTATTCTATTTTTAATTCATGTGATCCACCAGTATTCTTCACTCTTTTTTCTCATTCTTATCTTATTTATCTCTATTCTCTATTTATCTATTTGTGTTTTTATTTTACTATTCATGTTTCTTCTACTATTAATTTTCTTCTTCTTTTCATTCTATCCCTCTCTCATTCTTATTTTTATTTTATTTCTTCTTCTTCTCTTCTTATATTTTCTTCCATAGTGACTTATTACCCTTGATAATGAGGGGCTGAACCATGTATTAGATCGAGGGAGGAGTCTGGTGTTTCCTAAATCATGCACTTAAATTCTTAAATGTTTTCTTTTTTTTTCCTATGGTGAATGAGGGTGAAATGGTGTGGAGATTGTCCTCCATGACATGAAACTCAGGTTTGATTATATTTTTTTATTTAAACCGTTTACCTCCCTTCCAATGAACAATATATCTTCATACTATGGAGTTGAGTCGTTCAAATGATGAATCAATATACAATGGATCTAGGTCATGGAATATTCCACACTATCGATTATGGTGATCCATTAACCTTTATTATAATAGGAGGTAGAATTTGGTGTGCTAAATAGTTTTCCTTGACATTTTAAAGACCACAACCAATAAATAAAAGAATAGTAGTTCAAGAATGAGATTTCATAATTAAACTACCAAACTAAATTTAAAACAAACCAATAATAATAATCAAGGAACCCATAAAACCAAACCTTAAGTCCAAGTAATTTCTTTCTAACCCACATTATTTTTTCATTTTCATGTTAGGATATTTTATATTTTCATTCTACATTACTTTCAAAAAAACCAAAAATATCATTGTTTTAATAAAATAATAAAAAATATCAAAAAAGTAGTTTTATATAAATTATAATAAGTTAGTTAATAAAATTTTAAGCTACTAAGATGAGGAAACCCTGTTCATCCACTATGCCACACTAGGAAAACATTAAAATTAGATTTTTCAACACCCTATGATAGGTGTTTTTCAAAAATTAGCAATGCTACTAGAGATCCAATAAAGTACTTTGATTAATCTTTTATTTTTCAAATTTTAGATAGTTTTTTATTTATATTAACAAAAACAAAAAATATATATTTGGACATGATGTTTTCAAATTATTTTTTCTTTAATACATTGGAAAATTATCCACAGGTGTGAGATCAAGAGAAATTGATATACAATGTTGAGGAAGTCCTATCAATAAGGGTTTTGGCTCTTTGGGTACTGTTAAAGAATATGCATAATGGAATAGATATGGATTTCTCACCTCAATAATTGATGGGCATGGTTGATTAAATTAGAATAAAAATTCAAAAACTCAAGGACAAGGAGGAAGTGGCACTAGATCTTTTTAACTGTTCTAAATACATTAAAGAGGTTGATACTAAGCTTAAAGATTATCTATATCCCAAATATCTGAAAAATCTGGTTTAAACCAACCATGAAGAGATATATTGGATTCATGATGATGAAAACTTTCCTACTGATCCATGTGTAGGAGATCAAAAAGATCTGTAAAATTTTTGGAATGAGCATGAGGTAACAAATGATCTCCCCATTCCATACAAAGTAGAAGAGATAGCACCATTTCATATCTCTCTAAAATTTGAAGATAAAGACACCACCCATATGGTGTAATTTTAGTAAAATATGGAGGATCCCAACTACCTAAGGAACTTACCCCCAAAAAAATATCTAATATGAGCTATCTTAGGGAGATGATCTTATTATAAACTATCACTCATTTTAATTTATTAAATCTGAATTAATTATCAACTCCCACTATTTTAAATTTTCAGATTTAGCTAACTGTTGCTTTATCTTGGAGGAGGAAGATGAACATGAACATACACATATTGAGGGACATGTATAGTTTCTGTAACTAATTAAACATGAATTAAAGGAAGCCCTTGAGGAAAACCAAGTGGCTGGGCCTAAGGATAATAAGACAATTTCTACCCACATTGAAAGGGAGAATTTTTATATTGATAATTCATGTTTAAAATCTAACCATGTAAAAATTCCTTCTCACTCTTCCTATGAATTTACAATTCATGTAGCCCATATTGAGAAAGAAAAAGACAAACAAGAGGAGGTTTCAAAAGTACCAACCAATAAGGATGACGATCCATAATTCATCCTACCCCTCCATGAAATCTATACCTAATTACAAATGGGATGGATTTGGTGTACTCAATCCATGTAATCACTATAAGAAAAGCACCTCATAGCGGCGATTTAAACCAATTCCATATGATTCTACGACGGTTTCATAAAAATTCTGCCATATGATTCTATGAAGGTTTCATAAAACTTCCACTAAATTGGGTGTCATAATCCAACACATGGTTCTTTCTTCAATTTAGCGGTGGTTTTGGTGGTTTTAGCAGCGGTTTCATGTGAAAGAAATGACATATTTAGCGGTGGTTTAAACCGCCGCTAATTTTGTTTTTCATTTTTTTACATTAAAACTGCCGCTAAACCACCATAAGAACTGCCAAACAATAACATGAATTTATTTAGCAGTGGTTTTAACCACGGTCGATAAGATAATATAAAACTATAGAATAAGTTTAAACCTCTACTAAATATGGTCTATTTCATTAGCGGTGGTTTAAACCACCTCTAAATGTAGATTTACAAGTAAAAAAATGCAGCAGATTCAACAGCCCCAATACCAGTACCTTAAAAAATCATGTGAAGAGAAAATATAAAAGAATAATCTAAACCATCTAACAATGTTCAGTAGTCAAAAATTTAACAATTTTTCATAAAAAAACCATGTATAGAGAAAATATAATAGAATAATCTAAACCATATCATCTCAATCATCTAACAATGTTTCATAGATATAAATCTAAGAATTTAAATTATATATAACCAATGTATGAGCTGTAAGCTTTCAAAATACATAGAACAGACTTATAATATGTATCCCTAAGGATTATTTATCCCAATGCTCAAGATAACATTGTAAAAATAATTGGGTCTGCAACACTACTATAACACTTGTAAGAGGATGGTGTTTTTTCAATTCAGGTAGATGATTAATATAAGTGTGTTATCCTAGTTTTGGAACCACATTCAGTAGTGGATAGATCATATGCCATGGATGGTTTTTATTTCAATAAAATGTCACCCAAAAAATTCCTAAAGTGGGGAGAATGATGATTATTATGTAAATTGTGTCGTTTCATGTATAGGGACACTACTGTAATGGACCATTTGGAAATTGTCAGAATGACTTCTTAAAGCCGATGAGTCGGTATATTCAATATTCCATATCTCAAACATGAAGATGAATTTTAAAATATATTTTTTAGTTTAAACTAATTCTGGATGATAGATTCATGCATGAGATAAATATATGATCCATGAGTTTTATCAGTCGGTAGTGTGTCTATGAATTCATGGCAGCATGATGGAAAGGTGGTTGGTTGATTACCCAAACATTGATGAATGATGAGATTCATTTTTGGAATTTTTGTTTATGCATTAAATAACATGGTATCATTGGGATATATGGCTTTGTGATTAATACCTTAATTAAAACACTAGCTATTAATATGGGAATCTCTAAAATAAGTAAGTCTGGATTGAATTGATTGATGCTTTAGTGATCAAACTTTGAAGGGGATTAGAGCCTTCCATATATGCATCATATTAAAAATGATGTGAAATTTTTGGGTTGTAAACCTTTAAAGATATACCATAGAAGTGAAATGAGGGTTTTAGGGTGCTCTAAGGTGGTTGTCCCAATATTGTACCTAGCCACACATCATTGAGAGACGTGGAATCAAGGTTTGGTTCAAGGAAAGTATAACATGTTTTGATGGAGCATGTATCGAAAGATCTAAACAGGCCTATCAATATAATTTTTCAAAAATTTTAGGATGCTTTTATTTTTGGACTAGGAATGGTTAATGTTTAGAAACTTGGTGTAATCCTATTCTAGATTTAGTCATTCCCAATATATTGACACCATCCTAAGTATGTTGGGAGAGCATCTATATAACAAGATAAATAATTAAAATCAATGACTTTTTGTTTGTATGGAAATATTCCATGGGAGGTTTACACAAGGATTGATTTATCTAAAGCCTTAATATATGGATTAAAAATGTCAAATATTGGAGGGTAACACTCATGTGAGTGTTCGACCAGTCGTTGGATGATTGTTTTGGTTTTTGAGTTTCTTGATAACTAGAACTAGGTACTATTGTATTCCACAGTGAATACTAGGTGCTGGTTCAAATACATACTTGGGAGAAGCTGGAGTCTAGGAATTAGTCTTTGGATACATTTTGATTATCTAGGTGTGTTGGATCACGAATGAACTAGAATGTTTTTTTTGAATGGTGACATAAACAAGTAAGATTTGTTAAGATCAAGAGACGTCAACAGAAGTTCGTTATAAGCAGTGTTGATCATGATCAAAGTGATATTGGGGTACCTTAGATAATAGGTGTTAGAATATGGATTTAGAAATGTAAACTATTAAAGATGATTATTTTCAAAAAATACTCAACCAAAAGCAGTTCAATATGAGTTATTTTTAAAAGTAGTATGTGGTTAGTGAGGAACCACTTCAGGCACATGGTGAGTTGAGACAAGTGTATTTTAATGGTTTTTGAGATATTTTAAAAGAAAATATAGTGTGAACATTATGATATTGGTCAATTAGATTTAAACTATTTCAAACAAATTGAGGTCCAGGGGTAATATCCTCCTAAGTAACATATTAAATGTGTTGGGAGCACTGTTAAGACATTGAGGTCTTGCATAAATAGGAAATTGTGATAGTGGGAGTACCGCAACTCATAATTGACTTTTAAAAATTAAAATTTATTGTGGATATATCTATATGATAGTTGATAATAGGATGATTACATGATCATCTCTCTTATATATAGGCTTACTCAATGTTCTCAAGCACATAGTGGTGTAGCTTTAAATTTGGATCTCCATCATCCTCCAAGTATTATTCTCCCCTATAGTGATAGTGTGTGGCCAAAATAGTCTCGCCTACCATCTAGGGAACACACCTCAAAGGATATCTTGTTAGAAGTGATCATTACCATGTTTCGAATGTGGTTAATGGTCGACCCAAAATTTGTGGGCCCCATCCTTGAATAACATGGCTGTGGGTCTTGTGTCTCCAACATGAATAAAATGAATCAAATAAACAAGATAGTAGTTAGTCCAAAATACTAATATAAACATCCTAACATAACTCAAATGAAACTATTAAATATATTCATCTTCTATATGGAACATATATTACTTCAAAATCCACCAACTTCATACTTAACTAATTCAAGTCTCATTACCTTACTAAATCATCAAGCCATATCAAATTCCAATGCATTTATCAAACATGAGGAATCATGAAATTGTTAGGTCATGAAAATGTTAGGTGACTACTATGTGCCATACATGATACATGATACATGATACATGATACGTGATACATGATACCTAATACATGATACATGATACATGATACATGATACATGATACATGATACATGATACATGATACATGATACATGATACATGATACATGATACATGATACATGATACATGATACATGATACATGATACATGATACATGATACATGATACATGATACATGATACATGATACATGATACATGATACATGATACATGATACATGATACATGATACATGATACATGATACATGATACATGATACATGATACATGATACATGATACATGATACATGATACATGATACATGATACATGATACATGATACATGATACATGATACATGATACATGATACATGATACATGATACATGATACATGATACATGATACATGATACATGATACATGATACATGATACATGATACATGATACATGATACATGATACATGATACATGATACATGATACGTGATACGTGATACATGAAAAAACCATTTGTTTCCATATCTTTCCAACATATCAACAAGACCACTAATCATAGTCTGATGATGAACACTGATTATCACCCACTATACCTCCATCTCTAATTCCTGCTACCGGCACCTGTAAGACAATTATATTGAAAATTAAATAATGTTTTATATTTATATTTATATTTAAAAATAAAACCAATAAATATTTTCAAACTAAATGATTTTGAAGTTGTGTGATTTACCTGCTCACTGCCTATCATTAATACAATATCACTAGGGACAGATCTGATCGTCTTCTGATATAAATAGACCTATGATTTCTACAAATAGAATATCTAAGTCCCCTGTTATTGAATTGTGTTTTTCATAGAAGCATAATATCTCTGAGCATATCGACTAAAACCAGGAGTATATGAAGATTCCATCTCCGATGGACTACTAAAGACCTCAGATGGTAAGGGTCTCAAACCCTTCCCACGCACTTGACTAGGATGATCATTCCCAAGAACTTTACCAACTGGGTCATCTTGGGAAACTGAGTAGGACTGCGCGGGATTGGCATCCTAGAGTTCTTTAATTTTAACTTATAAATAAAATACCAATAATATTAGAATAAATATATATTAACATAGTGAAAACTGATAATAAGTTATTATAATGAAAAATTAATTCATACCTAAATTTCTTTGGCAGGATCATTAAGAAAACTCCCATCAAGTTTTTTTATGAACATCCAACCACACTTCTGTTCGGGGTGCTTAGTGACCTAAAATCTGTGACTGAATTAAACAAAGATAAATTAAAAATTTAATATATTCAACATATAATATTTTATTGTAAATATGTAAACTAATGAAAATATTATCAGAGTCAATTGGTTTCTAGAAAAACTCTTTGACCCCACAGTGTGATGAATGATTTCTTAGCCTAGATCGATGCATTATTCCTTGAAAGATCTTGGAATAAATAAAATGTAACGTAACAGTATTGTAAGAAATGTCATATCCTTTTCATATACATGTATAAATGTAAAATGAGATTAATATCATAATATATATTTAAATACCATGTGATTATCATCACAACATATGTCAATAAAAACTTTCCATTTCTCTTAAGGTTCCACATTGGGTACCTTGTTATACATCTGTTGGGAACTCAACGAAGTATCATTTACATTGACCCATAATCTCCATTTAAATTCATTCCATTTCTAAATCATATTTTTCAATGTCCACTTTTGTGCTAGCACATCAGCAACCGTAAAGTGGAAAAAAATCTCATCTATACACATAAATTCATTTAAAAAATAGTTGAATTTAATAACATAATAACATTAAATTACATAATAATGTATTAAAATTACCTTTATTTGTGAATCAAAAACTTCATTATTCCAAGATGAAGGCATATGCCTCCAATCATTATACGTAATCGGAAGGTAAACTAGCTATGCATCCAGCTAACCTATAATATAACCAAGTAATCACGTGGTGGCATCTGTAGGGACCCCATAGGAATCAAATGGGACAACTATATTTAGTCCAGTCAGATTATATACATCTGAACTTTTCATATTTTTCTCCATAGTTTAATTGTTTCCATATTTTATGAACAAACAGTAAGTATAAAAATGTGTAATAAATTTATTCATATTAAAATTTGTATCTATAATAGTAACCCCTGATATCCCAATGAAGAACTAGGAGTGGCACCCTGCTCCCTCACTAATGAGGCTGCTGAATAGGAAGGTGTAAATTGAGATGTTGATGGGATGCTCATAGAGGGTGTGAGAGATGGTGTAGGGGAAAACAGATGGTGTCTCAGATGCAGTAGGAAGGGAGACAGGTGGATCTCCATCTGTCAGTGTGGTCGATGGAATAGTATAGCTCTTTCTCCTTTGCATTACTATCATTTAATCAAATAAAATTAAATTTAGAACATATAATTAAAAAATTTTATACATAAAATAATATAAATGATAATAGATGTACAACACAAACAAACAAAATATAAATAACAATGATAAATAATGAAGCATTTTAAATAAGTTTTTCAATTGCTTTCTTACTACAACCAATTGTATAGACTTCTCTTGAGGATTCCAACCAAATATTTTATGTATTTATAAAATATCCACAAATGAAATAAAGTGCTTTCTAGGTCTAAAATGAAGCATCAATGAAGGATGTGTGCAACATGTTGATATATAGTTGAAAATGATTAAAAAAAAGACAACCATAGTAACTGATGAAACAATTGATTGGTGGAGTATCATATAAAAATGGTCAAATCCAAAAGGACTATGACCATGGTGTGAGGAACTTTGATGGAGTAATGGTCAACTAGGCTGTATAGTGTATATGTAGTGGTGTGAGTGTTTCATGCATGGGTTTGGGATTTGGGAGTTTCTCAATGGCTATTCCACAAGGGAAGTGATATCTATAATTGATTATAGGACACCAAAGTTTTCTTGGATTGCGGAATGAGTTGTTTTGGAAATGTTATGAACCATAGTAAGTTTCATGAAGGGATTATAAGGGGAAATCCTTGAGAAATATACTAATTATTATACGGCCGTAGGAATTATATCGGATAAGATATGGAAATAGACTTAGAATCTTGAAACTCCTTAAGCGAGAATATTGGGATGTGGGAATGGGCCATCATTGGTCTTGGGGTATCAATGTTGGTGGATCATAGAAGAGAATAATCACTCTTTTTGTGTGTGTTTAGTGTAACTAGGTGATTGTAATTGAGGTAATAGTCTCTCTTGAGTGTTGGGATTCTAAGGGAGTGAGGAGAAATCATTGCATAAGTAGAAATTCCTAGTAAAAGGTCGTGTAATACTTATATAGTGTCGAAAGGGGTACACATTGGAGGAACTGAGTGGATTTTGGTTAGTTCATATATGGACTTGGTTTTTGGGAAGTTATGGGAATGGGAACAAGAATCCATTGATATTAGGATAGTGAAAAACCCATGAGGGTCATAATGAGTGGTATGATTATACGATCAAGTTGTGATGTAAGTACGGAATAAGGGCATGAGATCATTATGGATGCTATGTAGTATATTTTTATGCTTTAGATGAGGATAATGATTGGAGACATAAGGATCAGAGTGTATAGTTACATCTCCTAGGTTCTCATCTTTTCTTGAGTTGTATATATGTGTTTATCTATGGTATATACCTTATGTTAGTGTGTTTTAGATCATACGGTAGGTCAAATATTAAGATTTTATCCTTAAAACACTTATAATAATGCTCGATATGTGTGTAACTAACCATGGGACTTAACTTATACTAATATGGTTTGGCTTGTGTGGGAGGTTAGAAATTAAGATACCCTCCTCAGACTACTTCTGATATTAATTAGTGGATACGAGATTTGTCCATTGGACCCTACCTAGAGGGAATGATTCAACTTATGAGAGAGTTTGGATATAGTGATTCTATTCTTAAATATCATGTTATATGTGATGGATTTTCTATATGATTAGCACTGGATATTGTGATGACCTTCCCTTATGATTTTTATTATAGTTAGTACTAGATATTGAAATTCCATTCTCTAGTGGAACTCTAATTACATGTGGCTATAATAGATGTAACATTGGAATTGATTGAAACAGGTGAGTTTAAGTGTTAGGGTAACTTGGTTAGCACCTGATGACCCAACATGGATTCTAGTAGGGAAGTTTCAAGATGAAACCTATAAAATAATTCCCAAATGTTTCATATGATATTCATAACAAAATCAATGTTATACATGTGAAATTTAATATAAGGAAACCTAAGGTAATCACAATAAAATCAATTAATGATAGAGAAACGCAAAGTTTTCTATATTTACATAGTAAACATTCTCTACATAAAAACCATAGACATGATTCATATCAAAACAATAAACATGACCTATATTAAATTATTTTACATGTTTAATATCAAAACAATATATTATTATAATTTATTCATATAAAAAAAATGATCCAGAGGAAAACATAATGAACCTTCAGCATGCACAATATAACTTATTCTATCATCAATTTATTTCCATCCCCAATAAACTTAATACCTGTGAAGTTCATTTAATTTGATAATGAGACTTTTAAATCAATCTATAACTACTAATAAACAACCAATCCAATACAAAACCCCATACATAATTCACATACCAACTCCATGCTCCTGTATCACACATCATCACCACAACCATGATCATCACACTACTATATCACACATCATACAATGTCACATCTCATTCAAACCATCCAATCTTTCACTGAACAACACACTCTAACTCAAACCCAATTACCATGACTAATGGTAAAATCCCCATAGGGACCACATAAAGGAAAAAAAATGAATCAATTATATAAACATATAAATGATATTTTAGAATGAACAACACCAAATTTCAAATTGAAAAAAAAAAATTAATTCATTACATTTTATAATTATTAAGGTTTTTATTTTGATGTAATTTTATATTTCCATCAAAAAAATAGAGGGTTTCACATGAATGAACATCCAAACAAAATAGAAGGGTTCACATGAATGAACATCGAAACAAAAATAGAAAATGATAGGGAAAACAAGCAGAAGAAGATACGTTGATTAATGGTTATATGTTTTTTGATGATCCAAGAGGTTAGAATCCATAATATATATGATCAAAAAGAGTGATGGGCGGTGAGGCTAGGACCAGCGGTGAGGCGCGGTGAGGCTCGGGACCATCGACAAGACACAAAAAGGTTAGGACTTCAGGGGGTCATGGGGATGGGGGGTTGGGTGAGTGGGGGGTTTAGGGGAGAAGTGTTAGGTTTTTGAAAAAACTAAAAGTTTTAGTGGTGATTTTTAATAAACTTCCATGAAATTATTTTAAAAAAATTAGTAGTAGTTTAATACACCACTTCTAAACACTGATTTTGGTGTAGTGTTCTAATTCAATGATTTCTGATAGATTAAATTAAGGGGAATTAAAGACTTAACCAAAGGCACCTTCAATTATCACTTAATCCGAGGTTATAAAAATTAAAGACCATTTATTTCATCACTTTATTAATTCTACTCGAATGATTTTTAATTAAGTTAATTGTTCACTTCTTTATCTGGGTTCAAAATTCCCCTCCCCTAAATGAGATCATTTTTGACAAGGGTGGTTTATTATAATTTTTCCCAACCATATTCCATGTGTAGAGAATTGTTCATATCACTTATTCAAATTGAAGTTAGCTTTTATTTATTCATATAAATGCACCTAGTTCACCTTGTATTAGAGACTCACTATGGGATCCCATTTTTCCATTTTACTCCAGTTCTAAAAGACTTAAATAATTATCAATTGAGTTGACTTCCTAAAGTGGTTAATTTTTTTTATAAAAAGTAAGTCCCCTAAGTTCCAGTGAAAACTTATAATTACCTAAATTCATGATCCTTATTCCACAAGATTTTTCCTTTCACACTCCCATACTTAGCTTCTAAACATAAAATCCATATATACAATGAAAAATTCCACTCAGTAATCACTCATGCTTAATAGTTTCTGACTAAGTGAAACTCTCAACATCCATCCAGAAGTGATCCACTAGGAAAGGTAAAATTGAAGGGCCAAATGAACCCAAGGAGAGTGGTGGGTTGGAGGTGTGAAATGACTCACTGCCAGGTGTGTATGGTTAGAAAAATGTAAAATGAAGAAGGTCGGTGGGGACTCATTGTGTCATGGTTGGTGTTTGGAATAAAGTGATGGGAGTCATGGCCAACTTTGGCGGTGAGTCAAAACCTTTGAAAATTTTTGAAAAAATTTGACCATTTTTTTTAAAAAAATTAATGGGGGATTTGAAATGACCAACAGAATGACCCCTATCCCCCCAATATAAACTCAATATTGTCCCCAATATTGAATCCTATAGTGGGAGATAGTAAAACAAATTTAAAAATAGGCTCAGATGGGTGACATGAATGTTCAAAGAGAATATTTTCCACACCGAAAAGAAAATAAAAGAAACAAAAACATATATAAAAAATAAAAAAAGGTGATTTTTTTTAAGATTAATAGAATCAACATTACATGTGAGTGTAAACAGCAGCAAGATAATCAAAGTGACTACAAGGGTGAAAACATGTTTAACTATTCAACTCAACTATGTTTTCAAGTCTCTCATATTAAAGTGTATAATCACCCATGAAAATGAAAGTTCACAACATTTCAAAAAAGATCAAGGGGTATCCCTCACACTTAACATTATGCAATATATTGTTAAAAATGATCATCAAATAAAACTGAAAAATAGAAAAAAAATGCTTCCCTGACTATGTGATCTTTTCCATTAAATTTCATTCTATAGATCCTCTTCTGCAGCTCTAAATGGTTACTACACTTCATCTCTTGTAATTTTAGAAAAATAATCATAAGAATATCTAATTTGAAGATCAAAAAAATAAAACCAAGGGATGAGTGAATGAAATTTTATCCATATGATGTAGTGGAATTCTCCCTTGATTTTTGTTTTCTGAGTTTATGGCAGCAATAACACTCAGCAGGTCGTTAGACACCATCAGACACACAAGAGAACGGGCTGGAGAGAAAAGTAGCAAGAATTAATTTTATTGAAAAAAAATAAAATTAAAACACTAAGAAACCAATGGTTAGTTCCCATGAAACACTGAGTTTATAGTCTTCAGTTAGACTTGAAATATTTCATTCTTACAGTAGAGATATGGCAGCCAATCCCTTTGGGTGACCTTCAAATAAATGTTTGATCCTCTGACCATTGACCAAAAAAGGTCTATTCTCCTCTCAAACCAACTCCACCTATCCATTAACCAAAATTCTCATAATGGTAAAGGGTCTTGACCACTTGGTCTTCAAATTACCAGGAAAAATTTTAATTTTAGAAATAAAAAGAATGACCCTCTCACAGACCTTTTTAATTCTTGTTTTTAATGATTGAGTCATGAAAAGCCTTTTTATTTGTTTATAAATTTCATCATTATTATAATACACTCTTATAATCCCCCCACCATCTCACTAAACTCAAAAAACCTCCTTTCAATAGCTGACTTGAAATCAATGTTTTGGGCCTTCACTACCCAATAAGATTTTTGCTGCAACTCAACAGGCTGATGACATGTTTCCTAAAAAAGAAACATGTATAGTGACATCACTATGGGAGTCTTGTAAGAAGTTTTGTAGGCCCAAATATCCTCATCCAGCTTTATTGGTCAATCCTTCCTAGAGGTATACATTGTTTTCAACAAAATATTCTTAAGCTACCTATTTTACATTTATGCCTTCCCAATAGACTATGGGTGGTTGGTGGTGCCTATCCTATGTGATAATCTATATTTCTCCATCAAACTCTTGAACTTTTAATTTTTTAAATTTGTACCATTTTCAGTGATGAATGCTCTAGGAACACCAAACATGGAAAAAATATTTTTCTTAATGATTTTTACTACACTTGCAGTAGAGTTTTTGGGAAGAGTTACTACCTCAACCCACTTAGAAACATAGTACACAGAAACAAAGATGTACTCAATCCCATAGTAGGATAGAAATGGTCCCATGAAGTCCAAGACCCAGACATCTAATATTACAACCCCCAGAATTCTTTTTTGAGGCAACTCCTACCTTCTCCCTATATTTCCCAGCATTTGACATTTTTCACAACCTATTAGCAACCTCCTATAATCTTTGAAAAAAGTAGGCCAGTGGAAACCAATTTTCAAAACCATCTAAGTAGTCTTATCTCCTCCATGGTGGCCACCCCGAGGTGATTAATGGAAGCTGTCAAGTATGGGAAACATCTCCTCCTCACCCACACATCTCTTCAAAATACTATCAGCACACCTCTTAAAGATAAGACGTCATCCCAATAATAATATTTCATTTCAGAAATTAAAATCTTATTTTGTTTGTGTGAGAGGTCCTTGGGCATGAAACCTAATCCTAAATATTTGGCATAGTTTTCAAACCAAGAATACTACTGCACAGAAGAAACAAACATCTGTTTATTAGGAAATTAAGTGTTGATCTCTCTTATCACCTCATTTGTGATGTTTGGCATCCTAGAAAATTGGTCTGCCATAATATTCTCACTCCCTTTCTTATATTTTATTACCAGATAAAACTATTAAAGATTCAATTTCCATATAATCAATCTAGGTTTTGAATCCTTCTATGCCATAAAGTACTTCAGGGCAACAAGGTCTGTGAAAATGATAACTCTATATCCTATCAAGTACTACCTAAACTTTTACAAATCAAATATTATAGTATCCAATTACTTTTAATTTGTGTAATAGTTCTATTGGGAATCATCCATTAACTTTCTAGAATAGTAAATGACATTCAAATTCCTATGCTTCCTCTTCCCCAGAACAGCTCCTAATGCTAAATCACTTGCATCACACATCAACTTAAAAGGGAGATTATAGTAAGGGGAAGTGATTCCTAGTGAGGTGGTTAGTTCATCCTTGAGTAGATTAAAGAAATCTAGACATTTTTCATCAAAGACAAAGAGAGTGTCCTTAACTATCTGGGAGAACATAGGTCTAGTAATCTTTGATAAATCCTTAATGAACCTCCTATATAACTCAACATTACCCAAAAAATTTATGATTACATTGACATTTTCAAGTGGGGGAAACTTTTAGATGACCTTAACTTTAGAATTATTGACCTCCATCTCCCTCCTGGAAACTTTATAACCCAAAACACTCCCTTTAGTATCCATGAATTAGAAATTTTCCCAGTTCAAGACCAGATTGGTCTCTTCGAATCTCTCCATCACATGTTCTAAATTTTCTAAGAAGTTATCAAAATCACTTCCAAATATTGAAAAATAATCCATGAAAACATCAATTACCCTTTAAATCATATCTGAGAAAATTTCCATCATACATCTCTTAAATGTGGAAAGAGAACCACACATTCCAATGGGAATCCGCTGATAGGTAAATGTCCCCAATAGACAAGTGAATCCGGTTTTCTCTTGATCCTCAAGAGAAATAAAAATCTGGTTTTAACCAGAGTAACCATCAAGAAATAAAAAATATTCATTGTCTACCAATCTCTCCTACATTTGGTCCAAAAATATCATGGGAAAGTTGTCTCTTCTTTTGGAAGAATTCAACTTCCTATAGTCTATACAAACTATCCATTTTTTCACTTCTCTTATTTGGATTTGTTTATTTTTCTCATTAGCGACCACTGTCAATCCACTCTTTTTGGGTACCAATTAAACAAGAATTACACAGTGTCTATTAAAAATGGGAAAAATTATCCCAGCATATAGCAATCTAATCACTTCTCTGATTACTTCCTTCATGTTGGGATTAAGTATCCTTTGGGCTTCTACTCTAGACTTCCACTCAGGTTCCATGTGAATTTTTTGCATGAAGAAGGCTGGGCTAGTCCCCTTTATGTCCTCTATTGTCCAGCCCATTATAGGATTGTATTTCTTTAATGCACTCAATATATTTTCCTCTTGACTTACTTCTAACTTAGATGAAATTATAACAGGAAGGGTGGAACTCTCTCCTAAAAATAAATATTTGATATGTTCATGGATGGGATTGAGTTCAAGAATGTGTATTTATTCACTATATAGAAGACACTTAGTCCTAGGTGGGATAAGTTATCCATGCTGCCTCTTGAGGAAGGAAGTATAGAAGGCTTCCTCCTCACCAGCTAAACTTCCAGAAAAAATTTCATCACACTTAGAATACTCTCTTGGGTATAGAATATGTTCCATATCAAACTCATCTAGTATTTTCAATTTCATTCTTAGAATTATTTTATTAATTATCCCTGATCCCTTATTATTTTTCAGATTTAATGGCATGATAGTTGTGTTTTAATTGGGTAATTTGCTTTTTTAGGACCACGATGACACAAGGAAACCCCAAACAGTAAGGATAAGAGAGGAATAAATCTACATGAGAATATATAGTTCATTATTATATCCTTTACCTTTCAAATTCCCTAAATATTTTGGAAAATTTATTTTTGGGATGGAAATTCCAATAACTTTTCTAAACTGGAATCTTCATGCCCACACATAGAATTTATGCTTTGTTTGAACTATCTAGATGACATGAATTTATTAATAAATCTATGATTCCATGTTCTATATTTCAATAATAATGATATTGAAAGGTTAATATTTTGAATTTTATTATTAATTTGAATCATGGATATTAAAATCATGACTCATGATTTTAGGGAGTTGGTTGAATCAGGTAAATGAAATCTCCCTGCCCATTTTTTATACTTTGATTTATTAAATTCATATAAATTTATTTTTTATTATTAGTCATTACATGATATATTTTCCAATTTCACATGTCATATTCCTAAGAGGATTTATAGACCAAATATTTCCTATTTTATCTTCAGCATTTTCTTTAGTGATCTTGTGGCATGTCACCTTCTAGAACTTGTATTGGAACTTTTCAAAGATAATGACTATGAAAAAACACATTTAAAATGATCGAGAAATTTTTTTATAAGCCCCTCTCCTTGAGACCACCTTTTATATTGATCATTTTTAATATCATAGAGACCATGAATGACCTTCTTAGGGATAATTCATATTTGAAGACATTTTTATCCATTCCTACCCTACTCTTAGTTTTTCCATGATATTTTAAAGTTAAAGTGTGGGGGTGAGGGAATTCTTGGTTCAAAGATAAACTACATTGTAAATAAAAAGTGTGGGGGTGCTAATTGTTGGTATTGAGAAAGTTTCTAGACTCATTCATTATACATTATTTTTTTTTTCCATTCTAGAAAAAATGGAAAAAATATCAGAATGGGTTGTGACGTGGAATAATAAAAAATAACCATTACTATACTCATGATTTTTATCAAATGTGTCTAGGTGATGAGTGTGAGTTTTATTCAAAGCATTTCTTTCAAAAAGGTAAAAAAACTAAAAATGTAGTTAAAAAAGAAAAAAAGAAAAAAAACGTAGAAAACAAATCAAGAAGGAGAAATTCATTCATTATGATGTCATAGTTTATGTCCTTAATTTAATCTAGGTATGTAAAGACCTGTAAATACTGTTGAAATTTTTTTCTTAAATACATGGGAATTTTACGAGTCTGTAGTTTCTGACGGCGCTTGATTCCGAGGCCCGGTGTGCCCGGAATCAATTTCTGGAGTTTTGTTTGGGTACATCCAGTAAAAGTACATGTGGGATTTTATATCTTTTGAACCGGTGCTCGGAATTAAAATATGAGGACACCAATGAACTCACAGCGCCAGTATTCCCTTAAGGAGACCTTCACCACAATTGCGTTTTATAGGGAGTAAAAGTTAATTTTTGGGGAATTTCTGAATTTAATAAAAAATATATGAAACATATTTTTTTTAAATGTGTGGTGGTTAATTTCTCCAAAGAGAAGTTGGAAGTGGGGACCACACCTACATAACCTCCCATGGGAGGATGTTATGTGGTCGGCCCACACAAGCACCAAACCCCTCAACTCCCTTTAAACCCCATTTGAAACTCTTGGACCCCCCTTCGAATTAATGAGCCCACCTCTATTTTCTTTTAAATTTTATACCTTCCACCTTCCCTCATTAAAGTGCCAACACCTAAAATTAATTAATGCCACACTTAATTAATCTATTTGAATTCTTTTGAATTTATTTTTCCAACATTAAAAGAAAAGATTACATTCTCTTAATTGGGTTGGCATAATCTTGGTTGGGAGACCAAAGGAGAGGAGAAGAATTATTGAAGGAATAATACTCTCTCCATGAAGAACGTCCATCTTCTTTCCTTTTCCTCTGCGTCAAGGGAGAAGATGATGTCCACGAAGAACATTAGCAATGACAACGACATTTCCTCTGATGTTGATGGAACGACATTCGTATTTCGTGACACTGTCTTCCACGAATCCGTTAAGCGAACATTGAAATCAAGGTAGGGGGTTGTTTTGAGTTCATAATATTTCTGAACATCATCGTTCTAATTATAGAATGTGAATTTCCAACTATTAACGTCATAACGAGGAGGGTTCAGGCCGCATGAACATGACCCGAACCTCCCCCATATTTTTTGATCTTAATAACGACAGAGGTAGAGCCAATAGGGCGCAATGCCGTCGCACCGCGCCGGAGAAGAACCGTGGTGGATGAAAAGGCGCGGCGCCGTCGTGCTGTGCTATGGAACCGAAGGCTGCGACCAGGCTGGGCCGCGACAGCGGTGGACCGGCGCCATCACGCCGGCCGCGTAGAGGAGGACCATGACCTGCAACCACGAGCCTCTCGGCCGAAGAAGAACCGGCTGACCTCATGCCGGCCAGGCTAGAAGAACCGGCTGGCTATGGCCGGCCGGGCTGGAGGAGCACGACGCCCATAGGCACCACGCAGCGGAGGAACTGTGGACCACTTCCACGGGCTGCTCTGTTGGGTGAACCAATCGGATGCCTGCCAGCCAGGCTAGAAGACCACGACACCGCTTGGCACCGCGTGGGGAGAACGGTGGCCCGCTGTGCAGGACGCTCGCACCGGAAAGAACCGGATGGCTATGGCCTGCCGGGTAGAGGAGGGGCGGCGCCACTTGGCGCCACCGGGCGAATCGAACCGACCCACATCGAGGGCTAGGTCTGCGGGTGGGTCGCGCCCCACTGGTCCGGGCCGACCCCCCAACCGGGTCAGACACATCGAGTCGGGTCCGCGGGTTGGCCGCGCTCCACTGGACCGGGCCGACCCCCAGCCGGGTCGGACCCACCGAACCGGATTGGGCGGACCCGCCAGCCCACTGGGCTTGACAGGCCGGACCCGTCTTCACTTAAACGTGAATATCTCCTAGATCGCACGTCTGATCGACGCACCATCTACAGCAATGGGACTCTTGTGGCAAGGCAATACTTTTGCAATAATTTAAGTGAGTTTTGGAAAACTTTGGAAAATGGCCAGGTTTGGAATGAGCATAAATCCAACTGGGCCCCTGGAACGTAAATGCTAATAACTCTCAGACTGGGCATCTGATTGACGTGCCATCTTTTGTGTTGGGTTCCTTATGATGAGATGGAACTACATGATACATCAAATCAGGACTTCGTGGTAGTTGATGTATCATCAATTGGCTTGAGGAGAGGACCCTCCTGGAATCGAGCATGCTGTGTACGGGAACCCTAGAGCTGGCTGCGATGACTATTGTACCAGAATCCTTCTTGAGTTCGACAGCGATGACTAATGTACCGGAATCCTACGTGGGTTCAACAACAACGACTACTATACCAGAATCCTACGTGGGTTCTAAAGTGATGACTACTGAACCGGAATCCTCTGTGGGTTTGACAGTGATGACTACTGTACCGGGATCCTCTGTGGGTCCGACAGTTCTGACTTTTGTTCCTGTATCCTATGTGGGTCTGACAGAGTAGCTGGTCCTGTATCCTGTGTGGTCCTGACAGCTTAGCTGGTCCTGTATCCTATGTGGGTCTGATAGCTTAGATGAATCAGTGACTACATCTGATCATCTGTATCCCTATATGAAGGATGTATACCTGTGTGAGCTGAGTCTTGTCTTTCAATCATTATCATCGATGTGATTGAATTTACTTCTAGTGTGGACTAGGTTTTGATTGGGATGAAGAGTTGGAGTGAGGCTATGACTGGTAACTTAGGTATATGTATGATCATATACCTAAGTAGGGTTGGGTTATACTTCGTGATTGTATCTTTCTACTGTGGTTTATCCTTTGTGGATTCTGAGAGACCTTTGGGGGTCTCGGGGTCCCCTACTGAGTATCGTTATACTCACCCCTGGACGGGCTATGCCCTCACATCGTTGTGTTGGTTCCAGACGATGGACAACACTGATCGAGGATGAGAGTTGTAGAGTTGGATGGTACCCGGAGGTGGACTGCTTGGTGAGACATACTCGGAGCGGACGGATGGACCTGGAGTGCTGAGGAGGCCATCCGTACCCACCCTTCTGATGGGATTCCTGGAGGATGACTCAGTAGTTGATGTTTACCTTCTTGTAGTTATACTATCTTTACAGTTGTTGTACTTTACTGTTGGTATTGTATTTTCAGCCCCTTTCCTTTCAGCACTTACTTTTGTATACAGTTTTACTTAGTGTTTACCTTAGTTGCGTACTTTGCTGCTTGTGTTCTGGTTGCATGTGTGTTACAGGTTAAAAGGCAATGTCGTCCCTTTTTATAGGGATTACGCCTTTGGTGCTAGTCGCCAGCCCCTGGCCTATGGAAGGTGATCTTGGGGTATTCATGACACAAGCCTCGAGGATGGGTCGTGACAAATTGGTATCAAAGGAGTCGGTTCTACCATAGAACCTGGACTCTGATTCTTTTAACAGCAATAGTGTTAAGTGTTTTGGGTGTGTTTATCAGTTTAGGAAAACTGGTGTTGGTGCGGTGGCCGACGTATCCATACAATATGACTCTGAATTCTGATTTCCGACTCATTGCACAAAAACACTGATTGCGTGTGTGTTTCCTTTGAAAATTTTTCTTCATGATTACTTTTTGTCAGCTCACTCGGTATACTGTTTTAACTGTGGCGCACCTGTTCCCTTTCAGGATGGCCCCACGAAGGCAGCCAGCTAGGGTTCCAAGTTTCGTACGAGATGGTAGCCCACCGAGCGATGAGGCCTCGGTGCAGGGCCCCATCACAGCGGATGCACCAGCAGTACCACTACCCACTGGGCCATCGATACCACCAGCTCTAGTAGTAGTGAGTGCATGCCGCCTGAGTGCATTGCACGAGTTACAGCGATAGAGGCCGCCTAGGTTCTGGGGAGAGACGGACCCATATGCAGCTGAGGATTGGCTTGAGGCTGTTGTGAGAGTCTTCAGATTGGTAGGGACACCAGCCGACCTCATGGTGATCCTTGCCACGAGTCTCCTGCATGCAGCAGCAGATAGATGGTGGAGCCTGATGCTCCAGGTGCATGATAATGCATTATTACTCTATACAGGCTTTGAGAGTCTCTTTCACTCAGAGTTTATTCCAGCCACCCTTCGTGCAGTGCAGATTCAGAAGTTACTTCATCTCCAGCAGGGTAGCACGACAGTAGCTCAGTACTCAGTGAGGTTCATTGACCTATCACGCTATTCCAAGGATATAGTACGAGACCCGTTCTTCAGGGACTGGACCTTTGAGAATGGACTCAGGCATGAGATCAGGGCTTCGACGATTCCCCTCAGCATTCCGACGCAGGAGGGGGTGCTGGAGCGTGCCCTTCTAATGGAGAGTTTCCTCACTGAGTAGTCACTAGCGGCGAGACCCACCCCAGGGAGACACGTAGCGGAGTCTTCTGTAGCTGGTAGTAGATAGATGATGCAGAGGTCCAAGCGGACCAGGCCATCAGGTGGGCGACCCCGGGATGCGGGTTCGGTTGTGCGGGGCACACGAGACAGATCCATCTATTCGAGGAGCAGGCAGTGCTATGCATGTGGTTGGCAGGGCCACATGGCTTGTGACTACCCGACCCGCCATGAAGATGAGCAGCAGATAGTAGAGGGACCTCCCAGGAAGAGGCAGAGGTTCTACTGTGGTGGTCCGCAGGGAGCAGTCGGACGCGGGAGAGGAGCTGGCCGAGCAGCGGGTGGTGGACGACGTTTCGAGGCTCTACCACCACCACCACCAGGAGGTCCACCCCGAACATAGGGAGCTGGTGGAAAGAGGTGGGCTCAGATCCAGGCAGTTGAGGCCTACAACCACAGTGCACCTCAGATGATTTGAGGAACTATATATGTCTACTCCACCCTTGCTGCAGTACTTATAGACACAGGTGCGAGTCATTATTTTATTGCCACTACCCACGTTTGGAGCTCAGAGATTCTGACGGAGCCGTTGGATCGATACTTACGGCTAGAGACTCCTACAGAATTAGACTCGACGATTACGCACTAGCGTCGGTAGTGTGAGCTTACTCTAGGAGGTGAGAGCTTCGACTGAGATCTTCTTGTAGTGGCGTCGAGGCCTTACGACATCATTTTGGGTATGGGCTGGTTATCCACAGATTAGGCTCAAATTGACTCTATTAGGTGCAAAGTTCGGTGTATCCACACGGATGGGACCAGGTTCACCTTCATCGGTGAGAAGAGAGCCTTTGCAGCGCAGGATAGACTTACGCCGAGGAGGGGGAAGCCAATCACACATCAGTTGGCTAGTCTCATCCTCAGAGTGGTTGATGTGTAGAATCCGAGTTTTCCTGTTATGGTGGATCAGTATGCAGATATTTTTCCTGATGACATTCTAGGACTACCTCCTCGCAAAGAGGTGGACTTCTACATTGACGAGTACCCCGAGACAACATATATATCTACTCCAGCATATCATATGCCACCCGCTGAGCTTCATGAGCTGTGGGTACAGCTGGAGGACTTGCAGGGGAAGGGATTTATCTGACCCAATGTTTCACGCTGGGCATCACCGATTTTGTTCACCAAGAAGGCGGATGGGAGCTTGCGACTGTGTGTCAACTATCATTGCCTGAATCAGGTGACCACGAAGAACAAGTACCCACTCACGAGGATTGAATACCTCTTTGATCAGCTCAAGGGAGCATGGTGGTTCTCAAAGATAGATCTCAGGTCAGGCTATCACCAACTTAGAGTTCGAGACGAGGATGTGCAGAAGACAACCTTCAGGTGTCGGTATGGCCACTACGAGTTCTTGGTTATGCCCTTCTGCATAACCAATGCACTACCAGTGTTCATGAGTCTCTTGAACAAGATCTTCTAGCCCTACCTCGATCTTTTTGTCGTAGTCTTCATCGACGACATACTGATTTACTCAACTACTGAGGAGGAGAACGCCTACCATTTTCGGGTAGTACTGGATACACTCTGAGAGCACCAGCTTTATAGTAAGCTCTAAAACTTCTAGTTCTGTATTCGAGAGGTTCACTTTCTGGGACACGTCATCTCAGAGGCTGGAGTTGAAGTGGATCCAGTGAAGATCGAGGAAGTACATGCTTGGGAGCCACCCAGGAGTGTGATGGAGGTTCAGAGTTTTCTGGGACTGGCTGGGTACTATCGTAGATTTTTTCCAGACTTCTCTAGAGTTGTAGCACCACTTTCATCATTGACAAAAAAGGGGCAACCCTTCATGTGGTCAGATAGATTCCAGCAGAGCTTTTAGGATCTGAGGTAGAGGTTGACCAGTACGTCCATCTTGAGGCTACTAGAGGAGGTAGTTGGGTACATAGTTTACTTCGACGCATCAGGGACCAGACTTGGGTGTGTCCGAATGAAGGAGCGAGTAGTGATCGCATATAGTTCACGACAGTTGAGATAGCATGAACAGAACTAAGCTACCCATGACCTGGAGTTAGCAGCAGTGGTCTTAGCCTTGAAGTTGTGGCAGCACTATATGATGGATGAGTGTTTTACAGTCTATTCTAACCACCAGAGTCTCAGGTATATCTTCTTGCAGAAGGACCTGATCCTGAGACAACAGTGATGGCTCGAGTTCCTATAGGACTATGACGTTGAGATAGTCTATACTCCTAAGAAGGGGAACATTGTAGTAGATGCTCTCAGCAGAAGATCGGGCATTCAGCTGCTAGGAGAGGCGACAGATGAGCTGGCCACGTTGCATATATCCTTTGTGGATAGAGATGGAGCTGCCTTTCTGCAGTCTCTCATAGTCACTCCTTCACTCCTTCAGTGGGTCAGGGAGGCAAAATGTGGGGACATTGACTGTGAGATGCGACGTGCTCAGATATCCTCAAGGTAGGCACCTGATGGATTTTCTGAAGGTGGGGAGCACTTTATCCTCTTCAGAGGATGTACCATGGTACCAGTTGCACTACAGGAGGAGGTGTTGATGGAGTTCCACACTTCCCCTCAAGAGGCACATCCAGGAGTGGTGAAAATGTATCAGGACCTCAGATGACAACACTGGTGACCAAGTATGAAGAAGGTGGTAGCAGAGTTTGTCTCGCGATGCCTCACTTGTTAGCAAGTGAAGATGGAGCATCAGGTACAAACAAGCTTGGTACATCCCTTAGAGGTACCAGAGTGGAAGTGGTACGGGATATCCATTGATTTAGTGATGGGACTTCCGCATACATCTAGAGGAAACGACTCTATCTGGGTGATCGTTGACCGACTAACCAAGTCGGCCCACTTCCTACTGATCAGAGAGCAGGGTTTGGTAGAGAGCTTGGGATGCCACTACATGCAGGAGATTTTACATTTACATGGAGTACCATCTTCTATTGTCTCCAACCATGAAGCACGCTTTACTTCTCGGCTTTGGAAGGGGTTGCAGGAGGCTTTTGGGATGCAGCTTCGCTTGAGCACCGCCTTCCATCCTCATACGGATATCCAGACCGAGCGGACCATCCAGACACTCTAGGAAATGATTCACGCTTGTGTCCTTGACTTTTGTCGCAGCTGGGAGGATCACTTACCCTTGGTGGAGTTTGTGTAAAATAGCTACCACTCCACCATCGGGATGGCACCTTACGAGGCATTGTACGGCCAACCTTGCAGATCGCGTTTGTGCTGGACTGACCCAGGGGAGTCCGCACTTGTAGGACCAGAGATGGTGCAGGATACGAAAGAGAAGGTGCATATCATCCAGGAGCGGATGAAGACTACACAGAGTAGACATAAATCCTATGTTGATAGGGGATGGAGACCACTGGAGTTCAAGGATGGTGACCATGTCTTCCTACGGGTCTCACCTCTATGAGGTCTACGGAGATTTGGCCGAGGAGGAAAGTTATCTCTGTGATTCATTGGACCTTTTCAAGTCCTTATCAGGGTAGGCAAGGTGGCTTACCGCCTGGCTCTTCCACCTCAGTTGCACCGGGTGCACGACGTCTTCCACGTATCTCAGTTGAGGAGATATGTGCACGACCCGTCCCATATCATCGACCACGGGGAGCTGGACATCGATGATGGGACGACATTCACGGAGGTTCCAGTGGAGATTGAGGATCGACAGGAGCGGGTCTTTCATGGATGGTCAATTCCTATGGTGTGTGTTCGTTGGCAGCATGAGAACCTCTAGGAGAGCACATGGGAGCGAGAGGCTTAGATGCATGCTCAGTTACCCCATTTGTTCCCTTAGTGTGTGTTATAGCTTACAAGGACGTAAATCCCTGAGGTGGGGAGAATTTAAAGACCCGAAAATCCCGTGGAAATTTTTTTTTAAATACATGGGAATTTTACGAGTCTGTGGTTTCTGACGGTGCTTGATTCCGAGGCCCGGTGTGCCCGGAATCAATTTCTGAAGTTTTGTTTTGGTACGTTCAGTAACGTACGTGCAAGATTTTATATATTTTGAACCGGTGCTCAGAATTGAAATATGAGGACACCGATTAACCCACAGCACCGGTATTCTCTTAAGGATACCTTCACCGCAGTTGTGTTTAATCGGTAATGGAAGTTAATTTTTGTGGAATTTCTAAATTTAATAAAAAATATGTGAAAAATATTTTTTTAAAATGTGTGGTGGTTAATTTCTCCAAAGGGAAGTTGGAGGTGGGGCCCACCCCACATAACCTCCCATGGGAGGATATTATGTGGTGGGGCCCACACGATCACTAAACCCCTCAACTCCCTTTAAACCCCCTTTGAAACTCTTGGACTCCCCTTCAAATTAATGAGGCCACCTCTCTTTTCTCTTAAATTTTAAACCTTCAACCTTACCTCATTAAAGTGCCAACACCTAATATTAATTAATGCCACACTTAATTAATCTATTTGAATTATTTTGAATTTATTTTTCCAACATTAAAAGAAGAGATTACATGCTCTTAATTGGGTCAGCATAATTTTGGTTGGGAGAACAAAGGAGAGGAAAAGAATTCACGAAGGAATAATACTCTCTCCACAAAGAATTCCCATCTTCTTTCCTTTTCATCTGCGTCAAGGGAGAAGACACCACCCGTGAAGAACATCACCAACAACAATGACTTTTCCTCCGATGTTGACGGAACGCCATCAATATTTCGTGATACCATCTTCCACGACTCCATCAAGCGAACATTGAAATCGAGGTAGGGGTTGTTTTGAGTTGTTTATATTTTCAAACTTTGTCGTTATAATTACGGAATGTGAATTGCCAATTGTTAATGTCATAACGAGGAGGGTTCAGGCTACATGAACACGGCCCAAACCTCCCACATAGTTTTTTATCTTAATAACAATGGAGGCGGGGCCAATAGGGCATGGTCGTCGCACCGCCCTGGAGAAGAACCGCGGTGGATGAAAAGGTGCAGCACCGTCACACCATGCTATGGAACCGAAGGCCGCTGCCAGGACGGGCCATGACAGTGGTGGACCGACGTCGTCGCATCAGCAGTGTAGATGAGGAACATGGCCCGCAGTCACGGGCAGCTCGGTCGGAGAAGAACCGGTCTTCCTCATGCTGGTCGGGCTAGAAGAACCAGTCGGATATAGCCGACTAGGCTGGAGGATCGCGGCGCCTGTAGGCGCCGCGCGGTGGAGGAACCGCAGCCCGCTTCTACGGGCCACTCTACTAGGAAAACCGGCCGGGCTGGAAGACCGTAGCACCGCTTGGCACCACATGGGAAGAACCGGGACCCACCGTGCGGGCTGCTCATGTCGGACAGAACCGGACGACTACGACCGTCCGAGAAAAGGAGGGGTGGTGCCGCTTGGCACTGCCGGGCGAACTGAACCGGCCCGCAACACGGGCTGGGTCAGCGGGTGGGCCGCGCCCCACAGGGCCGGGCTGACCCCCCAACTGGGTCGGACCCGTCGGGCCAGGTCCGTGGGTGGGACACACACCACCGGGCCAGGCCGACCCCCAGCCGGGTCAGACCCGCTGAACCGGGTCTGGCCGACCCGCCAGCCCACTGGGCTTGATGGATCAGACCCATCTTCTCTTAAACACGAATATCTCCTAGACCGCGCGTCTGATCGACATGTCGTCTGCGGCACTGGGACCCTCGCGGTGAGGTGGTCATTTTTCGATACTCTAAGTAAGTTTAAGAAAACTTTGGAAAATGGTTAGGTTTGGAACAAGCATAAATCCAATCGGGCCCCTGGAACTGAAATGCTAATAACTCTCAGAAAGGATGTCTGATTGATGCGCCGTCTGTCGCGTTGGGTTCCTTATGATGAGAATGAACTACATGATACATCAACTGAGGAATTTATAGTAGTTGATGTATCGTCACTTGTCTCGAGGAGCGGACCCTCCGGGAATCGAGTGTGTTGTGTGCGGGAACCCTAGAGCTGGCTGCGATGACTACTGTACTGAAATCCTACATGGGTTCGACAACAACAACTACTGTACCAGAATCCTACATGGGTTCGACAACGACGACTACTGTACTGGAATCCTACGTGAGTTCGACCATGATTACTACTAAACCGGAATCCTCTGTGGGTTCGAAAGTGATGACTACTGTACCAGGATCCTCTGTGGGTCCGACAGTTCTGACTTCTGTTCATGTATCCTGTGTGGGTCCGACAGAGTAGCTGGTCCTGTATCCTGTGTGGGTCTAACAGCTTAGCTGGTCTTGTATCCTATGTGGGTTCAACAGCTTAGATGAATTAGTGACTACATCTGATCATCTCTATCGCTATACGAAATATGGATACCTATGTGAGTTGAGTCTTGTCTTTAAATCATTATCATCGATGTGATTGACTTTACTTCCTGTGTGTACTAGGTTGTGATTGGTATCGAGAGTTGGATCCGATCTGTGATTGGTAACTTAGGTATATGTATGGGCATATACCTAATTAGGGTTGGTTGATACTTCGTGATTGTATCTTTCTACTGTGGTTTATCCTTTGTGGATTCTGGGAGACCTCCGGGGGTCTTAGGGTCCCCTACTATGTATCGTTATAATCACCCATGCACGAGCTATGCCCGCACATCGTTGTGTTGGTTGTAGACGACGGATAGCACTGATCGAGGCAGAGAGTTGTAGAGCTGGACAGTACCTGGAGGTGGACCACTTGGCTAGACATACTCAGAGCGAATGGACGGACCTGGGTTGTTGAGGAGGCCATCCGTACCCACCCTTCAAGTGGGATTTCTAGAGGATGACTCAGTAGTTGTTGTTTACCTTCCTGTAGTTGTACTAGCTTTATATTTGTTGTACTTTACTGTTGGACTTGTATTTCTGGCCCTTTTCCTTTTAGCACTTACTTTTGTATATAGTTTTACTAAGTGTTTACTTCAGTTGTGTACTCTACTGCTTGTGTTCAGGCTGCGTGGGTGTTATAGGTTAAAAGTCAATGCCTTCCCTTTTTATATGGATTACGCCTTTGGTGCGAGTCGCCAGCCCCTGGGCTATAGAAGGCGGGCATGGGGTAGTCACGACACGGGCCCCGAGGATCGGTCATGACATGGTAAGTGGGAGTTGGAACTTTGAAGGGGATAATTTGAGTGATCTTTGACTTTTTGATATCATGATTTATAATTTAAGGAAAAGCATTCTATTTGAGACTTAATTTTAAAAATCCATTCCTACTGAACTTAATCCTTCAAATCATTAGATCCCTTATTGAAAGTTCTCATTATTTCATGTCCCTTTTGTCTTTACGAAGTAGATAAAGTTGTTTCTTTGTAGGATTGTGGATAAGGATCAAGTATTCAAGGTATAAACATAAATCAATTTTAATTTTAACCTTGAGTGGTAAGTGAAAAGATTCAAAAACAGTCGTAGATATAGATGTAGCATTTTTAATAATAATAAATTAAGGAACTTAAATGAATTAAAGGATAAGTTCTACCATTTTCAAGGGAGAAAGTAAAATACTTGGATTGGTTGTTGTTTTAAAATAAGAAGTTTAATTAATGTTTTATGTGAAACTTGAAAATTTGGTTTAGCATTGATAACCATTATATTTTATTACTTTTATATTTAAATAATATTAACACTGGTTCCATCTTAAATTCAATATTGAGATTTATTCTTTTTTAAAAGCATAGTTTAAGTGTGGAGGTATTTGATGCATTTATATTTTCATGAAAAAATGTAACCAAATTTTATTCAATTTGAATGATTTTTAATGGAAATACAAAATAAAGTATTTTTTTATTTTAAATATGGGAAATTATAATTGAATAATTAATTTGGTTTTAAATGGATAAAATTGTTTATTATCTTTATTTGAGAATATTGTGTAATTTTATTATGTATTTTTAATAATGTTATTTAAAAAAATAAGTCAACTGGATAGATGTCAACCATTGGTCTATCAAGCCACATAGCTAGCCCACTGGGGGAAGTTCGACCAAGTAGGACCAATGAGATATTGTAACAGCAACAAGAGAATGTGGGCTACAAAGTTAGGGGGCCACAGTGTAGTGGTGGACTAAATTAATCACGAGATGTGAGTGCGGGTGTGACCCATGTGGTGAGTGTAGGTGTACCGAGAGCCCATCCTCAGAGTAGGATTTTGGGCCATGGTCACCATGAGATCATATATAAACAATCACATAGATCAAGTGAATTTCGGATGTGGTATTACTTAAGCATGGGTACAATTCATTTTAACTAAAATAGTTCCTTCACACCTTTCCTTCGTTGATCCCATATTCGGACACACCTGAGCCACCTCTTGAATCCCACTGCTGCCATATTTACTTGATGGAGATGCCACGAAAGTAGATGTAGAAGCTTTTCCTAGAGTTTATGAACCACTTCCAAGTAACCAAATCTATATGGATGATCTGTGGGACCATAGGCAACCATTGTGAACCCTTTTTTAAGAAGACTGATGCCCTTCTTACTACTTGATATCCCTCAGGACACTATGAAGGTTGGAGGGATTGATGAAAACTAATATTCTAATTCCACTATTCCTCATTGTTATAACACCTACCAAACACCGTGATGAAATGTGGCACCAATCCAAGCAATTAGATTCACATACAAAGGATTCTCCACAAAAGAGTTTTTCCACCTGCTGCGAAGATATATATCCCTGAAATATAAAGTGTATGAAATCTAAATCTTATGATTCAAAAAAAGGAAACCATGAATGAGGATGAGAATATATATATAAGGACTAGGGACTTATGTTGTATTATAAAAGTATGGGCTTACCCACTGCCTAGGAGAGTTCACATGCTGGAAGAGCTCATTAGATAGACTACTGCTGCTTTCTTTAATTTTCTACATTGGTATTATTTTAAATTTCTTTTTTTCATGTAAAAATTTATTTTGTTTCTAATTCATGTGATTCACCAGTATTATTCACTTTTATTTCTCATTATTCTCTTCTCTATCTCCTTTATCTCTTTCTCTCTCTCTTTTTTATTCTAGTTTTCATGTTCCTTCTACAATTTAGTTTCTTTTTATTCTCATTCTCTATCTCTCTATCATTCTTCTTTTAATTTTATTCCTTGTTCTCTTATTATATTTTCTTCTAAATTGAACTCTTACCCTATACAAGGAGGGTATGACCTAAGTCTTTTATCGGGGGAGTTATGTGGTGTTTCCTATGTTATACACAAAAATTCTTAAATTTTTCTTTTTTTCTATGGTGAATGAGGGTGGAATGCACAGGTGTGGTGATTTTCAACCCTGAGATGAAACTAAAGTTCACTTTTATTATTTTATTTAAATATTTTCCCTCCATTCCATTGAATAAAATATATTAATATAATTTATTTTATTAATACAAATTACGAAATGATATACTATGGATCTAGGTCTTGGAAGATGGTACACTATCGGTTAAGGTGTTTCATCAACCTTGATTATAAGAGGAAGTGGAATTTGGTGTGCCAAGAAGATTTACTAGGAATTCAAAAGACCACACCCAATAAATAAAATAATATTAGTTTAAAAATGATATTTAATAATTAAACTATAAAAGTGGATTTAAAATAGACAAATAATCATAATAAAGGTACCAATAAAACTAAGATTTATATACAAGTACTTTCTTTTTAACCTGCATTATGTTTTTATCTGTATGTTAGGATAGTTTAAATTTTTATTATACACTACTTTTAAAAACCCAAAAATATAATTGATTTAATTAAATAATAAACAAACAAAAAAATAGTTTTAGGTGAATTAGAATAAATTAGTGAATAAACCATGAAGCTCATCAACCGAGACGATCCCGGTAAGCTACTATGTTGTATTAGAAAAACATTAGAATTAGCTTTTTCCACACCCTATGATAGGTGTGTGTGGAAAAAATTTAAGTTAGGATAATATACAGTCAAAATATCTCCATTAAATAAGAATTAAACAAGTTTTAAGTGGAAATATTACCCTTATCTCTTGGTTTAAACCCTGGTAAACTCATTCTAATATTAACCATGGTAATAAATTTTTAGTTTTTTCTATTTATTATGACCAAAAATGAAAGTGGCCTCATTACCAAATTTTTACGTGAATTTTAAAAATATATAATCCATTTTACCAAATTAATTTTTATTAATGGAAGAAATTAATTTTAAAATAAGTGTTCAAAATGAAATGAAAACCCATTTTCAGACAAATTCGTTTTTAAGCATAAAACTAAATTTACTTTCATTACATGCATATTAAAAACTAAACAATGAATGTTAAAAAATTTATATGAATATATAATCTATAAATTTAATTAAATAATGATTTAATTAATTTATAATGATGAAAACATTGCACTCATATAAAAACTATTTTCTGAAAAAATAACTATTTTTACATTTAAATGATTTTATCTTCATTTCTAACTACTAAATAACTAATGTATGAATTATTCTTCATTTATTAATAAAAATTATCAATATATTTCATTAAAATAATTTTTAAATAACTATGAATAAACTTTTTATATCAATATATATAACGTGTAGAGAAATAAATTTCTTTGAAAAATACTTCTTTTAGTCATTAAATGATTTCATTAAAAATTTAATGATTATTTTTTAGGAATTAATCAATAATTTTAAATTCAATAAAACATTTATATATATTTAATAATGTTTTAATCCTATACATACCCACAAATCTATTGGCTAGGTCATAAATTTATACTATATCATAGGTTTGTTTAGAGTCAGGGTTGCGTGTAAAACAAGTTATCGAACTCTCTAAGTTCATTTCAAAGGAAATACATATAAAATATTATGTTGTTTCATTATAACCCCATTAAAATGGATTTATAACTCTAAATTCCATCATTCTAATATAAATAAATGATTTTTTATTTGCTTTATCACATCCTTGGGTTCCCATATAGCTTCCTCAAAATTTTGATTCCTCTAGAGAAATTTAACTAGGATAGTAATCTTATTCCATAACACTTTATCTATATGATATAATATTTATACTAGTTTTTATTCATAATAAATATCATGATCTAGTTGTATGACCTCTTAATTTAGTACATGTGAAGGATAATGTATGTAATTATTCTAGATAGATATGTGGAACACATCGTGAACTTGAGAGAGATTCGGTGGAAGCACCAAGAGATGAGCTATAGTATTTACTCAATTAAGAATATCAAAGAAACCAATATACCTAGGGCTCATATTTCCTTTCTTTATGAATATCATAACCTTCTTACATGAATAAATTCATAAGAATACATTCTCATCAACTTTAAATTCTAGATATCACTGGTGATTGTCATCATAGCTCTTCTATTGAATTTGAGATTCCTTGATGTGTTGATGAATATATCTAAAATTCTCTATCATTTACTCAAATATATTTAGTTATAATACGATTATTTATAAAATTTTATCCCATCACATTGAGGTTTTACACTTCCATTCATAGAGGTATTCATAAGGAGTCATCGAAATTATCAAGTGAAAGATATTCGAAAAAGTGAATTAGAAAAGATGAAGGTGTTATTTCCAACCACTTTAGAAATATATAGAAAATGATATTATCATATCCTATGAGGTTTTAATAGTTTTATTAGACTAACCATATGTATAAGGATTATAATTAGTCCTGAAACACAACTCTGTATCTAGATCTTGATGAAGAATTCACCAAAACTTTGAGGTGAACCTTAGATGATGATTAGATATAATAAAATGTCGTACCACGTGTAAACTTACCACTTCTTAAATGTATATCCTAGAAAACTGATCAATATTGAAATATTAATTAATTTAAATGAAGTGTTCTGATTTTATAAGTCGTTAGACTACAATACAAATATCATTATGACCTTTAGAAATTTTTGGGAGTCCAAAAACAAAATACATGGTGATGTTTTCCCATTTCTATTCCAGTATGTGTAATGGTTTTAAAATCCCATTAGACTTTTATATCGTAGAATTAACTTACTGACATACCCAGTACTGATATATATATTCTACAATATCTCTCTTCATGTTATCCCACCAATAATAATCTCTTCTATTTCTATATATCTTCATACTTACATGAAAAATAAATAAGGATGATTTTTGAGTTTCTTCTAGGAACTCCTTGAAGTCTGGTATTGATGGGAACATACTCAATTCCTAAACCTTATCATTCTATCATAATCAAGGTTAAACTTATGAATAGTTTTCATCTTCTTTTTTATATCTACATATTCCTTTCACACCTTCTTAATGTTAACATAGATGGATTATTGAACACTAACTTGAGAAATATCCAATTTCTCCCCTTCCTTCAATATTTTAAGTTCTATACCTTGAAAATACAAAAAATGGATCTTTTGTGATCCTAAACATAGATAAGCTAGCATGATCCTTTCGACTCAGAGCATCAGCCACATTTTCTGCTTGCCCAAAGTGGTAATGTATTAACCAGACATCATAATTAATCAACCCCAACCATATTTTATGATTCATGTTTAAATTTTTCTCAGTGAAAATATTCAATAAAATTTTATAGTCAGTATATATGTCCTACCTATCTCCATAAAGATAATGCATCAGTATATTTAATACAAATATTACTATTGTTGAATCCAAATCATGAGTTGAGTAATTTTTATCATGAACCTTAAATTTTCATGAGACATAAGATATCACCATATCATTATGTATAAGAACAAATCTTGGCCCCTTCTTTGATGCATCATTATATATCACAAACCCTTCTCCACTATAGGTCAGTGTTAGTACTGCTGTACTGACCAACCTTCATTTTAGATTATTAAAAATTTCTTCACATTCATTGTTCTAAAGAAACTTAACCACTTCTAAGATAACTTGGTGAGAATATTAGATAGACATGATAAATTATTCATGAAGTATCAATAATATCCAACCAATCCATGAAAACCATGGATCTCGTCGATAGTGGTTTGTATGGGCCAATTTTAATAACTTATATATTTGAATGATTCACTAATGGACCCTCACTTGACATTATATGACCCTAAAATGAAACTTTTTATAGCCAAAATTCACACATGGTAAAATTTTCAAAAAACTATTCCTTCTATAGGGACTTCAGTACAATCCTCAAGTGATCTTCCTGATCTTCATTACTCTTGAAATATATAATAATATCATCTATAAAGACTACCAAAAACTGAACAAGGTAGTCTATAAAGACTTTATTCATTAAATCCATGAAGATAGTGGGGTAATTAGTAAAAAAATGGAATTACTATAAATTCATAGTGTCCATGCCTTACATAAAAGGTTGTCTTGAGAATGTATTCACTTTTTACCCTTAATTGATAGTATCAAAATCAAATATTAATTTGGGAAAAACATTAAACTCCTCGTAATTGATCAAAAAATCATCAATATAGGGTATTGTATACTAATTATTTCTTATGATCCTATTAAGTTCCTGATAATTAATACATAGCCACATTAATCTAACTTTCTTCTTAAAAAAGAATAGATGAACCCCATGGTGACACACTTGGCTAAATGAATCCCTAATCAAGATTCTCTTGGAGATACTTCTTCAACTAAAACTCAATCGAGGCTATTCTATATGGAGAATTCGAAATAGTTTTAGGTCCAGGTATGCATTATATTGAAAACTCAATAGCAAGATTCATAGGTATACTAGAAAATTCTTTTATAAATGTATCAAAAAAACTATATAATAGGAATGTATTTTATATTAAGTTTTTACCCAACCATACGAGATAAATACCCGCTTTGAATGAGAATCAACACCCATACAATGGATGTAATTACCATTGGAAGTTTGTATTCATCCTATCATGGTTAAATGATCAGGGGTTGGTTCAGAATATCAAATGTGACTTCCCTTCCTCAAAAATTGATATGGGATTTATATAAACAAATCCAATCCATTCCCAAAATAATATAAAATTCAACTAGTGGATTAATTATTTATATTTATAGAAAGTAAATTCCCACAAACACTATTAGAAAAACGGGGAAGGGAAGCGCTGCCCCTTTATCAGTGCTAAAAAAATCACTGATAAAGGGGGAATTTATAAGCGCTAGAAAAAAGCCCTGATAAAGGGGGGCCTTCAGCAGTGTTAAAAAAAGCGCTGATAAAGGGCCCCCTTTATCAGTGATTTTTTAGCCCTGATAAAGGCCTCCCTTTATCAGCACATTTTTTGGAGCGCTGATAAAGGGGCCCCTTTATCAACGCTTATTTTAGTAGCACTGATAAAGGGGGGATTTATCAGTGCTGAAAAAACTATATTTCAAAAAAAATCATGAAAAATAAATTATTGTTATATAAGTATATTTATTCATATATAAATATAATATATATTTTTTAAATATGTTTTATATACGTATAAATAGACTATTACATTTAATATATAATAAATTTAGTGTAAATGGCTTTAAAATATTTTAAAAATATATTATTAATTAATAATTTTATAATTAATATCGATTAAAAATAATTTAATAACAATTTGAGGACAGAAAAAATCAAAAAAATTAATAAAAGATCTAAAATAAGTTGAAAATGTTACTCAAACTTCAAACGGCCATAACTTTTTATCCGGGTGTCCGTTTGAGCTCTACAGCATATCAAATTGAAGCCTGTGATGAGCTCTATATACTAATGATTGAGACAAAGCCTAAATCACTTTTTTCATGCCCAAAAAGGCCCAGAAGGCCTCCAAGACTGCATTTTTAGTTGGGATACCCAGATTTGTTAACATTCTAACAGGTATAACTTCTGATACGGATGTCCGTTAATCCAGTAGCACATATCATATCGAATATTGTTTCATTTTCTTCAATTTGACTGGTTGTGGAGTTGAAACGGGCTTCTAGATTATATGTTATGATCATTTTAACATTCTATAGCTTTTCAAACACACATATATATATATTTTTATTCGTAAATATATATGTGTCTGTGTGTGTTTGTGTCTTTGTGTGTGTTTGTGTGTTGTATATATATATGTATGTATATATGTATTTATTTATTTAATTATAAACACACATACAAAACATTTTTCATAAATGTATTTAAAACTAATCATATAAGTATATATTAATATAAAAATAATTATACAGATAAAAAATTATAACTAAATATATATATATAAATAAATAAATATTAATATATATTAATATACCAATGAATATATATATATATATATTAATATATGAATAAATATATTTATATTGATATGAATCTATATAAATACCCGAATAAATATAACTATATAAAAATATATATAAAGAGATATATCATTAAATAGAGAAAATAACGAAATAAACTTAGTGGTAAAGGTGCATCCGCGAAAGGGGGAGGTTTCAGGTTTGAGTTTGGGTGGAGGCAAAGGTGGTTAATGAATGTGAGGATGCGTGGGAAGGGCAGCTCGCGGGAGACCTCTTAGCGCTGATAAAGGGGTGGTCAAGCGTTGATAAAAGCTATCCCCGTGCATTATTTTATTTTTTTTATTTTTTTTATTTTTTTGACTATTATTAGTGTTTTTTAAAAGATTTCTGATAAAAGGGACCCCCCTATATGAACTCTAAGCTTTATAGTGCTTTTTTAGCATTGTTAAAGCCCATTTTGAGTGCTAATATAGGCCGTTTTTGTAGTAGTGAAACTTCTATTAGAGAGGATCTATATAATTTATATTTGATCATCATACCATTAGAATTTTTCCCTGCTAATTCAAAATATAATAGTTGAGGTGGTAAAGTGATAACCTAATAAAATTATTTGGATATAAAAGATTGGGAATATTCAGTATCAAATAAGACATAATAAGTTCTAGAGTGGATGGTAAGTGTACCTTTAACCACTTCCTTATTATACCTCATGCTAGTAATAGTGATCACATCATATTTTCGTTTGGATTTGGGCTTAATAGGTTACTTAATTTGAAAATCGTCATTAGACTTCATATTCTATCATTGGTTATTATAATTTCAATAATCCTTTCATTTGAAATACTAGAGTTTTAGTGGTTTATTTTGTGGATCTTTCTCTCCATTCACAACATTAGCTAACTTCTTCCTATCACTTTTACATTTGACTGCTTAATGACCTTAATTTCCACAATTAAATCATTTAATAATACCCTTTGGATTATTTCATCTATGTTTATTTCTATAATTTTGACCCAAAGGAATACTTATCTTTTCCCCTCCATGATTTTTAATTAATATAATTTCATCTAAATTCCATCTTACTTTTCTTATCAAAATTGTTCTATTATTTGGTGACTTTGATCATTATTTCTACATTAAGAGAACCTATAATATTTATTCATATATAATGAAGTATATTATGGCTAACTCCATCTAGAGATATGGTTTTAAGACACTGAAGAATCAATAAATATTTCTTTTAGGTAGGATGATAATACTATAAGAATGCCTCACAAGTCTTTAAAATTAGCCTCATAGATACTCATGGATTCATCATCCTTATGCTTTATCCTAAGGAATTACTTCTCTATTTTTAACCACTGTTGGAAAATTATGTTATACCAATGGTTTAGAACTATTGTTATATGCCTCAGAACTATTGGAATAGCCTATAATAACTGTTCTATGAATTGTGGGGATTATATTCACCTGTATAGGGTTATACCAACTTTTTATTGAAACCATTGGTATAACTCACTAAAAAATTTAAATACCCATAGTTTACTTCAAACCTAGGTATACATATATACCAACGATTTCTAAAACTGTGGGTATAAAGGATAGTCCAAAATTGATGTATACCCATAGTTCTCTGAACTGTGGGTATCAAGTCACATCCCCAATGCATAGAATTAACACCATCCAGCACCTCTCAAAGAACCTAAAAATAAATTACAAACCCTGGTACATATTGAATATATTATAATTATTATATATTTATTTTTTAACCATTATATTATCAATATTTTTCAAACCATTTACAATCCTATAACATTTATATAAAATCTACACCATCAATTAGTTTTAGTCATTAAACATCATCCACATATGTATCATTACTGTCAAATCAAAATTGGAGGGGATTAATATCTCCCTCATCACCACTAGTTCCATCACAATCATCATTAGAATCATCTCTTAGAGATCCATCATAATTCGCATCATTATCATCATCATCATCATTAGCACCACCACCACCACCACCAACAGTATCATCACCTCGATCGCCACTAGGACCCGCATTGACATCACTCAATGCATCATATATAGAGTACATTGTTTTCATACATGAATCAAAAACATTAGTATAATATAATGTAAGTGATGGATATATGACACAAATAGATTTTAGGAACTGTTCAGTGACCATTTGACCTCTTTCATGCTCCTTTATAGCTATTTTCCCCCTTAGCTACTTAAGTACAAGCATTTTGTAAGTCTATAGTTTGAGATATTTGATAGGTGCTTGATGAGGTCCAATACATGATGGGGATTATGTTTTCCTTAGGTCGACATTGGAATATCACCTGGAGATACTCACCTAATACATGTCACAAATGATCATTTGACCCAAAGTTTTCATCTTCTATATAATTGAGGGCCGCCAAGGAACATTGTTGAAAATATAAACACGATATTTAACTGTGAATTACATATCAAAATTTTAAATATATATAAAAATACTTACAACATTTTATTCTTTCACTGCATTTATAAAACTTCAATCCTTTTTCCTCCTACTAGAGAAAAATAATTTTTCTCAAGGCACCCGACCTTCACTGACTAATATCTCTTGTTGCAAATAACATTGATTACTATAATAATATATTATTTAATAATATGAAATATATAAACAAAACCAAAACTATTTTGATTGTAAATACATTTGAGATTAACCATCTACTCATTTCAAGTTAAATATTTCCCACATTAGATCAAATTATAGTGGTGAGTCACTATGTGTTATTAACTTAAATTCTTACATTAGATTAAGATATAAGGGAATGAATCTACATTTGATTAATTGAATGTAAAATCTATGTTAGATTAATAGTATAGTGAGTAGATCATTTTAATGTAACCAATTTAATCTACATATAATTTCAACACAACCTAGAATGAATTCAAATTTTAGTTTTTGAATAAATCCATAAAATAAATAATCATCAAAATATACATTTAATTAAAAATTTAATACTAGTGGAATAACATAATAAATACATACTAATTAGCATGATAAACAAGGGTATGATATGTATTCCTCTTATATGTTTATTTTGGTCCAATTATATTTGTGTTATGTTATGTAGTTATTTGGACACTTGGTTATTTTGATCATTGTGACATTTAGTTCATTTTTTGGTTAGGTTATTTGGTAATTTGGTAATTTAGTCATTTGTTCATTTAGTCACTCGGTTAGAGTATCTTTCATATTTTTTTGTTTGGTAATTTAATTTGTTTTAGGTGAGGGTGTTTCTTTCAGTAATGAGTTATTTTATTTGGTTCATTTTTGGGTTAGATATTTTAGAATATTTAGAAATTTGGTTTTTTGGCTAGATCATTTGGTACATTTTAAGTTGGTTTATTTTGGTTGATTTTGGTTAGGCCATTTGCTTCATTTTTGGTTTAAGTCATTTTTAAGATATATAATTTAATTTATTCTAGGAAATTTTATTTTGTTCAATTTGTTTTAGGTCATTTTGGGTTTGGTAATTTGGTTTATCTTTAGGTTATGTAATGTTTGAGTTAGGTCATTTGGTTTATTTTGGGTTAATTCATTTGGTTCATTTTAGATTTATGTAATTTTGGGTTAGTTAATTTGGCCATTTGTTCATTTTTTTTGTTATAACAACTGGTTTACTTGGATTTGGTTATTTTGTTTATTTCAGGTTATTTCATTTTGTTCATTTTGGGTTAGTTACTTTTAGGTTAAGTTATTTTGTTATTTTTTGGGTTATCTCTTTTTTTATGTTTAGTTATTTTTTTATTTTGGGTTTGAACACTTGGTTTATTTTTGGGTTATGTCTTTTTTGGGTTATTTCATTTGGTTCATTTTGGTCATTTGGTCATTTGTTTATTTTGGATTATGTTATTTGATCAATTTTTCATTTTTTGGTTAGCTTAATTAGTTCATTTCGGGTTATGTAATTTATTTTTCTTTGGGTTAGGTTATTTAGTTCATTTTGTGTTTGGGTATTTTATACATCTTGGGTTATGTCAATTAGTAAATTTTGGGTTAGGTTATTTGCTTTGAAAGGTTTTTTATACTAAGAAAATATCAAATGTATCCCTTGAGAAATGACACATTCATCAAAGCATGTTTTCAAAGCTAAAAAAATTATATTGACATATCATTGAAGATTTAAATTAAACTTAAGAAATTTGGTTTTTTTTATTTTAATGGAACTTTCAGCATGTTTGGGGGAGTAACGTTAGGATAGCCTAGAGGGAGAAAGAGGAATTAATTAAATCTATAAATTATATATTAAATGGGAATTTACATCCTTATATAAAAGGGTTTCATGAGAAGAAAACATAAATTTCAACTTCTAAATCTAACTAAGTGGGGAATTTTCAGAATTATCTATTATTTTGGAATTTTTGGCCTCTGGTCTTTGATGTGAGTTTCTTTTAGGACTATTGTAAGACTATTTTATTGAAGTTTAAATCATTTTTTTGACTATTTTTGTTTTTATACTTATTAAAGAGAAAAATAAAATGGAATAACCACTTTAGGTTGTTTTGATTCTATTCAATTAAGTTTAGGTTGATTTGAATGGAATATAGAAAATTACATGTAAGAATATTTTATAGTTTACATGAAAACTATTTATTAAAACTAGCTTATAGTTTACAAAATGAAACTAAAATAAATAAATTTGAATATAATGAAATTGGAAAACTCAAATTGAGCTAAGATAAATGAAACAAGAACACATATGGTTGGTCCAATAATATCATTTGTTAATAAAAGAATTTATAAAATTGTTGTCTCCCTAATTTATTCCCAACTTGTTGTTTAAAACATCTCAAAATAACATGCATCTAGTTTTGAAAAATTCAGGCAACAAGCACCCCAAAGAATAAAAAAATGATTTTTAGTTCATTGGTTGAACTATTATAAGTTTGGGAATAATGAAATCGATTGTTGTGATTATTATTCAATAGTTTTTGAAATCTAGAATATTCTATTTCAGTTCCTCTTAACATGAAAAATATTCAAGCCTATCTAATATAAATATCCCCCAAAATTTAAAATTTATCAAATAAATCCTTTATACTTAACTAAAAATATACATATAGATATTATTTCTATTCATATTAAAGTGTATGATTCCTCTCATGTTGAGGCATTATAGTGCACCCCAAGGTGTGAAAATACATCATATCATCCTTGTTTTTTTTGTTTTTTCCGATACATCCTAAAAATAAAAATTCAATCCAATTAATAAGAATTAAATTTTCAATACAAGCAATTAAAGATTAAGAATACCTTAAACTCATTACTCTTCCAATATACAATCATTTATTGATATTTTTTTGGATAGTCTGTGAATATTGGTACACCATCTAAATAAAAATTGACTTGACTCTTCCAACCAATATATAACTCGTTCTTATATGATCACCACAACTCCTAAAGATTCATTAACCGTGCGACCTTAGCAGATTCACCATCAAGAAAGTTAAACTGATGCTACAAAAAACATGTTAATTCATATAAACACAACAATAATATAGATATAAATTTAATAAATTTTCTTAACCAAATATCCTCCCATGATTTCTACTTGATTTCATTACTGATATGCCTCCGTGAGACTAGTTTCTGTGGAATGATACTATTTTACTTGGATAAAGTTTCCATAAAACTTCTACACTGTTTGGAATTTTTACCCATAATTTGATTATATTCATTTTAATATACCATTATTTTTGTTTTATGATACCAATATTCATGTAAATGGGTGAACCCACATCTCCTATTATAATATCCCACTAAATAAGATAAAGAAAAAATAATAATTAATTCATAGTACAATAGGAAACAAATTCTATGATATAATTTGACACACTTATAAAAACCAAAATACAGGTTTCTCATTAGGCTCTAATGGATCCATGGGATTTCCTGGATTGTTATCCTTAGAAGGATGTGCCTATTCCAATGAATGTACTAAGTCATATACATACAAAAGAGTAAAAGTTAAAGGAGAATAATCATCAAATCCTGGATGGATAGCATGAAATGGTGGAAAAGTAGACATGGTAGGATAATAATAGACGGGTTGGGGATACATCATTGGATGTGGATATGGTATAGGTGAGATCATACCTAGAGGTATCATATAAATGGTATGGGAAGTAGAGCCTAAATAAACTAATGATGGAGGCATGGGTGTGAACATCCCTAGACGCTCAAGTAGAGGATGAAAAGGTGTGGTAGATGGGATGTTTGCTGGTGGGTTATGGTGTGAATGGGTATGATAGGTGATCCATGTATCTCTAGGAGCACCCCTACTTAGACACATACTAGTAATATAAGGAGAATTAAACTCTATTTCAGAAAAATGTCCCTAAATTTTTGATAAAGAATAAGAATGTGACAGTAAATGTAATATGGAAGAAAAATATTACAATTATTAAACTCTCCAAAGAAACTAACAGAGGTATCCCTCATTCACACATTCACCAATCATCAAAAAATAATGTATTCCTTTGAATTTATAAAATATATTTCATAATTTAAAAAATAATAAAATGTACATTTCTTAGAAACAATTTTTAATAATTATGTATATAACTTAAAATTCAAATAAGTAAACAAATAATATCATAACATATTTTGTAACTATAATTTAAAACCAAGTTATACCTTTTTAAAAATCCTATTTTAAACTAAGTTTTTTTAATTGAAATAAACTTTATTAAATAAAACAAAAAAACAATACTAATACAAAATTATCATTCCAAACTGAAACTAAATTAAATCAATTACAGTAGTTCCAACCTGATAAACCCACGTTAAGGTAAACTAAATAAACTGTGAACATATATGGTTGCTTTTATATATTACCCACTATTAATTTAGGTCCAACATCATTTCTCATAATGGTAAAATTTTATTCATCAAATAAAATATTTTGGTCAAAAACAATAGGGGTATCAATGGTTTTGATTTCATCCCCACTATCATTAAAAATATGTCTTGGGATTAATTCAATAATGAAACCATAAGAATAACTTATATGATCATTCACATAAAACACTTTTTTTTCATTGATGACAAGATAAATAGTTCATCAGTAGCTAAGAAGAGATTCATGCCAATAAATATTAATCTACAGTCATCAAGAAATGTACCATGTCACATCATTGAATCAAACCATTTACATTTCATCATAGTGACTTGACAATGATATTAGTAATCAAATAACAATATTTTCTCAACAAGTCCATAATAAGACCATTTTTATATTGAGGCCTACTATCTGATCCCCTGACATAACAATTCATTCTTCAGTTAAAATAAATCCATCATGATGTGTTCTCATATTCACCACTCGATCAGTTGTAACAAATTTATACCCATTTATTATTAAAGATTTTCATTCATGAACCAAATAATTGGGACTAAAATCCAAATCTCTTAATTTTTTAGAGATGCATTCAATAGGTAAACTCAATACCTAATATATATATATATATATAATACAATTAAATGAATATCTATATTTTAAGTTAATTAAAGTAGTGGTTAAACCTTTGATTTTAACCAAGTAGGAAACTATTTTCAATGAAAATCCTATCTCATTCTCAAAGAAAAATATCAAACAAATATTCAAATTACTTACTTGATATAGTCATCAATAAAATCATAGTTAAACAAGACTATGAGATGTACCACATCCCACTCTTTAAGGGTAAATGTAGCCAATCTATATAACCTAGTAATTCCTCCAATTTGGGGAAGATATGGAAATGAGGGCTCAATTTTCCCATACTTCTCATTTTCTAGTTATGTCTTGTCCTCTCATCATACAAATACATGGAACAAAAATCCATATATTCTTTAGATAGATAACCCATCACAATAGAACCTTTAAGATGATTCTTATTTTGTACATAATATTTTATGGTGCATATATTTCTTTTGGTAGGATAAATCCACCAAAAAAATAGGTCCCCTAATAAGTGTTTCATTTGGAGGATGAACTATTAAATATAACTTGTAAATGAAAAATGATGGGGGGATTTTTTCCAAATCACAAAAAATTAATGGAACCTCTTTATGCATTTTCATCAAGAAATACTTGGATAAAATTTTAACATAATGATATCTATAAAAATGGCATAAGAAAATCACTACCCCCCCTACATTATTGGATGATAAATTTTTGAATGATATTGGAATCAATTCGTGAAGAAGGATGTGATAATCATGAGTTTTTAGGGATTTTGGTTTCAACTACTTTTTATTGAATCATTTAGATATGTTTCTGGAATATCCATTAGGAACCTTGATATTATCCAATACTTTTAGAAATTTATTTTTCTCTAAAGGTTCATCACATAAAAAGCACAAGGAACTTTCCTTTTGTTTTCACCGATACACACAGGATGAAATTCGCATCAAATTACCTAATCATACATGTCCTCCAAAGATTTTAAGTCATATTTTGTTATCCCATTGATATTTAAAAGAATTAAAAGTATCATTTCACGTATATTTTTCTCAATGTGAATTACATCAAAACAACGACATAACAAATTGGTTGACCAACATGGAAACTCAAAAAAGATAACTTTGTTTTTACAATTGTAAGTGGATTCGGTGTCAACATTATTCCCCTTTTTAGATTTCATATGACCTTTCCCTAATGAAAAATTGAAATATTTCAACTTGTTAAGAACATCTATTCTAAACATACATTGAGGTGGATGTTCAGTTTCAACAGTATTACCAAACCTCCAATGATTCTTCCTGTATTGATGATCCATTGGAAAGAATCATCGATTCCTAATAAAACTGAAACTATGATGATATTTAAGTCTTATTGAACATGTATTATTCATACAAAAATTAAATGATTTTTACCTTCATTACCCAACTATACATCATTTCATAATTAGGTAAATAATTTATAGTCCAGAGAAGAGCATCACACATCTGAAATATATTTTTTGAATAAACATTGAATGTGTGGAAAATCATATTCCAAAGATGATTCAAATGTCTTATTAAAGGTTTTAATTAGATGTCTAAATAATATTTAGGATCATAAGGTCCATATATTAGTATATTCAATAAATTTAAGAGTTTTTTCATAAATATAAATATAGGAAGATTATAAACGTGAATAAAAATTGGTCTCGTGCTGTGAGTAGTAAGCATCTAACCAAATGGATTAAAACCATCATAGGATAAACCCAAAATGATATTATACACCTCAGCTACAAAATTGTGATGTTGTGTATCAAATTTCCCCCATGACAATCCATATATAGGATGGACCAACTCATCATTAACTGTAATTATCTCAGCATCATTCCATTTCCTATTGGTTGATATTTCTACAAACATGAATATATTTTGAAGCCTAGGAATCAATGGAAAGTGCCACATGAATTTATGTGTAACATGAGAATGTGTTCCATATTCATTTTAATTCCATCAAGATGTACCACATTCTTTATAGTCATTAAGGTCTTTTATTTTCTCCTGAAATAAACTATAATCGTTTAGGAAAACATGAATTTTATTAGTAGAAAATCTAAGCTGCTTAATTAACTTCCATGAATTATAATTATTTGAGGGAATATCTGCACCATCAAGAATAAATTCCTTAAAAAAAGAAAAAATATAATCAATTACAATATTAGAAATTCTATAAATTGTTTTTCTATGATATAACCACATTAAAAAAATTAACTTTTTTATTTTAGTACATTCCTGATATACAGAAGTTCTGACACCATCCAATAATTTTTTTTACTTTCTCAACATCAACATCTTAATTTTTTTCCTCATGTGTATTGATATCATTGTCTTGTATAACTAGCATACTATCTCTCTCTTAATGATAAAAAATATAAACTGATCAAATATAAAATTCTCTATACCACTTATTTCTTTTCGTTCATGAACAGTAGAAGACTATCTCGTCTCTCCATTGTGATACCAAACATAATATTTTTCTTGAAATACAAATTTTGTTATATGATATAAAACATATTATCAACTTTACCAAGGTTTTCCAACACAATTATAACATATAAACTATATATAACCTCCATCTAAAGTATTGTTTAATGAAAAATCTAAAAAAATATCTAAATTATTATGAAACTCAGTTGAAATCCAATAGATATGACATATCCATCTTCTATCCATTATATTACAAGGAAGAAAATTATATTCAAATCAAAAATGTAAACCACAATTAAAAAAATCATTAAAACCAATTTTAATATAAAATTCATCAAATCATACTAGTATCTAATGAAACAAAGAATAAGAGAAATAAAATATTATATAAGTGATGAATACAAATAAAAAAATCAAGGTGGTTATCCTCAATATTTAAGAATTAACTATCATGGTGGCTAAACTGAATAGCTTTGAGACACTACAAAGTGCTACCCAAGGTTTTTTAACTATAAAGAATCAAACAAAAAGATCTAAACAAAGGAAAAACCATAATTTCATGAAAAAAAATTAACTTTCCAAATGATCACAATACTTCTAACATCCCAAAAAACAATCAAGATATCAAAACTAAAATCAAATGAGAAAAATGATTGATATAAATAATATGTTAAAAAAATAAATACCTCAAAATATCTACTCATTCAACATTAATATCTAGAAGATGGTAAAGAAGTTTTCTCCATTGGATAATTTAATCTAGAATTTATTTTTATAGATATCCTAACCAACCAAAATAATGAATGGTATTTGGAATTTTTAATAAATATAGATTGTAATACTCAAACTAGCCATATTAGAAACATACTAATTATTTCATTCATTATTTAGGAGTGATAATTGAGGGATATTTATTTCATGATTTAGGTTACCCTAGCTTATTCTCTTAACTAAATGGGGAAACATTACTATCCCTGAAGGAGATAGATCCTCTACCCTTCTTGGGTTGTTCCCATCCCACAGAGAGTTATTAATTCCCCATGGTATCAATCGGTTTAGAAGTTAAAAACAAAAACCCAAAATCACTAAATCTCCAATTAAGTAGTATAGGATCATGAAATTCTAAGGATGATCCCGTAAAGAAAATAAAATATAATACTTCATTAAATAATTAAAACACCAAAGTAATTTTATAAAGAAATAACTACTTGAAAATAAAAATAAAAAAGATTGATGATGATTTAAGATAATGATAGAAGAAAATAATAAAAAGGTATGAGACATATAATTCCTAGGATCATGTGATATATATTGTAAAAACTTAATTAATTCTTCATATTTTCATTGGAATTATGTAAGTCACCCCCATATGAGTGATTACTCTCACTCTCTCACAAATTCCCCATTTTAATGGTCATATAATTAAGTTCATTAGTGAGAATGGTCATGAAAATCTATTTTTAAATGTAGTGCCTATCAAACCAAATGGTTATGATAAAATTATTATTCTATTAATTGAATTAAAAAACACTCTCTTAATAAAAACACAATGGTCATGTGATGAAAAATAAGGTAGATAGAGGGAGGATAATTGAATGTGAAACTCATTATGAATTAAGTAAAAATACATAGCTAAACTAGTACAATCCCCCTTTAATCACAAGTTAGGAAGAAATAAACATCACCCTCTCATTATATCTATGATAGAGTGATGAAAAAATTAAATAAAACAAATAGAATCTATGATAACATAAATTTTTGAGCCTATTTATGGAAGAAAACCTACTCCAACTCATTCTGGTCCTTATCTCCCTTCACATCTGCCAAAACCTACTAGTTATAGGCAAACAAAATTTATTGGGATCAAATTCACATTCATAAAATAACTCTTTAAATTTAAAGATAGATATCATGGTCAATAGATATTAAATTACTTCAGTAAATTCATCGGTTTTGTGTTTTTATTTTTATGCTGACCAGAGCTTTGCGACATGATCATAAACCATAAGATAACATGTGCATGACCATCAGTGCTTCATGGTGCATCTATTTAATTCATGGGATGAATGAAAGATCATAAAGTATATAATTTAAAAACATGAACCAAAAATCACTAAATCTATATTTAACCAGTATAAGAACATGAATTCATAGGATCAATCACATGATGGAATAGATAAAAATGAAAAAAATACTCAGCAGAAGAGAAGAAGGATTTGGAAATCACCAATATGATATTGAATAATATCCAAATAAAAAAATTCATGAATAATTAGAGAACACTAGAGGATAATGGAATCAACCACTCGCTCAAGTGGGGGAAATTAGGGTAGGGATCATGGGTGAATGAGGGGAGGAGCATATTAGATTTGTGAAAAATCTATACCAATGGTTTTTTTTAAAATAATTGGTATAGACTGGATAAAATAACTCTATAACAAAGGTTCATATAAACCATAGGTATAGAGGTGTGGGGATAACCCCATTTTCTAATAGTGTAAGAATAATATGAGGAAATTACATGTTGAAAAATAAACATCTAAACTCATCACACTCTATAGAGCCAATTTCTTACTATTGACTCATGTTCTTGATAAGAGTCCACCATTGATATATTTTTCATTCCAAATGATAAAAAAATAAAATAACTTTTTATTTATCTGAATAATATAGAATGGAATATATCATTTCAGCAGTATTGGTCCATTTCTCAATAATTAGCGTATTAGTGAACCCACTAAAAGAATGTGGATGTTGCATCATGTAAGAATAAATAGAACATTGTTCACTCCTTTTCTCATTAGTTATATTACAATGATTCCTAGATTGATAAAGTTATTTAAGCATAACAATCAGATTTTTCAGTTCAAATCCCATAAAATTTGGTTTCTTAGGTGGAGAATCATTGCATTTTCCATCAAATTCATCATTAACATGTTTCTTTAGATTACAAAAATTGACTGAAACCCAAAATCACAGTGTGAGAAACAATAGTCATCTTGAGAAACCATATAATCATGAAAATAATTTATAGTATGCCTAAATAATGAAATTTTATTTCCAATATATAACACATTAGGTTTAACTTTAGCCATACTTGGTTATAATCTATTAAAATCCTTCATAATTGTTCATAAATAAAATTTGAATTAACCCAAACATATCCCCCATTAATATCTATATAGGTGTTTAGTCTTAATCCCACTCATCATGAATTGGAGACGATTGAGTTAATACCCAATCATCTCCATTTAGAGTTGTTACCCCCAGGTGTATTTGTGGCACAACCACATCCACTTTCCAATTTCTAGATAGTTATGTATTTTCTAGGAAAACCATAATACTTTCATTACGATAACTTAGCATGTTCTCTTTTACCTAAGATTATCCTAATGGTTCACATCCTATTTTCTAAAAATAACTAAATTGTTCTCTGATACCAATTTATATGACCCAATCATCTCGTACATATATATTACATCTTATTAGATGAATATTCATTACATATCATTATGATCCAAGACATAACCATATAGGTATAGTGCCTTTGTAAACTTGGATACATAAAAAACTAGTATATAAAATATCTAAAAAAACTCCCACTTATTTCTTCACAACTACAACCCTTTTATATATATCATACTTAAAACCTTTCTCCATATCATGGGGAAAAGGAAATATAATAAAATGGGATATTAGATGCTTAGTAAGGGTATGTAAGGTAGAAATCAAGGATCATTTAATCATAACATGATCATAAGGGTATGATAACATGATCTTAACATTTGAAAATCATACCCAGTAATTCATAGATCATAAAAATGAGTCGTGGAATAAAGCTTGGAAGTTAATAATACATGAATCATAATAGAATCAAAGAACATGATGTATAAGAGTATAACATTAGAATAAGATCATGTTATAATATTGGGATATAAATTATGGAATAATCATAATCATACAAATATAATACCAAGGATACCCACCAATATATTCATCACATGTTAGGCTTTTTCTAACCACTTGTGTACCTACTTAGGTCTTGGGATAACCTCCTGTGTACGCTTGTTGAGCTTGGGATAACAACCCATATACCCTATTTTTGGATTGTGAAAACCTCTCATGTATCTTTTGAGTATATAAAATGTAAATATTTACCCAATTCATTTTATGGGTATAAAAAACCCACATATCACATAATCATAATCCATTTATATGTTTTCCATAAGATCGTGAAAACATTTATCATTTCATCATAGCATAACCTGAGGAATAAAAAACGGGATTCATCAATATTTCATCATCATAATCATAAATCCTATAGAGAAAAAATAAGTATGGTTTAATAGGATAATATCCTGAGTGAAGCATAGGAAACATCAAATAATGCTACCATAGATTAAAAATGCCTTTAAAACATCACTGGAATATTTCTTGAAAAAAATACCATTTTCATTTTAAAATCACTTATTTCAAATATAAAAAATTAAATAATATTAAATAATATTTTCCATGAAAATAAACATAAATTTTTTTAAAGTAATATCAAAAAAATTATTGTTTATGATGATGGTAAAATCTGTTCATGCAGTATATGTTAAAACAAATATTTTGTTCACAACTTCGGTAAAAAAACCTCATTTGGAAAATGAAAAGAATATTCCTTTCAAAAAAAATTATAGAAATTAAAATATGATTAAAAATGAATTTATTAAATAATTTAATAATATTAAAAACTTTATTTAATTTTTTTAAATAAAATATGGACAAGGAATAAAAATATTCCTAACCAAAGAGAGAAATAAAGTCAGTTTTTCATTAAAAAATTATTTCGGTATTTTGAGTAATTAAAGAGGGGGAAATAAAATGAAAACATTTAATTTAAAGCAATATATAGATGATAATAAAATATATAAAATATGGAAGATATGGATAATATAATATCATCATTATAAATTTAAGAATAAATAATATCTTTAAAAAGTGAGATTGTAACATAAAACCCTTACTTCATGTGTGAATTTCTTTATAAGAAATATAACCTCATGTATAATGAATTTAAATTTATTATAATTATATAAATAACCACATTAATACTTATAATAATATATATGATCCACTTATAACATTTAAACAAATATTTATTTATTAAAATCATAGTTTCCTGATGTTCATTATTTCATTTTTCATGAAAGTTTCATTTCACAGTTCAGGTACTTATACTTTTATCATGGTTCTATCATATATATAATTTTAATAATTATATAAATATCACATATATTCATTATTTACATATATATATATAATTATATAAAAGGTATAGATAGAAAAATAAATTACAATGTTCATGGAGACGGTAGTCTATACGTACACATAAACGATGTTTTTATTTTCTAACGAAAAAAGAAATGAAAGATAAATAATAATTTATAATTATAAAATAATAATTATATCATAAATATAATATATTTTTATTAAATCCATAATTATAAATATCCACATATGGATATGATGGAAAATGAATCATAACACTAAGTGGAGGCGGTAGTCCACACACACACATGAGAAATACTTTCATTTCCCATTTGATTGAAAAGAGGTAGAAAAAGGTTTTTTCGTAATAATAATAACATATAAGTATATTTATGATAATATATTAATCATTTTATGATGTATTTAGTGATTTTAGATATGGCGGAAGAATAAATAAAATTGAAAGTACTCAGTTAATAGTTATATCTCTTTATTAGGAAACCTCCTTTAACTCACATGTTAAGGCTTGAAAGGATGGTATCCTGATCAAAATACATAATCTAGGATATAGGGAGGGATTTTAGGAAAGGATTTAGTTGGTTATTGTATGGGATAATAGGCTTAAATGTGGTGAATAATGGTGGATATGAGGTTTCCATTTATAAGTGATGGATAATACACACTTGGAATTACTTAAGAGATTTAAATATAATTAATGTATTTATCAGGTATAATGCTTCAAAATAGACAATTATTCATAGTTAAGATAATATAAATTTTAAATATCTCCATTTAATAATAATTAGACAAGTTTATTTTTCAATAATACCCTTATATCTTGGTTTAACCTTCCCCCTCCCCGCCCCTCCCGATAAACTCATTTTAACTTTAACCATAGAAATAAATGTTTACTATTAATTATGAAAAAAAACTAAAGTGGAATCATTTCCAAATTTTTAAATAATAATTAAAAATTTGTAATCTATTTTATCAAATTAAATTACTATAATTGGAATAAATTTATTTTAAAATAAGTGCGCAAAATGTAATGAAAACTCGTTTTTAGAAGAATACATTTTTAAGCATAAAATTGAATTTACTTTCATTAATTTCCTTCTAAAAACTATAAAATTAATGTAAAAATATTTGAGTGAATATATAATCTATAAATTTCAATAAAACCATTAATAAATAATTATTTATTTACTTTATTATGATAAAAACACTTTGTGTATATAAAAAAATTTTCTAAAAAATAACACTTCTACCTATAAATGATTTTATCTTCATTCCTAACTATTAGATAACTAATGTATGAATAATTATTCATTTATTAATATAAATTACCAATATATTTCATGAAAATAATTTTTAAATAGTGACCAATATATGTTTTTTAGATAAAACTACATAACATGTAGAAAATTCCATTTCTTTGAAAAATAGGTCTTTTAATCATTTAATGATTTCATTAAAAGTTTAATGATTATTTATTACACATTAATAAATAAAATTAAATTTAGTAAAAAATTATATATATATATATATATTATAATGAGGTTAATTTTACTCATACCCTCCAATCTAACAGTTAGGCTATAAAGCTATACTATATCACGGGTTTATTTAGACTTGGGGTTATGTAAAAATAAAGTTATCAAATACTTAAAGTTTATTTAAAAGGAAATAAATATACAATTTCAGGGTGTTACTTGTTATTTTCTATCAATAATAATTATATTATTAAACAAAACTCATCAGTGGTATCTAATCTTGTTTTTTTAATGATTCAATGTTTCTTAAATATTGGTTTTTGAGTTACAGCGAATAATAATAGTATTGTAAAACATATATGTGGTTTTATCAAAATTTACATAGCCTTGGATCTATTTAAATGTCATAAAAGTTATCTTTACATGGATAAGAATATTTCTTAGATACCTTTACATAGAATAAACATTTATCCTAACTCACATGATGGCCATCAACTATGTACCTATACGCAAGGGGCTCACGTAAAGGTATTCTAAGATAGACCTTTATACAAAGGGTTCATGTAAAGGTAGTTTGTGACTTACCCTTACATGAAGGAGTTCACGCAAGGGTAATATGAGTTTTATCTTTATATGAAGGGTTAAAAAAATGGTAAAATATTAGTACCCTTACATAGTATGTTATGCGTAAGGTTCAAGGAAATATATGACCATGTAGACTGTTTGTGTAAGGGTAGTGAGAGTATACCCCTACATAGAATGTGGATTTTTTATAACGCTAAATATAAAAAAGAATAATTTTTTTTAAAATAATTAATTGATTTTAATGATTTATAAAATATTTATAAATAATGATAAAAGGTATTTTGAAATATTTAATTTATAAGGTGTTTATAAAGTAATTCATTAATTATAAATTGTTTATAACTAATTAAATCAATGTTTATGAATCATATTTCCAAATATTAAATGTTAATATTTAGAATACATTTTTCAAATTTATATGAAATTTATATTATATAAATTTTTTATGTAATAGAAACCGAATTATAAAATGTTTATATTCTTTCTAATTAATAAAATATTTTTAATTATAATTTATTTATAAAGATTTCATGAATATTGATCTCATGTTTTCAAAAATAGATAAAATGTTTAATTATTTGTTAAATTCCTTTAATATTCATTTTTACCAGTTTTTTTTGAAAAGTGAATATTTTTTTATGATTATTTTAACTATTAAACTGCTTCTAGGAGTTAGATCCTTTCATGACATACTAGGTTTGATATCATAAAATTTAGTTTTCATCTACATTGACCTCAAATTTTTTTGAAGTTATGAGCATGAAAATATTTTTTAAATACAGTTTGTACATATTAAGTGTTATAGATATTAATAATTGAATTATCTCTTAATTAAAGTCTCCCAAAGGAGAGGGACTTGGGGGGTTAAACTATCTGCTAGACTAGTGGATTATGACTTGTCTCAAAAATGTGAATGTGGTTGTCTATATATCGCTCTAGGATTACTCATGTGGAGTTTATCAATCTCATATAACTCTATGTATTTACATGAAATGTTCATATAACTTTTGTATATGATGTATTTAAATATGTATGAATATTATTAGCTTCTATTTTTGGTTGAGTAACACAAACTTGTAGGTTTTTTAAAGAGTTACACATTAATGTGATGTGAACACATTAATTTAGTGGTTGGAATAGGTATACCAAAACTAAATTGTTAGAGGAATGAATAAAAACAATAATAATACATGAGAATATATTGATTACATAAGATGTAATAGTTATTAATTTAATATGAAATGATGTATATTAAATTGGTTAGACCTTAAAAGAAATGCCATCATATACTAAGTCTGATATTCCTTCCAAATTTGAATTTATCAAGACTTATATCATACAAATGCGTAGTTTCACACCATAGTAGGGTGCCTCTGTATTAAATTTTATAAGTTAAGAAAGTAGTGAGTGGCTATAGATTTTCCAATAAGGTAGTTTCACACTATTGAGGGATTCCCCTAGACTATCTTGTTTCAACTTTTTTTTTATGTTTTCTTTAGGTTACACTTAACTAGGAAACCCTAATGGTTGGGATACTAGAGGAATAAAGTTGAATATTATTCATACAATGGATTTAGATATAGATTTTTCCACTAAACTATATAAGAATCACAATTTCTATGATTGGGATAAATCCATACCTAAATAACTAAAGTGAAGAGTTTTGTGTAATAGTTGGGTCATTGCTTAGTGAAATATGGATCTCGGATGACTTAAAGAATATGATGTTTGGGTTTATCAATTTTAGTGGGAGAACTATCATTTAAAGTCCTCAATTGAAATATATAAAACATGAAACCCACCCATTGATATTTCCTTTTGGTTAATTATGGAATACTTTACACTAATCATATTGAGATCATTAATAGTAATGACCTATAAAACAATAAAATATTAGTTTCTAAGATTGAGAAGAATTATCAAGGAGAAATATTTATATTACCAAAAATTTAATTTTATAGATATCAATTCCACTAACTTTTACTCATGGGTATTGGATATTGGGTGTGTGTCAAACATTTGTTCTGAAAAATACAAACTTAGAGGTAAGAGGGAATTGATTAAGGATGATGTAGATCTTCATATCAGTAATAAATTATATATTAGAACTCGTGATATAATTTTACCAAGTTAATTAGTTATATAATTGAAAAAAATGTTATTATGTTCCTTACATAATTAATAATTTGATTTTTGTATCTTGTTTGGACAAGATAATATTTTCTTTCATTATTAAGAATAAGAGTTATTCAATATATATGTATGACAAGTTTTATGGTGTTGGGAATATAATAAATGGGTTATATATTATATATGTGGATAATTTTATTTATAACATTCAAAATAATAAGGTCATGGTTGATTCTAATCCCACCTACCTTTATAATTATCACCTTGGACATATAAATGAGAAACACATTCAAAGACTCCATAGAGATGAATTTTATGACTCATTTGGTTATAAATCATTTTAGAATTTTGAATCTTGTTTATTAAGAAAAATGAAAAATTAATCTTTTAGGAGAAAATTCGAGACAGTTTCTGGGATATTGGATCTTATACATAGTGATGTATGTGGACCAATGAGTACACAAGAAAATGGTATTTTTAGGTACTTCATTACATTTTTTGATGATTTTAGTCGGTGTGGATATGTGTTTTCAATGATGTTTTTTAAAACTTTTGAAAAGTTGAAATAGTTTCGAAATGAATTACATTATCAACTTATAAAATGTATTAAAGTCCTCTGATCGAATCCGGGTGGAGAATACTTAATTCAGGAATTCATAGATCATGTGAGATATTATGTAATTGTTTCCAAATCACTTTTATAGAAGCATGACAATAGAATGGTATTTCTGAAAAGATTAAATTTATCATGTTAGATATGGTTTGATTGATGATTATTCTATGGGGACTTCTAATTTTATTCTAGGGGTATGATCTGAAAACGATTTCATTTCTACTAAATTTTGTTCCATATAAAGTATTCATAAAGACACCCTATGTGATATGGTATTAGAAACATATAAGTTTGTCTTTTATAATGATGTGGGGTTGTTAAGCACTCGAATGATGATTGGATTATAATAATCTTGGACCTAACTTAGGGGAATGGTTTTTTATCCCAAGGAAACTAAGGGAAATTATTTATATAACCCTATTGAGCTTAAATTGTTTGTGTTTCGAGAAGGTGTTTTCCTAGAAAAACAACACATGGATCAAGTTTTTTATGGGAGGAAAGTTGAACTTAGAGAAGTTTAAGATGAAAAAATAGGAAGTGTTCCTAATATGGAAGTTGAGCTAATTCTATAAGTGTTATTGAAGAATATCTAACTCAAGTTACACATGAACCTAAAAGGTTTGGTAGGATTCATTTATAGATAGTGAGATATGGATTTCACATAAAAAATTATGATGTGGTATTATTCCTCGGTGATGAACCTACCACCTACCAATAATCAATTGGGAGTTTTCATTATAAGAAAAAGTTAAAATCCATGGAATCTAAGATGGAATACATTTATACTAATAAAATTTTGAACTTGGTGGACACACCTAAATGGGTAAAACCTATAGGGTATGTGTTGTTTTCTCACAATAAAATTGACATGGGTGGTAAAATTTATACCTATAAAGAACTCATGGTAGCTAATGGTTATAATCAAATTCATGATATTGACTATGAAGAAATTTTTCACCTATTTCATATTATTATTTCTATATAAGTTCATTTTAATTATGAGATATATCATATGGATGTAAAAACCACTTTCCTTAATATGAATTTAGTCAAGGAGATGTATATGAAAAATATGAAGGTTTTAAATTTCCAAAGGATTCAGCTATGGTTTCCAAGTTGAAATAGTCTATTTATGGATAGAATAAATCTTATTAGAATTGGAATATATGGTTTTATAATGAAATAAAAGATTTTGTCTTCATTAAGAATGTGGATGATTCCTATTTATATAAGTGGGTTAGTGGGGGTGTTGTAGTATTTCTGATATTGTAGGTTGATGACTTACTACTTTCCAAAAATGATTTCTTGAATCTTCACTTGATGTATATGTGGCTAGGTAAATGCTTCTTAATGAAATATATGGGTGAAACTACCAATATAATCTGTAATAAGATCTATATATATAGATCAAAAAGTTTTCTTGGATTGATTCATAACACATATATCAGTAAAGTGCTAAATAGGTTCAACATTAAGAAATCCAAGAGGGGGTCTTTACCAGTGTTACATGACATGAATCTTAAGATTATTTGGAATCATTATAAATAATTAAAAAGGATGGATAGGATTAATTATGCATCTACCATAGGATCTTTCTTGTAAGTCATGTTTTTACTTAACCCAATGTCTCTTATTATTTGATCATAAATAGTAGATGCCAATCTAATCATGGTGTGATTCACTATATTGTTATGAAAAAATTCCTAATTACTTGAGAAGGACTAAGGATATGTTCTTGGTATTTAGAGGAGATGATGAGCTTTGTGTAAAGAGTTACATAGATTTTAGTTTCCAATATAAAAAAGATGATTTGAAATCTCAATATAGATTCATGTTTTGATTAAATAGTGGATCCATCTGAAAAAATATTTCCAAATAATCAACCATAGAATACTCAAAAAAAGAGGTAGTGTACATCATTGCATCAGATGTTTTGAAGGAATATATTTGGATCAAGAATTTCATTTTCAAACTTAAAGTGGTTCTTAGAATCAAGGGAGAAATCATGCTATATTGTGACAACAATTGAAATATTTCTTAGGCTAAGGAAATCTTCCATCACCAAAGGACCCAACACATCATTCAAAAATACTATCTCATACAGGATATTGTTTATAGGTTTGATGTAAATATTAGTTTCTGGCTATTAAGGTGAATGTAGTAGATCCATTGAAGAAACTATTATTGTATCTAAAGAATGATGGTTATGTATAATCTCTTGGTATATGATACTTGATAAATTAATTAAATGGTTACAAATTTATCATGTTTTTATAATAAATTAAAACTCCATTTATTAGGTATTCATGTGTGTTATAATCTATTTTACATGAACATTCAAAATATAAAATCCCCTCAAAGTACAAATTTGAGTTTTACCTATTTGATTCTCATTATAGAGTATTATGGGTTGTGATAAAATGTAAAGATTATCATGAATATAATATTATACTCAATAAAAGTGGTTGTATGTGAGGTGTGAAGGTAAGATTCATGGGGTAATAAGTAAGGACTTATTACTTGGATTAATTCACTAAAGTATATATCATGGAATTACATAAAGTCATTGATATTGAGGTGTTGGTAGATTACAGGAAGATGCTCTCAATGGTTCTGCCACAAACCCTAGGGTTTCCTCGTATTGACAATCTTGTTTACCCTGATTTGATTCAGATTGTTTTCTTCTAATGGAAGGCTTTGATCCTCAATGGGAGTCTATGTGCATGGATTGTAGAATCAAGAATCAAAAAGATGAAGCTCTCCCGGTGGAAAGATTGAAGGGGATATGTAACATCCCCAGATGATAAAGGGTTAAATGACTAAATGATATGACTCATGTCAATAAGGTTCACCTTCCTTTTCGGGAGCCTGTTTGATTAGAACTCCACAGTTAAGCGTGCTTGGCCTGGAGTAGTGATCAGGATGGGTGACCTCCTGGGAAGTTTCTCAGGGTGTGTGTGAGTGAGGACAAAGCACACTGGAAATGACATGTGTTGGCCTATGGGGACTGTCATTAGTCAGATGACCCGTTCGGGCACGTGGGTGGACCCTGTGGTGGGCCCCACGTGTCTGCGGGGGCAACTGGGGTACCTGGTAGGCCAAAACCCGACGGCCATGTTAAGGCGGGGTGGCTGTGCTGTGACCGGGGCCCGATTGTCACATTTGGTATCAGAGGAGGAACCCAGCCTTAAGTGCACGGTGCACTGCCTGGGTTGAGATATAGGGCCCACAACGAGGGCGTTGTGCTCTGAAGGGGGGTTGAATGTAACATCCCCAAATGATAAAGGGTTAAATGACTAAATGATATGACTCATGTCAATAAGGTGCACCTTCCTTTTCGGGAGTCTGTCTGATTAGAACTCCACAGTTAAGCGTGCTTGGCCTGGAGTAGTGATCAGGATCGGTGACCTCCTGGGAAGTTTCTCAGGGTGTGTGTGAGTGAGGACAAAACACACTGGAAAGGACATGTGTTGGCCTGTGGGGACTGTCATTAGTCAGATGACCCGTTCGGGCACGTGGGTGGACCCTGTGGTGGGTCCCACGTGTCTGCGGGGGCAACTGGGGGTACCTGGTAGGCCAGAACCCGACGGCCATGTGCACGGTGCACTGCCTGGGTTGAGATATAGGGCCCACAACGAGGGCGTTGTGCTCTGAAGGGGGGTTGAATGTAACATCCCCAAATGATAAAGGGTTAAATGACTAAATGATATGACTCATGTCAATAAGGTGCACCTTCCTTTTCGGGAGTCTGTCTGATTAGAACTCCACAGTTAAGCGTGCTTGGCCTGGAGTAGTGATCAGGATGGGTGACCTCCTGGGAAGTTTCTCAGGGTGTGTGTGAGTGAGGACAAAACACACTGGAAAGGACATGTGTTGGCCTGTGGGGACTGTCATTAGTCAGATGACCCGTTCGGGCACGTGGGTGGACCCTGTGGTGGGTCCCACGTGTCTGCGGGGGCAACTGGGGGTACCTGGTAGGCCAGAACCCGACGGCCATGTTAAGGCGGGGTGGCTGTGCTGTGACCGGGGCCCGGTTGTCACAGGATATCCTTTCTTGAGGCGCTTAAAGTCTCTGAACTCTGCAATTCCTCAATGATGAGAGCACCTCTTCGTAAGAAACTTGAAGATGGAAGATTCACTATTGAAGCAAACCGTAAAGGGCTTCAGCAACATTAGATACTCTGAAAGCTTTCAATTATGGGGCGTATCTCAAACCTCAAAGGTGACAAGGCATGGTTGAACCCTAAACGGAAGGTGTAGATTGATCATGTATGGGGTTTTTCTAACTAGAAGCTAGTGCCAATTGGGAAAGGTTACTTCCATATGTTGCTAAAATCATAGGACGAGCTAGATTGGGTATGGAAGTTATGAAATCTTTAGCTAAAACCTAGCATCCTTTTAATCTCTGACTGGGACTACATTTTCAACCCAAATACTTGAAGGAATACCATGGAACATATCTGGGTTCATCTACACGAGCTCATCTGGTATTTTTGGCATCCAAAAATCCTCAACGACATTGCATCTTGCATAGGTACGCCTCTAAAAATCAATCAATGTACTCTAAATGTTGAGATTTATCTCTATGCTAGGGTGATGATTGAGGTTAACATCACATCCAAATTACCGGAGGTCATTTTATTCAATGCTAATGATTTTAAAATTGAAGTCCGTGTTTTTTTTTTGAAAAGATAGATTCATTAATGTTGAAGATCAAAGGACGTACAAACACCAAGCCATGAAGGGAAATGATCCAGCCAGAGATGGTTAACATCGTAGGGGCCTGAGGCCGCCAGCTGATGGGAAGCATTGTTTCCTTCCCTTTTAGTAAAGTATAATTTGCATAAGGAGAAGCCTTGATGGAGATAAAGGATTCTCCTGATGAGGGATCCAAATGACTGGAGGACACCGTCGTTGAAATTGATAGCATTGATAATGGTGATAAAGTCTGATTCGAGGTTGATTTTATCCCATCCAAAATCCTTGGCGAGCATCATACCTGCAAGGATAGAAGTATCCTCATCCACCACAGGTTCCCAAAATGCGTGGTGTGATTCATGTTTTGCTGCAACAACTTGGCCCTGATGCTTCCAGGCCAGGATGCCGAGGGAGATAGGCCCATCCTTAGGAAGAGACGCATCCACATTAATATTAAGAATCCCTTCACTTAGAGGACACCATTGGGAGGGAAAGGAGGGGGGTTCCAAAGGGCTTATGTTGTCCATTGTGGTGCTTCCAGCCCTCAATCCACGAAAAGGCCCATTCAATCCAGAATTCGGGAGGTATGTGAACGTGGTTAAAAACTACCTCATTGCGATGGACCCAAATGATCCAGGCCAGGGTGCAAAGTGAGTCCGCTTTATCCGGGGAGAAGGAGGAACACCAAAACATCAGGAAATATGGGAGGTCAGAGACCATGGCTAGAGAAGCGTCGGAAGCAGAGCCCAATTTTTTCCAAATTTCCTTATGTTTTCCATTGTGGTTCCTCCTTATTTTGAATTTTGTAAGATTTTTGGTCACTACCTGCTTAATTTTAGAGTTGTGAAGATCCAGGTTTCTCAACCAAGTGATGATGGGTGGAGTGAAACTAAGTGAAAAAAAATCAAGGCCTCAGCCTCCGAAAATCCTGATCCACCCAAGATGAAATCGGAAGTCTGGGTTAAGAAAACTAATTTTCTGGGTGAAATCCCAGGTGTCACCTAGGCTGACCAAGTGGAAGAGGAAAAAAATGCTAACATTGAGCTTAACATCCTGGGGGATATTGAAAAAATGGTGTTGTATGTCTTAGACCACCCTATGGATGTAACCAATCTTGAAGAATCTGGTCTGATGGTTCTTGAGAAATATTGACACCCCCAGGAGTTCCTGCGGATGGAGGACCCTAAGCAACTGGTCCATAATGCCTATAGAACAGTGGATTCACATGCATCTCAGTACGGTAATTAAGGGATTATTGAATTTAACCAAATAGAATAACAATGTCCTACGCGGGTTCTACAAGATGAATATATAGGTATGAATACTATAGTTGTTCCATTTTCACTTTATAAACATAACATGGCAGTGTGCTCCCAACCTGATTTTGATTTAGGCACTACCACTAAGATGACCCCACTGAATAAAAATTCAGATAGAAAAATTATTAAGACTTTAACCATTGAATCTATTGGGGAAATAGGTGACCAGCTTGCTCCTGTGTTTCCCACTATTCCTCAGAACATGGGCTTTTCCACTGAGACTGAATATGGTCCTATGAGTACTCCCATAGCTGCTAAATCACCTAATATCACTCAATCTATTAATAATTCAGGTGCTTCTAACAATTTGACTATTTATTCTATGAGTAAATAGGGCATGAAGACCACTCGAGCCTATTCTTAAAATCTTAGGAGATCAAAGAGGAACAAAGGCTTGTGCGATTCAAAAAAGAAAAAGGGGAACTCTTGCTCCAAATCCAAGTTCTAAATGGATGTTATTTTTAGGAATTGTCTAGGCATGGCGAACCCTGACACTATTTCTATCCTTAAAAGAATTATTCTGACTCATAAACCAAAATATTTTTCTATTTCCGAACCAAAAACAAATTTTTCTTCAAAATCCATTCATCTCTCTGCTTCTTGTTATAACTTTCTTGGTTCTTGCAATAATTGTAGTTCTATTGATTCTCTTTGGATCTTTTATCATGCCTCTTTTTAGATTGTAAATACTTATAGTTTCTCTCATCAAATGTTCACTTGTGACTTTACCCATTGAGGGTTTACATAAATTTTGTACTATGATTTATGATAGGAATAGATATCAAGACTGTAGACCTCTTTGTCATGACCTCTTTGTTTTAGCTAGCTCTATTCATGATCTATGGGTGGTGATTAGATATTTCAATGATATTCTTTCACCCAATGAGAATATTGGTCCTTCTCACTCTCACATTTGATGAAGATCACATTTTCATATATTTTATACTATAAATCATTATTTATAATCCCACCATAGTGTTATTGGATGGGTAATTGTCATGTTTTTATGTTTTAGTGTTATTTTGAGCCTAAATGTGAAAAACGCCTAATTCTTGATTTTAGACAGATTTTTTACATCAAGGGTATTTCAGTCATTTCATAGAAAATATTTGTCCAAATTTTGTGATTAAATTTTTTTTAGAATAATTATTTTATTTCCTTCAAATTTTTATTCTGGACCAGGAGTTGATTCGGCCATCTCAGGGGTCTAAATATTCATTGAATTTGGACATTTTTCAGGGCGGACAGCGTGGACCCCACCAATGTAACGGAACCCAAAATCATCCTACACACATCAAAATGAGTTTTTTTCACCTGGGATAACACTAGGATAGATAGTACCAGTTCTAAAACAAATTTGGGAATGTTTGGAACTCATTAAGGTAGCCATTAAATGACATAATTTTGGAGGAACCATCCTGGAAGCTTCGTCCAGAAATAGAAACTAAGAATGAAAAATTAATAACTCCTTAATAAGGTTTCCAAATTAACTGAAATATTTAGGAGAGATGGAAAAGAAATTTATGAACAACATTCATGAATGGTGGAACACGTGAAGAGGTCATTAATGGGGTCTACAATGCATCGCCTTTTGGAGGACAGAAATCTGCCTATAAAAGGAGGAGAGCTCCTCCTCCTCAAAGCATCCCATTCTCCATCCATTCCTTCAAGGCACCAAGGAGGAGATCTCCACCGAGGGAGGCCAGCCATAAATCTTCCCCATTTCATTTTTATTTATTTATTTTCTTTATTTTTGTTTTAGTTTTCAATTTTAATTTAGATTTCAAATAAATTCATGCATTGTTTTTATTATTGTGTCCACCCATCCACCCTCTTTTCTTCATCTCATCTTACCATCGTGAACTATAATAATCATGATCATGAGTAACTAATAAGAGTAATATCCTAAGGGAGTAATCAAGTTCTTGAACCCAAGACCGTCTTTTTAATATTCTTTGAGTTAATTCTAAGGATAATTTATAGTGGGTGTAATCCTCACCGTGGTTGTCTAAAGGTTAACTTCTTAATCTACAACCATCTTCCCTTGATTGAGGAGGTGGATGGAGGGTGTTCTTGGCGATCGCTAAGTAGACTTTTCATTCATTACCGGGGTAGAATAAGGTGTGCACACATACGATGGAGTGTATACACTAAGAATATTTGAAGCTGGCCAATGAAGGTGCTCCCTAAAAGTTCTCTCAAGAGAACTTCATTTCTTCTCTAATTACATTCTGTTTAGCACTACATGGTAATTTAGAATTAAATTTTAGTTTCTTTTGATTTATGATTTTCATTTATTTTATTAAATTCCATTTATTTCATAAAATATAAAACAACAAAAAGAAGTAATTTAGGTGAATTAGATTAAGTAATTGAACTGAATTCAATGATCCTCAAGTGAGACGACCCTGGTCATCCATTGTGCTGCATTAGGAAAATAAATTTTCTTTTGTCATGCCCTACGACAGGCGTGCGTCAAAATTTCCAAAAGAGAATTTATAGCATCTCTATAAGATTTTAATCTAGTTTAAATAAACCTTACAGGTTCTAAATTTACTTAGTATAGAAGACACCATAATAGGTTTGTTGCTAGAAAACTCGATAGGGCTCTAGTGAATGTCCCGACTCTAGATGCTTGGAACACCATTTCTAGCATCACCTTACCCAAAATAAACTTGGGCAATCACCCAATTCTTGTGATTATTCTCTTTAAAGGAACTAAACCCAGTATACCTTTTAAATTAAATAATGCTTGTTCTGGGGATTTGGAATGCTTTCATCTCATTCAACATTGTTGGGAGTCTATGAATTTTCATTATGATGCTTTTTCTTATATTACTAAGCTCAAACATCTCAAATAGTGTCTCAAGAGCTGGTGCGGAACTAAATCTAAACAAATTGATAAGGACATATCCACACTTGATAATGATCTCAATCAAATTAAAAATAACTCAACTCACTCTGATTTCTTCTTATATCCTCAACATGAAATGAACATCTCTATGAAACTCAATTCTCTTTAGGGTCTTAAGGACATCATCTGTAAGTAAGTCTTCAAAGCTAAATGTCTCTCTAATGGTGATAGAAACACTAAGTTCTACAATGCCTTGCAAACAATTAGAAAAGTTTCTAGACCTCTGTCTTTCTTTAAAGACAATGACACCCTCTTTAACTCTGAGGTAGCCATAGAAAACATTTTTAATGGTCCTAATATAAAAAAACCTCTTCTTCCTGAGGCCATTTCGGTTTCGGTTAATAAAGATGATAATATATTTCTCATGAGAACCCCTCTTGATCATTAAATCAAGGCCACTATCTTTAGTCTCAACCCTGATAGTGATCCAGGACCAGATGGATTCATTAATGGTTTTTTTCAACACCACTAGGAGGTAATTCACTTAGATGTTTGTAAGCTTGTCAAATATTTTTTTTCCAATGGTTTCCTCCCTTGTGACCTTAATACTCAATTTATCACCTTAATTCCCAAAGTGTCCAATGCCTCAGAAATTCACTTATTCCAGCCTATTCCTCTCATTAACTCCCTATAAAAAATCATTACCAAACTCTTAGCCAATAAACTTTCCTCCCTTTGTAATAAAATCATTTCTTGGAATCAATTTTGGTTTATTAAGGGTAGTTCCATACAAGATTTCATTTTCTTTGCCTCAGAACCAAATCTCTTAATAAAACTACCATAGGAGGAAATATTTCCATTAAACTTGACATTATAAAATCCTTTGATACCATAGAATGGACCTTCATTTTCAAAGTGCTTCAGGGATTTGGTTTCAATGATGTCTTTATTTGAAGGATAAACTCTCTATTCAATTCATCTTCTATCTTCATCCTTATCAATAGCTCCCCTAAGGGATATTTTAAATTCTCAAAAGGGGTTCAACAAGAGGATCCCTTATTTTCTATCCTTTTTTCTTTCATGGAAGACTATCTTAGCAGACTTCTCACTCGGCTTGTTGACCAAAACAATCCCAAACCTATTCAGGAGGCCAGAAACCTAAATGTGCCAATACATATTTTTTATGTTGATGAAATAATTTTGTTTCTTCAGGGGGGAATATTTTTAACCTAAAAAATGCCTTATCTCATTATGAATAGATCTCTGGTCAATCCATTATTTGGAAAAAATCGTTTGTCTTCTTTGGAAAAAAAATTCTTATAACAGAAAAGGTAACATAATTGAAAGTCTTGGATGGATCAAAATTAATGTTGATTGAGCTTCCAAAGGAAATATGTGACTGGTAGTCTATGGGTCCATTTTCAGAGACTTTCTTGGACATTTTCAAGGTTTTTTCTTTGGTAGTTGTGGTATCGCATCCTCCCTAGAAGTGGAAATGCTGGATGTGATTCAGGCAGTTGACTTTGTTAAACTAAAAGGCTGGAACAACATCTAGATTGAAAGTGATTCCACTACTATTGTAAAATCTATTTGGAATGGGGTGGTTCACCTTGCCTGGCTGATTACTACTCGTTGGATGAGCTTCCTTGACTCTCTTTTGGAGATCAGATACATTGTCACCCATACCTATTGGGAAGCGAACATAATTGATGATGGTCTTTCCAACAAAGGAATCAACCAGGGAATTATTCAGAGTGATGATCTGTTGGTTGACCTTCTCTATCTTTATGAAAAAGATTTTAATAAAATTCCCTCATTCAGACTCATATAGTTCCTTTCTTGCCTTTTTTATAAATTGTGTCTTGGTCTTTGACCAAGGCATTACCCTTTAGAAAAACATAAATTCATTAATATAATTATGGGTGTATTCTTATTATTAATCCTTATAACCAGAAGTTAATGAGGTTCATATCATGGGAACCTTCATATTTTGATACCCGGCTTACAAAATTCAATATATGAACTTATCTAATTAGGGAGTGGTTAGGTGTGTTTAAAATCATGTTATAGTTTATATCACAACCAAGATGGTATTTTTCCACTTGTATAATAATAAAATACACTTTTCCTTTAACTAAATTGGACTGAATAAATTCATGGACATTCTTAGATATTTTACATATTATGTTTCCAACTACTTAGATAAAATACATTTTATTTTCTCATCTATAAGATGAATGAAATGTGATGTATTCATCAAATGGGCCTGTTTTTTCAAAGAATAAAGAAAAGATGATATAGCTATACTAGATTGACATGTTCCATGTCAAGTGGTCACTTGATGTCTTGGAAAAAAATGATTATATAGGTATAAATATGATGTATATGATACATCTTGTGTTGTACATGTTCATATAGATGTATGAGTATGTTTGAATGAGATCATACTAAATTACTTCATAGAATGAGTTGCATTGATGCTTTTATAGAGGCCTCTATTGGATTATATCTATTAAATAAATACTTCATAGTTTTTTTCAATGTTTCTAAGGCCCACGGGGTCACACTAATAGGATCTTGAATAAGGATAAAATTTTATACTAAGTGTTTGTTCAAAATAAAGAGATTTTTATGGGGCCACATCCAAAACAGTTTGGATGGATTCATAAGGAGTTGTGAATTTTTGTGTAAATTCCTTATGAGATTTTAGTGAATGTGGAAGATATATGGAAGTGAATTAAAATTTACCTACATAAGATGCATGTACACATTCATATTATTCCTGAATAAGATATATAATGTTTCATATTGTATATATAAAGTACATTTAATACATGCATATAATGCATGTATATTTTCATGAATACTTTGCATGTCAGGATATATAATATACATATATATATATGTGTGTGTGTGTGTGATATATATATATATATATATATATATTACATTAGGTCTCATGTGATACAATGACTGCCACTTTCTCTCCTAAATGGTTTTTTTCAGTTCAGAACTAAATCTAAATTTATTCAAATCCTTACAATTATTCGTTGAAATGAGTTCAATGAATTTAACATTATGGGAAGTAAGGCATATGATGTGTTATAAATAAGGATACTTAGGCTTTACGAATAAAAAATAATGGATTCTCTTTATTGGTTGTGAGGGATCTATCGATGGTGATATAATCATCATTTTCATGAAAATTTTTCTATATAAACTCTCACACTCTCAAAGTGTTATTTATCATTTCTCAAGAAATAATATAGAACCCCTTCATAATTCAGGTATACTTATGATAAAATCATGGATCCTTTGGCTGTTATATTACCTTGGAGTTATTGAGATTTATTTCAACTACTTCTTATGGTCTATATAAAATAGACTCTATCGATAGATAAACATGGAAGATACTAAAAATGGTGAAATACTGGTACTCTATTTTATGATATATTTACATTTTTGAATTTTTAAATAAATATAGGCCTATGTTTGGATTATTTTATACTACCAATAATCATTATATTATTAAAATAAATCCATTATGTACTTCCCATGTTGAGTAACTTCCATGGAAGGTGATGTGATGCATGTACTAGGGTCGATGCTTATGGGATGTGATGCCCTTACACCCATGTTATTCCATAGGAATAGGGATATGATTCTCACTTATGAGTTGTTGTGGATAGTTATGTTGTTATATCTCTTGATTATGTAGTCGAATCATGATCCACGTATAGATATGTTGACTTATAGATGTTATTCCCATGAATGTGATTATGTTTGAGATGTGTTTCCCGTGTATCGATAGTTGTGTTATTATAGGGATTCCTTAACTTTATAAATATTATTAGGATTTAAAACCCAAGTATTAGCTTTTATGTTGTCACAAGGATAATATTCCCTCATCTATGTAAATATTATCTGGATGTACTTTCCATGAATTAGTGATCATGTTATCTTAGGGATGATATGCCATCAACTATGGATATTCCATTGGGAGGTATTTCCCACGTATTGGTCATTATATTATAATGGTATGTAATGACCAATAACACTTAATTAGCATAGGATGATTGGTCAATGATTATGTGAGTGTTCATAGACACCCCGACATAATTCTATGCAGGTATTCGTCACATAGGGTGATTGAGGATCACCCAATGGTATGTAATATTTTATTATTATTATTATATGTGAACTTTATTTATGATTATATCACACCATACATGCACTTAAATTACTATATATATTTAGGCTAATATTTTTTGGTGGACTATTGAGTTGTAATCACGCTTTCTTTGGTACCTTAGTACTCTTTCAGACTTTATAGTTCACACTCTTGGTGGGGTCAAGGTCCTTTTTATTTATGGTTGATTCGGAGTGAGGTAAGAGTCGAGAGTTGGGACCGAGCATAAACTTGGGACTAGTGTTTTCTAGATTTTGTTTAAATTTTGGGACTATTAATATATGGTATGCCTATGATATAACTTTTTTATATCTTTTATGACACCCTAGAATTTTTGTTACACATTTTGGTATAAAATGTGAGTTATTATTATTGTATATATAATACAACTATGATATTTTTTCTTTCTAATATATTTATTTGATAATATTTATTTTTATTGCTTCTACTATGATTTATATTTATTTATACCTATGAGGGTATAGTCTCCCCACTTTAATCATGGACCCTCATTGCTAGCCGACAACCTCTGACATAAAAGGAGGCATGCTTGAGGTATATGTCACTCGGTTCAGTCACAGTGGAGGTGAACCAAATCAGGGATGTTTAAAATTGGTACTAAAGATTTTTTATTTTATTGTTTCTTATAATTTAGGATATGTTAGATAATAGATAAGATGTTTTTTAGTCTTTTTATGTATATTATGCATGGGAGTTTCATCCCACTTTTTAGGGAAGTCAAAGTTACTATGTATTGGATTATTATTCTTGGTTTTCCTTTTTATTTTTGGGTTATTTTACTAAATAAAATTCATTATGACCTTGATTTATGGTATATTGGTTTTTTATCCTTGGTCTAAGGTGGAAAGGTGGTGTGAATTCATGCATAATTCTCAGTACATAGTATTGACATGATATTCATGTTTTTTCTTATGATTGAGAATCTTATGTTTTATATGAGTTTTAGTTTTTTAAAGTGTCAAAATAAACTTATATATTGTATTCCTATATAACTTGTTGGTTAAATTCCAATTAAATGAACCATGATTGTATTTTTTGTATTAAATTGATAATTTCAATCCCTTATATATTTAACTCTACCCTTGAGATAGAGTGGGTAGTCAGTGATAGATAGAGTGCATGAGATTATAAGATCCCTATGAGGCTAGGATGTATGTATAACATAGCTGGATGCTTTTCCTATTACTTATTACCCAATTTGTTTTGTTTAGACCTATTATATATGTTTTGATCCATGTCACGTCCGGCCCTCGGGGTCCGTGCCGTGACTACCCCAAGCCCGCCTTCCATAGGCCAGGGGCTGGCGACTAGCACCAAGGCGTAAATCCCAACAAAAAGGGAAGGCATTGCCTTTGAAAAGTAAACAAGCACCACAGAGTAAGCAAGCGGAAAAGTAATCACTAAGTAAAAACGGTACAAGCTATGCTGAAAGTAAAAGGGGCCGGAAATACAAGCCCAATTGTAAAGTACAACTGAAAGGAAAAACTACAACGTCGAGCCGTCCTCTGAAAGTCCCACCTGAAGGGTGGGTACAGATAGCCTCCACTGCTCCTCAGGTCCACCTGACCGCTCCGAGTACGTCCCACCCAGTGGTCCACCTCTAGGTACCGTCCTGCTCCGCACGCCTCCACCACGATCAGCGTTGTCCGTCGTCTGCAACCAACACAATGTAGTGCGGGCAAAGCCCGTGCAGGGGTGAGTATAAGCTACTCAGTAGGGACCCCGAGACCCCCGAAGGTCTCCTGAAATCCACAAAGGATAATCCACAAAGGAAAGATACAATCACGAAGTAACATCTGACACGGCTTAGGTATATGCCCATACATACACATAAGTCATCAATTCTCGTTCGGCTCCAACGTTCGAGCCCAAGCACAACCCAGTCCACACAGGAAAGCAAACGTATACCCACACAGGATAGAACAACACAATCCACAAAGGAGAGTAAACAGTAAATCCACACACGATAGCTCAACACAATCCACAAAAGAGTGGAACACAAGATTCAGCTCACACAGGTATACTTCTTCGAATGACGATAAAGATGATCACTGATCCATATAAGTCGTCGGACCCACGAAGGATCGATAGGTACTAACCACCGTAGTGACACACACAGGATCGGGCCCACACAGGACCTGTAGGCACTGGCTCACACATAACCGTTGAGCGCGGACCAACACAGGATCGGACCCACACAGGATCGGGCCCACACAGGACCGGGCCCACACAGGACCTGTAGCACTGATCCGCGGAGGATCGCTGAGTGCAGTATTCATCGCAGTCCACTGAGGATCTCTGCACAGTCGTCGCCGTAGTCCACTGAGGATCTCTGCACGGTCGTCGTCGGAGTCCACAGAGGATCTCTGCACAGTCGTCGTTGTCGAAGTAGCAGTCGCAGCCAGCACTATGGTTCCCTTACACAGCAAGCTCGTTCGGGAGGGTCCGCTCCACGAGCCGAGAGGCTGATACATCAACTGACACAAAGTCCGAAGTTGATGTATCCAAAAGTTCCGTATCGTCTACAGGAACTCAACGTCGCAGAAGGCGCGTCAATCGGACGTCCGGTCTGAGAGTTACTGGCATTTTTGTCCTAGGGGCCCGGTTGGTTTTTAAGGCAAAACAAACCCGACCGCACTCCACCTGCGTCCAAACCTCGGGCGGAGTATGACAAAAGATCCGTCTCACTTAGAGGAAAACAACAAAGCTGACGGCACATCAATCGGATGTCCGTGGCTCAAGATATGAGTGTTTCCGCTCCGAGGGCCCGGTTGGTTTCGTGTACGAACCAACCCGGATGAACTCAAAGTATTCTGAAACCTTGGGTGCGATATACCGAAACGACCGTCTCGATCCAAGGATCGCGTTGTCGCTGACGGCGAGTCGTTTGGAGGCCCGTAGCTTAAGTTACGGGCGTTTGAACGGAGACCGTCCGAAGACGGGGGGGCACGGGCCCGGGCCGACCCGGCCCGACCCCCCCTGGGTCGGCCGAACCGGGTCAACCCGATCCGAACCGGTCCGACCGGGTCGGACCGGTCTGGCTCCTCCAGCCCGGCCCGGCTCGGCCGAGCAGCCGAGTGGCCGAGTGGCCGACGCGGGGGGAGCCGCCGCCCCGCATGACACCCCCGCGGCACCCGCGAGGTGTCGGCCAGGCGACCGGACGCGGCTGAAGCCGCGTCCTGGGTGACGCGGGGGGTGCTGTCGCCCCCGCGTGACACCCGCATGACACCTGCATGACACCCGCGGGACACCCGCGGGACACCCGCGGGACACGCGCGGGGTGTCTCCTGGCACCGGACGTGGCTTCAGCCGCGTCCCGCGAGCACCGCCACCGCGGCCGGTGCCGTGGTGGCCTCGTCTGGCGGCGCGCCGGGCGCCGCCCTTCCGGCGACCCGCGCCGCCGCCGGCTTCCGCGGGCCGCCGGAGTCGCTCCGGTGGCCCGTTTTTCTTCCCGTCTGCGCCGTTGCTTCTCCCGGGACTCGTTCTTCACTGCGGTATCGTCAAACATCCGTTGTTGCACGTTTCATCGTCGCCCGTCAATCCGCACAAGAACGAAGAACGACGGAGGGTTGTCGGGCCGTGTTCGTTTGGCCCGCACCCTCCGCGTTAGATATAAACAACGGGAGTAACAAATTCAACATATGAATTCTACAATTTTAATGGAATAAAATTGTTCTTATTTTTCCGGTTCTTTACTCTTAAAAAAGGAAAAGAACGATCACGGGAAAAGGAATAAACTCAAAACAACCCCTACCTCGTAGTCGTCATTGAACGCATGATCTTCGCGGAATTTCTCGTCGCGGAAGAGGGGGATCGTCGCGTCGTCACAGGAAGGCGTCGCGTCGTCGCGGAACCCGGTGTTGAGTCGGCGAGCTCAACGGACCAAGAACAACAGATTTAAATTATAAATAATTAAATCTGTGTTTCGATTAAAACCAAAAAGAACATTTAGAGGAAACCCGAAATCACTCACCTCAAATGGTTGGTGATCGGAGATCGGGGCGGGGAAGAACGTCTCGGATGGGAGCGTCGTCGATTTCCGGGTTCGGCGTTCTTCGCGTTCTTCGCGAGGGAGAAGAAGATACAAGGGTCCTCTCAAATCTTCTCAACGCGCAAATAACCAGAGGTCGTGCGTTGGGCTTATTTTATTATTACGCCAACGAATTTGAAAACTGGTTAAGAAACGATTGAATTAATTCATTGAATTAATTCACGAAAGAACTGCCCATTTAATTCACGAAATAAACCTCCCAATTAAATGGTCTGTTAAGAAATTAAGAAAACGCGTCAGTTGACTTCATAATGATGGGTTTTTGCGGGTGCGTTACTTAGCGAAAAGAAACGGTGGGGCTCGTGCGGGCCCCACCTCACAAATATCCTACCAAGGGGGTAGGATATTTCTAGATAGAATCCTATCCGGATCAACTCAGTTTTTGCTGCTTTTAAGTGGTTTCAAGTGGCTTCAAAGTGGCTTAAGTGAAATAAAATAAAGTTGTCGAAAAATTATTTTATTTCTTAACTTTAAGCCCGAAAATTAAAAACCACAACCGAGAAAACGCAACTCCAGAAGAGATTTTTCTAAGCGAATATCGGCGCTGCAATTTCATCGGTGCCCTCAGAATTCGATTCCGGGCACCGGTTCAAAAGTTAGAAAAACCCGCTCGTCCGTTCACTGAACGTACCCAAGCCAAACTTCGGAAAATGATTCCGGGCACACCGGGCCTCAGAATCAGGTGCCATCAGAAACTGCGTTTTTGAAAAATTCCAAAGAAAATTAAGGAAAAAAAATTCCCTTGAAATTTACGGGTCCCTGATGCATCGCAGCAGACTACGTATCCAACTCCCTCCTCAGGAAACCTCAAGATAGGTGCGCTGGTCAACCTCTACCTCAACTCCTGGAAGCTCTTCTGACATCTGTCTAACCACACGAACGGTTTCCCCTTCTTCGTCAAAGATGAGAGTGGTGCCACAACTCTGGAGAAGTCTGGCACAAATCTCCGATAGTATCTGGCTAGGCCCAAGAAACTCCGCACCTCTGTTACGCTCTTGGGTGGCTCCCAAGCTAGCACTGCCTCGATCTTCGCGGGATCCACTGCAACTCCCGCCTCAGAAATGACGTTCCCCAAGAAGTGGACCTCACGTAAACAAAACTGGCACTTCGAGAGCTTTCCATAAATCTGGTGCTCTCGGAGTGTGTCTAGTACAACCCGCAGGTGGTAGGCGTGCTCCTCCTCCGTGGTCGAGTACACCAAAATGTCGTCGATGAAGACCACGACAAATTGATCGAGGTATGGATGGAAGATCCTGTTCATGAGGCTCAGGAACACTTCTGGAGCGTTGGTCATGCCGAAAGGCATAACCAAGAACTCATAGTGTCCATACCGACACCTGAAGGCCGTCTTCTGCACATCCTCGTCTCGAACTCTGAGCTGATGATAGCCTGACCTGAGGTCTATCTTCGAGAACCACCGTGCTCCCTTGAGATGATTGAAGAGGTCATCAATCCTCGGTAGCAGATGCTTGTTCCTCACAGTCACCTGGTTCAGGCGACGATAGTTGACACACAGTCGCAAGCTCCTGTCCACCTTCTTGGCGAACAAAATCGGGGAAGCCCAGGGTGAAACACTAGGTAGGATGAACCCCTTGCCCTGTAAGTCCTCCAACTGTACCTGTAGCTCTCGAAGCTCGGCGGGGGCCATCCAATATGCTAGAGTGGATATCGGGGCTGTCCCGGGGTACAGATCAATATAAAAGTCTACCTCTCTGCGAGGAGGTAGCCCTGGAACATCGTCAGGGAAGACGTCCGCATACTGATCCACCACTATAGGAAAACTGGGACTCTGCACGTCAACTGCTCCCAGGATGAGGCTAGCCAACTGATGAGTGATGGGCTGACCTCTCCTCTGCGTGAGTCCATCCTGTGCTGTGAAGGCTCCCTTCTCGCTGGTGAAGTTGAACCTGCTCCCGTCGGTGCGCACACATCGCACCTTGTGCCTAATGCAGTCAATCTGAGTATGGACCGTAGATAACCAATCCATGCCCAAGATGACGTCGTAAGGCCTCAACGCCGCTACAAGAAGATCCCAGCCGAAGCTCTCGCCTCCTAGAGTAAGCTCACACTGCCGGCACCAGTGCGAAATCGTCGAGTCTGCTCCCGTAGGAGTCTCTAGCCGTAAGGATCGAGCCAACGGCTCGGTCGGAATCTCCGAGCTCTGAACAAGGGCAGCAGCTATGAAAGATTGACTCGCTCCTGTGTCTATAAGAACTGCAGCAAGGGTGGAATAGACACAGATCGTATCTCGAATCATCTCTGGCACGCCGTGGTCGTAGGCCTCCGCTACCTGGAGCTGAGCCTGTCTCTGCCCGCCAGCCCCCTGTGGTCGGGGCGGGCCTCCTGGTGGTGGTGGTGGCAGAGCCTCAAAGCGTCGCCCACCACCTACTGCTCGGCCAGCTCCTCTGCCTCGTCCGCCTCCTTCATGCGGACCTCCACGGTCGACCCTCTGCCTCTGCTTGGGTGGTTCCTCCATCGTCTGTTTCCCCTCGGTACGACGGGTCGGGCAGTCACGAGCCATGTGGCCCTGCCCGCCGCACTCGTAGCACTGCCTACCTCTCGGAAGACTGGCTCCGCGCTGTGTGCCCCGCACTGCTGAGCCAGTGTCTCGAGGTCGTCTGCCGGAAGGTCTGGTCTGCCTGGAACCCTGAGTCATTCGTCGGCTACCAGCTGCTGAAGACTCCGCTACCTGCCGCCCTGCGGTAGGTCTCGCTGTAGACTCAGCCAGAAAGCTCTCGATCAGGAGGGCTCACTCCAGTACTCCTGCCTGGGTCGGGATGCTGAGGGAGATCAGCGATGCCCTGATCTCGTGTCTCAAACCCTTCTTGAAGGTCCGGGCCCGGAAGAAGGGGTCCCGCACCATGTCTGTCGAGTAGCGAGAAAGATCAGTGAACCTCGCCGCGTACTGAGCGACCGTCAATCTGCCCTGCCGCAGCTGAAGAAGCTCCTGGATGCGCACCGCACGGAGGGTGGCCAGGATGAACTCTGAGCGGAAGAGGCTCTCGAAGTCCGTCCAGATGAGGGAGGCCTCATCGTGTACCTGGAGCATCAAGCTCCACCATCGCCCTGCTGCTTCGTGCAGTAGGCTCGCCGCGAGGATCACCATGAGGTCTGCTGGTGTCCTCACTAGCCTGAAAACTCGGACGACCGCCTCCAGCCAGTCCTCGGCTGCCTGGGGGTCCGCCTCCCCACGGAACCTGGGTGGTCGCTGGTGCTGGAATTCATGCAGAGCTCCAAGGCATCGTGCGTCGTCAGCTGCCAGTGCTGGAAGCATCGGGGGCACGGTGGGTAAAGGTACCGCCGGTGCCTCTGCTGTCAACGGGCCCTGTACCGAGGCCTCATCGCTTGGCGGGCTGTCGTCGCGCTCTACTCTAGGAACCCTAGCTGGCTGCTGTCGTCGGGACATCCTAAAAAGGAAAAAAGTGTGCCACGGTCAGAACAGTATACCTGGTGAGCTGACACAAGTAATCACAAAGAAAACTTGAAACACACATGCAATCAATGTTTTCGTGCATTAAGTCGTAAATCAGAAGTCAGGGTCCTGGTGTACGGATACGTCGGCCGCCGCACCAACACTGGACTCCCTGGACTGATAACCACACCCAATAAACTAAACACTATTGCTTCACATAGAAGAAATATCCGAGTCTGCGGTAGAACCGACCAGCTCCGATACCAATTTTTCACGACCCGCCTTCGGGGTCTGTGTCGTGACTACCCCAAGCCCGCCTTCCATGGGCCAGGGGCTGGCGACTAGCACCAAGGCGTAAATCCCAACAAAAAGGGAAGGCATTGCCTTTGAAAAGTAAACAAGCACCACAGAGTAAGAAAGAGGAAAATTAATCACTAAGTAAAAATGGTACAAGCTGTGCTGAAAGTAAAAGGGGCCGGAAATACAAGCCCAACTGTAAAGTACAACTGAAAGGAAAAACAGCAACTGAAAGGAAAAACTCCAGCGTCGAGCCATCCTCTGAAAGTCCCACCTAAAGGGTGGGTACAGATAGCCTCCACTGCTCCTCAGGTCCACCTGACCGCTCCGAGTACGTCCCACCCAGTGGTCCACCTCCAGGTACCGTCCTGCTCCGCACGCCTCCACCACGATCAGCGTTGTCCGTCGTCTGCAACCAACACAACGTAGTACGGGAAAAACCCATGCAGGGGTGAGTATAAGCTACTCAGTAGGGACCCCGAGACCCCCAAAGGTCTCCCGAAATCCACAAAGGATAATCCACAAAGGAAAGATACAATCACGAAATAACATTTGACACGGCTTATGTATATGCCCATACATACACCTAAGTCATCAATTCCCATTCGGCTCCAACATCCGATCCCAACCACAACCCAATCCACATAGGAAAGCAAACGTATACCCACACAGGATAGAACAACACAATCCACAAAGGAGAGTAAACAGTAAATCCACACAAGATAGCTCAACACAATCCACAAAAGAGTGGAACACAAGATTCAGCTCACACAGGTATACTTCTTCAAATGACGATAAAGATGATCACTGATTCTTCTAAGTCGTCGGACCCACGAAGGATCGATAGGTACTAACCCCCGCAGTGACCCACATAGGATCGGGCCCACACAGGACATGTAGGCGCTGGCTCACACAGAACCGCTGAGCGCAGACCCACATAGGATCGGACCCACATAGGATCGGGCCCACACAAGACCGGGCCCACACAGGACCTGTAGCACTGATCCACGGAGGATCGCTGAGTGCAGTAGTCGTCGCAGTCCACTGAGGATCTCTGCACAGTCGTTGCCGCAGTCCACTGAGGATCTCTGCACGGTCGTCGTCGGAGTCCACGGAGGATCTCTGCACAGTCGTCGCTGTCGAAGTAGCAGTCGCAGCCAGCACTAGGGTTCCCTTACACAGCAAGCTCGTTCGGGAGGGTCCGCTCCACGAGCCGAGAGGCTGATACATCAACTGACACAAAGTCCGAAGTTGATGTATCCAAAAGTTCCGTATTGTCAACAGGAACTCAACGTCGCAGACGGCGCGTCAATCGGACGTCTGGTCTGAGAGTTATTGGCAATTTCTTCCCAGGGGCCCGGTTGGTTTTTAAGGAAAAACCAACCCGACCGCACTCCACCTACATCCAAACCTCGGGCGGAGTATTACAAAAGATCCGTCTCACTTATAGGAAAACAACAAAGCTGACGGCACGTCAATCGGACGTCCGTGGCTCAAGATATGAGTGTTTCCGCTCCGAGGGCCCGGTTGGTTTCGTGTACGAACCAACCTGGCCGAACTCAAAGTATTCCGAAACCTTGAGTGCGATATACCGAAACGACCGTCTCAATCCAAGGATCGCGTTTCCGCTGACGGCGAGTCGTTTGGAGGCCCGTAGCGCAAGTTACGGGCGTTTGAACGAAGACCGTCCGAAGACGGGGGGCACGGGCCCGGGCCGACCCGGCCCGACCGGGTCAGACCGGTCTAGCTCAGCTAGCCTGGCCCGGCTCGGCCGAGCGGCCGAGTGGCCGAGTGGCCGGCGCGGGGGGAGCCGCCGCCCCGCGTGACACCCCCGCGGCACCCGCGGGGTGTCCGCCAGGCGACCGAACGTGGCTGAAGCCGCGTCCCGGGTGACGCGGGGGGTGCCGCCGCCCCCGCGGGACACCCGCGGGGTGTCTCCAGGCGCCAGACGTGGCTTCAGCCGCGTCCCGCGAGCACCGCTGCCGCGGCCTCGTCCGGCGGTGCACCGGGCACCGCCGTGCCGGCGACCCGCGCCGCCGCCGGCTTTCGCGGGCTGCCGGAGTCGCTCCGGTGGTCCGTTTTTCTTCCCTTCTGCGTCGTTGCTCCTCCCGGGACTCGTTCTTCACTGTGAGATCTTCAAACATCCGTTGCGGCACGTTCCGTCATCGCCCGTCAATCCGCACAAGAACGAAGAACGGCGGAGGGTTGTCGGGCCGTGTTCATTTGGCCCACACCCTCCGCGTTAGATATAAACAACGGGAGTAACAAATTCAACATATGAATTCTACAATTTTAATGGAATAAAATTGTTCTTATTTTTCCGGTTCTTTACTCTTAAAAAAAAGGAAAAGAACGATCAGGGGAAAAGGAATAAACTCACAAAAACCCCTACCTCGTAGTTGTCGTTGAACGCACGATATTCACGAAATTGCTCATCGCGGAAGAGGGGGATCGTCGCATCGTCGCGGGAAGGCGTCGCGTCGTCGCGGAACCCGGCGTTGAGTCGGCGAGCTCAACGGACCAAGAACAATAGATTTAAATTATAAATATTTAAATCTGTGTTTCGATTAAAACCAAAAAGAACCATTAGAGGAAACTCGAAATCACTCACCTAAAATGGTTGGTGATCGGAGATCGGGGCAGGGAAGAACGTCTCGGATGGGAGCGTCGTCGATTTCCGGGTTCGGCGTTCTTCGCGTTCTTCGCGAGGGAGAAGAAGATACAAGGGTCCTCTCAAATCTTCTCAACGCGCAAATAACCAGAGGTCGTGCGTTGGCCTTATTTTATTATTACGCCAACGAATTTGAAAACTGGTTAAGAAACGATTGAATTAATTCGTTGAATTAATTCACGAAAGAACTGCCCATTTAATTCACAAAATAAACTGCCCAATTAAATGGTCTGTTAAGAAATTAAGAAAACGCGTCAGTTGACTTCATAATGACGGGTTTTCGCGGGTGCATTACTTAGCGGAAAGAAACGACGGGGCTCGTGCGGGCCCCACCTCACAAATATCCTACCAAGGGGGTAGGATATTTCTGGATAGCATCCTATCCGGATCAACTCAGTTTAAGTTGCTTTTAAGTGGCTTCAAGTGGATTCAAAGTGGCTTAAGTGAAATAAAATAAAGTTGTCGAAAAATTATTTTATTTCTTAACTTTAAGCCCGGAAATTAAAAACCACACCCGAGAAAACGCAACTCCGGAAGAGACGTTTCGAAGTGAATACCGGCGCTGTGATTTCATCGGTGCCCTCAGAATTCGATTCCGGGCACCAGTTTAAAAGTTAGAAAAACCCGCTCGTCCGTTCACTAAACGTACCCGAGCCAAACTTCGGAAAATGATTCCGGGCACACCGGGCCTCAGAATCAGGTGCCGTCAGAAACTACGTTCTTGAAAAATTCCAAATAAAATTAAGGAAAAAAAATTTCCTTGAAATTTACAGGTCTTTACAATACATGTGTTTGGAATTGTAGTTTCATGCCACTAGGATGGCCACTTGTCAAGATCCATGATGACTAGGTTGAGGATTCCCCACCAGTTGTTGATTTGGATACCCAAATTGCACATGTACCTCCTCTTGATTAATAGAACTATGATATTATGATCGATGTTATCCATTCTATAGGGCATGGAGCTCTTAGTAGTGAGCCTTTCATGTCTTATCCGACTTAGAGGTTTCATTTGTAGTGTCCACCTCTATTTATTAGAGAGGTTAGACCTTAGATAATTTAGATATGAATAGATTCCATACATTATATATATTTGACCATTTAGATACAACCCTTGATAGGTGGTTAAAGCTTGTAGTGTATATGTTTTGAGGACCATCAAGGCACTGGTGGGATATCCTTGTTTAGGTTGAGTAGTATATGTGGCTATCTTGGTAGTAATTTTAGGCCCATTTCTTGAAGCATTTATTTCTTAAGACACTAATAGGTGATATAGATCATGATTTTATAAATCTAAATTTGGGTAGTATGTTAGTGATAGACTATTCCACTCATTCTACTAAGATGCTTCATTTCACTCAATCATTGATGAGTGATAAGACTACCACGGTTCACCAATTTTAAGAGAGACTAAGACACTCGATTCATTATCAAGTGAACATATTTATACTTACATATTGTAGCACCCCAAGATTTAATTTATATTTCCTTTGAAATAAAACATCAAGTATTTGATATCTTACCTTACATGCAACCCCGAGTCTTTATGAACCGCGATATAGTAAACTGTTACAAACTAGACATTAAATTGGAAGGTAATAATAGTAATAAATAATTTATAAAAATATTTATAATGATTTTTATTAATTCAAATTTATTTATTAAATCATAACAAATGATTAATCATTTTTCAATAAATTCATTTAACGCTTCAAAAATATGTTTTCTTCATAAATGATTTTTATTGTATTTTATCACACCAACTATATAATTAATTAATAATATTTTTATAAATTTTATTTTTGGAATTTAATATCATTTTTAATATCATTAATACAATGTCATCTTAGGTTTATTTTTTACGATTTCTAAAAAAATTATTTTCAGTAAATAGTGAATAATATGGATTTTGTAAAAGTTATCATTTCTTTCTGAGTAAATGTATCAATATATTTTTGATTTTAACTTAATGTAACCTATGATTCATTTAATTAAAAATAATATAATTAATTTCATAGGAATCATAATTATACTTTATCTTGGTATAAATTAAGTTTTGGGATTAAAAAATATTTGTCAAAAAAACTATTTTTATATGTGCAATGTGTTTTTATCTTGATAAATTAATTTAATCTGTATTAATTAATGGTTTTAATTAAATGTATAGATTATATATTCAGTATAATATTTTAAAATTAATTTTATGGTTTTTAAAAGGTATGTAATATATGTAAATTAAGTTTTATTCTTAAAAATTCATTTTTCAAAAACAAGTTTTCATTACAGTTTGCACACTTAATTAAAATTAAAATTTTATAATTATAGAAATTGATTTTTTTAAATTGATTACATTTTTGGAATCATTATAATTTATATAATTTAATAGTATTAACATTATTTTTCTTAAGAATCCTATTTTTCTATGAGGTATGAATACTTTAAATTTTGGTCTAATTCCTTTTATTAGACTTGTTATGGATACCTAATGAGGTTTTTGAAGTTTCAAGGGGTGTATATATCTTGCTAAAATATCATAACATCGGTTGGTTGAAGAAACCATTGGGACACATGGTTAGTGTAAACTATGTAGCCCAGCCCATACAGTTAACCTTAACCGTGCAAGGCATTTCAGAGGGGCAAGTAAGGTGCACAGTTTTCCCGAATTATGTACCCTAGGCCGCACAACTGTGAGGATGGTCTGAAATTATTATCAAAGCCATATAGCATGTTTGGCACATGTTTTCTGAAATTGTTCATCTTAACCATGTGAGTTCCCTCCTTAGGCAGTGGGAGGTGCACGGTTGGTGCACAGTTTGGCCAATCATGTGGTCAAACCGTGAAACCTAGTAATTTTTGGGTAAAATTACAGTTTCATACTTCAAAATATATTTACTCAACCCTTCATCATATTTATCTTTAATAATGAAAAAATTAATCTCCCTCCTCCATTGACAGATCCTCCTCCCTTAAACCTAGGTTCTTGTATTACTTTGTCATTCGAAATCTGATCAAACTTTTCTGGGTCTCGACGGATTCCTCCAGGTAAGATATTTTGTCCTTTGGATTAGTTCAAATTTTTTATTATCTCAAACTCACTATTTGAATCTAGAATCATATTCCCTATTTTAGGTGAATTTATTTGTTCTTCAGTTTTCTTCCGATCCAAAGCAAACTAAGGGCCAATACTAGATGAGGATGGTGTTATAGGCTTGAGGTAGGTGGTCTATGACTTATCCATCAAAGTCTCACCATTTCATAATATATTTCAATTTTTTTATATTGGTATCATCTGTAATTTCTTGTTAAATCTTTATTTCATGCTTATAGTCATTGAAATCATGTTCTAGATCCCCCATATATATATGATCATCACATCATTAGTGGTTATGACATCAACGCTGACCACCCCAAGTAGGGTGCGACCACTTTTATGCCTTTGTAACCCATGATGGGTCTATGTAAGTCGTCGTTTAGGTGATCTAGAATTATCCATAATAAATGTAAGTTTTATAATCAAATAAATTAATTTTCAATGGCAAGAACATGTACAATATCACATGACCCTTTTAAGGTATGTGTTCAAATTAATCAATGAATCTTTAAATTTTTAAATGGAAAGTATATTAATATATATATATCACTTGGCCTAGTTAATTATAATTGAATGGTAATTGGTTTTATTCCCTTATCCCACCTTCTCATGACTATGAATGGTAAATCAATAAACCTAGTAATTGAATATATAATGAAAGTAATAAATGGTTTCATGTCCTATTTATCCTTGTCACATAGTATGAAAGGCAATATAATGAACTTTATATATTATCAATTGGTGCAAGTATTACATTTCACAATTAAATAATGATATATTTATAAGTTTCCTATTGAATATGTACCTTTTTATATTTATATGATTATTAAGACTTGAGATAACATTGGATTCCCAAGGGAATTACTTAAGCACTCATAGGATACCATTTTGATTTAAGGAGAAAGTTTCCAAGGGAGATATGCACCTTGGAACATGGTCCTTATCTACTAGTGGATGCTCGGATTGACACCATAGGATCCCTTCATTATCATACATATGTTAGGATGCCTCGAATACACTCCTTGGATCTATCTTGATGTCTTTAGACATGTGATCCCATGGAATCACCCCATTGGGCCCAGTTATTCCTTTCCCATGCTTACCTTGGATGATATCCTTGGGCTCAGTTAGAATATTTTATAGTGTAATTCCTTGGGTGATGCCCTTGTATTACACTCATACCTATTATTTTTAGAATGCACATTATTATTGAGTTGGATGGACCCTTGAGGTCAAGGATTCCTTGGTCTCATCTTGTATCCTCTTTCATTATTATCACTATTATAGGGTAAATTGGTTTTACCTTGGATCCCCTTCTTTATCTATATCATGTATAGTATAGTTGGAACTTATTATAAACTAGAACATAATTAATTAAATGATCTCATGTTCAGAGACATTACCAGCTGAGGCTGAAGTAGGTATGAGTTATTACTTTGGCATTTCTTTAAATTTATATATACATGTACACTGTTTAAGTTTAGATCCATAGACTATATTTTATAAACACTATTGTTGGAAGACTATTTATATTTATCTCCCACTCTATCTGGGATTCAAATGGTACCTATGAAGATTATATGTATGTAAGTTTTGATAAGGGTAAGTGTCATGCTTTGGACACCAATCTTTCTTGCTTGTTATAGGATGGAATCTTGGTAGTAGATGACCAAGTCGATTCTCAAGATGTTGGATAGATTTTGGTTTATTTTTTATTCTTTTTTTATAGCATGTATTTTCTATTTCCATGTATACATGTTTTCCAATTTTTTAGAGACATGAAATAACATTATCATATTATATATGATTTAGTTTCAAGATTTTGAATGTTATTCTCTATTGTTCAGTTTTTTTATATATAATGTCTACTTCTGTTGAGTTATTCATCATTATCATTCTTCCACTATTTATCTGCTTATTATACTGTAGTGATCCACTATGAAATGAGGGAATAATATCTCCACAAATACACCCTCAGCCCTTGATTCTAGTCGGTAGCCTCTGGCGTACAGGGAGGCGTGCTTGAGGCTGTGTGGCCTACCAGCTTGGGGCACCCTTGAGTGAAACTTGGGACAGGACATCACAAAGTGGTATCAAATCACTTGTATTTTGTATTATTTTTTGGGAAATATATATAGGAGATTAAGAACAAGTTGGGACTTGGTTATGAGACATGCCTAGGAGTAGGTAAACCACATTTGGGGTAAATACCATGTTTTTAGGGAATGGGAAAATGGTGTTCTGTATTTTTTCTATTATAGTTTATATACTCTCACTATTGGGTGATGCACATGAATTGTGGTTATTCATATGCTTATGGATATTTTACTAAGACTAGTATAGAAATGATCATTATTACATGAAATATTATAGGCATATAAAATTCACATTCCATTCATATTCTATGCCATATAAGTGCATTCTACATCTTTCATTACTTGTGTTTCCTATGATTATTGAGTGATACTTGGTTGTTATATATGCATATGTTGATAACATATTATATAGGGTAACAGAATTAGTTATTTAAAGTGTCTAAATCAATATAAATAATTTATTCCAATATAGGTTGATTTTGGAAGCTTAAATATCTATTTTTTACCCATATCATATATGTATCCTTGATTACATGAGTTGGGATTTGGATGTGATTGAGTGATTATTAGTTTCAATTTTATGAGATGTATGGTCCCTTATAAATTGGAAGGGTTAATTAACCAAATAAAGAAATAATATATTACCTATTACATTCTGAGACAAAATATAGAGGGGGTTGAATGAAGTTAAATAGGTTTCACTTTTAGTTATAAAATGTATAGACCTTTATTAGATGGGAATGAAAATCTTTTTAATTGAACTGTGATATATGTATATATGAAAATAAAAACTTTAAATGTAAAACATGACATATAAAATGTAATGGATGCTGGAAAATGAATAGAAAAAGTCCATTTGAACCTTCACCAGCTAGAACCTATGTAAATAAAATATGAACACATACCAATTCCCTAGCCTTTTAGTCAGGTAGTTGGGGTATCATGCCTTGTGTAATGATCCCTTTTCTTATGTTTTTTTCTTCCAGTGATACTAAATATTTCCAAAAATTATTATAGGGTGTGTACTTGGAATTTTTATAGTCATGACACCATGATATCAAGGAGGTGAAAACCACTCTCTAGAGATGGTGGGACCTAAGCCAACAGCCTTACTATCAAAAGTTCCACTTGAGGAACCACATTTTATAATTAAATTAGGTATCATCGCTCTTCTTTGAGAGATTTTCCTACATTTGATTCAGTCCATGTAGGGTTCTCTATAAGCATCACATACTATGGGTGGTCTAACTTGAAAATTATAGAAGTAGCAGCATCCCATATTTTCAGGGGATGTCGGTCGAAAAGATACTGAGTCTTGGCTAGAGACCATTATTTTTATCTTCATGCATCTGGAGACTACTCCAAAGAGGAGGGTTAGGTTTTCTAGCTATATGTTGCATGATTTGGCCAAGATCTATTGGGATGTGATTACCTATGATGGTCATTATTAGGTTACAGTCTTGGCTAACTTTTCAACTTCCTTCTATGATTACTTTTTCCCTTATATGCTAATAGTTGTCTGAGATAGAGAGTTCATACACGTGGAGTAGGGTTTTATTTCTATTATGGATTATTCAACACATTTTTTTGAGTTTTATCACTTTTCACCATGCCTATCCTGTGATGAACTGTCATGAGCAAGATGTTTTAAGGATGGGCTCAAGTATGCCATCTGCTCATAAGTAAATGTATTTCTCCTACCAATATTTTCTAAGATCATAAAATAGGCTCTTATCACTAATAATGACCTAAGGGGAGGTGATAGTACCTAACATAGAGGTTCTGTGTTGAGGTAGGGAAGTAGTTCTACTATTAGAAGGAAGCATAGCCTTGAGTTTTCTCATCGGACCAGTGGAAACTAGAATATTCGCATTAGCAGCTTCATTTAATGCCATCAATGTGGAAGATAGGGGAATCTAAAGCCTCAGTGTGATAGAGACCCTCTTGAGTTCCATGATTGTGACTACATGAGACATATTTAGAGATTCAGTTAGACCTTTTCACCTACTACTCGTGGAATAGGATCCGCACTAGCTCCACCTTTAGGGGATGGATCAGTTGCACCACATTAGGTGGGGAGTTAGAATAACACTGGTAAGACAGGACAAGGAAGAGTTTGTGGTCATCGTAGCCAGACTTTTGATAATTAGCGCCAATAGAGAAGACATGCTCAGGGTAGTCCAACTGTAGCACAGTACTGAGGATTAGGTCAGATGCATGCCTTATGGACAATACCCAAGGATCATAGTGTGGGACCATTGATTGTATAACGTATTATTTTAGTCACCTCTACTATCATATCTACTTTATTTTATAAAGATTCTTCCCAATAATTTATCTCTCTATGGACCATGAAAATTATTGGTTTGTAAATTCATTACTTATGTGGTGTGATGACCCTAGACAGACAGTTGGGAGTAAGGTCAGAGGGCATAATCCAATGCAAGTATTGTCTCCTTGAGGTAGGAAATTATCCCTTATTATGGTTCTTTTTTGTACTTGATACGAAATGCTTCAATATCATTCTCTTAATGCATTGGTTGGATCCATATCCCACCTCTGTGGAATTCTATTGTTTAAAGGTATCATTTACATCACTAGAGGGTGGCAGTTATCTCCAAAAGGGTGAATGGAATGTATAGGATGGTATATTTGGACCAGAGAATCATAGGCTATGTAAAGTTACCTTATATATTTCTAGTATTTTCATGGAGGAGTAGGGAATGCATATAACATATTTTCCTCCAATAGTATATCATTTTAAGGAAATATTTACCTATGATTTTTATGAATTACCTCCTGATAGATAGGCAGAGTTTACAATTGATCTTTTTCTAGGAGTGTATTTAGTATTTATTCCTCTATACAGGATGGAACCAATTGAGATCTAGGATCTCAATAGATAGTTGTATGATTTAGATTCCAAGGGTTTTATCCAACCCAGCACTTCCTCATGGGGTTTGCCCATGATTTTCACCAAGAAGGTTGATGTGACCCTTCATCTATGCATGGATTACTGATAGTTGAAAAATATTGTGGTTAAGAACTGGTATCCACTACCTTGAATAGATGATCTCTTTGAGAAGCTTTGAGGAGCTTGGGTATTCTCGAAGATTGATCTAAGATAAGACTATCATCAGGTGTGATTCAAGCCTTCAGATATACCATGTACGTATTTTCTTAGTTGTTATAGTTTATATGAGTATCTCGTTATTCCATTAATTCTTACGAACGAACCTTCCATTTTCATGGATTTTAGGAATATGGTTTTCCACCCCTATCTAGATTCCTTTGGCGTAGTCTTTGTGGATGACATCTTGGTGTATTCACATACTCATAGTGGCCTTTCTAAACACCTTCATATCATTTTGAATATGATGATGAATCGTTAGATATATTCTAAGTATGATAAATTCTACTTATAGATCAACAAAATTCACTTATTGTGTTGTGTTATCTCATAATCAAGGGTTTCAATTGACCCATAAAAGGTGAGTGTTGTGGTTTCCTAGGAGAATCCCAAGAATGTGTTTGATATATAGAGTTTCTTGGATATGTATGGTTATTACCAATGTTTTATATAAGACTTATCATGCCTTTAGTAACCTCTTACTATTTATACCAAGAAGGTTGTGAAGTTCATATGGTTAGAATCATGCGAGAAGGCCTTTTAGTAAATGAAAGGAAGTCTTACCTCAACCCTAATTCGGATTCTTCCAGAGCCTGGTAGAGTCTATATAGATTTTTTTGATTCATCAGGCATCAGGATCAGTGTTTTATTGGTACAGGGGGATAGATTCGTTACATATGGGTCTCACCAGTTGATACCTCATGAGTGTAATTACATGACACATGACCTCGAGCTAGCAGTTTTTGTGCATGCCTTATGATTCTGGAGACACTATCTAATGTGTGAGTGCTTTGTGGTGTATAAGGAACATAAAAGCCTCAAATATATCTTCACGTATAATAACTTTTGTCTCATATAGTGAATATGGTTTTAATACCTTAATTATTTTAACTTTTAGCTTACCTATACACCTAGAAAGGGGAATGTGGCAACTGATGCACTGAGCTGGAAAACTCAAAAATAGGACGCACAGGAAGGTAGTGATGAATGAAAATTTATGGACCTATTTTATGAGTTGTATATATAGTTTCATGAGAGTCACAAGTAGTATTATCTTATAGCCTTGGTAGTTACATATTCCCTCCTTGGTAGGGTGAAGAGAAGGCAGTTTTCAGATCCTAAAGTCTTGGTTCTCTAGGTGAATATTTCTGGTGAGGACCCACCTATGTATTTCTATATTGATGGAGATGAAATCATATATATAAATGGGAGTATCTAGTTTCCCACATATATGATATAAAAATTGATGTGAGAGTCCCATGGTACTCAGTGGGCAGTTCATCTAGGAATCTCTATGATATATCAATATATGTGACACCAGTACTGGTGGCCTAGGATGAAATATTAGATATCATGTTTTATTAATAGGTGTTCCACATTTCAGTAGGTGAAGGAAAATCATCAGTGACTTTCTAGATTATTATAGTTTCTTCTAGACCTAGAATGAAAATGGGATGATGTTACTATGGATTTTTTAGTCAGCTTATCGAGGTCACCTCAAGGTAGCGATGTAGATTGGGAAGTCATGAATCAATTGAAAAAGTTATCCCACATCCTTCCCATCTAGGAGAGTTTCTCAATTAACGATCTAGTAAGACTGTATATTTGTGAGATCATACGGCTACATGGGATCTCTCGTACTATCATTTCAGATAGGGAATATTTTTTTACATCATGGTTCTGGAAAGGGTTACATAGAGCTATGGGTAAACAAGTGATTCTAATCACATCTTTCCTCCCTCAAACTAATGGCCATTTAAAATTTATGATACATGTGTTAGAGGAAATGCTTTGATCATGCATCCTTGATTTCAGCGGTTCTTGGGAGAAGAATATCCCTCCCATCGAGTTCGCCTATAATAATATCTTTTAGGTGATGATTCAGATGGATCTGTATGAGGCCTTGTATGGTATTCCATGTCGTTCACCCCTATGTTTTTTATAGGTAGGAGAGGCAAATCTATTAGGTCTTCATCTCATTCAGGAGACTTTGGTGTAGGTACAACTAATCTGGAAGTGTATGTATACTATTTGGTCCAGATAGAAATTGTATACTGATCATCATCAAATACCTATAGAGTTTGAGGTTGAAGGTCATGTTTTCTTATAGGTATTACCCAAACATGGGAATATATGGATACCAAGTCAAGGAAATTTTTCACCACATTATTTTGGGCTATTTGAGATTCTAGATAGAGTTGGGTAAGTAGCCTATTAGTTTCTACTACCTCAGAGGTACCATTCCATACATGACATCTTCTATGTTTCATAACTTTTCCATTATCATGATGACCCATATCATAATTTTGATCCTGATGAGGTTGAGTTAGATTCTAATTCATTGTTTGAGGAGTATCCTATATGCATCATTGACCAGAGCATGAAGGATCTCTGAGACTGGTCTGTCCCTTTAGTACAGGTGATATGGCAGCCTAGCCATGTTCAAGATGAGACTTAGGAGAGGGAGGCCTATATACATTCCTAATATCTAAATTTGTTCTCAGATAGAATTTTTTCACCCATGGAAGGTGAACTCAGGGATGAGTTCCTTTAAGGGGGGAAGACTATAAGAACCCATATTTTCTATGAGGTATGAATCATTTAAATTTTTGTATAATTCTTTATATTGGACCAATTATGGATACCTAATGAGTTTATGGAGGTTTTGGGGGGTGTCTGAGGATTGTTCGTAGCTCAGATCCTCGGTTGGTGTATGAAACCACCAGGCTGCATGGTTAGTGGAAATCATGTAGCCCAGCCCGCATGATTATCCCTAACCATGAGAGGAATTTTACAGGGGGAAACATGGTTCAAAATTTTCTCTAAATATGCACCCATGGTCGCATGCCTATGCGTATGGTCTAAAGTTCTTAGAAAAGCCACATAGCATGGTTGGCACATGGTTTCTCAAACTCTGTGACCTCATCATGTGGGGTACCTCCTTATGTAGTGGGAGGCACACGATTGGTGCACGGTTTGGCCAATCGTTATCCAAATGTGACCCAATAATTTATGCATAAAATTATAATTTCCCCCTTAAAATATATTATCTCACCCATCCATTCTATTTATCTTTTCTAGTGATAGTAGGCCTCTCCCTCCTCCATTGAGATATCCTCGTCCCTTATTCCTAGGTTATTTTTTTGCTTCATCATTCGACGTCTGATTGAGATTCTATTGGTCTTTTTGGATTCCTCCAGGTAAAATATTTGGTCCGTAGGTTCAGTTACTTGATTTCCTTCCTCCCGATGATGTTATTTTGATATAGCCATATATGACCTATTTTCAGGGTATTGATCAATTCTTTAGTTTTCTTTCAATCCAATCCAAACTAAAGCTAAATACTTGACGAGGAGAGGGTTATAGGATCAAGGTAAGTGGTATATGACTTATCCCTCAAAGTATTGTAATTTCATAAACTATTTTAATTGTGCACACATTGGTATCAACAGGTATTACTAGTTAAATTCATATATCATACTTATAATATTTGAACTCGTGTTATAGAGCCACATCTATATATGATCATCACATTGTTGGAGGTTATGACCATAATGTCAACCACCAAAAGTAATATGTGACCTGTTTTATTCCTTTGTAACCCATGATGGGTATAGCTATACCACTGGTTGGGTGATCTAGACTTGTACATAATAAAGGTATGTGTTTCAATAAAATTAATGGATTTTAAATGTCTATAACATGTATAGTATCACTTTAACCTTCTAAGTTATGTGTTTAAATTAATAATTGAATCATTAAATTGTTAAATGGAATGTATATTTATATATATATATCACTTGGAACAATTAATTTTGATTGAATATTAATTAGTTTCATGTCCTTATCCTGCCTTGACATGATTATAAAATGTAAAGGAATAAACCAAGTGAATATGGAATGAAAGTGATAAATGGTTGCATGTCCTATTTATCCTTGTCACTTTGTATGAAAGGAAATGAAACAAACCTTCTTAATTTTCAAGTGGAATGAGTATCACATGTCCTAATTAAATAATGATATCTATATAATGTTTCCATTGTATATGGACCTTTCTATATTTATAAGAGTTGTCAAAATTGATCTAGCCTTGGATTTCCAAGGTAATTACTTAATCACTCAGAAGATGACATTTTGATTCAAGGAGAAAATTTCTAAGGGATATACCCACCATGGAACATGGTTCTTATCTATTATCATATTCTCTACTTGATTCCATAAGATCCCTTCACTATCTTACGAATATTAGAATGTATCGTATCCAATCTCTGGATCTAGCTTGATGTCTTCGAACATGTGGCACTATGGATTCACCCTATCAGGACTAGTCATACTTAGCTTATGTTTACCTTTTTTGAGATCCTTGGGTTGAGTTATAATCTTTTACAGTGGAATGCCTTGGGTGATGTCCTTGGATTACACTCAGAACCTTTATTTCCAGATTGCATGTTATTACTGAGTTAGCCAACCCTTAAGGTCAAGGATGCCTTGGTTTCACCTTGGATTCTCTATCATTATAATCACTACTATTGGATTCCTTAGTTTCACCTTGGATCCTCTTACTTTATCTCTATCAAATACAGTATGGTTGACAATTATTATAAATTGGAACATAATCAATTAAATGATCTTATGTTTAGAGACATTACCAATTGAGGCTGAAGTGGGTTTCAGTTATTACTTTGAAATTTCTTTACATTTATATATATCTAAACACTGTTTCTTTTTTATATTCATATAATTTATCGTATATACACTATTGGTGGTGGACTATTGAGATTTATCTCACACCCTACTTGAATTGTATAGACACTATTGGTGGCGGCCTATTGATATTTGTACCATTTGATCCTTTTATATTAGAAAATAACTACTCCAAAACCTTTCTAAAATCATTCCCTTCATACCAGTTCTTATGTTCTTCTCATAATACCAATCCTTCAAGGATTACGGGGTAATCCAAAGTCAGTCTCTCAAAGAAGATGTACTGATATTAACCAAACTCTTTCAATTTTATTTATTCTTCAACTTTCTATAAATGTTTTGTATTCATAAATCAAGATTAATAGAATATCATAAATTTAATGATATTTTATTGTGATTATTACACAACCATTTACCACCTCTTCTTAATCCAATGGGATATGAAAGTTCCGCTCGTGTGTACGTGTGGATTACCGCCTCCATGTAGTTATACAACTTATTTTCCACCACCATCATTCATGGTTGGTTATTATGATATATTAATATTTATATATGATATTTATATTATGATTATTATTATTTAATGTTTAATTAATATCTAAATTTCATTTGTTTCAACCATCAAAAAATGGAAATTTCACATGTAAGTACGTACAGACTACCATCTCTATGTAGTGATGTAATTCATTTTTTATCACCGCTTTATATGAATGGTCACATATATATATATAATGAATATATATTATATTTAAATAATTATTGAAATTTTGGAGATGAATTAACCATGATCAATGTGAAAGGACCATAACTTCCAAAATAAAACATACATGAAAAATAAAGCATTTAACACCTAGAATAATGATGATAATGAAAGATTATTAATGAAAAAGTGACAATATGTTATAAGTAAACCATGTGTGGTATTATATTTATGATTATGGTTATTTTTTAGATTTATAATAAATTTAAATATATTATATAATAGGTTAAAGAACTTATGAAACAATACAAACTTAAGGTGAAGGTTTTTTTTACAATCTCGTCTTTACTGAGATTATTTATGACAAAATTTTAGGATGAAAAAATTAGATGATATATATCTCTCAAGTATTATTTATTTTATTATACTATGGTTATTTCTGTATATTTAATTCTCTCCTTTCATTTTCATCTCTTTAAGTACTCATGATACTAAAATAATGATTTTAAGAAAAACTGACCTTATTTTTCACTTTGGTCGGGAATATTTTATTACATGTCTATATGTTTTCAATAATGTTTTTTATATTCTATAAAGTTGATTTAAATTAATTTATAAATATATTTAACTTTATTTAACAAGTTTAAAAATAAGTTTCTTATCATTTTCTAAATGTAGTACTTTTTATTCTTTACCAAAAATGTGAAATAAAATTTTATTTTAACATACACCGCATGAATGGATTTCCTCACCATCGTGAATACTAATTTATTTTAATATTACTTTATATTTTTCCATGGTTATTTTCAAATAAAGCATTTTCCTTAATATATTGTAATTTTTTAGATTTTATATAAGTGATTTCAAAATTAAAGGGTATTTTCTTCAATAAATGCTCTAGTGATATTTTAAGGTATTTTAATCTATAACAACATCCTTTGATGTTTCTAATGATTTAATGGGGATATGATCCAATGTTACCATACTTACTATTTTTCTATATGGTTTATGATTATGATGATGATATTTTAATTAAACTCATATCCTTTCCACAAATTTTGATTTGATGATGTGATTAATGTTTTATGATCTTATGTTACACATTTGTATGGTTCTCATTATGTGATGGGTGGGATAAAGTTATATATATATCTAATACATTAGGTAAATAAGGATATATCATGATATAATAAGGATTGTAATATGGAGATAACTTAGTTCAATAAGGGAATTTTCCAATAATATGGTCTTGGAAGTAAACCTTGACTAAGGAAATGATAGAATGGGGAATGAACCCAATCCACTATGATTATCTTGGTAGTGATTCTTGACTAAGAAAATGATTTTATATTCTTATGTGAATGAAAAAAAATATTAGGTCTTATGATTATGATATGTTTTAATGGATCATGATTTATTATTTATGATTCTAAACTCTTATATATTATGTCATTTGTTTGAAAAAAACCTTATTCCATGTTTCATGATCAAAGATATTTGACTGATTAGCTATGATTACTGTAAGTCTTGATCATATTCTCATACCCTTATGCTTATCTTATTCTCACTTGTGATCATTGATTGATATCTCTTATGCTTACCCTTACTAAACATCATATATCATCATCTTTTATGTTTCCCTTCCTCGGGTTATGAAGAAATGCTTTAAGTATGATATGTTTAAAAAGGGTGCTAGTTGTGAAGAAAATAATTGGAAATGAAATAGATATTTTATGTACCAATTATATACATATGAATTTTTCTAAATACACTGAACCTCTATGGTCCTCATGCGTGTATTATTATGAAATCAATTGAATATTCATCTAAAATGATGTAATATTTATGTATGGAAAGTATGGGTTGTTATAGTTGGTATCAGAGGAAATTTTTGGTAACTTTTAGAAACTATAATTAGTAAAATTTAGTGAGAACACTTAGGATAATCCTATTTATATAATAACATCCTAAGTTATGGTAAATAATGGAGTTTGGTTTCCCTAAAAAAATAAATCCTTGTCTAGATACTACAAGTGGATGTGGTTTTTGGCATAGATGCATCTAGGGGTAATAACCCTAAAAGGAGTTGGTTGAGTATATCTTGGTAATAATTCTAGTTCATGGTGAATGAGACCCTATTGTGCACCTAGTTTGAATCTCCTATGGGATTTTCTTAGATTAATTCCTATTTTCTTTAAGATCCATTATGAAGGATTTGAATAGATAATGATCATGGATAACCTAAGTTAAACCTAACATGACATATATTAAAATGGTTTAATGAATTAGACATATTTTAAATGATTTTAATGATTATATGATTTCCCACTATGATTATTATTTTTATCATATTATACTTTTTAGTTTCATTCAATGGCTAGAATATATAAACCTAGGATTTTCATACATAGATATTTCATCTCTTAAGATTAATATTCAATACATTTCACAAAAACATGCCCAAGGACCATAAGGTTTTAGTGTCTTTAGAGACTAGATAAACAATATTATTATCTCATGAAATATTTTCAACATCTCCCAAAAAGAAATTCCCATTTAGTTCTCAATAGAAAAACTCTACTTCAAACCTTTCCTAGTAATCTAGTGAATGGAAACATAATAAAGGGTGATCTCAGATGCTCAGTAAGGGTAAACAAGGTAGATGTCAATATAACATGAGAATAAGGGTATGATAACATGAGAATAAAATATGAGAAACCAAACCCTACATATAATAGATCAAAATCATGAGTCATGGAATAAATCTTGGCAGTTTATACAAAATGAATCATAAAGGAATAAAAAACATGAGTCATGCGAGCATAACATTGGCATAAGGCATGAGTTTGTGGCATACACATAAGAATAGAAAATAATTTCCTTCATAGTCAAGGATTACTTCCAAGACTATCTTAATGGATTCTTTTCACTCCCCAAACCATCGTAGTAGTCAAGGTTCACTCCCATGGCTATCATAGTGGATTGGGTTCGCTCCCCAAACTATCAGAGTAGTCAAGGTTCACTCCCAAGACTATCATAGTGGATTTTTTTCACTAATCAAACCATAATAGTAGTAAAGGTTTACTCTCAAGACTATCATAGTGAATTGGGTTCACTCTCCAAACCATCTTAGTATTCAAAGGTTCACTCCCAAAACTATCATAGTAGACATATCCCCTTACTAAACTGGCTTCACTCCTCATTCCAGTCATGCTTATCTCAAGAAATATATATCCTTAAAAATGAATTGGAGTAATATATAATTCTGGGCCCACCCATCAAATAATCATAATCAAACATATTTATACCATAAAATCAAAAAACATTCATCATATCAGAACCCATGAAAAGAAATGTATTTCTTAAATATTTCATCATAGAAAAACCCATGGGAAAGAAATGGGTTTCATAAAAACATTATCAGCAAAATCATAAACCACCTAGAGAAAGAATAAGGATGGTATCATTGGATCATATCCGCATTAAATAATAAGTAATATCAAAGGATGTTATCATAGGTGAAAAATTCTTTTAAAGGATCACTGAAAAATTTCTAGAGGAATATATCCTTTTTACTTTGAAATGACCTTTTAAAAACATAAAAATTTCCCAAATATTAAAAAAAATGTAACCTTGATAAATTTTAATATAATATTTAAATCATTGAACAATAAAGATAGTGGGAAATTCTATTCATTACATATATGTTAACATAAAACATTCCTTTCACACTTTTGTAGAAAATTCAAAAAGTACCTTGTTTGGAAAATGATAAAAGGATTCCTTTTAAACCATTTTGTAAAAGAGTAAAACATGGGTAAAAATGAATTTAAACAATCATATGAGAATAGTAAAAGCCTTATTTTGAAAACTTTTAGAAAATATGGATATGGAAGAAAAATGTTTTTAAACTGAAGTGATAAATAAAGTCAATTTTCCATAAAAATATATTTTTGGTATCTTCAGTACTTATTTCAGACATGTCCCAACAACACCCATTCCTCAACTACCCCAAGCCTACCTTCAATAGGCCTAGGGATGGTGACCAATGTTGAGTAGGCATATCACACACATGGTATGTCTTAACCTAAAGCACCTATAAACACACACACATCTCCAACACCATATAATGATGAAATGTTAAAAAATAGATAACCTTGCATGCATACATCTAAAATCCCACAATCAGAGTATGAAAATAAGTCTTTAGAAAGAAAAAGGGAAAATATAATCCCACCAAAGGAACTAAAAACAAGTCCAACTCGAAGCAATAGAAGAGGATTGTTGTCAAGGTAAACATAGGAACACACCTCGGTCTATCCGGCTCACTAAGATTTGTCTGGTCCTGGTCCCTCTAAGACACTTTCAAAAGGTTGGGTTGTATGCATAAGATACGACATGTAAAAGTAAAGCATATGAAAGTTCCCTACTTCATTATATAAGATTTTTCCTCATGCCAAGCTCAGAAGGCTACTGTGGGGATGGGCTCCCCCATACACTATGCACGCATGATTTGGGCCCAATCATACATGTATGTGCCTATGCAGGCCTTGGCCCATCTATGCTTCCTATGGGCCTTGACTCACTCTCATACACAGGGCCAGGTCTTACATGATCCAGCCCACTTACCCCACCACCTAGCCATTACACGCCCCAGCCTATGGTCCATGCCCAAATTCTTTATATAAACCTATATAAAACAATAAAAAATACAAGTATAAAAAATATTAAAATAATTAAAATAATTAAATAAATAAAAATTAAAAATGAATAAATTAGAAAATATTAAAAAATATATTAATTAAATAATTATTAATAAATTATATTTATATATGAATAAATTGAAATAATTAAACAAATAAAAATTAAAAAATATGAGTAATTAAAAAAAATATAAAAAAAATTATTAATTAAATAATTATTAATAAATATGAATAAATTTAATATACATATATATAACTTATAAATATTAATAAATAGTATATATTAAATATATATATATATAATGAATAAATTTTAATAATTAAATAAAAAAATAAAAAATTAATAAATAACAAAATAATTAAAAAATTATTATCAAAACAATTATTAATAAAAATGAATATATTTAACATATATATATACATATATTATAAATAGTAATAAATAATATATATTAAATATAAATATATAAAATTCATAAAATTTAATAATTAAAAACATGTTAATTTCTTATTCATTTGAATAGTTTTTATATATACTTATTCATTAACACATTTAATATAGAAATATATTCATATGTATTTATATATATATATATATAATTTCCTAAAAATGATTTATATAACAAAACATATTTATGCTTACATTTATATATTTAGTAAAGAATGATTTATAAATAAAAATTAATATTAATTAAAAATATTGATTAATTGTATCGAGTAATGGATATATAATTAAATGTCATTTGAATTTTTAATTTAACATATATCAAACATGTGTTATATTGATTTCACACTTCCATATACAAAATTAATGTATTTTTATATACAACACACACATAAATTTTTTTTGTAATTCAATCAATTTTAAATATTTGTTTTAGAATTATATTTGTTAATATAATATATTTAATATGTATTATGATTCTAATCAATAAATTTTATCATTTTTTTATTTTTATTCAATACATACTATTTGTTACTTTTTAATATTTTATTAGATTTATTCATTTTTAATATTATTTATCAATTAATAATCTTAAATGTTTTTTAATATTTTTATAATTTATTCATTTTCAATTTTTCATTGTCCAATATGTTTTATAATTTTATCTAGTTTCAATATTTATTTCTACATGTTTATTCATTAACATTTAATTTTGTTAATATGGTTGTAATTTATACAATAAATATGTATTCATTTCCATTTTAACAAATATTAATATTCATTTTTATTTTTTAAAAAAATTATCTATATAATTAATAACAGATATTTATTTTTTAAATTGATTTATTCTTCTTATTATTTATTTCGTTAATATATGTTATATATTATATAATTTAATTGTTCAATTTAACATATATAAAACTTGTATATATATATATATATATATTAATTTCACACACATAAATATTTACATAATTAATGAAATCTTATATAGAAACACATACACCAAATATTTATGTAATTTATTTAAATTTTAATATTCATTTTAGAATTTAATTTAGTAATATGATATATTTAATATATCATATTTTTAATTGGTAAATTTTATTTATTTATTTTTAATACTATTATAATTGGTATTATTTATTCATTTTTAATATTTTTTATTTTTTATTTTTTTGAATTTAATCATTTTTTAATATTTTTTTATACATATTTATTTACTATGTTTTAAAATTTTTCCATATGTATTCATATTCATTTCAATATATATCCTTATTTTTTCAATCATTTATCTAATTAATAAAACTTATCCATTTTTTCAATATTTCTAAAGTGTACTCATTTTTAATTATTCAATTTCACTCATTTTTAACATTCATGCATATAAGATTATATATTCATTAATAATTTTGAAAATATATTTATAAATAAATATATTTATAAATTTATATTTACTATATTTGTAAAATTATATATTTATAATTATAAATAAATAAATATTATTTTTTAAAAAAATTATTGATATAATTATAAATAAATAAATAAATATTTAAATAATTATAAAATTATAATAAATATATTTAAATAATGAATATATTTACTATATTTATATTTATTTATTTATTTATTTATTAAATATATATATAATTATATAAATATATTTATATTTACAAATATATAATTTTAAATATATTTACAAATATATTTATATTTAAATATATTTCTAAATTTATATTTACTATATTCATAAAATTATATATTTTTAATTATAAATAAATAAATATAATTTTTTTAAAGTATCTATATACTTATAAATAATTAATTATATATTTAAATAATTATAAAATTGTAATATATATATTTAAATAATGAAGGATAATGCTTCAAATCAAGATGCTCATGATAAGGAATATGATTCATTGGGCATGGATGATTGGGATGAAACTTGTCAGGTCCCTAAGTAGTGGAAGAGATGCAGACATCTGAGAGGTCGGGGTGGCTCTCGAGGAAGGTGTGGCAAGCATAAAACAAGGCCACTATTGAATGATTTTTTTGGTTTTAAGGGCATTGTTTGGGCCAAATTTTTACTTTGTAGCCCCTTATCTTCCTTTATTTCTATACCTTCTTTTTTTTAATAAATTTTTCGAGACTATGGGTTTTAATCCATAGTCCACAGCATTTGTGACGTCCCTGACCCAGAGCCACTAAACTAGTGCCTCGAGTCGGGTCACCACATGGGCTCAAGTGAGCCTCCCCGTATGCCAGAGGTTTCCGACTAGTAGTGAGGGTCTAATAAGTTGTGTGGGGTGACTATACCCTCTTTACCAGAGTAAGAAACAACAGATAACAAATTAAATAGTGGAAACATTATTCAATAACAAATGAACATGCATAATCAACCATCTCCCAAAAGTAGGTACAAAAAAAACAATAATAAATATGTCATGTCATGCTAACAATTCCAAAAGTGCAAGAAAACCCAAAATAAAGAAAACTAGAGAAATCACCAAAACAGTGATGACTCCAAGTCTGGAACCTCAACCATGTGCATCCCAAGCCCGAATCATCTCCCTGGTATAGGACCTCTACCCTTATCCTAACCTGCAAGCATAAATATGTTGGGGTACACAACGACACCCAAGTGGGGTGTCAGTTCAACTCAGTAGGCCACCACTAACAGTGTATACAAAATATCTAGTCTAACATATAGTGCATGCAAGGGGTAAATAAATGACAAGGCAAGCAAAAGGAATCTCAGGTTCCATTAGTTAAAAATATTCACTTTAACCATTTATATAATTATTACCATTTTTCTTTTTTAATCCCTCTTTATTTATTAGTTCACTTTCATCACATGTTAATTGGTTAGGCATTTACATCATCTACACATGGGTTTAAACCGAAAACAACTATGCACAAGGGAAAAGTTAAGTCCCTATCTCGCTAGGGGAAAAAAATCATAAAAAACGTCATAATCACCTTGAATCTTCAATCTAGGTGGTTTCATCAAATTCAACCATTAAAGGGAATAGAGCTCAGTCCCCTTCCCTAACTCGTGGATTACGGGTGGAGTTTAGAGCCTTAGTCTAACTCGACCCTTGGGAATATAACCTCAATTCAATACCCCACACTATCAAGCCATGTGCACACACTACCACAAAGCGGGGCAGGTTCAGCACCACCCTTTATCAGCACTAACGAAAAAGCACTGATAAAGGGGGGTACCTTTATCAGCGCTAAAAAAGCACTGATAAACGCACCCCTTTATCAGCGCTTTTTTTAGTAGCACTGGTAAAGGGGGGTCTTTATCAGCACTTTTTTTAAGAATTGATAAAGGGTCTACTTACAAAAAAAATCATTAAAAAATATATTAATATTTAAATATATAGATATAGTTATATTGATATAAATATAATACATATTTTTTAAATATAATTTCAAATATATTTTAGATAAGTATAAATATACAGTTACACTTAATATATAAGATATTTAGTGAAAATGACTTATAAAAAAATTAAAAAATATTTTTAATTAACAATTTTCTAATTATTATGGATTAATAGTCATTTAATAACAATTTGAAGACTAAAAAATAAAAAAAAAGATCCAAAATATATTGAAAACGCAACTTGAACTTCAAACAGACATAACTTTTGATCCGGGTGTCCGTTTGAGCTCTACCACATATCAAATCGAAGCCTGCGATGAAATATACACCCCTATTACTTTGGGAGACCTCAATAAAGGTTTTTTCAAGGCCTAAAAAGGCCCATAAGGCCTCCAAAATTGAGTTTTTAGTCGTGATACCCCGATTTTTTAACATTTTGTGGATTTTCAGCCTCATTTAAGGGGGTATTATTGGATTTTTTTGGTGGGGACTGAATTTATTACAAGGTATTACATTAATATTGATATTATGTCTTTGAAATTTTATTGTTTTTTATAATGCACTGCTATTTATAATCAGATATATAACAATATATACATATTTTTATATATTCACACATAAAAATGTAATTATAAATATAAATAATAAAATATATTTACATATAAAATATATTATATTTATCTAAATATTAACTAATATCCATTTTATGTAAAATACCAATATATAAATATTTATATACCTATATATTTATCTAACTATATATATATATTAATATAACTACATATATATATTGATATAACTATAAATATATATATTAATATCACTATAAATATATATATTAATATAACTATATATATTAATATAAATATATATTAATATATTAATAAATATAACTAAATATATATATAAATAAATAGATATGTCATTAATTGGAGAACAAATCAATATGGCAGAGTGGTAAAGGCTTTAGGCGCGCAAGTGGGGGTCTTGAGATCAAATCTTGGTGGAGGCAAGGGCGCACGCATGGGGTTGGATTTGGGGGCTAGCACTTATAAATGGGGTGGGTATTGCACTGATACAATGTGGAGGGGGGTGCGTGCGGGCTCTTGATGGGATGGAAAGCGTTGTTAAAAGGGTGGGTCAAGTGCAATAAAATCCCCCCGGTTGGTAGGATTTTTTTAATTTTTTTTTATATTTTTTTAAAATTTTTTTACTTTTATCAGCCCTAAAAAAAGTGCTGATAAAAGGGGTCTTTTATCAGCGCTAAAAAAAGCGCTGATAAATGAACCTTTTATCAGTGCTTTTTTTAGCGCTGATATAAGACCCCTTTTATCAGCACTTCTTTTTAGCGCTGATAAAAGGGGTCTTTATCAGCGCTTTTTAGAGACCTGATAAAGGGGACCCCCTATCTTCTCCAGCTTTAACAGTGCTTTTCTAGGGCTGTTAAAGGCCATTTTTAGCACTGATAAAAGGCATATTTGTAGTAGTGACATTCTTATTTATCCAATCACCACACACATACCATATCACAAATCATACTCAAATAAGATACATAACAATCACACTCCATAATAATCATCATGGGAATTAATATTCTTACATAACCCATTAACACAATTACCATTTACATTAAATACCCCATTTAGCACAATTCCCATTCTCATGCCCCAACCCATTATGCATATTAAATAATTCCATTTTCATTAACCCATTTAATGTATTCATTAATTCCCTTACGAAAACCCATTTATCATATTCATTAATCCATAAACCACTACCAATTTAACATGTTTGTCATTTCAAATGCACTAACCCCCTTAGGAATTTCAACATATTTCATAAACTATTGGACCCATCCTCACTTTAACCCAGTTAACCCATTTTCATGCCATTGCCAAACAACCCATTATGCCATTATTAAAAACTAGAAATAGCTATCAATATTCCATTTTCAACTCAACCAAAAATATCAATATGTTTATCATTGTCTTGATGTTATCACACTTCATCTCTACACTTAACTATAACAATTTCTAGGTTCAGGAATGTTAACACAACCCATGGGTGTCCATAAATCATTCCACTCATCCTCCATATATCCCTCAGGGATCATGTGGGGTTCAATTCCTCATTTACACACCCATTTTACCAAATCTCACCAAAGTCCCCCAAAGCACCATAAGAGATAACCAAGAATGAAACCAAACATGAAAAAATTAACTCAACGACTATGGAATATAACTTATAGACCACTGACCTCGAATCTAAAGATGAACACACTTCTAATTATAGCCTTGGATCTGGATTCAAGCACCCTTTTGAGCCCCAACCTATATTCCACTAGAAAAATATGGTTTTAGGTCTTCAAAAGGATATTAGAGAAACTAAAAACCCTGATATAAAAAAGAGAAGAAAGGGAGTATTAGACTTACCCAGAGCTTTAATACATAATCAACGGTGCTCCAAACGGACAAGAATCGAAGGAGAATCACCCTTTGGAATCTTGGGTTGATTTGGTTCATCCCTAGGTTTGAGAGGGGAATAAATGAGAGATAAATTATGTGGGAATCTAAAAATACTGAGGGGGAAATTGGAAATTACCATTTTTAATGGGCCATACAGTTTGGTCACATGGTTTGAAAATCATGTGCCAACCGTGTGCCCACCTCTTCCTAAGGGAATCTGAGTTGCATCGTTACCTGGAAATTCGATACAATTTGACAAACCATGCACCAACTGTGTGGAATGCCTCTATCCAGGGTCACAGGATTTTCCTGGGGATGTTGCATGTTTTGACAGACCATGCACCAACCATGTGAAATAGTTCTATCCTTGATTTCACGGTTTTTCCTCCCCTTGCATGGTTTACTTAACTATGCACCTTACACATGTTGGATCGTGTTTTCCTTCCTTTCATGTACCGGACCCCTGGAACAACCCCTGAGGCTCCTCGTACTCTAGGAAACATTTAATTAGTCAAATTTAAGGGATGAAAACCAAAATTTAAACAGGATGTTACCTCTAAAAATTCTTGGATATTAAAACCTCCCCACCTTATAATGGATTGTCCTTGATCCATACTCCCAAGAATCACTAAACTTCCAGAGTAAAGAGGTCAGGCCACTGAGCCTACCTATCTATTCCCATTTTCCTAGTTTCCCATTGAACATTATCATGCTTCAACAAAATTTGAATCAAAGGAATGGTCATTCCATGAAATAATTTCTCACTACGACCCACAACACACACTAGGTACTCCTCAAGGATGCACCAACTTCTAACCCCACATCAACCCCTAGAACACTATATAGAAGTCTATGCAACACTGCCTAAATCTCAATATAATGAAACTTTTCACAAAACATAATACAATCATGGAAGATCCAATCGATACCCCATTGGTCAGATCCTATTTTCAAATCACGACCCAAATCACTTGGCACCATTTCACTCTATTTTCAAAACTCAAATGGTGACTAAAACTCAAAATCACCCAAGAGAACACATGGTCTTTTTAACCAAATTATCTGACTTCGTTGATCCACCACTCAAGACCCAATGGTACCATTTCATAATTTTATATCCAAAACATAACCAAAACTCTCAAAGAACTCAAACAATCAAACCTGATCCAATGCTTGCTATCATGTCCAACTCACCCGAATGGTAATCACTCAAATCCACCTGACCTGATACACTGATTTCAACATCATCCAACCACTTGACCATTGTTTTTATCTCCCACCACAATCTGGTGATTAGAATCCCCACTATCAAATAAATACCACTAGAATCTCAACTTAACATTCATAACATACCTGATTCATTCCAAACTCATGACGCCCATACATCCGTAAGGACTTCACCCAGTGTTGGAATCCAACCTTTCCATTAAAACCACTTGAGAGGGAATCCCTGCACCATCCATTCATGGACAAAAACTTGTCTTCACTCATGTTATCCTTCATTTCTGAAAATCCCTTTCCACTTAAAACACTAAAACAAAGGTGGTTCACAACTTACTATGTCCATTATTTTACCATATCGTGTCAGACCACCCCTGATTGGCTTGTCCCAAAATATTCATCTTCCATTGTTGGAACGTTACCCCTTTCTTTCACCTTCCCAAGGCACTTAATAACTTGAAGTATATCACTATTATCCAATGCCCCTACCGAGGTTTTTACCGAACTCTGGGTATAATCCTACCATCATGGAATCCACCACCCTCCAAACTATCATCATGCTCCACTGCATCCATCAACACTCCCAAAAAAAACACTTAAACCATCCATTAATTGACTAAAGATGATTAGGTTCCCACTCAAAACCCATTTCAAAATTCAGGATATACTTCCCACTCAAAAACACCTACCATGGGCGGTTTAAAACTCACCACTCTCATCCCTTTTTTCCAATAGAGTTGATATGTCCTCGACTGACACATCCTAGAAACACTTAGCTTCACTATTGGCATGCCATTACCTCAGTTGACCAAGATTCCTTCACACATAAGGAAACTCTATGGTCACCCAATCACACCTACCATAGTTCATGTTTGATCTCCATTGAGGTTTTAACACTAACCTCCATTACCACACCATCAAAAATTCTAACATATGCATTTCAAATTCCTCTTCAAACGGCCCCGATCTCAAAGCCTACACTTGGATCGACCAAACACCACATATAAGGCCCACCTAGAACTCTTCCAAGGATCCCAAAATGAACCCTATCAGTTTCACATTGGCATATTGATGCCACCACACCAACTATATGCTCTACTCCACACATTCAGGACTGACTTTTCACTCCCCACCTTAGGAGTGTAGTTACCATTGATTTTCTCAAGAAATTTCCTACCATCATAGTTTACACTTGGATCATAAGTTGGACCCCAAAACATGGATGTGGTCATTTAAATTTCATATATCAACAAAAGAAACATCATCTGATACATGTTCCCAGCTTCTGTGAATAGTACCCATAGTGTTCGTCGACACCTAGTCCATCCTGAGGACCTCACCCATAAATTGTCGATTGTGTACATCCCACCATCTATCTCCACATATATTACTCCATGATCAAAAACTTTATGATTCCTCACATCCAACTAAAACAAATTCATGTTTCTTGGAGTAAAGCCAGAGCACTCTCAACATACCCGGGACGATGTCAAGATGTTGAGCATGATCATCACTAGAAAAAAGTATGCTAATAAGTTGAAAAATAACACTAAAAAACTTATCCAAAACTAATTTCACCTCCCAAAATAGGAAACCATGACCTCACAAGAGTTTTGAGCTTCCCTTCCTTCACACATGTCATTAGCACTTATCCACCACTACTTAGACATGATTTCCAACCAAGACTCACCATCAATCCAAGACCATCTGCCAAACAGCCATGACCCAACACTTACTTTGGAACTACTACCACCACACCACTTGAGTCCTACCAAAAAAAACCTAGAGGTTAACAACTAAAACAAATCAGTCCACCACACCAACCAAAACCAATGATCTCTCACATAGCCACACTTCCCACTTTAGTTTCGCAGAAGATGATAAGCACTTATCTTGAATCACCTATTCACCCATCCTAAATGGACTCATGCCATACCAGCACATTCCCTCATCTGGAACTAATTAGTTCCCTCAAGGTCTCGCACTTCCCTATGACCATACACTTAAACTGTCTTGATCTTTCACAATACAGAGCATATCCCAACACCCACTTACTCTCCTAACCATTCCACTTGGTCCATACACCTTTTCGGCCTCAAGGAATCCTAAATATATCACCCAAAAACCAGACCATTCATATGTACAATCCCAACCACAAGTCCTCAGGTGACCCTTTGAAATATCCAAGGCACAACCATACCATTTATCAAAACTTGATGGTACTCATAATGCATTGATCCCACCTCTAAATAATCTCATGTGCTTTATACTCCAAGGAACCTTCAACACTAGGATAACCTCCCAAGAGGTCACCCTTGATCTTCCCATGATTTCCAACTCATCATCACAACTCGAGTTGCATCTCAAAAAATGAATGACCTTACCACTTAGCCATGTAGGCCCATCTACACTTGTCCAAATCCAAAACATATATCTGATCTTCATTCACCCAAGAGCATTAACAAAACAGCCAATCATCCTCATGGGTGTCTCTATAGGAACAAGCGATACCAACTTCCCATCTAGGGAAAGGGGGAAAATTAAACATCCCCTCTCTCCCTATCACAAATACACCAAACATACTCACACACACACCATATTTTTGAATAAAATATTAATATAACTTTAAAGGGGATTCTATGCTCGATGGCGTACCCAATACGCAACAATGAGTTTCTTGGGAATCTTATGTTGCACTCTAATAATAAAATAATATTATTTTAAATTGTAGTTAACGCCTAGTCGTTGTAATGGCGGGAATGAATAGAAATAACTACAAAATGATTATATATGTTTGTCAAATATTTTTACTTTTTACAATAAATGTTAGAGGATTAAAAATGCGAATGAATCCAATTTTAAGCGTAAACATTCTAATATTCTTTAAAAGGTCGATTAACTGCCTTTTGATGACGAACCTCTTTTAAATCCACTTTTTGAGAATATTATGTGTTATATTTGAAAAAAAATTATTCTTTAGAATCGGGACATCAAAATTTACTTTGTGTAAATTTTTGGTATTTTTCCAGTAATGTTCATTTTTTTTAATGAATAGTGAAAAATGTTGTATTTTAATTCAAAACCTCTTTTTAATATAATTTATTTATATGATTATATTATCTTTTTAATTGGTTTGAAAGTGAAATTAGAATATATTTTTACCATTTAATCCAATAGTGGTCATTGGAATTAATTTCAACTTGAAATTGGACGTAAACTAGTGTCAATCTTTTGATACTAATTGTTTCATAAAAACACGCTATTTGCTCTGACAGTGGGAATTAATTATTAAATTAATTAATGTAATTTATATGTTTTGAATTTTGTAAAATAGACATCATTTTTGAATTCAGAATATCAAATATAGACTAGGGTTAATTTTTGGTAATTTTCTAAAAAACATCAATTTTTGATGAATAGTGAAAGCACTAAGTGGTAGTTAAAGAAACTGATTTTTCGTTTAAATGAAACTTTTCCACTTCTGTGATTTGAATTTCAAAAATCTGACATACATGGTTCTCATTAAGAAGTAAAATGTGGTTCAATGTGATTAAAATAATTTTTTGGTGAATGGTAACTTTTAAGTTTATTAATCGCGATTAGAGGTAATTAGTGTAATTTAAGGTAAAAATAATGTTTTAATAATATGAAATAACCTAGAAACATGTCTTACCCTCATTTGATGTGTCATGGAAGACCAAGACAATCCATGGGTCAACTTGGGGAGCCCATGGAGCCACTTTGGTAGGAAAATGACATTAATACCTTTTTATTTAATGTTAAAATTAAAATGTCACAAACATTTGTTGTTTTACTAAAACAATTTTTATATGGGGATATACAAGTCAGATATTTGACTATAAATATTAATTGGAAAGCTACAATGATTTCCTACATCATAGTATTTTTTTTATAATTTTTAGACATTAAATAAATTAAATTATTTATGACGCCATGATGATGCAGCGATTACCTCATTATTTAACGATTTAAATAAAATGGAAAGATAATGTAAAATCTAAGACCTACACATGTCCAAAACCTATTGGATGGGTGGATTTCGAACCCTTATCACCTTATCCTCAAAACACATCAATGTGGGACCTTTAAAATCCGAAACGCATTCTAAAATAAAGTAACATTTCCTTACTTTCCAAGAGCACCCCTCCTCTCCTCTTATAAAAGGACCTCACCTCTACCTCCTTACCCACAACTCTCAAACCTTTGGATCGGCCAAACCCTGCCCATTTTGTCTCTCCACATCCCTCTCTTACTCCTAGAAGCCTCACTTTGGGTATAAGTGATTAGCCGCTAAATGAGGCTAATATTCATTGTTAATATATTTAATATTCATGTTCTTTATTATTCATAAACACCATTTTAGTGCATTTTACACTTTGAACATCATTTCACATTATGATTGTAATACCTTCTTAAAATGCACTATTATGTGGTACATTTTTTAACATCATTTAAAGTATCAAATGATTCATCTGATTATACATATTTTAATTTGATATTTTTTGAAATTGATCTACACTCCAGTATGAACATGTTTCATTCAGGGATCAATGGAAAATTCATGGAAGAAGATGGGGATATTTTGTGATGAAAGAAAGCAATCCTAGAGAAGGCAGATTGGACACCATCCCACTGATAAGACTGTGGGGCCCAACATACAGGCCCAATTAATCCCAAATGTTTTTTTATTCTATAGGACATGTATAGGAACAAATAACGCTTCAGGATCCAATGCTAATTCTGCCTCCATTGTGGTCATTTAGGCATCCCAAGTTAGAGATAAAATTCTTGGCCAGATTCTGCGGCCCAGAAAAACATCCCACCAATTAAACCATATCTAGAAAAAAATAACTCCTTTTGGGCTGAGATTTTACAGGATGTTAGAGGACATCTGGAGACTAATTTAAGTCTTCTATGTCTCACCCAAATTCGGCCATCTAGAAGGTGTTTTAAGAGCGTTTGTTCGGTGCATGAAAGATGGATTCCTTTTCGGGTCAAGGGTGGAAAGTCTTCTTTCCACAAACTTTCCACCACCCTAGACCTACCATACTCAAGTGGTATGACTTTTACTATTGGAGGCTCGACCCAAGGGCTCAAAAATGCCTATTTAAGGCAGTGGTGTTGGAGGATTGAAAAATATTTGAGCTTCTTTTCATCTTAATGTTATGCTGCCAATTTCTCTTTGTAATGTTCTTCCTTCACATGTAAGTTGTTTTAATTCATCCTTGCCTCTTAATAAAAGATCTTATTATCTTATTATTCTATTCTTCTCCTTATCACTTTGATACCGTTGGTTCACGTTTTGAACTTGTTAATACCAAACCTTGTGAGATTATCACACAACGGTGGAGTGATTGTTATTTTGTTGCATTTTTTTTACTTCTCCATTTCCTCCCTCATGAGTCTACTTTCTGCTTCCATTGAAACCATGGGATAAATGGAGGGCTAACCCACTTATGGGTTGATCCAAGGTAGTATCAAGGGGCTGGATTGGATGTTATTTATCACCTCATTAATGTATAATCACTTCTTTAATTGAGATTTTTATTTGATGATTTTTAAACTCCATCGTCCTTATTGAATTTAAGGCCACACACATCAAGTGCTAATACAAAACTTTACCTTGAAGTGCTCAAAACTTTGATCCTTAAAGTGTATAGGTGATTAGTATTAAAGGGTGTAGGAATTAAACCATTAAGTGATGATGTTGTTTTATCTCCTTAAATGAACCCATCTCAAATATAAGAAATTGAAATCATTAAAAAGGAAATACATCCAATCCACCCCGAGCGATAACCTAGGATCAACTCATTCTTTTAAATTGAATTCACTTAAATCTATTAGATATTTTTAACACCCATCCAAAATCAATCCAAGTTGGCCACTTCATAGCCGAAAACAGTCCATAGAATGTACGTGTCTATAGGTTACTTCTTAGGTCTCTGTGGATTCGACAACCCAAGCTAGACTACAAGGACCGTTCTACCTTCATCTCTTGGGTAAATTTGAGCGAGAATCAAATTTTGGAATCGTTTTCGGGGACCTAAGTTAGTTATCTTAGACATTATCATCTTTTTTTTCATTCTAATTCTCTTTTATCACTCTTCACTCCTATGGAAGTCAATTTTGAACAAGTCCAAACATGGGAAACCTATCCCTACTTTGATCACCCAACCCCATGTACGATGTAAAATGACCATCCTAATTTCTACTTATGGTATAATCAAGAACCTAATGAACCAAAATGTTTTTACTCCTATTATCCACAAAACATCCCAACATATAATGAGTTTCAATCCCCACAAAGTCAATCTGAACACCCTCCCGTGCAATTCCAACAACTTAATTATCAACCTAGAATATACCATTCAGATCAACCCCTTATACATACTAATCCACATCCATTACTTGAAAAACTATGTCAACAAATGGAGATAATGAATTTTTAGGTTTCATCATTGAGGTTAGAAATACAAATCATCAAAACTTGTGAGGAACCCGTCCCTACACAAACTGTCCCTTCCATAACCTTATGTGAAGTGTCTAGTTTCCCACAAACCTCTTATGAATTTACTGAAGAGAAAACCTTTGGATTTGGGGAAGATGAGGAGGATCATGGAATTTTTGATGGGTGTTTAAATCAAGAGGAAAATGCTTTTTTGTATTCACAAGAGGGAAATTTGACATCATGGATCGAGTCTCATGAATATAACTCCATTGATGATTTTTCAAAAACACAAATCACTGAACCATTAAGAGAAATCACAAAATTTGAGTCCATGCCCATTCTTGAAACTATTATTTCCAATTTGGTGGTTGAATCTTCTATTCAAAAGGAACTAATTCTGTTGAGAAATTTTGAAAATGAAATTGAGTTTGATTCAATGTCCCAACCTATGTTTGAAAGTGTTAGCCTACCCAAACTTGAACGAAAGGACTTTCCATCCACCCTAGAGTTTCAATTAATTGAGGATATACAAGAACTTCCAATTTTAAAAATTTCTTATCTTGAAACCAATAAAGAGGTAATTATTCTTAATGTCTTTGGAAGGACTAAAAAAGAAACTGGATCAACCATTTTTGATATTCCTTGGATTTTACCACTCATTATAGAACTTAGGATTGCACACGACAAAAATTATAAACAAATAATCAATCTCAATTTATTGGACATAGAGAAATATGGGGTCCTTAAAATGTTGAAAATTGGTATTGGGTAAGTTAGGGGGTTCTTGTCGGGCTAACGACATTAAACAAAGCGCTGCATGGGAGGCAACCCATGGTTTTCAAGTTTCCTATCATTTTGTTGTTTTAATAAAATTTATATTTTAATTAATCATTTTTATATTTAAAAAAAATAGATTGTTGACCTGTTCTTCTATTATGAGTATCGATGGGTATGAAAGGGGAGCACCATATTCATCCGTGTCACATGGTGTGATCCTTGAGTAATGCCTTACCCAGAAATTTAAAAAGAAGACAATGTATCATCAGTTTGTTTTATTTTAATTTTTTTGTAGGTTAAAATAAAAATAAATAAAAATAATAATAATATAATAATAATAAAAAAGGGACACGTCGTGGGTCGTGGGTCAAACCCCATCACAACTGGCGAAGCCGCGGGGATTGAACCCGGGACCGAAGGGAGACAGGGGCGCACGCTTACCACTGACCTACGGCTTAATGTGCTTACTTATTCTATAATTTTTATATATATATACTTATATTTTACTTATATATATATACATATATTGTTTTGTTTTGTTTGTTTGTTTTCCTTTTTCCACTAGGGAACTTTGCAAGCGACATGGATATCAAAGGATTAAAAGGGAGCATCAAGAATTTCAACTTCAACCACCAGGTGACTTCATTCCATGATCCTCATTTTCAATTTGCTTTTTGAACTTTCATTATCTACCTCTATCCCCTCCTAAATTTTCTTTTCTTTAAACACTGGGGACAGTGTTAGTTTAAGTTAGGGGGGAGATAAAATAAAAAATGCTTTTGTGTCAAAAAAAATGGTAAATGATTTAAAAAAAATTATGAAAATGGAAGGAAAAATTCCTTTAACTTTGAACATGGTAATACACATTGCACACTTTGAAACTGAATATCAAATAATTTATCATACCCTGATTCTGATTTTAATCCTTGTATAATTTCATGAGCATAGATTTTGGAAAGTGTGGCTGTCCAATGTGATATTTCATCATTTATATTTTCATCCAAATAAAAAAAAGATCACAATGCACATCCCTTGGATAGTGGGGTATTAGTTTGAGTTCATGGGGTCCCCTAAATAAATATCATAGGTTTGGTGGTCATTTTAGTTTAATATGAGTATTCAAAAAAAAATTGCGCGTAGAGCAGTGAAATGACCTAATGTGTGGCTTTCGGCACTTGGGGATCGTGACTCCATAGTTTTCTGGCCCAGAGTTAGTAATTTTATCTCTATTTTTGGTAATTTGAATTTTTTTTGACTGAGTTAACTCGAGATGATGCCCAAGTATGTGGGCTTCACTTGGTGCCCTAAGGTCTTTGAGACTGGGAGTCATCGGCAAAGTCTCGCTACAGGGGTTGACTCGTTTGAGTGTAACTTCAATTACCATGGCAAAATTGCAAAAACAAAAACCAAAAAAAAACAAAAAAAAATTATACAAAAAAAATGAATACTCATCTTAATATTGAAATGTGATTCCACCTAGCGCTTCCGTAATTTCCCCCTTGAATAAAGATGAACCCCCATGTCTATTGTGATGCACAACACATCCTCATACTTAATTGATATTGGATGAAATATGGAAATGAATTTGAACAAAGGAATGGGCTTGGGATTGGGATCTACTTATGAACCTATCTTGTATTAAAATATTTTGATGGGTTCATGATTGTTTGGTATAAGGTTTTTTGGTGATCATTGTGTATTAAAATGTTTTTGGAAAAAGGAATTCGAATTTCATATTGTTGAGATATATTTTGCTCGGAACTAGCAAAACTCAAGTTGGGGGGTGTGATTTGCCACTAAATGAGGCTAATATTCATTTTTAATATATTTAATATTCATTTTCTTTATTATTCATAAACACCATTTTAGTGCATTTTAAACTTTGAACATCATTTCACATTATGATTGTAATACCTTCTTAAAAGGCACTATTATGTGGTACATTTTTTAACATCATTTAAAGTAACAAATGATTCATATGATTATAAATATTTTAATTTTATATTTTTGGAAATTGATCTACACTCCAATATGAACATGTTTCATTCAGGTATCAATGGAAAATTCATGGAAGAAGATGGGGATATTTTGTGATGAAAGTAAGCAATCCTAGAGAAGGCAGATTGGACATCATCCCACTAATGAGACTATGGGGCCCAACATACAAGCCCCGTTAATCCCTAATTTTGTGGGATTCTAGAGGACATGTATAGGAACAAATAACCCTTCAAGATCCAATGCTAATTCAGCCTCCATGGTGGTCATTTAGGCAGCCCAAGTTAGAGATAAAATTATGGGCCAGATTCTGCGGCCCAGAAAAACATCCCACCTATTAAACCATATCTCAAAAACAATAACTCATTTTGGGCTGATATTTTACAGGCCATTAGGGGACATCTTTATATTAATTTAAGTCTTATATCGACCACCCAAATTTGGCCATCTAGAAGGTTTTTGAAGCGCGTCTCTTTGGTGCATGAAAGCTGGATTCCTTTTCGGGTCAAGGGTGGAAAGTCTTCTTTCCACAAACTTTCCACCACCCTAGACCTACCATACTCAAGTGGGATGACTTGTACTATTGGAGGATCGACCCAAGGGCTCAAAAATGCCTATTTAATTCAGTGGTGTTGGAGGATTGAAAAATGTTTGAGCTTGTTTTCATCTTAATGTTATGATGCCAATTTCTCTTTGTAATATTCTTCCTTCACATGTAGGTTGTTTTAATTAATCCTTGTTTCTTAATAAAATATCTTCTTATCTTATTATTATATTCTTATCCTTATCACTTTGATACCGTTGGTTCAAGTTGTGGACTTTTTCATATCAAACCCTGTGAGATTATCACACAACGGTGGAGTGATTGTTATTTTGTTGCGTTTTTTTTTTACTTCTCCATTTCCTCCCTCATGAGTCTACTTTTCGCTTCCATTGAAAACATGGGATCAATGGAGGGCTAACCTACTTATGGGTTGATCCAAGGGAGTATCAAGGGGCTGGATAGGATGTTATTTATCACCTCATTAATGTATAATCACTTCTTTAATTGAGATTTTTATTTGATGATTTTTAAACTTCATCGTCCTTGTTGAATTTAAGGCCACACACATCAAGTGATAATACGAACCTTTACCTTGAAGTTCTCAAAACTTTGATCCTTCAAGTGTATAGGTGATTAGTATTAAAGGGTGTAGGGATTAAACCAGTAAGTGATGATGTTGTTTTATCTCCTTAAATGAACCCATCTCAAATATAAGAAATTGAAATCATTAAAAAGGAAATACGTCCAATCCACCCCAAGCGATAAACTAGAATCAACTCATTATTTTAAATTTAATTCACTGAAATCTATTAGATATTTTTCAAACCCATCCAAAATCAATCCAAGTTGGCCACTTCATAGCCAAAAACAGTCCATAGAATGTACGTGTCTATAGGTTACTTCTTAGGTCTCTGTGGATTCGACAACCCAAGCTAGACTACAAGGACCGTTCTACCTTCATCTCTTGGGTAAATTTGAGCGAGAATCAATAAGTCTTTCCTTGGAAGCCTTTGAGCTCAAATCAAAAAGAGTTACCCGATTTAAAGGTAGTGTCTTCTCTTGTGTTCTTTTGTTTTATTTTCCTTCTCCAACCCCCTAAACTCTTTGTATTCTTTTCTTTTGTAACAACTCCAGTATCTTCAATATACTAGGATATTGTTATAAGAATCATTCAAGCTACACTTACACACACCTACATCTAATGGTTAAATAACATATTGTTTCTGTGGATGGTGAATTTCTGCCTCACGAAACGATGATTGTTCAACACTCATATAACACCTTCAAAGGTGTCCATTAAGATGTCACTATATTTATATATGATATATAATATGTTTATATTTTACTTAATCTTCTGTATTTTTATTTTGTGTCATACCTTTATGGTTTCCATTGTGGGTAAATACGATAATTTCATTTTAGGAAGATCGGACTACTGCCCCCTCAAAGTGATTTGATTCGTTAATGCCATATGTGGGATGTATAAAGGATGGATTTAAAGTTATTATATATTATTTATGTTATATATAAATGATGAATATAATTCTGTAATTAAAATATACATACCTCTCATTTGGTTTTAATTCCATTAATATGACATAGAAATGAAAGTAGCGTTCATGCGCACGTACGGCTTACCGTCTCCATGAACGGTGCATTTCATTTCTTACCTCTAAATGATCATGTAATATTATAAATACTTGCATATTATGGATATATATGATATATATGATATCCAAATCATGAATATCATTCTGGATATAATGAACCTTTGACCACATGAACAACATGTAATTGTAAGAAGTCCACTTTCGACTTAAGAACCAAATATCGACAAAACAAACATTATTAACTTAAATGATTACACAATGCTTATAACATGGAAATAAGTGATATAAAAGGAATAATGAACTTGAAAAAGGTTCTTAAGCAAGTGGAAATTAACTCAGGTTTATTATTCAGGATGTTAAAGATTGATCGAGTCAAGTCGGACTTGAGGTAAGGGATCCTACCTCTCTCCTTCTTTTTAAGCACTCTCTTTTATGTCATTTCTTTTAAGCTCATATTTATTATGTCTGGGGATGTGATTTTATATACCTCTTAGTTTAATTTTTATTTTCATATGATTAGAGACTCTATTTGATCTCATCAATCCATTTTTTTGGAAGTTTTAAGTGGCGTTGTTAGGCTGCCGAGTTTTCTTAAGGGATTGTTCATCTCACTTTTAGTCCTGTGACATTTATGCTACATTTTCCACCATTTCCTTTGAGTGGTTTATGTAATTACCATTATCATACTCTTTGTGTAATATAATTTCATTTATGGGTATTTACATATTCATTGTATGACCCTTCTTTAATGGGGTGTATGTTTTGAAAGTTACCCAAGTCGGTAAGGGAACCTTTCACCCACCTCTTTTTAAAAGACTTATTTTGTTATGTCTTTTAATTCACATACTATTATGTTGGGATATGTTATTATATATCCTTATTGATTTAAATTTTATGTCCATGTGATGAGATACCCTTTTTATCTCTAATCAAGTCATTTTCTGAATTTTGAAGTGACGTCGTTAGGCTATCGAATTTCTGTAAGGGAACTTCTTAACCCACTTTCAATTATTTGGGTTAAACCTCTACTTATTGATTTTATTATGACAAGATTATGTGTGGAATATCTATGTTGTAGTTTCCACAAACCTTTGTGTGGATATACTATTTCTACACATAATCATCTCATTGATAAATTCTTATGTAATTTAGACGAAGTTGTATCGGAAATCATAACTCAATCTCATTTCATTGAGTTAAATATCTATGTCATTGGTTTTGTTTTTCCAAGATTATGTGCGAATGACCTCTGATTTTTTTGCACTTAATATCCACTTATATTTTGTGTATTCATATTTGTCCCACATAATCATGTAATTGATTTATCCTTAATCTAAGGATACCGACTTTGTAAGGGACTTCGTCTCAATCTCCTTTCATTGAGGCATATTTCATTTTATACACAACTATCTTTTATACGGTGCATAAACCCCTTTGAATTTTACATTTATACGAAAGGAATCTTTTTCTATGAAGTGTTTTACTAAATGAAAAAAATGAATGTTTCTTTTAACATACGCGGTGACAACGCCCTTTTCCGCCGCTGCGAGTATTATTTGGTCTTTGGCTTCCTCAACAAGCCGTAATGTTTTTTTAAAAAATGAAATAAATACCACATACTCTTTTATGTATTTTGGTATTGAAAATGGTTTTTATAATGGATTTTTTATGTCAATATATTTAAGTGATATATTGTGATCGAAGTGTGGAAATGTTTTCTTTCCATTATATTTGATTTATGTCTTATGATTTTATAATGGTACTTTGCCATTTTACGGGTGGTTACGTGACAAACCATATGACGGGTGGTGTCGTGAATACCAGGATGGGTGGTTACGTTATAACCTCCAATGTATTGGGTATGAAAGTCAGCCGTATGGATATTCCATTAAGTATGTGTGGAAGTCGACCGTATGGTTATTTCATTTAAGTATGTTTATGTCCTAAGTTACCTTTATATGTTATGTGTTCTTTATATGGGTTTTATGGTAATATTTTGGTTACAAAAGGGTAAGTAATGATATTTTATTCAGTGAATAGTTGTTACTACTTTCTAAAGGTGAAAGGTATTACTTTGATAAAGTATACATGGTTTACTTGTTGCTTTGAAAAACTAACAGTTTTCATTCTTTGTGTATCCCTTGCTGAGCTTTTTATGCTCACCCCAAGTTTTTTTGAAATGTTTTTCACAGGACTTAATGTGGAATAGGGTCAATGATGGGATCAAGGGAAAGTCATGCTATCTAATACATGGAACTAGACATGTTCCTTTTTAAGAGTTTTTATTTTATGGAAATTTAGTAGAAGTGACTACTTTGTAATCTTTTGAGATGTAATAGTTATGTCCTAATTCTCTAAAACTCTAAACCTGAAAAGATCCTCAATGTGAATTACTCATTTAATTCAATATTAAGTAAGGTTTAATGCCAGGGCCTTATAGTTGGTATTATAGGTCGGCTTAGATAACTTTAGAGGTTAGTGTATTCCTTAAGCATAAGTGACATTACCATAATGGTTAGGATTTCAGAAAGAGTCCAAGTTTTAGATAAAGTGAATGAGTAAGTATATCCTACTGTTTATCTTCCTAATTAGTACATGATGGTTTTATTGATATACTCACACTGACCTTTTTGGTTTTAGTAAATGGTTGGATCTAGTAGGCACCAAAGTAACAGTGGATGTGAAGGAAACTGTGACAGTTTTCTGAGCGAGCAACTGAATCATATGGGAGCAGCAATGAGAACACTTTTGTTTATCCTCAACCAACTATATGGATTCATGATTGACCACCTAAACCTTGGTGATTTCTATAAGGCATCATATATGTGAGAAACAAATCCCTACGGAACTACAGGTAATAATCATAAAGGTAAGTCTGTTCAAAAACCTATGTGTCAAAGATGTGGAAAGAAACACCTAGGAAAATGTTTCAAAGGGACAGAAATATGCTATAGATGTGGAAATCAAGGTCATAAAGCAAGAACCTGCCATTGAAAAAGGAAGCATCCAGTTGACTCAAGGAAAGGGAAAGAAGTTCTTTCTGAGGGATCAATTGAATGTTTTAAATGTGGTGTGAATGGTCATTATGGAAACACATGTCCTATGAAGAAGTTTCGTGAATGGGATCACCAAGATCGTACAAATATTCGTTTACCAATACCTAATTCCATTCCGAATGAGGATGAAGAAACTGACAATGACCAATCAAATTTATGGATTATTTCATAACATTTTTTTTCCTATTTTGAAATCTTAGGATATGATTCATGATTTTGTTTGTAGGAAAGAAGTATTTCAGAATAAGTTGGAAATTAATGGTTAATAGATCATGAAGAATGTTGAATGAGTAATAAGTCAACATATAAGGGCTTCAAGAGTTATGGTGAAATTATTAAGATTATAAAGTCTCTTTTGATGATGGGGTTACATTAGAAGACTTTTTATAGTATGTGTAACCCTGATGTTTGATATATGAAAATTTTATTCAAGTAATAGTTATTTGTTATTTTGTGGACATAGTTATAAAGAACCATTTGGGTTTATATGATCCTTACTTTTGAGGTAATTATGGGTTACTATATGTTATGATGGAAAGTTAAAGGCATGAGATAAAATTGAGGTTAAATTATGTTATGGTTATTTTTGATGATTTTATCTCTTTTTGGGGAATGATTTGAGAATTATATAGTTTGGAAAAAGGATAACATGCAGACCGTGTGACAACCCGTCGTGTCAGACAAAGCTATGGGAATCGAACCCACAACCAAAGTGTGACTGGTATTTATCGCCTACCACTGGACTACGTGAAGTCCCTGGTTAGTTTGACTAATTCTTTTTAGTTAGATGATTTTAGGAATCAAGAGTAAGTTTATTTTGGGTTATCTATGGAAATGATTAACCTATCATTGAGGATACGTGATTAGGTTAATTACTTTTCAATATGAGAATTTAAGAGCAACTGATATTATTTGGAGATAAAAGTTAATTTGTACCTTGTAAGACTATGCGATTAAAACCTTCGAATATTTGGGTTTCAATCACAGTTTGGTTTATTTTGAAGAATTTTATGGACAATTGTTTATCGAATGGTCTTCGTTGAACATTTGGTTTTTTTGGACAAATTTTGGAGATTAAGAATAGATTTTCTTTTTATAAAGGATTATACTTTTGTGGATTATCTGATCTCATACTAACAATTTTGCTTTTGGATTTTTTCTAAAGACATGGGAAATATATAGTTCTCTTTTGTGGATTAGGTGATTCTCAAGAAGTTTATTATAGTACTCTTAATGCGAACAAGTCCTCCTAAATACTCGTCTTTTGGAGAAAATATGAGTTTGATTAAGGAATCTAGTAAAAGTTGAAAGTCTACGTGATAAGTAAGTATGTTTCATTATGATTTAGTTAAGCTCAAAAAATAAATTCCTCAATAAAGAGTAACTTAAAACAAAAAATGTTGTCTGTTAACTTTTTTTACTGGGGAATTGAATACCGTTTAACCCATCACAAGTTTGTGATTTTCTTATGGTTAACTTTCTCCTAGACATGTTTACTATCACTCTCCATCAGAACACGACCCTTTGTTTTTTCCTCCATGTCCATATTTTCATACTTGGAATCCTAGTATGGGTTAATTTGGGTGACCTTTGTACTTCTCTTTCTTTATTTTAAAGTGATTTTTTTACTGACTCTTGTTCCGATGTGGGATTTTCAATGAAGTTTCCAAGACCAATTTTAAAATTGCGAGGACGCAATTCCCAAAAAGGGGGGAAGGATGTAACACCCCAGGTAAATAAAGAATACGACATTTTCACATTTATCCATATTTGTGAATAAAATATTAATATAACTTTAAAGGGGACGTTATGCTCTATGGCGTACCCAATACACAACAATGAGTTTCTTGGGAATCTTACGTTTCACTCTAATAATAAAATAATATTATTTTAAATTGTAGTTAACGTCTAGCCGTTGTAATGGCGGGAATGAACAGAAATAACTACAAAATGATTATATATGTTTGTCAAATATTTTTACTTTTTACAATAAATATTAGAGGATTAAAAATGCGAATGAATCCAATTTTAGGCGTAAACATTCTAATATTCTTTAAAAGGTCGATTAACTGCCTTTTGATGACGAACCTCTTTTAAATCCACTTTTTGACAATTTTATGAGTTATATTTGAAAAAATAAAATTCTTCTTTAGAATCGGGACATCAAAATTTACTTTGTGTAAATTTTTGGTATTTTTCCGGTAATGTTCATTTTTTTAATGAATAGTGAAAACTGTTGTATTTTAATTCAAAACCTATTTTTAATATAATTTATTTATATGATTATATTATCTTTCGAATTGTTTTCAAAGTGAAATTAGAATATATTTTTACCATTTAATCCAATGGTGGTCATTGGAATTAATTTCATCTTGAAATTGGACTTAAACTAGTGTCAATCTTTTGATACTTATTGTTTAATAAAAACACGCTATTTGCTCTGACAGTGGGAATTAATTATTAAATTAATTAATGTAACTTATATATTTTGAATTTTTTAAAATAGACATCACTTTTGAATTTGGAATATCAAATATATCCTAGGGTGAATTTTTGGTAATTTTCTGAAAAACGTCAATTTTTGATGAATAGTGAAACCACTAAGTGGTAGTTAAAGAAACTGATTTTTCGTTTAAATGAAAATTTTCCACTTCTGTGATTTTAATTTAAAAAATCCGACATACATGGTTCTCATTAAGAAGTAAAATGTGGTTCAATGTGATTAAAATAATTTTTTGGTGAATAGTAACTTTTAAGTTTATTAATCGCGATTAAATGTAATTAGTGTAATTTAAGGTAAAAATAATGTTTTAATAATATGAAATGACCTAGACACATGTCCTACCCTAATTGGATGTGTCATGGCCAACCAAGACAATCCATGGGTCAACTTGGGGATCCCATGGATCCACTTTGGTAGTAAAATTACATTAATACCTTTTTATTTAATGTTAAAATTAAAATGTCACAAACATGTGTTGTTTTACTAAAACAATTTTTATATGGGTATATACAAGTCAGATATTTGACTATAAATATTAATTTTAAATATAAAATTATTTCTAACATCATAGTATTTATTTTATAATTTTTAGACATTAACAAAATTAAATTATTTATGACACCATGATGATGCAGTGATTACCTCATTATTTAACGATTTAAATAAAATGGAAAGATAATGTAAAATATAAGACCTAAACGTGTCCAAAACCTATTGGATGAGTGGATTTAGAACCCTTATCACCTTATCCTCGAAACACATCAATGTGGGACCTTTAAAATCCGAAGCTCATTCTAAAATAAAGTAACATTTCCTTACTTTCCAAGAGTGCCCCTCCTCTCCTCTTATAAAAGGCCCCCACCTCTACCTCCTTACCCACACCTCTCAAGCCTTTGGCTCGGCAAAACCCTGCCCATTTTGTCTCTCCACATCCCTCTATTACTCCTAGAAGCCTCACTTTGGGTAGCTGTCTTCCCAAGGAATCCTTTGAGCTCAAATCAAAAAGAGTTACCCGATTTAAAGGTAGTGACTTCTCTTGTGGTCTTTTGTTTTATTTTGCTTCTCCAACCCCCTAAACTCTTTTTATTATTTTTTTTTGTAAAAAATACAGTATCTTAAATATACGAGGATGTTGTTATAAGAATAATTCAAGCTACACTTACACACACCTACATCTAATGGTTAAAGAACATACTGTTTCTGTGGATGGCGAATTTCTGCCTCACGAAACGATGATTGTTCAACACTCATATAACACCTTAAAATGTGGCCATTAAGATGTCACTATATTTATATATGATATATAATATGTTTATGTTTTACTTAATCTTCTGTATTTTTATTTTGTGTCATACCTTTATGGTTTCCATTGTGGGTAAACACGATAATTTCATTTTAGGAAGTGTAGACTACCGCCCCCTCAAAGTGATTTGATTCGTTAATGCCATATGTGGGATGTATAAAGGATGGATTTAAAGTTATTATATATTATGTATGTTACATATAAATTATGAATATAATTCTGGATTTAAAATATACATACCTCTCATTTGGTTTTAATTCCATTAATATGACATAGAAATGAAAGTAGCGTTCATGCGTACGTACGGCTTACCGTCTCCATGAACGGTGCATTTCATTTATTACCTCTAAATGATCATGTAATATTATAAATACTTGTATATTATGGATATATATGATATATATGATATCCAAATCATGAATATCATTCTGGATATAATGAACCTTTGACCACACGAACAACATGTAATTGTAAGAAGTCCACTTTCGACTTAAGAACCAAATATCAACAAAACAAACATTATTAACTTAAATGATTACATAATGCTTATAACATTCCAATAAGTGATAAAAAAGGAATAATTAAATTGAAAAAGTTTCTTAATCAAGTGTAAATTAAATCAAGTTTATTATTCAGGACGTTAAATATCGATCGAGTCAAGTCGGACCCGAGGTAAGGGATCCTACCTCTATCCTTCTTTTTAAGCACTCTCTTTTATGTCATTTCCTTTAAGATAATAATTATTATGTTTGGGGATGTTCTTTTATATCCCTCTTAGTGTAATGTTTATGTTCATATGATTAGAGACTCTATTTTATCTCATCAATCCATTTTTTTTGGAAGTTTTAAGTGGCGATGTTAGGTTTCCGAGTTTTCGTAAGGTATTGTTCATCTCACTTTTAGTCCCGTGAGATTTATGCTACATTTTCCACCATTTCCTTTGAGTGGTTTTTGTAATTCCCATTATTATACTCTTTGTGTAATATAATTTCATTTATGGGTATTTACATATTCATTGTATGACCCTTCTTCAATGGGGTGTACGTTTCGAAAGTTACCCAAGTCGATAAGGGAACCTTTCACCCTCCTCTTTTTAAAAGAATTCTTTTGTTATGTCTTTTAATTCACATACTATTATCTTGGGATATGTTCTTATATATCCTTATTGATGTAAATTTTATGTCCAAGTGATGAGATACCCTTTTTATCTCTAATCAACTCATTTTCTGAATTTTGAAGTGACGCCGTTAGGCTGTCAAATTTCTGTAAGGGAACTTCTTAACCCACTTTCAATTATTTGGGTTAAACCTCTACTTCTTGATTTTATTATGCCAAGATTATGTGTGGAATATCTATGTTGTAGTTTCCACAAACCTTTGTGTGAATATACTATTTCTACACATAATCATCTCGTTGATAAATTCTTATGTCATTTAGACGAACTTGTATTGGAAATCATAACTCAATCTCATTTCATTGAGTTAGATATCTATGTCATTGGTTTTGTTTTTCCAAGATTATGTGTGAATGACCTCTGATTGTTTTACACTTAATATAAACTTATATTTTCTGTATTCATATTTGTCGCACATAATCATGTAATTGATTTATCCTTAATCTAAGGATACCGACTTTGTAAGGGACTTCGTCTCAATCTCCTTTCATTGAGGCATATTTCATTTTATACAAAACTATCTTTTATACGGTGTATAAACCACTTTGACTTTTACATTTATACAAAAGGATTCTTTTTCTATGAAGTGTTTTACTAAACGAAAAAAAGTAATGTTTCTTTTAATGTACGCGGTGACAACGCCCTTTTCCACCGCTGCGAGTATTATTTAGTCTTTGGCTTCCTCAACAAGCCGTAATGTTTTTTTAAAAAATTAAATAAATATCACATACTCTTTTATGTATTTTGGTATTGAAAATGGTTTTTATAATGTATTTTTTATGTCAATATATTTAAGTGATATATTGTGATCGAAGTGTGGAAATGTTTCCTTTCCATTATATTTGATTTATGTCTTATGATTTTATAATGGTACTTGGACATTTTATGGGTGGTTACGTGATAAACCATATGACGGGTGGTACCGTGAATACCAGGACAGGTGGTTACGTTATAACCTCCAATGCATTGGGTATGGAAGTCGGCCGTATGGCTATTCCATTAAGTATGTGTGTAAGTCGACCGTATGGTTATTCCATTTAAGTATGTTTATGTCCCAAGTTACCTTTATATGTTATGTGTTCTTTATATGGGTTTTATGGTAATCTTTTGGTTACAAAATGGTAAGTAATGATATTTTATTCAGTGAGGAGTTGTTACTACTTCCTATAGGTGAAAGGTATTACTTTGATTAAGTATACATGGTTTACTTGTTGCTTTGAAAAACTAACAGTTTTCATTCTTTGTGTATCCCTTGATGAGCTATTTATGCTCACCCCAAGTTTTTTTGAAATGTTTTTCACAGGACTTAATGTGGAATAGGGTCAAGGATGGGATCAAGGGAAAGTCATGCTATCTAATACATGGAACAAGACATGTTCCTTTTTAAGAGTTTTTATTTTATGGAAATTTAGTAGAAGTGACTACTTTGTAATCTTTTGTGATGTAATAGTTATGTCCTAATTCTCTAAAACTCTAAACCTGAAAAGATCCTCAATGTGAATTACTCATTTAATTCAATATTAAGTAAGGTTTAATGTTGGGGCCTTATAAATAAAATACATTCTAACCTTAATGTTCCACACACCCATCCTGTGTGTGCCTATCATGATGCATGTCACCTATATCCCTAAGTGACTAAAATGATGCATGAATGTACAACCACATTACATTCCAACCACAAGAAAAATATCATAAAATTGTCACATCACACAAAAAACGCATCACCCAATGGTGAAATATCATCAAATGTAACAATTCACAACAAGAGCAACAATTCCCACCTAGGGAACATGGGTTTTACCTCATACATTGGTTAGCAACTCCCAAGTACGAGCTCATTTCCAAGACCTGACACAACCTAATCTCTTGTCTACCATCCCCAAATAATAATACCATAGAAAATAACCAATTTTATACCACTTTGTAATGTCCATGTTCTGGATCCATTAAACTGGTGCCCCGAACCGAGTTATCACATAACCTCAAGCACACCACCCCATATGCCAGAGGTTGCTGACTAGCAGCGAGGGTCTAATAAGTCACATTGGGAGACTATTACCTCTTTACCTAAGTAATCCATAATAGATAACAAATTAAATAGTGGAAAAATTATGCAATAACCAATGGACATTCATAATCAAACATCTCCAAGAACTGGGTACAAACCAAAAACCAAAAATAAATATGGAATACCATGGTAACCGTGCCAAAGGTGAAAGAAAAATGAAAATAAAGAAAACTAATTGAATCCACAAAATAGTTCTGACTCCAAGTCCAGAACCTCTTCTATGCACCCCCCAAGCCCGACTCAACTCCCTAGCATATGACCTTTACCCTTGTTTAGACCTACAAGCATGAAATATGCTTGGGTGCCCAACGGAACTTGAGAAGGGTGTGATTACAACTCCGTTGGCCACCACCAATGGTGTCTATAAAATATTTAGTCTAATAGATAGTTCATGGAAGGATTAAATATATAACAAGGCAAGAAAAAGGAAACTTAAGTGAAATTAGTTAACAATATTCACTTTAACCATTTTTGTTATCATTACCATTTTCATCACTTAATCCCTCTTCATTTCTAATTTCATTTTCATCACATGTTCCATGGGTTAAGAATTTACATCATTTACACATGGGTTTAAATCAATAACAACTATGCACAAGGGAAAATTTAAGTCCCTATCTCACTAGGGAAAACGCATCATAACAAAAATTTCACACTCAACTTGAAGCCTCGGTCCAGGTGGTTTCATCAAATGAAATTGTTAGGGTAATAGAGTTATGTCCCATTACCTAACATGTGCATTAACGGGTGGACTTTAGTGGCCCAGTCTAACTTGACCTGTGAGCGTAGAACCTCAAGTCAATACCTCACACTACCAAACCTTGTGCACATTCTTATTTATCCAATCACCACACACATACCATATCACAAACCATACTCAAATAATACACATAACAACCACACTCCATAACAATCACACTTCATAATAATCAACATGGGAATTAATATTATTCCAAAACCCATTAACACGGTTACCATTTACATTAAATATTCCATTTATCCCAATTACAATTCTCATGCCCCAATCCATTAGGCATATTTAATAATTACTTTTCTATTAAACCATTTAACGTATCCATAAATTCCCTTATGAAAACCCAGTTAACATATTCATCAATCCACAATCCATAGCCAATTTAACATATTCAAGATTTCATATGAACTTAACCCCTTGGTCATTTTGAAATATTTCATAATCCACTTGATCCATCCTTACTTTAACCTAATTAACCGATTTTCATACCATTACCAAACAACCCCTTATACCATTATCAAAACCTAGTCACAACTATCAATATTCCATTTTAAAATCAACCAAACATATTAAAATGTTCATAATGGGATCTACATTATCACATGTCAAATATACACTTAACTATACCAATTTTTAGGTTTGGAAATGTTGGTGCACCCCATGGGTGGCCCTAAATCATTCTACTCATCCTCCATACATCCCTCAGAAATCATGAGGGGTTCAATTCATAATTTAGATACCCATTTTAACAATTCTCACCAAAGTCACCAAAAAACTCACAAGAGATAACCAAGAATGAAACCAAACATACAAAAATTAACTCAAAAACTATAAAATATAACTTGTAGACCACCTACCATGAATCCGACAATGAACACACTTCTAATCATCGACTTGGATCTGGATTCAAACACCATTTGAATCCCAAACCAATATTCCACTGTAAAAAGAGGTTTTTATGGCTTCAGAAGGAGATGATAGAAACTCCAAACCCTGATCTAGAAAAGATAAGAAAGGAGAGCATTAGACATACCTGGAGCTTCAATTCATAACTGATGGTGCTCTAAATGGCCAATAATCAAAGGAGATCCACCCTTGGGAAACTTGGGTCAATTTGGTTCATCCCTAAGGATAAGAGAGGAATAAATGAGAGATAAATCAACTATGGATATAAAAATCATGATGGGGGCTAGAAATTACCACTTTTTAATGGGCCGCACGGTTTAGCCACACAGTTTTCAAACCGTGCACTAAAGGCACGCCCGCCTCTATCCAAGGGAATCCAAGTTGTACGATTACTTGGGAATTTCACATGGTTTGATAAACTATGTACCAATCGTGTGGAATACCTCTTTATAGGGTTACATGGTTTGTCTAGGGAGGAAATATGGTTTGACAAACCATGTGCCAACCATTCGAAATGGTTTTGTTCTTACTCACATGGTTTAGCCCCCCCCCCCCCCCTTGCATGGTTTAATTAATTGTGTGTCAATCATGAGCCTTGCATAGGTTGGCCTGGTTTTTCCTTAATTTCTTATCTCGGACACCCAAAACACCCCCCAAGGCCCCTCATGCTCTTTTTAATCATTTAATTAGTTAACTTTAAGGGATTAAAACTAAAATTTAAACGAGATGTACCTCCACAAATTTTGGGATATTACACCATTTTTAGTATATATAATGATATAAATTTATATAATAATGTAAATTTATATAATGGTATAAATATATTTATAATTATAAAACTATAATAGATATATTTAAATATTTAATATATTTAGTATAATTATATTTATATGTATTTATTAAATATATATATATATATATATATATATATATAATTATATAAACATATATAATGAAATACTTATATTTATAATTATAAATAAATAATTATAAATACATTTACAAATATATTTATATATAAATGTATATTTAATATATTTATAAAATTATATATTTATAATTATAAATTAATATGTATAATTATAAATAATTAATTATATTTTTAAATAATTTTATAATTATGATAAATAAATTTAATATATTTATATTTATATTTATATATATTTAATAAATATATATATAATTATATAAATATTTTTAATGATATAAATACATTTATAATTATATATAAATATATATCAGTTCTAAAAAAGTATAAATTAAGAGGTCTTTTATCAGCACTTATTATTTTAGTGTTAAAAAACCCTCTTTATCAGTTCTTTTTTATAAGAGCTGATAAAACCCTCCTCGATCTTTTAAAAGGAACCCTAATTGAACCAATTTTCGTCACACTTATCAAGCTCTAGTGGAAGTCCAATGGTGCCACTGCTCCCCCTCAACCTTCTCTTGGATGAATCAAGACTCAAATATAAGGTATGTTGTTTTTATCCTCCTCTCTCATTTCTTACTTGTTCAGGCTCAACAGTGTGCGATAGTGCAATGTTATCTTGGCTCAGTTGTCTCATGGTTCCAAGTTTAGGGTATCTACTCCTTCTCCTTCATTTTATCCTCCATGCATGTTCTTATTTCTCCTCCATCACTACTTCATGCTATTATACAAACCCTAGTTTGTTTTAGGTTCTAAATTTTCAATGTATCAATCCATAGGGTGTTTAGGTTCTATTTAATAGCATAGTATCATATTTTTTAGGGACTTTCTTCATTTTTGTATGTTCCTTATAAGCGATTCCATGTTTCCCCATTTTTCATAATATACCTTGGAAGATAAAATTTTGTTATCAAAGCTTTCTTTTAGGATTATGTGTATTTTTTTATTCAAGCTAGTGTTAGATAGAAACTTATAGGATTACAAATTTTTTGTTTTGTTTAAAAAGGAAAGTTTTCTTATTCTATAATTAAATGAAATTTAAATTTGGTGGTATGTTTTTTATATATCTGATTAAATAATTGAAGAGCTTCCTTTAGAGATTTTGATTATTTGAAATGGTTTTAGTGTACTATGTGATTTATTAAAATGTTTTTTAAGGTTGACGTGTGATTTAATTTTACATCTTGGTTACATAAAAATCATATAGATTTTCTTTGATGAGTTTCCCTCTCTATTTAACTATAATTTATGGATTTGACCATTAATGTTATTTTTTATGATGCTTTATACTAGTTTTAATTTAATGAAACATCATATGGTTTTAAATTTTATTTTGGAAATCAAATTCAAATTTAAAATGGTGTTAAATAAAAGTGGATTTTAAATGTTTATTCCTAATAAATGTTCCAAAGGCTCATTTAGTACTTTAAAAATAGAGTTATGAATTATATCATTTTAAGAAAAATTAAACTGGTCATTATCAAAAAGTTCTATTTGTATTTACAATAGAGGCTAGTTTGTAACCTTTATTAAATTACTCCTATTTCATTAAACCATTTGTACCCTGATTCTAATACCATGAGTTTTGTTCATTAGTAAATTATGTATTGATGTGGTTAATGGAATTACATAGTTATATATATATAAGGTATTGTAATAAAGGGTGTTTTGGGATATAAGATAGGGTTATATTAATTGTAATTGTAACCTCAATTCTCATCGACTACTTCATGGTAATCCTAGGAATTTTAGTGTGAGATTAGGAAAGGGTTGTTATTTAGTCATTATTAGAGTGTATAGAGCCCCTTTGGTAAGGTATAATACATTTTGGTTGGAGTTTGTATGGATCATGGTTTTATTTAGGGATGTTTTTGAGAATAGATGATTTATAATCAGGAAATATATCCTGAAAAGTCTATGGAAATGGTTTTGGGTATACCCTAAAGTGTTTTTTATGTATTTGAATTAATTTAAGTGTGTTGAATTTATGATTTTTCTATTAAAGATACTCCATGAAAGGAGACTAAAATTATGGATAATGATGTCTCATATGAACAATCTGGTCATGAGGACATTGTTTAAGAGGAAGTTAATTGTGAGCTAGGGAAAGAAGAAATCACTAATAGAAGTAAAGGGAAATCCATAGTAATGGGTGAATAGTTATTTCAGTTGGTCACCCCTAGGTAGCCTAGGGATACTGCATCCAGGACGATATAGGATGATCCTCCATCCACCTTGTAGGATGGTCTTGAAAATATAGTGGGTGAACTTTCTACTAGTGGTACATTGGAAGGGAAGGCAAAAAATAAGGGTGTCACTTCCCTCAGAATCTCTAGTGACAATATTAATAGATTTAATTTGATTGAAATTTTAAATAGGTTGAATAGAAAGGAAGTATTCTGTGAGAAATTTGGAAACATTCATGGACCTTTTCTAAATAAATCAAAACTCACAGACATTTAGAATGCTAAGGAAATTGACATATCAAAACAATATAGATATGGTGTGAAAACTGAGCTCACTGGAGGCACTGAGCCTCATAACAAGTAGGATGTATCATCGGGCATGGATGACCAGGATGGAGTATAGATGGATATCAATAACTGAAATAGAGTAAGAAATTTTAGGGTCTGAGGTGTCTCTTGAGAAAGGGAAAGTGGACTTAATATAAGGTGATTGTTGAATGACCCTTTGATTTTGGTGGCATTTTGGGTTCCACCTTTCTTCATTGAAACCCCTCTTTCTCTTCACTTGTGTGATTTATTTTTACTAATAAATTTTCTAGGACCATGTATTTAATCCATGTTTCACACCATTTGGGTTATATTTATATTTTGCATGTATATATCAAAATTTTATGATTATAATGTATAATATTTTTAAAAAATTTACTTTTTAGTATAAAGGATACTAAAATTATTTATTAAATGATTCTTAGTATGCAATTAAATGTTTTAAAGAAAGAGTTGAAATAAAAAAATATATGTTCAATAATTACATGACCTTGTATTTTATGAGGAAATATATTTTTTCACAAATTTATAAATCCAAGTCACAATTAAATGTAAAGAAAGAACAATAATTTCCAAGGGAAGTATTCCATCCGACAATAAATAAATATTTTTTCAACATATTTATTAGTGATGATTAGATTAATATATGTTTATAAGTGATTCATTTTAGTATGAAATCCGTTTTATTAACATTATTAATTAGATATTTTATATTTATACATGAAATAATGATTTTAAAGCCCTTGATTTATGATGTAAAGTGTATCAAAACATGGTAAATGGGAATAAATGAGAGAGGAGACATTTATGATTGAAGTAGATTAAAATAATTGGTAATATTTCATAATTAAAGGAAATAAGGAGTAGGTCAAATGTACTATATGATTTCAACTGCTTTATACATTTTTTGGATTTTCAAATTAATCTTGCATGACATTTTTTCATTAATAAGTGATAGTCATCTGAACTTTACCAATCCTTTAAAGATTTACTTAGATTTTTGATGAAAAAACACCTGACCCACCATATACTAATTTAAGAAACTAATATGCATCAACTCCTACCACTTTTTGTATTCCCACCTAGAAAGGTTACTTAAATTATCCAAGAATTTCCACATTTTTGTCCCACACAACATCAAGTCAATAACGTGTACCAAAAGCAACATGTTTACCACATGTTTTCTTTTTCCATGTTTAAATTGTTATTAATCAACACAAATTAGTTTTGAAGAGTTAGATGATTATTTGATTTATCATGATATGATAAGCACTTCTGAAATTTATTCCTCAGACAAAGTCCTTTTAATTTTCATGGAGAAATTGAAGGCTTTCTTTGAATGTTGAAACTACAATGATAGTATCAGTATTAGTGTGTGTAATACCATCCAGCTGATCCTTCTTATGGTCACACCAATCAAGGATCCCCTTATAAAGATCAGTCTACCATTGATTCCTTTTTCATATTTGGAAAGAAAACTAAGAAATGTTTTCTGGTGCTTCACCAACTCCCATCCCAAGAACATTTATATTTAAGGATAAAATTTTCATCCCCATCAGCTTCATATCTCGAATAGTTATTATTACATTTTTTTACTTGAGACTTATCCTTTGTCTCTTCCAGACACAAACCTATGTTTCGTGAACTTCTCTAAGCAGTAGTCATCCCATACTAGGTATCGGTGATCATTTTGGATGAATTCAGAGGAAAAGCCTACCACCAGTTGAGTAGTTATTTTCTTAAATTCAATTACCCTTTTCATTCAAAGTATACCGAAATTATTTGAAATAAAAAAATGTTGGGTTTCCCTTATTATAATTATCTGCTACTTTCTCCTTTGATTATAAATATCTTATGTTTATTTTTTTATTTATTGTTTTATGGACCTCACATGATGGATATGAATTGAAAATGGATGCATGATAATCATATAAAAAAGAGTATGAATATAGAGTTAAAGAGTTCATCAATTTTGTAACATAGCATTAATATGACCCTTATCAAATCATTTTTCCATATTTACATTGTTTTTATTCAATAAAAATTAGCCTTGAAGAGTTTTAAGGACATTTGATTTGTCACAAAATATATTAGAACTACAAGTGTTAGACTAAACATGGGAAAAATTGAATGTGCACACCGATTAGTATGATATTGTGGTTTATGGATCATTTGATATGAATACCAGTGTAAATGATGATGGAGATAATATAGAAGAAATGAAAATGGAAATTAAAGATGGACTTCATGATTATCCAAAGTTGTTTGAGAAGTTAAATAGTTGTTCTAAGAGACCATTATATACCATTTTTACTAAATACACAACATTGCCATCTATATTGAAATTAAATAATTTTTAAGTAGGTAGAAAATAGATCTATACCAGCTTTACAGAACTATTGGGTCCTTGGAATGATATGATACCAGAATAAACTAAACTTCCTTGTTGAACATAAGATACAAAATTAATTCTATGTTCAATGGGAATGATCACTAAAAAAATACATGATTGTCCAAATTATTGTATATTGTTTTTAAAGGACCATTAATTGCTCATAAAATTCCTTAAGTGTGGTGTCAATCGTTACAAGAAATGTGACTCAACACTTTCAAAAATTTTATGGTACTTTCCTATCATTCTATGATTTAGAAGTCTATATGTATTGCAAGAAACCATGAGACAATTGAAATGGCATAAAAATACAATAATTAAAGAGGGTAGACTACATCATCTAGATTATTCTCCTCACTAAAATAAAATTGATTATGAGTATCATAAATCTATAAATGATCCAAGAGAACTTTGTATTATGTTATCTATAGATGGAATAAATTCTTTTGGTGTATAGATTAGTACTCATTGTACATGGATATTCATGTTGGTAAATTATAACTTACTTCTATTGTTATGTAATAAGCACAAATAAATTATATTGTCTCTGTTTATATCTGGAACAAAACAACCTAGCAATGATATTGATGTCTATTTGCATCCATTGATTGAAGAACTAAAATTTATGTGGGATGCATGTGCTACAATGTATGATGCTCATAGAATTGAAGAATTCAAATTTAGGGCCATGTTGTATGGGATGATAAATGACTAACCTAATTATGGAAATTTTTCAGGATATAGCATTAAAGGAATGTTATGGTGCCCTATTTGTAAATAATGAACACACTCAGTTTGTTTGAAACATTCCCCAAAACTATTTTTTAAAAAATTGGAAATTTTTACCTTGATGACATGAATACCGATCCTAGATTATAGTATTTTATGGGATTATTAAACATGGTACAACACCATCTCTACTAAAATTTGATCAATTATTCAATAAATTAAAAGATATTGACACTATTTTTAGTAATCCATTTTTGAAAAACCTTAAGAAATCAGGTTGGAAAAGGAGAATAATTTTCATTAACTTTCCATACTAGAATTATTTTTATATCATACATTTTATTGATATCATGAATGTAGAAAAAAAATATTTTATAGTGTTAATGGAACATTACTTAATGTTTCTGGAAAAACAAAAGATGGAATCAAGGATATGTTGGACATGATTGACATGGTGATGTGGGAAGAGTTAGAACCTGTGAGGGTAAAGTGTGTAATTTTATTCCTCCATCATCTTACACTCTATACAGATAAGAAAAATTACAATTTTCCATTTTCCTTAATGGTGTAAAATTTCCAGATGGGTATTCATCAAATATCAAGAATGTTTAATATATAATTTTAATTTTTGGGGACTAAAATCACATGAATGTCATGTTTTGATGCAAGATTTGATGTATTTCAATTTATGTTGCATTCTTCCTAAAAATTTATGACTTACATTTACCAAACTTTGACTATTTTTCAAATCCATATGCAGTGAAGTTATAGACCCAGTGAAGTTTCCAATCATGAATAAGGAGGTTGTAGATATATTATGTGAATTAGATATGTTCTTCCCACCATCATAGTTTGATATAATGGTCCACATGATGGTTCAATAAGTTATGTTGGTTCAACTATGTGGTCCTATCCATTATATATGGATGTACCCCATTGAATGGTATATAAAGATTTTTAAAGGGTACATCAAGAATCGAAGTCGGATTGAAGGTTGTATTGCATAAAAATATATTATTGAAGAATCTATTGAATTATATACTGATTTTCTATCATATGTTGGTAGCATCATTCTCCCAAAGTCTCATTATAGTGGATTCCCTATGGGTGAAGGGTTTTCTCGTATATATGTTTTTAAAATTACCATCACAGAGCAGGAGCAATCTCACCTTTACATTTTACATAATAGTGAAGATTTTGATCTATATGTTAAAGCCCATAAAGAAATTATTATATATTTAAATCCATCAAGGGATAAAGTATGGATATCAAATACATATAATCAACAATTTATAGGATGGTTTTGAGATCATATTTATAAGAATTTATCTAAAAATTTGAATTTAATTATCGAACAACTTTGATGGATAGCCAGGGGACAAAATGAATATTTTATTTCTTATACTAGTTTTGTAATAAATGGTTATACATTATAAATAAAAGAACATGATAACCATAGTACGATGAAAAAAAAAGTGGAGTTATGCTTGTGTTGGAAGTTATGCACATATCTAGTTCCAAAGATAGAAATATAATTTATGAAAATATGTCATATTTTAGTATTATCTAATAGATATATGAGTTAGATTATACAACATTTCAAGTGCCTATTTTTCATTGAAAATGGGTTGAAAATAGAAGTGTAGTGAAAGTTAAGGAAATGGGTTCATAAATGTGAATTTCAGTGTGGAAGGGGAAAATGATGAGTTGTTCATGATGAATATTTTATTTCTTATACTAGTTTTGATGAACAAAATTTAGATAATGAGAACCCTTCTGTATAAAATAAATAATGAAGGAACTAAAGTTATAGAAAACTTAATGCCTAGGAACAGGAATTACAAAAACTGAGGAAAAACAGTGCTATCTAAAGAGAGATGAGCTTCTGAATTCTCAAGTAGATGAGCTTCTGAATCCTCCTTGGAGTACAAGGACGTCGTAGCAACTTGGAATAGACAGCAAGCCACTGGGAATTGACAGTGGGATTTATCCATGGCAGGGTGCTGGAAGGAATGAATCTCTAACCTTCTCTGCACACATATCACTTTATTTTAGCATTGAATTGTAGCTTTCTCATCTCTTCAATAAAATTTTTAAAACAATTACTCCTGAAAGTAAAGAACATTAGTATTGTTTTCTATGGGAAACACTAAAACAAATCTTATACTTCCGCTCCTAAATATGAAACATCCAATCCTAGTTCTTCAAATTTGAATCCTTAAGTCCCTTAAATGGTTCTAGTGATTAATTTGATTACATGGGATATGAGAGTAATCCCTCTCCCCTACCCTCATCCTCCCCTCCCCTCCCCTCCCCTCCCCTCCCCTCCCCTCCCCTCCAACCTGCCCAGCCCCTCCCCCCTGCCCTCATCCTCCCCTCCCCTCCCCTCCCCTCCCCTCCAACCTACCTAGCCCCCTCCCCCCTTCCCTAATCCTCCCCTCCCCTCCCCTCCCCTCCCCCTGCCCAACCTCTTCCCCCAGAAGCCCCCTCCCCCTACCCTCATCCTCCCCTTCCCTCCCTTCCCCTCCCCTCCAACCTCCCCAGCCCCTCCCCTCCCCTCCCCTTCCCACTAACCAAAAGATGAATGTGTAAACCATAAACTACATTGAAATCAATGTAAAAACAGGAAACCGGATGTTTGTTTCATATTCTAATAGTATTAATCGATCTTCAACAGCTGTGTGAGGTGCTGTACAGTTTTTGTACAGCCCATAAAAGATGAAAAAACTGTTATTAAGTAGAAAATTAAATAAAGGAAATAAAATTAAATGAACGGGAGAAGAATATTTGGGTTTATAACCCCAAACAGGTGGTGTAGTTAACCTTTCAGTAGCTAGATAGTTCCTACAGGTCAACCCCAGTCCATTAGTGGGTGTGGTCTTTAGAGTAGGAACCACCACATCTGAGTATGCACCCCCTTCACATGAACTGAAATAATGAGAAACTGAAAAATATTAGTTCAAAACACAAATATATCCTATAATATATTTACACATGATCAAATCAGAACTCAAGAAAATAAACACATTAGTGTGTCTTCCAAAATGTAGTTCTTATTTTATATATTAACAATGAATTTTTCATGGGATTGATTAAGTTTGGCATACTAAAATCATGTCATACAAGAGGATGTCAATGAATTGATAGTAAGACGGTGACATGCATGTGGGTGGAGGGGGGGTACAGAACACATGTTTTGTTATATTTAAATATGTTCTTCAATAATACAAAATCAGTAATGGAGTGCACCAAAAAAAGAGATATTTACCTATATAGTCTCCCAAAGGTCCAACCTGCCCAGCCCCTCCCCCCTGCCCTCATCCTCTCCTCCCCTCCCCTCCCCTCCCCTCTCCTCCAACCTGCCCAGCCCCCTGCCCTCATCCTCCCCTCCCCTCCCCTCTCCTCCCCCCTGCCCAACCTCTTCCCCCAGCAGCCCCCTCCCCCCTCCTCTCATCCTCCCCTTCCCTCCCTTCCCATCCCCTCCAACCTCCCCAACCCCACCCCTCCCCTCCCCTGCCCACTAACCAAAACAGGAATGTGTAAACCATAAACTACATTGAAATCAAAGTAAAAACAGGAACCTGGATGTTTGTTTCAGCTTTTAACAGTATGAATTGATCTTCAACAGCTGCGTGAGGTGTTGTCCAGTTTTTTCCCAGCCTATAAAAGAGGAAAAAACTGTTATTAAGTAGAAAATTAATTAAAGGAAATAAAATTAAATGAAAGGGAGAAGAATTTTTGGGTTTATAACCCCAAAAGGTGTTGTATTTAACCTGTCAGCAGCTGGACAATTCCTGCAGGTCAACCCCAGTCCATTAGTGGGTGTGGTCTTCAGAGTTGGAACCACCACATCCAGGTATGTACCCCCTTCACATGCACTGAAATAATGATAAACAGGAAAATATTATTTCAAAACACAAATATATCCTATAATAGAATTGCACATGATCAAATCAAAACCCAAGAAAATAAACACATTAGTGTGTCTTCCTAAATGTAGTTCTTATTTTACATATTAATAATGAATTTCTCATGGGATTGATTAAATTTGGACTACTAAAATCATTCCATACAAGAGGATGTCAATGTATTGATATTAAGATGGTGACATGCATGTGGGTGAGGGGGGTACAGAACACATATTCTTTTATCTTTAAATATGTTCTTCAATAATACAAAATTAGTAATGGAGTGCACCAAAAAAGGAGATATTTACCTATATAGTCTCTCAAAGGTCCATTGTAGAGATGAGTAAATAAAATCTTGGATAACAGTGACATAAAACCTACACATTTAATGACTTTTAGAGATACCTGCACATTAAATCGGAAATGACATGCATACACTATAAAGAGGTAGGTGTAAACCATCAAATACATTGAAAACAAACTAAAAAAAACCTGGAAGTCTGTTTCTGCTTCAAACAACTAAATGATTCGATCTTCAACAGGTGCGTGAGGTGTTGTCCAGTTGTTTTCCTGACCAGAAAATAGAAGAAAAAAATGTTATTAAATAGTAAAATAACACCTTATGCATGTCATTAATACTCTAGGTGATCATATCTGTCAAGGCATTGTCTGAACTCAGACATGCAGTGTTAAAAAAAGATTCAATTTGATAGACTAAGGAATTAGATATGGTCCCCTCAATAGTAAAGATCACAGTTTCAATATACTACAATTTTATGAAAAATTACCTGCATTTATTTGAAATTCCTATTGATGTATTCACATGTACAGAGAAAAAAATTAGAAAATAATCAAATAAAACTATAATCATTTAATAATTAATAGAATGTTAAATGTCCTAAATGAGTAACTTCCAGCATGAAACCCATCCAACAATATGAAAAACGTCAAATATAACAAAACTTCCCGCATTAAATGACATCCAGCATGAAAAACCCAAGCTAATCAATCTGCAAAAAAATGTCCAGCATCAAAAACCTCCAGCATGAGTAACGTCCAGCTTAATAGAAAACATATAGAAAGAAAAACTGATACCAAAACGTCCACCATGAAAACCATCCAGGATGACAAGAAAATCGTCCATCATGAAAAACGTCCTGCATAAAAAACTTCCAGCATGAAAAACTGACAATCAACTTGCTAAAAACCCATAAAAAAATTTCCACCATGAGAAATCCCAAAAACAACAATCTGCAGATACAAAAACATTCAACAGGTATAATCTGAAAATACAGAATATACGTACATGAATTAATAGTAATGACTTTTCCTACAGTAATTCATTTGTGTGGAATTGGTATTGGCCTAGATAATACCCAAGAAAATTCATAATTGGTGTATAAAGTAAATTTGATATGTAAATCTTATAAAAACCCATAAAACTGAGCAATATACATGTTCTAATAAGGTAATTTTATAATGTTCAGACTCCATAACAGTATTTAATGGACACAATATTTTAGAAAAAAGGAATGAAAACCAATTAAATAGCTAAAGTATTATTAGCACGACATTGCATCTGAACATCTTAGTCCGATTTCCCAGTTTTCTTGTTCAAATTACCCTTTGTTCTCCTCTCTAGTTGACTAAAATAACATGCTATACTAAATTTCACTCCACAATAATCATTGTTTCCTCCATCTTGGTATGTGCCTCTAGATTAAGCTGACTATTAGTCCTCTAGTGATACCATTATTACATTAGTGTATATTTATGGACATTTTGTTGTCTATTCACAATTATCGTCCCCAAAATCAAATCCAACACTGGAAAACATACATTAAAACTATCATCACAAACCCCATATCTCAATAAAACTGAAACTATCATTCATACAGTTATCACCTTCCCAATAAAACTAATAATATCATACGTTCATACTTTTAGCACCTTCCTCTCAAAATTGAACCATAATTTGAAGAATGATGAGGAAGAGTTTTAAAAAAATTAACTGGGAATGAGAGTGGGGAAAAAAACATAGTTCTTGCCCCTCACCATCCCTCCTGTGTTGGAGAAAAAAACCTAAGGGAATGAGACTGGAAATAGGGACAATGTGATGGGTTTTGCCTCCCCAAACCGGGCATTATGGCTTAATGGGTCAGCATACCTTTTAAAGGGTGACCCATGAAGATTTGTTTCAAAATAGATTTCTATGTGCCACTATCCTCCTATAATCTGAAAATATAGAATATAAATGCATGAATTAATAGTAATTACTTTTCCTACAATAAAAATGTATTATGTTACCTTACGTGATTCAGAGGCATTGTGAAAAAAGAACACAATACATACATCTTATTTCAATGAAAACCAATTTATAGGTAATTGGGAAAAATGTACCTGTAGATTTCAAAAAACTATCCATTTTTTAGTAAATATAGATGCACTTCATGTAGAATAATAACCAGTTGACAGTGGTGTTTTTTCCATTCTAAAAATATATCAATAAACATATTAAATTGAATAGTAAAAACATATCAAATTCTAATAGATAGTTTCTTCAATTGGTTAACAAAGATAACGACCCTGTTTATTTATTAGAATACATTCAATGAAAAAATAGAGAGTTCATTATTAGGAAAATAATATTAAATAATGAAGCATGAAAAGGACATTGTATCATTATAAATAATTGTCAAATATTAAATAGTTTCTTTTATGAATGCCTGAGTCCAGACTGCAGTGTAAACCATGGAATATGAATATAGCTAATCCCTCTAATACTGAAATATGAAATCGTAATGGTAATTGTAGTCATAATTAAAAGGCATAGATGAATATTGATAATTAATTTTCCTATTTATATTAGTCTTAATGAAGAAAAACTAATTCATTTTAATTTTAAATTCATGATAATAAATATAAAAATGAAACAGAACTTTCAGCATGCATGAAAACCTGAACTGAGCCTTCAAAGCAGCTCAAGAGTGTTGTGTTGTTGGTTTTAAAGTTTGCATGAATAGAGACATGTAATGGGGAAGTAGACGGGCTTCCAGATTTGTGAAGATTCAACAACCTATAAGATATTCTGTAAACTTAAGTCCAATTTGAATGCAGGTTCACCAGCATGTCGCTTCAAAGAAAATCATTGACATGCTATGTAGAACAATATAGAGAAGTCAGTTAGTACAATAAAAATGTAGGGTTACCTACTACATTGAAAACAAAATGTAATTTCATTGTAGTAAATGTAATGAAACTATTTTTTTACTGTTACTAAGAATTAAATATTCTATTAAAAAGCAGAAAGTATATATGAAACAGAATGGTAATATATTGTCAACATAGAGAAATTAAATACATGAAGTATCATTAAGATCAAATAAGGAAATGTAATACAAACAGTGAAACATTAAAATTGAAACAACAGTTGCATCAAAGATGATTTTTAATTGAACACATGAAAATAAAAACAAATTGTTTGGACAGATGGTTTATTTAGCAAAAATATGGGTGAAAAATATTACAGTAACTGGATACTTTGATAGCAGATAGTGTCCCCTTGGAGTCGAAACAAATTCAGAAAATTGTGCTAGTAAAAACCTTGAAGAAGTGGGTTCATATGGCACTGCAGTGGACAAGTAGTGGTGGTTGTTGGTTGATAGTAATCTGATACCTACACAGGTTACTAAAGTTGAGTAAATAGTGGTAAATACATAACATGTACATGATTTACTCATTAGAGAGGGTGTACTTGTGCCTTATACATGTTCATACACCTTTTGTGTATATTTAATAAAAGTAAAGTTTACATTGGAAGTAAAAAATATAAATGGTAATTATAAAATAACAAAATCAGTAATTTTTTTAAAATACCTTGCAATTAGATCACCAAATTTTATTCAAGTTTTTCGGTTTTCTTGTTGAAGTTTTCCTTTAAATGGATATGCAGTTCATGGATTATTGTTGCCTTAGAGTCTTGAGATGTAATAGTTCTTTGGACCACATATTCAGCATCAAACTCAGTCATTAGATTTTTCTACATGAAAAATTGACTTCAGTCAATAATTTGAAAAAATTACTGAGATCTTTTAGTGTAAAAACATTTGATGTTTATGAAATGGAAAATTATATGATAAAATGAAGTCAGTATTAATCATGCTAGGTAAATCGAAATGAAAAAATTATGCAATGTCAACTCCAATGATGTAATGAAAATAAAATAGAATGAAGAAAAAAAAACATATACCTGAGTTGTTTAAGCTACCATCTTAGCTTGGGTAAGAGATCCCTGGGGAACTCTTGAGTTTTTGTCTCCAATTTCTTCTCTTCTACTCATCCATGCTTGTGTTTCTTCTCTATTTTTAATATCTGGTTAAATATATTAAGGTTTTCTTCTATGTTATCTTCATCATATTCCCACCTACATTGGTCTCCAAGAAACAGTACACTAGGTGAAAAAGAAAATGACTTGAGCTTTGAGCATCATTACAATGGGTGCACTCGTTTAATTTAAGCCGCATACAATTTTCATTTCCATAAAAACTCTAATAAACTTGTGAAGTAATTAAAAATTGATGATATTAATTTGAAAATATATCTAGGCATGAAATATAACCTTGGATGATTGATGTATGTATGTCAATAATCTGCATTAAACTGAGTAATCAGGAACCATGCATGGCACAATAGTAATCAAATTGCATGATAATAAAACATCACAATTTATACATGCTGCAAGGTAAAAGGGAATGTTTTATTCTTCATAACAAAACCTAGAAAGAAGCTTCCCACCTTTATCTTTGTCTGTTCAATGGAAACAAATCAACTTCTGGTGTTTAAAAAGGTAAGAATTTATGTGGATATTCTGGGAATGGGAGAGATGTGTAATGAAAATTATTATAAATAGAATCCACAAGAGGATGAAATGATATACAAACTGAATCAAGGGTGGAGAAGAGTTAGACTATTTTGTTTCATAAATAAACATGGAAACAATCTGCAATATAAAATCTAAAAATACCTATGTGTAAGCAATCTGAAAAGAGTCTTGTATAAGAAAACACATATGTATAAGCAATCTAGAAACAATTAAGAAAATGCAATCCAACCTAGGGTTGTTTTCGGATGCACATAGTAGGCATAGGTGGAGAAAGCGGAAGCAGAGCCGAAATATGTGGAAATCCCGACCTGTATTTGTGAGTTTCTAAGGAACAGAAAGCATACCAGATGACTTAAATCAAAGGGAGGCCTACCAAGGTGATGCATTGTAGTTCAATCAGTGGAATAGGAGACTGCTTGGACATGAAGGCATGAATAGAATGTGGCCGCCTAAAATCAACAGAAATCATAGGTTTATAACCATAAATATTCACATAAAACTAATATCATCATTTCCACTACTGGGGGGAAATGAATATATAATTTTCACATGATCCATGGAAAGAGACCTACCTTCAACATGAATTATAATTACTCCAATATGACTAATTCTGGGCCCAGATCTACCTACCTTCACATCCTACTCTCCCATAATATCATACTCAAATTCCTAATGAAATATAATGGACAATCACCTCTTCTAGAAATCATATTAGGTGAAAACATATATGTCAATCTATTTTGAAGATTTCATAGAGGCTCATTATATCAAGAATATGGAAGTCCAAAAAATTCTCATAGCCTGCAACTAGTATGGTTTCATATGGGAACCTGTGAACATAATCCAAACATTTAAAATGACATGTATTAGGAACAATCACCCCTTGTAAAAACTCCATGTTCAACTGATTCCCATATATAAATTGAGAATAAATGAAGTAATAGGATTCTGTTAAATCATTAAAAGAATTAGAAAGGCTCAAATAAATTAATACCTTACATATAATGGTCAAAGTAAAATGTGTTCTATCTACTGGAATATGATCCAAATTGAACAGAAGATATGTGTTCATATTTTAATAGAAAATATGTGAACATATCCAGAAAAAATATCGTACAGAACATAGGTGAATAGATGTGATGCATATGCTTTTAATAAAAAATTCTGCAGCTATAAAAATCTGTGGATATTGAAATAAGTTGTAACCAAATAGAAATTGAAAACAAAGGATGATTTGAGAAACAATGAGAATAGAAATTGATACTAACAAATCATATAATTTAGAATTCATAATTTTAGTTTAATAATGCTAACTAAATAAATAATACAAGAAGAATGAAATATGAGGTAGAACTACGATATTGACCAAACCCTGGGGTGTATTGTCGGGATGTGGAGAAGAGGCATGAAGATGTTGTCAGTAATGGAGGATCATGAGGTGGAGGATACGCGGAGGTAGGAGCTAGAGGAATAGGAACTATGGTGGGAGGATCCAGGGTCAGAGCAGCCATAGGCGTACCTGACGGAGGAAAATCACCTAGAGGAAATAGCAGAGTGTCGTGCATTAAGCAACCACACGAGGAGGAACCGGAGGTGTAGCATATGAAGGATGAGTACCCGGATACAGAGGTGTCATTGGTAGGGGATCCGGAGGTGGTGGAGTCGAAGGCATAGTAGCTGGATACATATCCAGATACAAAGGCGGAATAAATAATGTAGTGGGGTTTTGGCGACGGAGCTGAGGATGTAGACGATGAACCCTAATCACAGCGGAGCTGAATCTCGAGCGGGGTAGGGGTATGGATGGAGGGAACTATCAAATGGAGAGTCGGGAATGAGAGCAGGAGCGGTATAGGGGAGTCGGGGAGAGGAGGGGAGCGAGAACCCTAGCAGAAATGGGAGGAAATCGTGATCGGGTGGGGGGCTGGATACCGTGATTTTTTTTGGTTAAGAGGTAGAATTAGGGGGTTTTGGGTGACATGGTTTGATGGTAAGGTGACACGTAAGCAGTAAAGAAGCCAAATTTAGTATATATAGTAGATGTATTGTATGTTATAGGGGACCATAAAGAGGGAATTTGGATTCTCGATAGAATATACAGATCCCTATGACCTTAAAAAAAGTAAAGAGAGTCCAATGATTATGTTAAATTGTTTTTTAATATACTATGATTTTCCTCATAATATTATGAGTTATCTACTATATTAACATAATATAAATTATATTTTTGACTAATCATGTAGAAAATGTTTTCTGTACATGATGATGTTACCAATCTTAGGGAATAACTGGTGTTTGATGAGGAAATTGTAGAATTATTGGGGTATCAATAACATGTTTATGAAAAAACAAGAACGATATAGCATCATAGTGTTTACTAAAATTATCAAGGCAATAAGTAAGGGTATAAAATTTGAGGTTGGATGGAATCAATGTAACCAACCTATTAACCCCAAAAAGTCAATGTTCATTAGCTATGTTGGGGTCACAATGAGGCTGAATGTGCTAATTTATATAGTTTCATGAAACTATTTCTATCATATAAAAAAGGAAACCCTTTGGGAAGATCTTAAGGTAATTTTACAATATAATTTCCCTATTTTTAAAAAAAAATAATGAAACTTTGATTTAGTTTTTATTATTCCTTTTAGATTTCATTTATTTTAGATGATTTACATATGAAATATGTCTTAAAGGACATTAAAAAATCCCATAGAGGCTTCTGGACTCTTCTTACTAAGTTTCATCATAGGGATGTTAAGAGGAAATTAAATCCCCATCCATCAGTTACTTATGTACACATTATAAAGTAGAAAACTGAAATGATTTCATCAGTCATCATGATGAGAAATAATTTCATATTCATTGTAGTTGATAATATGTTATTTTTAATTATTTATTTTGTCTAATTTGATTCAAAAAAAATTAATTTATGAAAAAAAGGAGTTATGAAAATAAACTTGAATAAAAACCAAGGTACCCATATCACAAAGCAAGGATGGGGTACGCTTCACTAGAGAATAAATTGGTATGTATTTTAAATAAAAAATAAAATTTTATATGATATGAAGAAAAATATTATCCTTTGTTTATATATATATATATATATATATATATTGATGAACCAAAATACTAAGACACTTTCATCCCATGTCATGTGCTATAGAAGGAGGCCCGTGTAAATAAGGAGGGTAAACTAATTGAGGAAAACAAAAAATTAGTATGGAAAACATTTATAAGTATGACATAATGGTAATTTGTTATGATTTATAATATTATTACATAAAAATGTCTATTTATTTTTATATGTTTTTTATATGACTTAGAAATAAGAATCAATAGTGATTATACCAGAAGAAAAACTAATTTCAATAGATTTGAAGTGTCTATAACAATATAGTCACGTTGAGGTGTAGGTTTTAGAGTGTCTCCTGGAACATATTTTGAGAAGATAAAACCATGAGAAGATACATATAAGATGATAACATGATTTTATGTAAAAATATATTCTTCTTATGATATTATTGTCTGGTTTGGTTTGGCGAAACAATATATACAAAAGGATCAAAGTGAACTATCATTGGAACAAAGATCAGCACATGAAAAACTAATTGACCCCACTAGATTTAAGACTATTCATTCCTCGAAACTCCATAACTTACCTAAGGTAATCAATTTTTCATTAATCTTTCTCCTAAATTTGAATGAGACAAATTCTAATTACTTTATATTACTACAAATATGTAGGGTAAATTTGTATGTGATTTCTATCAATCAACACCCATTAGTTACCATGTTGTGGGGGGTATGGTGTATAATATCTTAGGAGAAAAACTACACAAAAAAGAACTCCCAAAATATCACATTAAAGTAGAGATTGAAGTATCTCAAGATCCAAGAATTGATTTACCTATTCCACTTAATGATATTAATATTACAACGATAAATGATGATTTTAGAACATCAATAACACGGTCATATAATCTTATAAAGATACATGAGGTATGGTTCTTAAAAAATCATATGAAAAACTTATAATAATTGATGAAAAAAGGTCTGAAGTGAGGTATGGTATTACAGAAAAATAAAACGATGGGGAAACATAATTTTTGTTCAAGATAATCCAGTGAATTAACCAAGAGAACAAAAGGACCTTTTGAGAGTACCATCTCCCTAGCAGTTCCACTAAAACATATATTAGCATTATAACTTAATACAAACACCATATAAAAGGATATAGATATGTCCTATGTTTCATATTAAGAATAAATATTTGGAAATTTCATTACAGACATGACTGGTCTTGAGAGTACAAATGAGATTCTCAAGCTTAAATTGTTGGAGTCTCAATTGTGAATACAAACATAAGGTACATTTTCATAATACTTATGTCCAAAAAATGATCTAATATGTTCATTAAAGTTAATAACTACTCATATTTTCAAAAGGCATTTATATTACTACTATATAAAGGGAAAACTATGAAAAGCACAATTTGAATTCATTAATCCATGTATCATTTCTATGCAATAAATTTCAATGGAGTTAAAAAAAATTGATTTTAAAAAATATGAGCTAAATGATGTTTTTGAGAAGGAATAAGAGATGTTAGACTCTTTTTTATGCTTACAATATAGTGGTAAAACATTATAATCTAATCACAAAAAATATATTTTTAGTGTTTTCATTACTTATTTGTTTTTGTTTTTTTATGAAGCACTGGATGCTGATCACAATAAATTTGGATACCCCAAATATTTAGTTTTTCAAACTAATGCATGGATTTACAACAAAATATCCACTCATGATGTGTATTTTGAATTTGTAATAAACTGAAATCAATATCTTATAGATAAACTCTGAAATATATGCTTCAGTTTTCATTTTAATAAGAATTTTTTTGTGATAGGGTGATTTCAAAATATAGGCTAAATCATGGTATGAGGTCGGTGCCTAAAAATAAGAAGCATATTGATTGCTTCAAATGGAATTTGATTAATGTATATATAAAAATATTTAACTATAAAAAACTATTTCAAAATAATTCACTTATTTTGATCAATTTTTCTACAGTGTCTGAAGGAATATAATGACAATGATTATGGATATTGTGTTTAGGAATTTATGAAAGATATCATATACCATCAAAATAATATCATCCCTAAATAGGTAATTTACAAAGGTAATTAAAATTTCATTAATTTTTTTTAATCAATTGTTTTTTAATATTTTATCAATACCACCAAGATTTTAGATAATCTATAAACTCAAAATAAGAAGTAAATTTTTTTAGAGATGAGTGGGTAGCATACATGGTGTCGAAATGTTTCCCAACATCAAATTTAGGTGATTACATACTATATTTGTGGTCTAGTATGGTCTAAAAACTTAGAGATACACTTGGTATGTGAATCATTAGTATCATAATGATCACATATTATTTTTGATCTGTTTCTCAAGGAGAAGTATAACGGAGGAAATTGATTGGTTTAGAAATGAATGGGAAGAATACATGGTGTCAGAATGTATACAGACATCATGAGAAGGTGAATTCCTGTAACTTATTTAATTGATTTTAGCATCTTTTTATCTACTTTTTTTAGTTAATTTCCATATCATTTTTATCTGAAAATTATTTTGTTAAATTTACATATTAGTTTAAAACACACGTCACATGATCAAAACCAAGAAAACAAATTCATCTTATTTTATACATTAAGAAAATGATCCATAAGTCATTTTTTGATGTGTATGAATTTAACACACATCAATCTGACACACGATGTGGTCGGTATGACTCAAAGTGTGTTTATTCAATATAAAAATTTCATTTAGTTAAAAATGAGTGTCACATCAACAAAACTAATAAAATGAGATCAAATTGCTTTCAAACTTTATTAAAATGATCCATAATTTATTTTTTATGTGTAAGAATTAACTTCATTCCAATTTGACACCTGATGTGGACAGTATGAACCGAAGTGTGTATTTTCAATAAAGAATTGTTGTTTAGGTTAAAACATGTGTCACATATCCAAAAACAAGAAAATGATCTCTGATTGTTTTAAAACTTTAGTAAAAAAATCCATAATTCATTTTTCACATATAGGAATCAAATGCATGTTAATATGAAATATGATGTGGTTGTTATGACTCAAAGTACGTGTTTTCAATACAAAAGTTTTATTTTAGTTTAAAACATGCATCAAATAGACAAAACTAAAAAATGAGCTTGGATTATCTTCAAACTTTAGAAAATGGAGCATAATTCATTTTTCTATGTATGAATCAACCACACATCAATCAGATACATGGTGTGACCTATATGACTCAAAGTGAGTGTTTTCAATAGAAAGGTGTTATTTTTGTTTAATATGCATGTCACATAATCAAAACTAAGAAAACAAGATCAGATTGTTTTCAAACTTTAAAAAATGATCTATAATTCATTTTTGACATGTATTAATTAACCAGACATAAATCTGACACACGATGTGATTTATATGACTCATAGGGTGTGTTTTCAATACAAAAGTTTCATTTTAGTTTGAAACACACATCAAATAGCCAAAACCAGGAAAACAAGATCATATTGTTTTAAACTTTTATTAAAATGGACAATAATTTATTTTTGATGTGAAATAATTTATTGGACATCAATATAACACCCTATATGGTTGGTATGACTCAAAATGTGTGTTTTCAATACAAAAGTTTCATTTTAGATTAAAACATGCATCAAACATACAAAACTAAGAAAATGAGATTTGATTATTTTTAAAATTCAGTAAAATGACCCATAATTTATTTCTGATGATATGAATCAACCAAAAAATAAATCGAACACAAGATGTGACATATATGACTCAAAGTGAATGTTTTCAGTAGTGAGCTTCCATTTTAGTTTAAAACGTGTTTCACATTTCCAAAACTAACCAAATGAGCATGAATTGTTTTCAAAATTTAGTAAAACGTTCTATATTTCATTTTTCATGTATATTAATTGACCTTAGACCAATCAAACACATGATGTGGTTGATATGACTCCATATACGTGTTTCCAATATAAAACTATCGGATTAGTTTAAAATTCATCACATAGAAAAATAATAATAAAATGATCTCAAATTGTTTTCAAACATTTGTAAAATGGTCCATAATTAATTTTTGACCCATTGGAATCGAACTCACATAAATCCAACACCCAATTTCATTTTTATAACTCAAAATTATTATTTTCATTACATAGGTGTCATTTTAGTTTAAAACATGTATCAAATAACCTAAACTAAGAAAATGAGCTTGTATTATTTTAAAAATTTTGTAAAATGATCCATAATTCATTTTTGATGTATACAAATCATCCTCAAATAAATATAAGATATTATGTGACTGATATGGCTCAAAGTGTGTGTTTTCAATAGAAAGGTTCCATTTTAGTTTAAAATGCATGTCACATCACCAAAACTGACCAAATGATCATATATTGTTTTTAAATTTTATAAAAACAATCCATGGTTCATTTTTCACATGTAGTAATTAAACTTACACCAATATGACAAACCATATGGCTGATATTACTTGAAGATGTGTTTTCAATATAAAACCAACATTTTGGTTTAAAAAGCATCACTTATCCAAAACCAAGAAAAATAGGTTGGATTTATTTTAAACTTTATAAAAATGACCCATAATTCATTTTTGAACTATAGGAATTGATTGCACATTAATCTGACACCCTATGTGGTCGAAATGACTCAAATTGCATGTTTTCAATATAAAAGTGTCATTTTAGTTTAAAACATGCATCAAATAGCCAAAACTAAGAAAAAAAAACTTAGATTGTTTTCAAAATTTCAGAAAATGGTCTATAATTCATTTTTTACATTTAAAAATTGACAAAACATCAATCTAAGACATGATGTGATGGATATGACTCAAAGTTCATGTTTTTAATTAAAAGGTGACATTTTATTTTAAAATGAATGTCACGATGTCAAAACTGAAAAACGTTCTTGTATTGTTTTCAAACATTATAAAAACAATCCATAATTCATTTTTCACATATAGGGATTGAAAGGATTCTAATCTGAAACATAATGTGGTCGATATGACTTGAAATATTTTTTTTCAATATAAAACTATCATTTTAGTTTAAAATGCATCACATATCCCAAACTGAGAAAACGATCTCAAATTTTTTAAAAATTTAGAAAAATAGACCATAATTCATTTGTGACCTATATGAATCAACAACACATCAATATAACACAAAATGTGACCAATATGACTGAAAGTTAATGTTTTCAATAAAAAGGTTTCATTTTAGTTTAAAACGCAAGTCACCTCCCCAAAACCAAGAAAATGATCTCATATTACTTTCAAAAATTGGAAAAATGATCCATAATTAATTTGTGACATGTAAGAATTAACTGCACACCAATTTGAAACATGATATGGTTGATATGACACATAGTATGTGTTGTCAATATGAAATTTTTGTTTTAGTTTAAAAAAACATTAAATAGCTAAAATCAAAAAAATGAGCTCATATTATTTTCAAAATTTAGTAAAATGATCCATAATTCATTTTTCATGTGTAATAATTGACCACACATTAATCTTATACACAATGTGTTGGATATGACTTGAAGTGTGTGTTTTCTATACAAAAGTTCCATTTTAGTTTAAAACACACATCAAATAGCCAAAACTGAGAAAAAGATATAAAATTATTTTCAAATTTTAGGATAATGGTCCATAATTCATTTTTTATAGGTAGGAATTGACTGCACATAAATCTGAGATATGATGTGATTGATATGACTCAAAGTGTTTGTTTTCAATATAAAGGTTTCATTTTAGTTTAAACACACATCAAATATCCAAAACTAAGAAAATAAGATTGAATTGTTTTCAAACTTTAATACGATGATGAATAATTCATTTTTTTTTATGTGTATGAATTAACCTCAAATCTATCTGACATGTGATGTGGCTGATTTGACTCAAAGTGTGTGTTTTCAATATAAACTATCATTTTTGTTTAAAACACACATCAAATAGATAAAACTGATCAAATAAACTTGTATTTTTTCAAACATTAGTACAATGATCCATATTTCATTTTTCACATGTATGAATTTTTACCACACATCAATTTGAGACATGATGTGGTCGATATGACTCAAAGTTCAAGTTTTCATTAAAAAATCTCAATTTTAGTTTAAAACACACGTCAAATATCCAAAACTAAGAAATTGATAACATATTATTTTCAAACTTTAGGAAAATGATTCATAATTCATTTTTGATGTGTATGAATTAACGGAATTTCAATTTGACACATGACATGGTTGATATGACTCGATATGTGTATTTTTAATACAAAAGTTCCATTTCAATTCTAAATAAACATCAAGTATAAATAAATAAGAAAATGAGCTCATATTTTTTTAGACTATAGAAAATTGATCTATGATTCATTTTTTATATTTAGGAATTTATTGTACATCAATCTAACACACGATGTGGTCGATATGACTCAAAGTGCATGTTTTCAATACAAAAGTACCATTTTAATTTAAAACACACATCAAATATCCAAAACTGATTAAAAGTGCTCATATTGTTTTCAAAAATTTGGAAAATGGTACATAATTTGTTTTTCATATATAGAAATTTACATCACATCAATCTGACACATGATGTGGTAAATATGACTCAAACTTCATGTTTTCAATACAAAGGTGTCATTTAGTTTAAAACATAAATCAAATTTACAAAACTTATAAAATGATCTCAGATTTTTTTCTCATCATTTTATATGTAATTTCCTAATTAATTTTCTTGTAATTTTTATCTTATACTTATTTAGTTAATTTTATAGAGATAATGCCTAAATAAAAACAAGAAATGGTGTGAAAGTTGAAGGCTTGTTCTCAAAAAAATCAAGTCCTATTGAATTGGAACCCATCTGTGGTGATTTTTTTATCACCATATATGAGATATTTTTCAAGATCACTTGATTTTGTGAAAAAAAACAATGGTATTATGTATAAGAATCAACTGAAACTCAATCTGATATAAGGTGTTCCTCGTATAAATCAAAGTATTTGTTTTTATTTTAAAATTGACATTTTTTGTTTAATGATTTCTTTATAGTATTTCAAACAAATATTTTTTCCCTTGTATAGGTGAATTATTTTGATCTATCTAGGGTATTTTTTTGGTAACTAATAGCACGCCCGAGGGTCGAGGGCCAAAGACAACGGAACATTGATATGTTTGAATGTCTATGATAATTTGTACTTAATCATGTAATTGTACAAACCAATGTTTGAAATGTCTATAATACAATGTTTTTTTCTCATATTTGTGTTTTAAATGTTATTTCAATTAAATTATATATTTTCTCCTATATTTTATTCTTCATTTTTTCCTATATTTGTTATACATTTATATTCATTTTTTACGTATTCGGATTGGGTTTGATTTTATATGGTTGTTGCACGGCTACTGTAGGGATTCAGCTATGTGAAAACTAGAATGGTATTTATTATCACTAGATGAAGAACTGATAAAGGGTCCCTTTTTCATTTCTTTATCTAGAACTCATAAATGGACCCTTTATTAGTGTTTTATCAAGTGCTGATGAAAATCCCCTTTATTAGTGCTTCATTTAGAACTGATGACGGTACCCTTTATCAGCGCTTCATCTAGTGCTCATAAACAATACCCTTCATTAGCACTAAATAAAAAAGAACTGATAAATGATGAGGGATTTTAATATCACTTAGGTTTTCAGTGCTTTTAAGAAATGACAAAGATCGTTTTTAGCATTATTAAAAGTGTGTTTTGTAGTAGTGTGATTATAATAATTCCTAGTAGGATACCTTGAAATTACCAATCATATTGCGTCAAGAATAATATTCATCTCATAATAGAGATATTTCAACATCATATACATAACAATAACATCCAAATATACTCAAAGTATACATATGGTCTTGAGGTGAGGCCAAAACTGTAATGCCATAGTCTCAAGAACAACCATAATTCCAGCCTTGGATTCTTGCCCTAAGGTTTCATATAACACTCATCCAGGAAAATACACTCCATGAGTTTGATAACACTAATTAATTCTATCTGGGATTCCATGATCATAAGATCTTTCCATATGAAGTACACACTGGAAGTCTGAAGAGATTGATACACATACTGGGGATCACTCTTAGAGGCATTAGGTATACCAATAAACTAATATGGATTATCCCAATAAGTATGTGGTCGACTCCCATGAATTTTTGGTCAGAACTATACCAAGAACCCCACCTAGGTCAATGATGATGATAGATGATCTTAGTCTAGGCCTCAAGGAAGGATTCCAACAACTCTATCCCAAAACCATAGTTCCTCATAGGAGATCTCCATACTATGCACCAGAAAGAATTCCAAAAAAAAACTCTCAAGAAAAAGATAAAGGTAACATACCCTAATGAACCATTTCCAAGATAAATAGAAAAAGGTCTCAAATCCATCTTTTAAGAAGTAAATGGCATATAATTGAAGTACATAGTGTATCCCTTCATCATTGGGTTCCACATGTGTCTCACGAACTATGACTATGTCCATGTCTGAGTACACAATGTGTCTGAGACCATATACTCTTGGATATGTATTTGTGCCCTCCGAGGTACATGTTTATTTGTTAGTTGAGGGTCACACACCATGTGATAGTTGTCACATTCCATGTGATATTTTCCTTCTCATGGAAACCCTAGCGCTTTACAGGGGGTCCCATGTGTCTTGTAATTCTGGATTACATGTTGTGTAACCTGGAATTTCATAGAATCCATGGGTTCTTCCTCCATGTACACCCACTCTACTATCGCCTCTAGTTACTCTACCGATCTTTCCCAATGAATGCAGATTTGGTCTAATTGTGCCTCTTCGTCACCTGCTAGCTAGATATTGTGCCTCAATTTTCACAGAAACCATCTGTCGAGCCGCACCATTGTCACACGTCAAAGATATTAAGAATGGGTATCCCTAAATCTATCTCTGGTTCATTATATATCACTATATATCAATACCATCATCAATATGAACCCAAATATATGGTATCAATCTATATCACTAATAAACGGGTGTGAAATGATTGATTTCTAGGTATTCATCGAATTATGGGCCAAAGAAATTTCCCAAGATGAACGACGAATGGGGGAAAATGAAAAAAACAAAAATGTGAGGAATGGACCTTGGAAAATGTTCATTTTGGACTTGATATGTTACTATTATAATAATGAACAAAGGGATATAAAATAACCAATAAATAAATACCCCAAATCCGGATAAATTTACCCTGTACCCGCAATATGCTTGATCCAAAAATCAATTAATTATTTGATTGATTCATGTTCATCACAGGAATAATAAAATGGAGATAGATAAATATAAAATAATGTACTACATTTATGTGGATTTATTTCCAATGAAGAATGAATATGTTTCATCATCATTGGTGAGATCATTGAATTCTGATGGCTCAATGATCCTTGATCCTAATCTGATTTGATGTCATCCAACAGGAACTCTCTCCCCCAATGCTCTCTCTCATTTTTCAGTATTATATGGATAACCCTACAAATTGGTCATTAAAAATATGTATAGACCATTCTAGGTCATATAAAATAAATGAAATAAAATAAATAATTTTATTTTATTCATTTAACAATTTGTCCACAACTACCCTCAACCCGAACGTCTGATTTTCTCCGAGTTTAAGTAACACTTCAGATAAAACCCATGCTCTGAACTCAATGGAGGCCTCATATTTCTGACTTTAACCTCTCTTTAATAGTAATTATACTTATTTAGAAAAACTACACATGTGTGATATTTAATATAATGAATATATTTCAAAAATTAATTACAGGCTCATCGAGCCTCGAAATCTCACATAGTCTCAGATCCTAGCTCTGAAAATAATCTATATAGTATCCAAAAGTAATACATGGAAAAATTAGATTTGTCACATTCTCCCCACCTAGAATATTTATGTCTTGGAAAGAAAAAAAAGACTACACAAAGGGATATTGGTACTGATCATGAATCCAGGTCTCCCACTCCTAAGTTCTCTCTTTAATTTTCTCATACCACCACCAGACATGCACTAGGGGAATCGATTGCCAATGATGGATCCTCTCCTATAGATTCTTGATCTACATTGGGTAATCATAAAAGGTAAAACCATCCTCTATGTTAAGATCTCCTCATTCAATAACATGTGATAGGTCATGCATATACCTCCTCAGTTGTAACACATGGAATACATTGTGTACTCTATCTAATTGCAGTGGTAGAGATTTGTGGTACTCCACCTCACCAACTCTATGTAGTATCTGGAAGGGTTTGATGAATCTCAGAGATAACTTTCCTCCCTGGACAAATCTCTGAAATCCATATCAAGGTGAGACCCTCAAGAACACATGTTCTCCCTCCTAAATATCCAAATGCCTTCATCGTCAGTCCACATAAGACTTCTTATTACCTTGTGTATTCCTCATAAACTCTTGAATAATTTGCACCTTCTATTTAGTCACTTGTAATAACTTAGGTCCCATAAGTTTTGGCTCTAATGGGTCAGTCTAGCATAGCGGTGACCTGTATGGTCACATGTAAAAGGTGTCTAATGGTGTCATACCGATGGTGGAATGGTATGTGTTTTTGTAAGAAAACTTCACCAATGGTAGGTGATCCACCCAACTAAAAACAAAGTCTAACATGAAAACCCACATGATTTCCTCCATGACCTTAATAGTCCACTCATTCATGTCATCATTTAGGGGGTGTAAAGTTTTTATCAAATAAAAGTGAGTCTCAAAGTCCCCCTACAATCCCTTCCATAACCAAAATGTTAAGTAAGCATCATGGTTTGAAATGGTCATCAATGGAACTCCATGGATCAGGATTATCTCATACACATAATGGAATCCTAAGCTCTCTACTGAACACTGCTCTCGGATATCTAGGAAGTGGTCCAACTTGGTGAGTCAATCTTTGATCACCCTAGTGGAATCATGTCCTCTAGATGTATGCAGTGACCATGTCATTAATTCCATTGATATACTATCCCACTTCCACTTTGGAACCTCAATGGGTTGAGATAAACCTACTAAAACCTGGTTCTCGACCTTTACTTGCCGACAACTAAAGCAATGAGAAATAAACTTTGCAACTCCCTTCTTCATTCTTGGACACCAGAACTATCACCTAAGGTCCCAATACATCTTCACCACACCTAGATGTACCACTAAGGTTGAATTATGAAACTCCCTCAGCTCCACCTCTTTTTGCACAATTGGTACCATCTTACACCCTCTGAAAATAATGACATGATCCCCACCTTCAAAAAATCCATCAGGAGCACATCCAATGGATATCTAAGTACGTAGGGTCTCATAGTCAGTATCCCAAAGTTGTGAATCCCTAAATTTCTATAAAATAGAAGGGGTAACAACCATAAACTTGAGGTAAGCTTCTCTATCCCCATCCAAAAAGTATAACTATAAAGAATCTTATTGATCTAAATATTAGCACAGTAACTACAAACAAGATCTTCTGCTGAGGGCATCTGCTACCATGTTCCCCTTCCCATGAGTATAGAAAATATCGAAGTCATAATCCTGGAAAAACTATAGGCATATCCTCTATCTCAAGTTAAGATCCTTTTGATATAATATATAATTGAGACTCTTATGATTATAATAGATAATGAATCACTCACCCATAAGGTATTGTCACAACATCTTCAGTATAAAGACTACTACTTCTAGATAAATCTCATGGGTAATGTAGTTCTTCTCATGTGGTCTCAACTAACATAAACCATAGGTAGTCACCACCTACCTCTTTTTCAAAACACAACCATGTTTGGTCCCTGATGCATCTCAAAACACTACGTACTTGACACCCTCCTCTGGAAATATCAATATGGGAATGCTCATCAATCTCTTCCTCAACTCCTGGAAAGCCTATTGGTACCTCTATTTCCACTTGAATGGATGCCCCTTTCTAGTAAAATTTATCAATGGAGATGATATCCTATAGAAATCAGGTATGAATATATAATAGTATCCCACCAACCCATGTAATCTCCGCCCTTAATCACACTCTTGGGTGGATCCCAAGATAACACTGCCTCAACCTTTTCCAGGTCCACGGCTACACTATCTATTGAGATAACATGTCCCAGAAAGTGGATCTACTGATTCCATAACTAGAACTTCAAGAAAATCCTGTAAAGTTGGTGCTCTCAGGGCACATCTAGGACCACCCTCAAATGTCTCACATGCCACTCCTCGAACATTGAGTAGACTAGGATATTGTCAATGTATACTACCACAAACTGGTCTAGGAGAGTTTTAAAGACCCTATTTATGAGTCCCATGAACACTGTTTGGGTGTTCTTCACACCTAAGGGCATCACAAAGTACTCATAGAGAACTTAGAGACATATAAATGTTTTCTTTAGTATATCCTCATCTCGCAATTGTAGCTGGTGATAGCCTAATCTGAGGTTAATCTTTGAGAACCATCGTGCCCCTCTCAACTGATCAAAGAGGTTATTGATCCATGGTAGTGGATGGTTATTCTTTATGATCACCTAGTTTATGAAATGGTGATCCACACACAACATAAATATCTCATATTCCTTCTTGTAAAAAACATAGGGGATTCTTAGGGTGAAACACTATGCCTAAAAAATCATTCCTCTATAATTCCTCCAACTGCACCCTCAGCTCACAAACCCCATGGGAGCCATCTAATATGCTAGAACATATATAAAGGCTATCCCTAGGTGTATATAAATACATAAATATATCTCTCAGTAGAGAGGTCATACTAAAATTTTCTCAAGAATGACATCTTTGTACTCTACTACCACTACAAAAAACTGTAAGCTCGTAGCATCCACCACGCCAAGATTTATGATATAAAATTGGTGTATAATCAGCTACTCCCTCCTATGAATGAGTCCATATTTCTCTTTATGGGTTTTCTTTTCACCCATAAAGGAAAAAATCATCCCATCACTAGGGACACACTGCATCCTCCATCTAAAATAGTCAATTTGGTCATGAACTATAGATAACCATTCCATACCTAATATTAAATCATAAGGCCTCATAAACAATAAAAAGAGATACCAAAATAATATCTTGCCTCAAAGAGTTAGGTCACACCATTGGTAGAAGTTTTTTATCATTGATTCACCTCCAGTAAGAGTCTCCAAGTGTAAGGGCTATGTCAAGGGATCAACCAAAATCTCTAAGTCTTGATCTAGGGTAGTGGTGAGAAAGGAGTGGATCGCACTTGTATCTATAAATATTGTTTCTAAAGTGGATAATATACCAATAATACCTAATATTATCCATATATCCACTGGTTCATAATCCTTGAATGCCTACAGCTACCCTCTCCCCTAACCACCAACTCCATGAGCCAAGTGGGGACCACATGGGAGTGGTGGTGGTAATAAATCAAAAATTCTACCAACTCCAATAGCTCTCCCAACCCTTTTTCACATCTTCCACCTTGATAAATTGGTTTCACTTGACTCTACCTCTAACTAGGTGGCTCGTACACTCCCTCTCTATCAACCACACATTGGGTCGGACAATCTCATGCAAGATATCCCAACCATCAAAAGAGTAGCACCACCTCACTCTAGGGTGAATATATCCATCCTATCATCACTAATCCATAGACCCTCTGTTATGAGACCTTCTATTGAAATGTATCACACATCTCGGTCATTGTGTCTATCATCAGCTACTTTTCACTAAAGTCTCCACCCTTGCATACCCACTGACGACCCCAAAAATATACATCTACTCAACTAGGAAACTCTTGACTACTAAAGAGAACTTCATCTCCCTATTATAAGTAATAATACATATAGGTATCACATTGTCTCAAATATCTATGTGTAGACCTTGCTCAAGGGTTTGAGCTCAAAACAACTAATCTCACAACATATCCATAGAGTATTGATAGAGGTTAGTGAACCTCAATGAATACTCAACCACAGTAATACTACCATGCTAAAGTTGTAGAAGGATTCAGATACATAAAAACCTCAATGTAGCTGGAGAAAACTCCTCTCTAAAAATTCACTTGAACTCTGACCAAGCAAGATTGAGTCATCTTATGACTTGGTCACTAATCCCCACCATTATCCTATAGATACATGGAGAAGGATTGCTACCTGGACAACTTTCTGGTCTGTAGGTGTCCTAACAATATGGAAGACTCATGTCACTACCTCAAGCTAATCCTCAGCTGCCAGCGGATTGGGATCACCATAGAACCCGAGGGGTTGCTGATGCTGAAACTCATGAAACATGCTCAACCTGCGCACCTCATCTACTACTACTTTCAATACTATCTACCATTCGACAGGTGGTGGTAGGATTGATGAAACACCTAAAAGTAACACCTCCTAAATAGGTCCTTGTATCAAAGACTCATCATTGAGGGGATCATCCTTATGATCTTTCTAATAAATCATATATGAAAAACATCATGGAGGAAACTTTGGATAGACAAGATGTACCACGGTCAATGAGTATATCTGGATAACTAAATCAATAAGGACATGGAAACCATAAGTCAGTCCTATATGAGGCGTGTACCAATGTTTTCCCCATAACAATTTTCTACATGTATCGAGTTAACATGAATTTTGTGAAAGTCCTAGTGTATGTATACATTGATCACTAAACCATCACTAGAGTCCTTAGCCTGAGATCCTAACTCAAAACACTTATCAATATTACCCTAAACCAATCTCACATACTCTGGTCTTAAGGTAGAATTGACTCCTTTTTTACCACTCTATCACGACCCATCCCAACAGGACCAATGATGGGACTACCCAGATACCACCTCTAGTAGTCCAAGGGTTGGAAAACAACATCGAGTAGGCATATCACACACATGGGAGTCTGTAATTACCCAGAGCCTCCAAGTCTAGTACTTTTCCAAAATCTTAGTTCCATCAAACAGTTCCACCGAAACAGTGGCATCAGTCACGGTCTCACACCAAAATGGTGGCACTGCTTATGGTGTCCCACCAAACTAGTGGCACTATAGTGGTCACACCGTCATGGTCGCACACTGAAATGGTGGCACCGTGAGGGTGGCACCATGATGGTGGCACCGTGACCGTGGTACCATTATGGTGTCTCACCAAACGGTGTCCCACCCTTGTTCTCTTTTTTTCTAGTTTCTGACTTTTTCTACTCCTGTAACATATCTTTTGACATAATAGTGTTTTAATACCCCTTTCAAAGCCATTAAAATCCCATAAATGATATCAAAAATACCCCAAGATCTGGGAGACCCTTGAATTACCAAAACGTGTGGCTTTTTCCTCAGTGTCACACCCTTTTTCCCATACTTTCCAGTTCTACCTTTGTTATGCATTTTCCTCTGTTTTAAGGAAACCCTTTAACTCACAGCCGTAATGGACACCTCTTTTATGAGAATTATTAAATAAAAATTAATTCCGTCATGTGTAACCAGCCAACTGCATAGTAAATCCATGATATTCCTTTAAATCCATTCAAAATTCATATCCCGTAACTCCAGGATCTCGCCTTTTTATTGCACAGGAATTATTTCTTCTTCTTAGACAATATCTTTTCCTTACTTGGGGTATTTGGAGTCCCCCTTCCTGAGACTAGGGGTGCGCCTATGCTGGAGCCTATCCTACTCACTCTTGGAGTCCTCAGAGTTCCCCCTACAAGTCGTGCATCCCCATTTCTTGGCGCGTGGAGAAAAACTTCGATCATTGATCATCCAAGTAGGGTTCTTCCTTCGTCTCTCTTATTGTGTATCATGTGGGGTGGGTATGATAATGTTTCCTTTAGGGATATCCAAAACCAAACCTTAATAAAGATAATAAATAAATTTTTAAAGAATTAAGGGGTGTGTTTAATGATGTTGTTGTACTCTTTTACCCTTTCTTATATGTTGTGAATTGTATGGGCTTATGTCCACTGAAAATCATGGTTATTGGTGGTTTTTCCTTGCACACTAGTGGATCCCTATCTCCTGTGATGATTTAATGGCAATAATATGGAATTGGTTATTCATGTAAAGTCGGATGATTAAATGGATGTTTAGTGAACAAGAATCCTTGTGTGATCACCCCGGTTAACCAAACGGAAATAAGATACTTAATGAATGGTGTGTTAGAATCTGGAAAACTCCCTTAATCTGTCTTGGTAACTTGTGTGGTTTTTCTACTTGATTCTTGTGAGGTGACGTGGATAGGGATGGGATCCCCTGTTGCGGTGTAGTTTTTGGTTTGTGGATCCGAGTTCGTGTGGGGACGTATGTCGGGGCTTGGTTTGGTTTTAGTACTTTGAGGTATCTCATGGATCCCATTTGTTGTTGTGACTTACAAGTGAACCGGGTGTGAATGCTTAAATTGTTACTTGGTTGTGTTTTTCCTTCCTTGGATTGTGTATTTTCCTATTAGTTTCCCATTAGTGAAGAATTATTTAAATGGAATCACTTGAATATGAAAACAAGGATGGGTTCAATGGGGAATTGTTTTTTCAAGAATGAGTTGTGACTTTATTTTGGCTGTTGTGCTTTTTATAAATGAATAGTAACGAGGGTGTTTGTGTATGGGATAGTGTTGGAACCCCTGGGTTGGGATGAGTGCTTGTTTACCTATATGTATAATTTAGTTCTTATGTTTCTTATTGGGGCCCCACCCAAGTTGAGCACTTTGTGCTGAACACCCCCATTTCATAGGGGAGGGTGTTTTTATCAACACTCCTTTGAGTGGCTGGTTATTAGATCCTTTTTTCCCCCTTTCTCGAGTATCCCAAGACTCTTTAGGTAGGCTGTGATGGCCTAAGGTCCATTATAGCCCAAGATTATTTGGGCAGGGTAGTTGTGGTGGTTGGCCCAGGTGTGTGCGGGTAGGTTTTTTCCCAAGTGTCTTTGAGGGGAGGCCTAGTTGTCTTCGGACGTGGTAGTAGTTGTTCAGGACTAGGTGTCTTCGGGCATGTTGGTAGTTGTTCCGGCATAGTTTTATGTGGGTGTGATTACATATGGTTGTTATGGACAAGGTGTTTATGGGAGGGATGTGTGGTTATGGTAGCCTTGGTGTGTGTGGGTAGGGTATGGCAGTGGGACTGCGGTGAGAATGGTGGGAGAGGTATGACGCATAGGATGTATTTAATAACCAGTAGGAAAGTGGATAGGGGTACCCAAATCATTGATGTGTTATTACTATTACTTTACTTTACTTTCATTATTTGGGGAGTGTGCCTTGGTGAGGTTGGGTGGATAGTTTCCTTGCTAGGTGCTTCGGTTATCTCCTTTTTCTAAAAGGGCATTAGAATTCCTCCCCACTTGTGCATGAGAGCTTTTGGTTCCTACTGAGTATACCTATATACTCACCCTATGTATATAAAACTACTTCCAGGTTTCTAGGAGGAATTTGAGGACCGTGTCGGACCCTATTAGCTCGAAATTTGGGACCGTTGATGTTGATGTTTTTCTTTCTTTTGGTACTTCCCTTTGGAGTTTTTCTTGTGCTTTTGTAGCACTTTATTATTGGAACATGCATATGGGAATGGATTGTTTGGATTTACTTTTGCTTCCAACTTTGGTGTTATTTTGGATTTACTATCTTATCTCCTGATCTTACTAAACAAAAAGGGTAATTCCTTACATATTACATGTGATTATATACCCTTGGTGGTAATCACCACTCCAGGGCCTACTGATGGCATGTCTTGGGGGTCATTATCTCTCCTTAAACTAGAGGAAGGAAGGGTTTGGAAATCTATTGTACCTTCCCTCATCTTTCTAAATACGGGTCGTGAAAGAATGGTATCAAAGGTGGGTTAAGAGATAGGATGGGTTTTGGAGTTAGGCACAATGAGTATTGCATGGGATGGTAGGGAGATAGTGTTAGTAAATCTTGGAACGTGAAATAGGTTAGGGAAGACTAGCTAGGACATAGGATTTTAGGGCCCCCTATAATCTGATGCAAGGACTATGGACCTACTGAACGACCAAGTGATGCTATACTGATTGTAGGGTAGAGACCCTAGGAAAGGTACATGCGTCATAATTACTTCTGTTCTTGTGTGTCTTGGGGATTTTGAGGATTTTTTTAAATAAATAAAGAGTCTAAGAAAAATTTAAAATCTTATACGCTACTTGGGCTTAGGAATTCCTTATTTACCTTGTAACAATGGCACTTGGACAGTGACCACAGTTAGTGCGGGAGATTGAGGCCCAGAAGGCCGATTTGGCTGATTATCAAAGGGCTGATTGGGAGGTGGAGGATGACCAGTGGTAGAGGATGCTTTGTGTCTTTCAGTGGAAGACCCTCAGGAAGTATGAGGGTAGTATCTTGAACATTGATATAGAGAGCTGGCTCAAGGAGCTGGTGATATCTTTCAGCTTGATATGGGCTTCGACAGAGTATTGGGTTCCTCTGGCTATAAGCTAGATGTGGGGAGTAGCTGGTGGATGCTCTATCTTGGGGAGAAGAGGTAAGCTGGGGTTTTATTGACTGACTTCAAGAGGGAGTTCCAGGAGGAATTCCTATCTTCCATGATGAAGGTGGAGAAGAGGCAGGAGCTACTCTCCCTTCAGCAGGGGAGCATGTCAGTGAGTGAATTGGGGATCATGTTCAAGGATCTCCTTCGTTTTTCTCTGAACCTTTTTCCGAATGAAGAGTCTCAGGAGAGATGTTTAGAGGAGGCACTCTGACCTTCTCTTCAGTATGTTGTTGCTCCCTTCACTCTACTGAAATACTTAGAGGTCTATAAGAAGGCAGAAGTGGTGGAGAGGATGCACATGTTGGGAGGTGTGTTGCGAGAGGGGAGTCGGTTGGGCTCATCAAAGGGGAAATCTGTCAGCAACAGGCCTCTAGCATCAGGGCCTTCTAGGTTTTGGCTAGTGAGGAGCAGGCCCAAGTAGTTCTAGTTTATATCTTTTTGGCCTCTCCCTTTCTTCTCAGGACCAGGATCGAGATGCTTCATCTATGGTAGTCATGGGCACCTTCAGAATCAGTGCCCGAACTAAGTGTAGTATAGTGGGGGTGGGTCGGTTTAGCGACCACCTAAGCAGCAGTAGTTTCCAGCCAGGCCCTTTCAGTAGTAGCAGAAGGGACATCAATCTCTCACTCCCCCAAGAGCAGACATTGTAGGAGGAGGCTAACCTCAGGGTGTTTCTCAGGTACCTCGACCAGGGTGTGGCCAGTTGCACACCGTAGAGGCAGCAGTTCCAGTAGGGATGGAGGTCGTCCGAGGTACGATCAGCTTGTTTTGTACTCTTTCATGTGCCTTGTTTGATTCAGGAGCTTCACACTCTTTCAATTCACCCATTCTAGCCCATTCTCTAGGTCTATACACAGAGAGACTTCCCATACCCCTAGTTTTGAGTACATCAGTCAGAGGTCCGAACAACTTGTCTCATGTTTTTCGGGGATGTAGACTGATGTTGGGACCACATCGGTCTAGTGGATACCTTCTTTTGCTGCATATGCAGCTGTATGATATCATTTTAGGAATCAACTATTTGTTCTCTATATGTTCTTTAATCTAATACTTCAAAATAAAGATCGTGTTTTCAGAGATGGGTGTCCATAGTGTAGCTTTTGTTGGCGAGCGGGGTTTCCAGGAGGGCAGCCGACGCGTGAAGCCTCTCCTTTCCTTGTTAGCTAAGCTATCTGTGGAGTTGGTGGATACAGAGATGGTGGAAGTCCCGAGGATGGTCAGTGAGTTCAGGTACGTCTTCTCTAAGGATATGGTGACTCTACCCCCTCGATATGATGTTGAGTTTGGGATAGACTTGAAACCCGGTGCCCATCCAATTTCGATGGCTCCCTATCGGATGGTGCCTTCTGAATTATGGGAGTTACAGATTCAGATTGATGATTTTATGAAGAAGGGTTTTGTTCGACCAAGCACATCACAATGGGGTGCTCCATTATTGTTCACAAAGAAGGCAGATGGTGGTCTCAGGCTGTTCATAGACTACCAAAGACTGAATCAGGTAATGGTTAAGAACTGTTACCCTCTCCTGATAATATACGACTTTTTTTACTAGTTGAAGGGGGTAGGGTGGTTCTATAAGATCTACCTATGGTCAAGATATCACCAGTTGAGGGTGAAATAGGGTGACATCTTAAATACTACCTTCAGGTGCAGATATGGTCACTTTGAGTTCGTGGTCATGTCGTTCAGCGTTACGAACGCACCAGCCATGTTCATGGGGTTCATGAAATCCATCTTCCAGGAATATCTGGACCAGTTCATAGTTGTGTTTATTGACGACATCATGATCTACTCAAGATCATAGGAGGATCACTTTGAGCATCTGAGGACGGTTTTAGAGGTCCTTCGACAGCACAAGCTCTATGGGAAGTTGTCCAAGTGTATGTTCTAGACATGAAAAGTACACTTCCTTGGACACTTGGTGTCCGAGAAGGGTATATCAGTGGATCCATAAAAGGTCAAGGTGGTTTTTTCTTGGGGATAACCCAAGAACTTGACAAAGGTTCATAGTTTCCTAGGTTTAGCAAGTTACTACCGTAGATTTGTTCCTAACTTCTCTTGAGTTGTATCACCCTTAAGAGACTTGACCAATAAATAATAGGCTTTTATATTGGGTGAGCAGTGACAGGAAGCCTTCAGTTATCTGAAGGGGAAGATAGTTATTTCCCCAGTACTGAGGTTTCTAGAATAAGGGGTGACTTTTGAGATGTTCTGGGATGCTTCAAGCCAAGGCTTGGGATGTGTGCTGATGCAACATCAGGGGTGATCTCTTATGGGTCTAGGCGGTTACATTCCCATGAGTGTAACTATAACACCCACGATATGGAACTGGAAGTGGTCATGTTTGCACTAAAGTTTTGGCAGGATTACCTCATTGGAAAGCACTTCGTGGTCTTCACAGATCACAAGATCTTGAGGTATATCTTCTCCCATCACGACCTGAACTTGCTGCAGCGGAGGTGGATAGAGTTTCTTCAGGAGTAAGACTTCAAAATATCTTACATTGAAGGTAAGGGAAATGTGGTGGACAATGCCTTGAGTAGGAAGTCACAAAAGGATGTAGTTCGAGAGTCGGTAGATGCTTGGAAGGCGATGGAGGAGTTGGATTACCTACACCTGGATGTAAGGGTGGAGGATGGCAGAGGTTGTTTGTTCCAGATGACAGTGAAGTCCTCTCTGTTGTGGCAGGTGGTGGAGTTTCAGTGGGGGGACTTAGAGGCTGAATTGATGAGCGATCAGGTTATCCGGAAATTCTCTAGAAGGATGGCCAGAAGATGGACAGAATTATATGTTGTTTCATGGAAAGTTGTTCATCCCCATGGGAATGCATGAGAGAGTTCTTAGTGAGTTCCACAACTCACCCCTGGCTATACACCCAGGAGTTTCCAAGATGTACCAAGGTTTGAGGAGTCGGTTTTGGTGGCCCAGGGTGAAGTGGGCAGTGGCGAAGTTTATGGCAAGGTTTCTGGTGTGTTGGTAGGTGAAGGATGAACACCACATCCCAGGAGGTTTGTTGCAGACTTTAGATGTCCCCGAGTGTAAGTGGGATGACATCTCAATGGATTTAATCACAGTACTACCCAGGGTTCAAGGAATATACGATGCTATCTAGGTAGTGGTAGACTGGCTGACGAAATCATCTCACTACCTAACAATCAAGGAGTTGGTAATGATGGATTCCCTATCACATAGGTACATGGATGAAGTGGTGCAGTTGCATGGAGTCCCGAGTTTCATAGTCTCTGATCAGGATACCTGGCTTACCTCACGGGTTTGGGAAGGTTTAAAACATGATTTTGGCACCCAACTATGCCTCAGCACTGCTTTCCACCCCAAGACAGATGGGCAAATAGATCACACCATCCATACGTTGGAGGATATGCTACGGGCATGTGTTCTGGATTTTGGGGGATCGTAGGTGTGACACTTGCCTCTGGTGGAGTTTTCCTACAATAATAAATATCACTTTACCATTGGAATGGCTCCGTTCGAAACCTTGTACAGGAGGTCATGTCGATCAGCCGTGTACTGGACAGAGGTTGGGGAAGTGGGTGTTCTTGGCCTGGAGGTGGTACGGAGCACGATGGAGAAGGTCCAGCTTGTACGTGAGAGGATGAAGGCAGTCCAAGACTGGTAGAAGTCATATACCGATTATAGGAGGAGACCCATGGAGTTCGAGGTTAGGGACCACATGTTCTTGAAGGTCTCCCCTCGGCATGGGAAACAGAGGTTTGGCAGGGGGAGTAATCTTTCTCCCAAGTTCGTCGGACCCTTTGAGGTGTTGTGGTGGGTCGGCAAAGTGTCTTATCAGTTGGCGCTACCACCACCGCTACTGAGAGTGCATGACATCTTCCATGTGTCTCATCTTCATCAGTATCTACAAGATGATTTGCACATCATCAGCTGGGGGGGATCTGGATATCCAGGAAGATTCGATGTTTATAGAGAGACCAGTGAGGATCGAGGATCATGAGTAGAAGGTGCATTGTGGACAAACCATTCCCTTAGTTAATGTGTTATAGAGGCATAGTGGGCTGGAGAAGAGTACCTAGGAATGGGAGGCATAGATGTGTGCTCAGTACCCAGAGTTTTTTTGAGTTTTGTTCAGTTCTGTTTTGTACTTTCTTGTGATGTAGTGTTTGACCTTGTTAACTATGAAATGGATTGCTTACCTTATTCTCTAGATGTGTGTGAAGAGTCCTGATTATGGGGAGGGTATGACCTGATCCATAATCAATACACATTAAAGTAGATGTGGTTAAACCCGTGCGGACGATTCTGTGCCTCCCAAAGCGGATAGTATCTTGACATGGAGGAACGAACTCCCTAATCCATATATCTTGATGGTATGACCTTTACATGTTGTGTGGTTACTTGAGGGAGAGGTGTTCCTAGATTTCGAGGAGGTTTATTCTTTCTAGGTATCTTCTGAGGTGGTTGTTCTCACCCCTCTCTTTTCTTCGGGTCTAGTTTTGATTCTTGAGGGTGAGAATAGTTTGAGAGGTATCTGATGTAATTACCCAGACCCTCCTAGTCCATTAATTTTCCAAAATCTTGGTTCCATCAAATGGTTCCACTGAAATAGTGGAACTAGTCATGGTCGCACACCGAAACGGTGGCACCGCTTACGGTGTCCCACCGAACCGGTGGCACAATAATGGTGGCACCATAGCGGTCGCACCGTCACGGTCGCACACTGAAACAGTGGCACCGTGAGGGTGGCATCATGATGGTGGAACCATGAGGGTGGCACCGTGATAGTGGCACCATGATGGTGGCACTGTGATGGTGGCACCGTGACGGTGATAGCGTGAGGGTGGCACCATGACCGTGGGACCATTACGGTGTCTCACCAAACAGTATCCCACCCTTATTCTATTCTTTTCTAGTTTCTGACTTTTTCCACTCCTGCAACGTATCTTTTGATGTAATATATTTTTAATACCCATTTTAAATACATTAAAATCCCATAAATGTTATCAAAAATCCCCCAATAGTCAGGTGACCCTTGACTTACCAAAATGCGTGGCTTTTTTCTCATTGTTACACCCTTTTTCCTTTACTTTCCAGTTCTACCCCTATTATGTATTTTCCTCTATTTAAAAGAACCCCTTTAACACACAACCGTTATGGAAACCTCTCTGATGAGAATTCTTAAATATTAATTGATTCAATCATGTGTAACCGTCCAACCACATGGTGAAACCACAATCCACCTTTAAATCCGTTCAAAATTAATATCATGTAACTCTAGGATCTCACCTTTTTATCGCACGGGAATTATTTCTTCTTCTTGGATGGTCGCTTTTTATTCCTTGGTGCATTTTGAGTCCCCCTTTATGAGGATAGTGGTGCGCCTATGCTGGAGAATTTCCTACTCACTCTTGGATCCCCAGAGTTCCTCCCCTACAATTCGTGCATCCCCATTTCTTGGCGTGTGGAGAGAAACTTAAATCCTTGATCATCCAAGTAGGGTTCTTTTACTGTGTATCATGTGGGGTGGGTATGATAATGTTTCCATCGGGGATGGATGAAACCAAACCTTAACGAAGATAATAAACAAACATTTAAAGAATGAAGGGGTGTGTTTAATGATATTGATGTACTCTTTTACCCTTGCTGATATGTTGTGAATTGTATGGGCTTATGTACATTGAAAATCATGGTTTTTGGTGGTATTTCCTTGCGCACTAGTGGATCCATATCTCCTATGATGATTAAATGGTTGTAATATAGAATTGGTAATTCATGTAAATTCGATTGATTAAATGGATGTCCAGTGAACAAGAATCCTTGTGTGATCACCCCGGTTAACCAAACGGAATGAAGATACTTAATGAATGGTGTGTTAAAATCTGAAAAACTCCCTTACTCTGTCTTGGTAAATTGTGTGGTTGTTCTTCTTGATGCTTGTGGGGTGACATGGATGGGGATGGGATCCCCTTTTGTGGTGCAGTTGTTGGTTTTTGGATCTGAAGTCATGTGGGGATGTATGTTGGGGCTTGGTTTGGTTCTAGTACTTTGAGGGATCTCACAGATCCCTTTTGTTGTTGTGACTTATAAGAGAACCAGGTGTGAATGATTAAATTGCTACTTGGCTGTGTTTTTTCTTCCTTGGATTATGGTTATGCCTGTTAGTTACCTGGTAGTGAAGAATTATTTAAATGGAATCACTTGAATATGAAAACACTGATGGGTTCAATGGGGAATTTTTTTTTCGAGAATGAGTTTTGACTTGGTTGTGGCTATTGTGATTTTTATAAATGAATAGTAATTAGGGTTTTTGTGTATAGGATAGTGTTGGAACCCCTGGGTTGGGATGAGTGCTTGTTTACCTATATGTATAATTTATTTCTTATGTTTCTTATTCGCACCCCATCCAAGTTGAGCACTTCGTGCCAAACACCCCCATTTCATGGGGGAGGGTGTTTTTCTCAACACTCCTTTAAGTGGCTGGTTATTATATCCTTTTCTGCCCCCTTTCCCGAGTATCCCAAGACTCTTTGGGCAGGTTGTGACGGCCTAAGGTCCATTATAGCCCAATATTCTTTGGGCAGGATAGTTGTGGTGGTTTCCCCAAGTGTGTGCGGGCAGGTTGTTTCCCAAGTGTCTTCAGGAGGAGGACCAGGTGTCTTCAGGCATGGCAGCAGTTGTTCAGTCCCAGGTGTCTTCAGGCGTAGTGGTAGTTATTCTGGCCTAGGTGTCTTCCGATATGGTTACATGTGGTTTTTGTGGCCAAGGTGTTTACAGGCAGGATGTGTGGTTGTGGTATCCTTGGTGTGTGTGGCCAGGGTATGGCAGTGGGACTACAGTGAGAATGTAAGGAGAGGTCTGACACATAGGATGTCTTTAATAACCAGTAAAAAAGTGGAGCAGGGTACCCAAAACATTGATGTGTTATTACTATTAATTTACTTGACTTGCATTATTTGGGGAGTGTTCCTTGGTGAGGTTGGGTAGATAGTTTCCTTTTTAGGTGCTTCGGTTATCTCATTTTTCTCATATGGCATTAAAATGTCTCCCCACTTGTGCATGAGAGCTTTTGGTTTTCCCTACTTAGTATACCAGTACACTCACTCTATGTTTGTGTTCGAGTAAATGGCATGTTCAAGCTCATGTACTCATAACCATGTCTGTGTACCCTCTGAGGTAAACACCAAGCCATCATGTGAGGTTCACACATCGTGTGAAGCTTCCACACGTCATGTGATATTTTTATTCTTTTGAAAACCCTAGTGCCACACATGGGGTCCCACATGGTGTGTAATTCTAGATTACATGTCATGTAACCCATAATTTCACAAAACTCATAGGTTATTCCTCTATATATTCCCAAGATTCCATCTCCTCCAATTCCACTTCCAATATCACTCAAAGATTGTGGATATAATCCAATAAAGTCTCACTATTAACAGTTCTCCAGATATTGTTCCTTGATCTACTTGGAAACTATATATCAAGTTTCATTATCATTTCACATCGAATATACAAAGAACATATATCCATAAATCCATCCCTAATAGATCATCTTCCATCATAACTTGATCCCATCATCAATACAAACCCGGATCTATGGTATTAATCCATTTCACTAAGAAATAGGTGTGAAATGATTTATTTCTATGTATTCATTGAAATTTAAGCGAAAATAATTTCCCATAATGAATAAAGAATGGGGGAAGAAATGCATAAAATAAAAACTAAAGGAATGGGCCTTAGAAAATGTTCATGTTTTCATTGATTAATTTCCTTTATAATGATGAATGAATAAATATGACATAATCAATAAATAAATCCCCCAAATTCAAATAAATCTAACTTGTACCCGTAATACGCACAATCTGCGAATCAATTTGTTAGTTGATTGATTAACATTCATCATAGGAATAATAAAATAGGGATAAAACCACATAAAACAATGTTCTATATTGTGATGGATAAATTGATGACAAAGATAAAATATGTGTCATTTTTGTTGATAATATACTTAAATATTAATGGTGCAAGGTTCCTCAATCCTGATCCGATCTGATGTCATCTTCCAAGAATTCTCTCCCCCAACACTCTCTCTCGATTTGTAGGGTTATTCAAATAACCCTAAAAATTGGCCATAAATGCATATTTATGGACCATTATAGGTATTGAAAAATAAAAGAAATAATTTATTTTATTCATTTAATAATTATCCTGCAACTGTTCTCAACCTAAATGTCTGACGTGCTCTAAGGTTAAGTCATGCCTAGGGTAAAACCCACACTCTGGACTCAATGAAGATGTCAGAGTCATGATACCAATATCCATTTAAGATTTATTAAAAAAATTTAGGAAAACATTTCACATGTTATATTTAATATATTTCAAAAATTAATTTTCATCTCATCGGGCCTCGGAATCTCATATCGTCTCAGCTCCTAGCTTCGAAAATAATCTATATAATATTTAAAAATAATACATGAAAAAATCAAAGTAGTTACAACTTAATATGAAGAAAATGAAATTAAAACATGTATTTTCAATAAATAACTATAATATAATAAAATTCATGAGTTTCTTGAGAGTTATATCATAATATTTCATCATCAAAATCGTTTTCATAAATAATCCTGATAAAAAATGAGATTGTAACGTAAAACTCTTATCACTTTGGTAAAATTTTAATTATAAACCCCATGAAAGAGAGAAAACTATATTGATTTGTAAATCATAATAAATTTCATAATAAGAATCATAAAATACATTCATTGGTAGTATATACACCACATAAAATAAATAAGTTTTGAATATGGCATGTGTATCATAGAAATAAACGTTAGACAAAAATTCTTTACCTCGGGAATGAATTCCTTTGTATGTGTTTAAACCTCCTGTATAGTAAAAATAGGTTTATTATACATATATTAAAGAACAAAAATCATATATATCATACCATATATAATTTACTTATGCCTTTTAATCACCATTTTATTAATAATGTTTTATTAAAATCACTGTTTTGGGTGATATATGATTTGTTTTTCATGTATATTTCGGTTCGGTAGTTTTAGCCAATGTACTTTGATCTTGGTTACATAATCTCCAGAATATTATTCATGATATAAATATCATACATATTAATTATATACTTATTTATAGTCTTCCATAAAAGTCGATAAAGAAAAATGAATTACACCATTCATGGAGATGGTAGGTCCTTTGTTCGCATGAACGTTGTTATTTTTTGACAGATTGAATGAAAGAAAGGTAAATAATAATTAACTTTTAAAATAATTATTATATAATATATATCATATATTTTTATTAAATACAATCTTATTACTATCTAAGTAAAATAGAAATTAAAAATGAGTCACATCTCTTAGTGGATGTGGTAGTCCACACACACGCATGAGCGATGTTATCATTTTTCAACAGCTTTGAAGGTAAGAAGTTATGTAGATACCCAAGCTTGACGTACATGGACATTACATTACTTTTTTAGAATACTTAATACATAACAAAAAAAGACACCCAAGGACCGTAATATTTTAGTGTCTTCGGAAACTCAGAACATAATTCTCTAATCATGGTGAAATATCTTCAACATCTCCCATAAAGATCTTCCCCTTTTGTTTTCTTACCTAAAACCATTCCTTATATCATGGGGAAAAGAAAACATATAAAGGGTGATATCAAATTCTCAGTAAGGGTAATCATGGAGAAAATAAAAAAAACCATATACATTTGAACTTAAAAAAACATGAACATAAAGTTTAAACATCAAAATCATTAGTAATGACATAAAACATGGAAATATGTAAGGAATAGATCATAATGGAACATAAATCATGATAAAATTGCATGGGAATAAAACATGTAATTATTTAAAACTATTAATCACATGATATGATTTCCATAGTATCCAAGGCATTGCTTCCAAGACCATCATAGTGGACAAAGTCCATTACTGAACCGGGTTTACTTATCGTTCCAGCCCTGTTTTACTGAACCAGATTTACTTGTTGTTCTAGCCATTTCTATCTCATGAGATATAAATCTTAACCCAATGCATTAGAGGTAGATATAGGCCTCACCCATCTCATAATGAAATCATTCTTACGTGTACCACAAAACAATCATAAATAATTCATTATAACCTAAGGAATAAAATGGGTTTCACAAACATCATCCCATCATAACATAATCCATATAAAACAAATGGATATCATTTAATCAAAAGAAAAATAAAACCATGTAAATAATGGAGAAATTATACTTGAAACGTAATCATACTAAATAATGTCATCTTAGATGGGAAATAGTTTTGATAAAACACTTGAAATGAATTCTTGAGGAAAATATCCTTTCTTCTTCAAAATCATTTTCTTTTCTCAATATGACATGCAATTTTAAAAGAAAATGTATTTGTTGAAAATAATCGTGAAATATTGTACAGGAAGCTTCATGAAAATAAGGCGTTATGAAACCGTAAAAATATGTTCATACTGTATAAGTTAAAAAAACATTCTTCTCATACTTTTTCCGGAAAATTCAAAAAGTACCTCGTATGGTAAACAAAAGAAAAATTCCTTCCATACCATGTGGTAAAAGTCAAAAAAGGGTAAAAATTGGTTTAAACATACATGAAATAATTTTAAACATTTTATGAATACATTTTTAGAAAACATGGATATGGATGATAAACATAACCCTAGTAAATACTTATGAATAAACAATCCCATATAAGAACGAGATTGGAATAATTATCCCCTACCTTAGGTCCGATATGATTTGTATGTATCCAAACCTCCTATATAATGATTTAAATAATGTAATTGACTTATTACAGAATCATATTCATTGTTATGATATCATATATGGTCATATTCTTATCTTCTTATTAGTAATATTTCATTGCTACTTGTTATTCAGGTGTTCATTGCTTTATGTTCTTATGTGTGTTTTGTCGAATAAATTATTATTCCTATTTTAAGGTTATAGATACATCATTTATAGAATTTTATTAGTGTAATATATATAATATTTATTCATTCAATTCATTTATATAATCATTATTCAATGAAGATCATGTAGAACGAGTCGGATCACATCGTGGTGACGGTAGGTCGTACGTACGCACGAGCGATGATATCATTCCCATGATTTTGGAATTGTATTAAACTGTATAGTAAATAATATTTCACAATCAATATCACTTTACAATAATCATATATATTTATTTCTTCCATCCTTATACCCATCCAAGTATGTTAGTGATGAAATAAAATATTACACCACGGCGTGGAGACAGTAAGTCGTACGTACGCACGCCTGGTGATTTCATTTTTTTCATAGGATGGATAGAAGAAAGAATATAGTTGTTTCATATTCATAATAAAATATCAGTATACAAGTGATACTGTAGTTATTACTTAATAATGAAACAACTCGTATAGAGGAAGTAGGAGAAGAAATAAGTTTGAAAGAATCGGTAAAGGATATTACCTCTTCTTCGACACGCCTCCTCTTAACCTCTTCTTAGGGCACAAAAGGTTGTCTTTCAAGAATACTAGGACCTCTATTAAGTTTCTATGTAAGTGTATAAGTTAAATGGGTAGGTTTTGGACGAATTTGAAAGCTCAAAAATGGTGTTAAGTGGAGAGGGAGGATGTGCCCTTTTATAAGGGAGGAGAGGGGAACCTTTGGAAACCTAAAAAATATTAATTTATAATAAATTCAAACCCCACATAAAATTCTCCAAAAATGACTCAATTCGAAGATGATATAAGATAGGGTTTTAATATCATCAACCAATAAAATTTATACATGTTTTATGTTTATTTTAAACCTTATCATTTTGATTTATCCTTATTTAATATATTTAATTTTATTTGTGGTAATAATATTCTAAATTTTAAATTGTAATAAATACATACTTATATGTTGTAAATTTCCCATAATTTGATACTTTATAACCTTTTAGACCATATAATTTTTAATTTTTAATTTTTAAATATTTTTATTATTTTTAGATAATTTAATAATATGTTATTTTTATAAAATACCAATAGTGTAAATTTTGACACTATTCATTTATTTGAATTTAAATAAAATACCCATAAAAAATATATTCAAAAAAATATTTAATAGGTTTATAACATGTCATGTTAATCTATAAAATTATTGGATAATATTAATTAGTTCATATAATATTTATTTTAATATTTTAAAACCATTTATTCGATATTTCTCTTAATAAAATAATTACTACAACATTTTTGTATAATTATTTAATATAATTATTTGTTGCATAAAAATTAAAAATAAAATACTATAATGAATATAAATATAATAGATTTTATAAGAATACTTTTAGTAGAATTTATCTTATAAAACACCCAACTTGTAAAATATTATGTTTATTAAATTATGAAGGTGACCACTTTGACACTATTTAAAATAAAATAATATAAGTTTCATAATTGCTTTTATAAGGATCTAAATTGTCAAAAATTATACCTTTGGATTATTATGGTTTATATGTACATGACCAATAAGTTTTGGTCAGGTTTTTGGGCCTTTATGGGTATTATTAATTTAATAAAAAATATATTATTTATTTTTCACTAAATAAACAATTTCTGCATCACAATTGTGTCGCCATTAATGATAATTATTTAATCCCTAAAAAATCTAAATAAATTCACATGATATAGATAATTTTATTATCTTTATGTATACTATTTATGTTCGAAGTTTTATGATGTTTATCACTAAATTAAAATTATTACACTTATAAGATATAAGATAGTGACATGTTGTCACTTTCTTTGGTTTTAATAATAATTACATCATTTTCATGGTCAAAAGTCCATGAAATGAATCTATTACAACCCTTAGGTGATATGGTTTGACTTTTATTCATCCAATATAATTTTTTCAGGTGTTAGGGTTATTTTATAATCTTATTTTTACCCTTAATTAACTAATTTACCTTTAACAATGGTAAATAAAATTTACCGTAGTTACTATTCATAATGCCTAAAAATAAAAAGTATCATATTAACATAATTTGGAAATAATTATTTCAAATATGGAATCTATTTTTCCAAATTAAATACACTGAATTTGCAGTATTTAATTTAAAATTAATCCCACTGTTGAGAAAATGAGTTTTAAAAATTAAAACGTTGCAAAAGATTGAAATGTTTTTACCTATGAATTCAGTATAAAATTAATGATAAGGAATTAAATTATATTAAATGGTAAAAATATATTCTATTTATACTTTAAAACCATTCAATATTATAATTTAACCATATAAATTATCTTGATGAAAAAAAAATTAATTAAAATTTAGCGTATTTATACTATTCATCAAAATAAGAAACTTATCAGAAAAATATGAAAAATTTATCCAAAGTAAATTTTTATATCCTGATTACAAGGAAGAATTTTAATTTTTAAAATTTAACTTATAAACATGTCAAAAACTAAATTTAAAGTGGGTGCGCCATCAAAAGGCAGCAAACCTTTTTTTTGATAAATACTTATTTTACCCGAAAATTTTATTTTGTTCTCATACCATGTTATAGATAATGTGTAAGATGAGTGATAATGTTATAAAATTCAAAATTTGGTTAATTCTATTCATAACAGCTAGTTCATAATAATATTATAACAATATATCATTGTTTAGTGAAACTCGGTATTGCGTACAACACACGTTATTGATGAAGGTGGCTCTTGCGTGCAACACAATCCAAGAATAGTGTTTGTGTATAATAAAAGCTAATACGGTGATGCATATAGTGCAATATAATCTTTTAAATCTCTAATGATCGTTATCATAATTCTAGGATTGTAACCTATACTTATACTTAATCTTAAAGACATCCATTGGCATAACTTAGAAATATCTTTAGATATCTCACTAATGTTTTCGCATCCTAGTTTCCAAAGGTTAACTAAACCTTTCCTCTGATACCAACTTTAGAGACCCAAGCTTGAAGTACATGGACATTACATTAATTTTATAGAATGCTTAATACAAAACAAAAACATACACCCAAGGACCGTAATAGTTTAGTGTCTTTGGAAACTCAAAACATAATCTTCTAATCATGGTGAAAGATCTTCAACATCGCTAATAAAGATCTTCCTCTTTTGTTTTCTTACCTAAAATTGTTCCTTATATCCTAGGGAAAAGAAAACATATAAAGTGTTAGCTCAAATTCTCGGTAAGGTTAGTCATGAAGAAAATAAAACAAACCATATACATTTGAACTTAAAAAAATATGAACATAAAGTTTAAACATCAAAATCTTGAGCAATGACATAAAACATGGAAGTATGTAAGGAATAGATCATAATAGAACATAAATCATGATAAAATATCATGGGAATAAAACATGTAATTTTAAAAAACCATTATGCAAATGATGTGATTTCCAAAGTAGCCAAGGCATTGCTGTCAAGACCATCATAGTGGACAAATTCCATTACTGAACTGGGTTTACTTGTCATTCCAGCCCTGTTTTACTAAACCGGATTTACTTGTCATTCCATCCATGTCTATCTCATGAGATATAAATCTTTACCCAATGAATTTTAGGGAGATATAGTTCCCAACCATCTCATAATTAAATCATTCTTACGTGTTCCACAAAACAATCATAAATCATTCATCATAACCCAAGGAATAAAATTGGTTTCATAAACATCATCCCATCATAACAAAATCCATATAAAATAAATGGATATCATTTCATAATAAAAAAAATAAAACCATGTAAATAATAGAGACATTATACTTGAAACATAATCATACTAAATAATTTCATCTTAGATAGGAAATAGTTTTGATAAAACACTTGAAATGAATTCTTGAGAAAAATATCATTTCTTCTTTAATCATTTTCTTTTCTCAAAATGCCAAGAAAAGGTATTTGTTGAAAATAATCATGAAATATTGTACAAGAAGATTCATGAAAATAAGGCATTATGAAACCATAAAAATCCATTCATGTTGTTTAAGTTAAAAAAACATTCTTCTCATACTGTTGTCAGAAAAGTCAAAAAGTACCTCATATGGTAAACAAAAGAAAAATTCCTTCCATACCATGTGGTAAAAGTCAAAAAAGGGTAAAAATGGGTTTAAACATACATGGAAAAATTGTAAACATTTTATGAAAACATTTTTAGAAAACATGTATATGGATGATAAACATAACCCCAGTAAATACTTACGAATAAACAATCCGGATAAGAATGGGATTGGAATAATTATCCCTTACCTTAGGTCTAATATGATTTGTACATATCCAAACCTCCTGTATAATGATTTAAATAATTTAATTGACTTATTCCAGAATCATATTCATTATTATGATATCATATATGGTCATATTCTTATCTTCTTATTAGTAATATTTCATTGCTACTTGTTATTCGGGTGTTCATTGCATTATGTTCTTATGCATGTTTTGTCGAATAAATTATTTTTCCTCTTTTTAGGTTATAGATACATCATTTAAAAAATGGTATTAGTGTAATATATATCATATTTATTCATTAAATTCATTTATATAATCATTATTCAATGAAGATTATGTAGAACGAGTCGCATCACATCGTGGAGACGGTAGGTCGTACATACGCACGAGAGATGATATCATTACCATGATTATAGAATTGTATTGAAGTGTATGGTGTATAATATTTCAGAATCAATATAACTTTACAATAATAATATATAGTTATTTCTTCCATCCTTATACCCATCCAAGTGTGTTAGTGATGAAATAAAAGATTACACCACGGTGTGGAGACGGTAAGTTGTACGTACGCACGCGTGGTGATTTCATTTTTTTCATAGGATGGATAGAATATATAATATGTTTGTTTCATATTCATAATAACATATCCGTATACATGTGATACTGGATTTATTACTTAATAATGAAAAAACTCATATAGAGGAAGTAAGAGAAGAAATAATTTTGAAATAATTAGTAAAAGATATTACCTCTTCTTCGATGCGCCTCCTCTTAACCTCCTCTTAGAGCACAAAAGTTGGTCTTTAAAGAATACCAGGACCTCTATTAGGTTTCTAGGGAATTGGATAAGTGAAATGTGAAGGGTTTGGACGAATTTTAAAGCTCAAAAATGGTGTGAAGTGGAGTGGGAGGAGAGGGGCACCTTTGGAAACCTAAAAAATATTAATTTATAATAAATTTAAACCCCACTTAAAAACCTCTAAAAATGACTCAATTCGAATATTATATGATATAGCATTGTAATATAATCAACCAATAAAATTTAGACATGTTTTAAGTTTATTTTAAACCTTATCATTTTGATTTATCCTTATTTAATCTATTTAATTGTATTTGTGGTACTAATATTCTAAATTTTAAATTGTAATAAATACATAATTATATGTTGTCAATTTTCCATAATTTTATACTTTATAACCTTTTATACCATATAATTTTCAATTTGTAATTTTTAAATATTTTTTTTTTTATTTTTAAATAATTTAATAATATTTTATTTTTATAAAATACCAATAGTGTAAATTTTGACACTATTCATTTATTTGAATTTAAATAAAATACACACAAAGAATATATTCGAAAAAAAATATTTAATAGGTTCCTAAAATTTCATATTTATCTAGAAAATTTGTGGAGAATATTAATTAGTTCATATAATATTTATTTTAATATTTGTAAAACCATTTATTTGATATTTCTATTAATAAAATAATTACTACAACATTTTTGTATAATTATTTAATATACTTATTTGTTGCATAAAATTTAAAAGTAAAATACTATGATGAATATAAATCTAATATATTTCATAATAATACTTTTAGTCGAATTTATCTTCTAAAACACCCAACTTTTAAAATCATATGTTTATTAAATTATAAAGGTGACAACTTTGACATCATTTAAAATAAAATAATATAAGTGTCATAATTGCTTTTATCAGGCTCAAAATGGTAAACAATTCTACCTTTGGATGATTATGGTTTATATTTACATGACCAATAAGTTTTGGTCAGGTTTTTGGGCCTTTATGGGTATTATTAATTTAATAAAAAATATATTATTGATTTTTCACTAAATAAACAATTTCTGCATCACAATTGTGTCAACATTAGTGATAATTATTTAACCCTTAAAAATTTTAAATAAATTCAAATGATATATATAATTTTATTATTTTTTTTAGACTATTTGTGTTCGAAGTTTTATGAAGTTTATCACTAAATTAAAATTATTAAACTTATAAGATATAAGAGAGAGACATGTTGTCACATTTTTTTGTTTTAATAATAATTACATCATTTTCAGGGTCAAAAGTCCATAAAATGAATCTATTCCAACCCTAAGGTGATATGGGTCGACTTTTATTCATCCATTATAATTTTGGCAGGTGTTAGGGTTATTTTATAATCTTATTTTTACCCTTAATTACCGGATTTACCTTTAACAGTGGTAAATAAAATTTACCATAGTTACTATTCATAATGCCTGAAAATAAAAAGTATCATATTAACATAATTTGTACATACTGATTCCAAATATGGAATCCATTTTTCCAAATTCAAAACATTTAATTTTCAGTATTTAATTTAAAATTAATCCTGCTGTTGAGAAAATGGGTTTTAAAAGTTAAAACGTTGCAAAAGATTGAAATGTTTTTACCTATGAATTCATTGTAAAATTAATGCTGCTGACTTAAATTATATTAAATGGTAAAAATATATTCTATTTATAATTTAAAACCATTCAATATTATAATTTAACCATATAAATTATCTTGATGAAAAAAGTTGTTTTTAATTAAAATTTAGCGTATTTTTACTATTCTTCAAAATAAGAAACTTATCAAAAAAATATCAAAAATTTATCCAAAGTAAATTTTTATATCCTGATTCCAAGGAAGAAGTTTAATTTATAAAATTGAACTTATAAACATGTCAAAAAATAAATTTAAAGTGGGTGTTCCATCAAAAGGTGGCAAAATTGTATTTTTTGAAAAATACTTATTTTACATGAAAAATTTATTTTGTTCTCATACCATGCTCTAAATAATGTTTAAGATGAGTTATAATGTTATAAAATTCTAAATTTGGTTAATACTATTCATAATGGATAGTTCATAATAATATTATAACAATATATCATTGTTTAGTGAAACTCGGTATTGCGTACAACACACGCTATTGGGGAAGGTGGCTCTTGCATGCAACACAAGCCAAAAATAGTGTTTGTGTATAATACATGCTAATATGGTGTTTCATATAGCACAAGCTAATCTTGGTGTAGCGTACAACACAAGATATCAAAGAAATTAAAAAGAATATTTCTCATAAAATCTCGGGGTGTTACAAGTTAGATATGATATTATCATTACATAAGAATAATTAGGTCATAAATATTATATATAAAATTTAAACCCATAATAATACTCATTCATAAAAAATAGTAATGAAAAATTAATTGTATCGCTACATGGAGACAGTAAGTAGTACATACAAACGAACGATACTTTCACTTCTCATTTGATGAAAAATAGGGAGAAATAATGGTTATTTAATAATCATAATAAAATTTAAGTATATTTATGATACTTAATTTATTATGTTGTTATAAATATCATAGATTTATATTAGTTAAGGAAGAAGTAAAGAAGAAAGTGATTGGTTGCAGCAATTAGCTCTTCCTTAAAAGAACTCATTTAGATCTCCTCTTAAGGATCCTAGGGTTTGTCATTTGGGAATACCAGCACATCTAAAATGTGTATAGGTATGTTTATAAGGGATTTTTTCATGGTATGGTCGATCTAGAAGGATCAAAGTGTTGTGAAGAAGATAAAGGATAGGTTCCCTTTATAATTGAGAGGAGGGGCGCTCTTTGGATGTCTTACAAGATTAAAATATAATAAAGTTATTTTCAAGTAAATTGCTTCCAAATGGACATAGATTAAAATATAGGGTATTATATGGTTTTAATACCATCAAATAATAGAATTTGTAAAGGTTTAAGTGGTTTTTTAAAAATTATTTTTATATTAATTCCTTTGTTAATTATTTTTTACCTTAAATAGGGTAACAACTATTTTCACCATAAAGGGTTAAGAATGTTACCAAAAATAGAAATTTAACTTATAAATGTACCATATATTTTTTTTCAAACATATTATAATAACATGGTATAATATGATATTTTTATGAATTTTAAATCATTTAATAAAATATCATTAATGTCAATTTTGACTCCGTTCATTTAATTTGATATAAAAGGCATAAAGATAAAGTTAATATTATAATATATTCCTTTAAAAAATACTAATATTTCATATTTATCTAGAAAATTTATCTAAAATTATAAATAACTCAAATTATATTAATTTTAATATTTTTTAAAATAATTTTTTTATTTTTTTAATAATTGAATAGATGCAATATTAGTGTTGCACATGCCTTTAAGGTAATTATATAATTTATGAAAACTAAAAATAAATTTACATAATGAAAAAATTTTCATTAATCTAAAAATATATATTTATATTTGTTTACAAATTTCATTTTTCCCTATTTGGACATATAAGAGATATTTAAAACTAAGAGAGTGGCGTTTTGTAACTTTCTTTGCTTTAAATATTATATATGCCATTTTCATGGAAAAGAGTCCATTAAACAAATAACATTTGAGTATAAAGTGATAAGGGTCTAATTAACTTTATCTAATAATAATTATAATGAATAATTATGGTTTTATCACTTAGTTTTAACCTAGATTAACGTAATTTACCCTTTACCGAGGTGATAAATTTTACCACATTATTATTCATAATGCCTAATAATATAAGGGTCCTATTTACTATATTTGAACATAAAAATTATAAAATATAGAATAAATTATATAAAATTCAATAACTATAAGTGTCAGTAATTAATTTTAAAATAAGTGTGAAAAACGTGATGAGAACTTCTTTTTAGAACAAAAATTTTTTAAGCATAAAGTTGGATTTTTTTCTTATCCCTTACATAGAAAAAAATATTATATGAATATTAAAAAAAATTATTAATTATATAATATATGTATATTTAATTAAAATTATTCATCAATATTTATTAATTTAATATATTAAGATAAAAACACATTGTGTGCAGAAAAAGAGTTTCCCAGGAAAATCCCTTTTACTTATAAAAATGTTTTCATACCAAATTCAAACACAAAATTGATTCCAATGAACCTAATTTTATTATATAAAATATAATATAACTAATATTAATTTATAATAATTCTATAACTAACTGATACTTTTTAAATTCTTGGAAAAAATATAATTTTCAATAAAAATAGTATTTTTAACTATTCTCTGAAAAAATAAATCTTTTCAGAAAATTATAAAAAATCCAACACAAGTTAATTTTTAAATTTTTATTTAAAAAATTAATTTATTTTATCAAATACATTTTATAAAAGTTTAAAAAATTAAATATAATATTTTCTAACAAAAATCAATAAAAAACATTTTTTAAGGAAACATATTTTTGAAGCATAAAATGACTTTACTAAAAATTGAATGATTTTTTTAAGAATTAAGAAATAAATTTTTATTTATTAAGAACCTTAAATATATATATTTATATATATAATAATATAGTTAATCCCATCCATACCAACCAATTCAATGGATAAGTTATAATAACCACATTTAAATAATAATATTGCATGGTTTGTTTAAACTCGGTGTTACATGTAACGCAAACCATCAAATTAATTAAGGAGAAATATATTCTAAAATATCTAGGTGTCGCATTCTTTCATTCCCCTTTAATAAATTGAATACTCACAATTTGAAATCATGCTCGGTAATTAGGGGTTTGATATTTGGAAATTCCTTTTGTTGAAAATCCACATCATAAATGGGATAATAAAACTTCTTCTTGAAAAGAGAGAAAGCGAAAAACAAAGGTTATATAGAATAAAACATAACTAGGTTTACAAATAGGAAAAAATTAGTGGTTAGTGAAAATATGGGCATGTAATAGAAAAATAACTCCCAATAACTAATATAGATTGATAGAAAACATGATCAAGAGAAATTTAACGACCATACAATCATAAATCTATGATAAGTGAAAATACTATCAATTCGTTAGAAATGAAGGTAAAAGTATAAAATTTTTATTGAAAGGTAATTTTCGTAAATTTTTGTGATTATATTAATATCAAGATAGAAAACTCAATAAAATACACTTATTTGATTTCTTTCCATTTCTTAACAACAGTTTCATCCTTTGGTTGTACTTCGATCAATTTTCACTTCATCTCTCACCCCAAAAAATGAATAATCATGATGAATTTTTCATGCCTAAATCACTAAAATTCACTTTTGACATATCATAAGATCTATAAAAAATTGAAAATTCATTCCTATTATCTCTATATTTTTTTCAAAACCAAAATGATTAACATGGGTTCTTCAATATGAAAAAAAAATCATACTTTGGTCTCTAAAACCTCATACAAAGTTCAACTTAACCAATTATATAAATATTTAACCATAAAACCATTATAAAATATATCTAGATAACTAGATTTATGGGCCATTTATTAAATAAATAAGGTTTCATGAGTAGGTTATCCCCTTGGGGGGGCTATGGCCTGCCTTTCCGACCTGTGTGTGTGGTGTGTGTGTGTGTGTGTGTGTTTGAATGTAATTTTACCCCAAAATACCTAATATATGTCAGCTTAACATTAATCCCCCAAACAAAATAATGCATATTTTAGCATCACTTGAAAAATATTTGAATACCTTTATCAAATATTCTCATGAAATAAGGTAATAACCTGAATCACTATAAAACCTTAATGAAAACATGTAGGATTTCAAAAATTTACTCCCTCCTCATTCCTTAAATAAAATCATAGATTATTAAATATATTCCATACATCAAAAAATGTTGTAAACTCCATAAAAGATAATAGAAACCACTTTGTCATTGAATCACTAACTTATTCTGAAGTCATCAATATTATCCCATTTATTTTATCACAATCATGCATCTATTTTTCTCATTATTATTTAAACTTCATGCACATATTAAGGGTTATCTTTCCCTTTATCATGTATTTTCCAAATATATCCGCTTACCAATAAATCATTTTTCAAAATCATAAATACCATTCAACACATTCTTATAAATCCTTTTAGAAAAACCTCTATAGAATAATTCTCTAACGTTTTATGGAACTTATAACTAGAATATCATTATAAAAATACTTATTAAACATAATTCTCAAATTACAATACATAAATACTTCAATAATTCCAATTAAATGAGAGGAATAACATAATCCCTTCCTTAGTCTAGGATTTAGCTCTTGGATTAAGGAATTGACTCAGATAATTCTGATGTTCCCCAAACTTAATACAATGCACTATAAATAGCACCTTAGAATGAATTTCATAACACCCCATCGAAATCTTCATTTTTCCTTAGAAATTACTTGATCTATGCCCTTCTTCTCTACACGTAAAACATCTTGCCATTCCTTTGAGACATTTCTTTGGGTACTTATTCTCGAATTTTTGATGTAAATGAAACCAAATCTTCATTCCTCTATGGCCTCCACCACCCGATCTCTTAGTGAACTCTGTCATTCTCTTCCTTGGAGAGTCGAAGAGTTGGTAAAGGTGAAAGTTTCTATTCACATATCATGATAATTGATTAGGAATAATAAAAATATACTTTAATCTAGTCATCATACCTTTTAAATGCTCATAAACATAATTTCAATCACCTTCAACATTAACCTAGTTCCTTCTGGTTTTTTCCCTTTACTAAAACAAAAAAAATCATAGGGTGATCAACTATAATCATAGTGGAAAACCACATCCAACAAATAAATACCAAAAAAAATGGACAACCATAACCATTCCATTAAAATGAAACCTAATTCCAGAATCTATAACCATAAACCCAAATAAATGACAATAAAAAACATACATACCAATAACTAACAATCAAACATATCCACAAATAGAACATGAACAGCCTGTGAATGGAGGCATTAAAATTTTAGAACCAAAAATCAACTAGGGTTCATATAATAGCATGAAGTAGTGAGGGAGGAGAAAAAAGAACATCAATGGAGGATAAAATGAAGGAGAAGGAAACTGTGGAACACACGAGAGCACTGAACCAAGAAAACATTACACTAACACACATCGAAAAACCCAAACAAAAAGGAATGAGAGAGGAGGAAAAAAAGCATACCTTAGATTTTAGGAGTGGTTCATCCAAGAGAAGGTTGAGGGGAGCGATGACAATATTGGACTTCTGTGAGAGCTTAGAGTCATGACTGAAATCGGTTTGGTTAGGGTTCTTTTAAAAAGATCAGGAAGGGTTTTATCAATGCTTCCAAAAAAACACTAATAAAGTGGGGTTTTATCATCACTAAATTAATAAGTGCTGATAAAAGATCTCTTTATCAATTCTAATAAAGATATATCTTTATTAGTGCTCAAAAAGCGCAGATAAAAGACTTCTTTATTAGCACTAAAACATTAGTTCTGATAAAGATGGATTTTTTATAAAGATTTATAATTATAATTATAAAGATATATATTTATAAATAATTGAATATAATTATAAATATATTTATGTCATTATATATATTTATATCATTATATATGTATTTAATAAATATATATAAATATAAATATAAATATATTCATTTTTTAAATATATTTATTATAATTTAATAATTATTTAAATATGTAATTATTTATTTATATTTATATAAATACTTTTTTTAAAATATATATTTATTTATTTTTAATTATAAATATACAATTTTATAAATATAGTAAATATGTATTTATAAATATATTTATAAATAAATCTATTTATAATTATTTATTTATAATTAAAAATATATTTATATAATTATATATATTTTTAATAAATATATGTAAATATAAATATAAATATAGAAAATATATTCATTATTTAAATATATTTATTATAATTTTAAAATTATAAATATATTTATATCATTATATATATTTATATAATTATATATATATAATGAATATATATAAATATAAATATAAATATAAATATAAATATAAATATAAATATAAATATAAATATAAATATAAATATAAATATAAATATAAATATAAATATAAATGTAAATATAATAAATAAATTCATTATTTAAATATTTTTTAATAACTTTATATTTATTTAAATATATAATTAATTATTTAAAATTATATAAATACTTTTTAAAAAAATATTCATTTATTTATAATTATTAATATATAATTTTATAAATATAGTAAATATACATATATAAATACATTTATTTATAAATATTTATTTACAAATATGTTTTTAACATTATTAATAAATATATAATCTTGAATGCATGCTTGTTAAAATAATTAAAATTGAATAATTAAAAATGAGTACACTTTAAAAATATTGAAAAAATGGATAAGTTTTATTTATTAAATAAATTATTTAAAAAATATGGATATATATTGAAATTAAGATAAATATGTATTGGAAATATTAAAACATAGTACATTAATATATATAAATAAATATTAGAAAATGATTAAATTCTAAAAAAATAAAAAATAAAAAATATTAAAAATGAATAAATAATACTAACTATAATAATATTATAAATAAATAAATACAATTTTTTGATTAAAAACATAATATTTTAAATATATCATGTTGCTAAATTAAATACTAAAATGAATATTAAAATTTTAATAAATTACACAAATATTATGTGTATGTGTTTATATATAATATTTCATTAATTACGTAAATATTTTCGTGTATGAGTTGTATATAAAAATACATTAATTACATATATGTGTATAAAATGAATGTAGAACAAGTTTGATATATGTTAAATTGAAAAATCAAATGAAATTCAATTAAATTCCCATTACTCGATATAATTAGTCAATATTTTTAATTAATATTAATTTTTAATTATAAACCATTCTTCACTAAATAAATGGATTATTTAATATAAGCATAAATATTTTGTATTATATAAATCATATTTTCCTAAATATTTTACATACTGATATATATATATATAGAAATATATAGAAATATATTTATATACTAAAAATATTAAATGTATTAATGAATAATTATGTATAAAAACCATTAAAAATAAATAAGACATTAATATTTTTTTAATTATTAGATTTTATTCATTTTCTATATTTATATTTAATATATATTATTTATTACTATTTATAATTAATGTGTATATATTAAATTTTTTTAATTTTTATTAACAATTGTTTCATTAATAAATTTTTTAATAATTTTGTAATTTATTCATTTTTAATTTTTCTATTTAATTATTAAAATTTATTCATTTTATATATCTATATTTAATATATATTATTTATTAATATTTATAATATATATATGTTTGTGTATATTATATTTATTAATTTTTTTTAATAATTATTTGATTAATAAAATGTTTAATATTTTTTAAAATTTAATCATTTTTAATTTTTATTTGTTTAATTATCTCAATTTATTCATTTTATATATCTATATTTAATTTATATTATTTGTTAATATTTATATTTTATACATATATAATTTATTAATAATTATGTAATTAATAAAAATTTTAAAAATTTAATTTATTCATTTTTAATTTTTATTTATTTAATTATATATATGTATATTAAATTTATTCATTTCTATAAATAATTATTTAATTAACAAAATTTTTAATATTTTTTTTAATTTACTCATTTTTAATTTTTATTTGTTTAATTATTTATGTTTATTCATTTTATATATCTATATGTATTGTATACTATTTATTAATGCTTATAATTTATATATATATATATTAATTTTATTAATAATTATTTGATTTTTAAATTTTTAATAATTTTTTATTTTATTCATTTTTCATTTTTGTTTGTTTAATTATTTTAATTTGTTAACACTTTTAATACTTCTATTATTTAAAAAAAATATTGGTATATGTTTAAAAAAGGTGAGTCGGGCCGTTTATAGACCCGGATGGTGGGGTGGGTGGGCCGACCCAGATGTACGGAGGTGGCCTAAACCGCGGGAAGCATTGAGTGGGCTAAGGCCTATGTGGGCATGCGGGCTCATGTAAGTGTGTGTGAATAGTGCATGTGGGAGTCCATCTATGCAGTAGGCTTCTGATCTTCCCATATAGTGGAGTTATATATAAAGAAGTGACCACACTTTCGTTGTTTTTATGTGGGACTCACAAGAGTGATCATGACCTTTATAAGCGATAAAAATAAGGTTCTGGTAATGGTAACCCTTTATCACTGCTAAAAACAAGCATTGATAAAGGGTACCCTTTATCAATTCTTTTTTTAGCACTGATAAAAGGTACCCTTTATCAGCACTTTTTTAGCGCTGATAATGGCAACCTTTATCAGTGCTTTTCTCTAGCGTTGATAAAGGATGACATTTTTTATTGCACATTTTATAGTAGTGTGTTTAAATCATGGAACCTTCTTTTCAATCTATGACACCTTAGGTTTAATCTGGGTTATCCATAATCATCATCTATTCAAATCCTTCAGAATGGCTCCTAAATGAAATGTGAATTAACCTAAGGATATCCCTCAGGAGTGTCAAACCAAGGTCCTAGTAAGGGCACACTCACCATGCACTAGAATGATGGATGAGATATACTCAGCCAACTCTTTTTTGAGTTATTATCCTTAGATGAATTTGTCTTAAAACCATGTCCACATTGATTTATTGCTAGGAAAATCAAATAATATCTTCATTATCATGACTTTAGGGTGTTATCTAATACCTAGACTTATCCCCAAGGTTTTCACTAAAGTTTCCTATTCATAATCTAAAAATATTGACTAAACCCTACTCTGAAACCAACTATAGTGACTTGTACTTTTCATAACTTGGGGAAAGGAAACATAAGAAAGAGTGTGATCAGATTCCCAATAAGGGTAACCAAGAGTGATATCAATATAACATGTGCATAATGGTATGAGATTATGAGCATAAAATTTGAGAAACCATACCCTACATATCATAGATCAAAATCTTGAGTCATGGAATAAATCTTGGTAGTTCATAATACATGAATCATAAAGGAATCAAGAACTTGAGCCATGAGAGCATAATATTAGTATAAAACATGAGTTTTTGGCATATAGATAAGTATAGAAAATCATTTACTTGGTATTGAATAATTTCTTCCAATACTACCATAGTGGATTGGGTTCACTCCCCAAACCATCATAGTAGTCAAGGTTCACTCCCAAAACTTTTTATAGTGGATTGGGTTTACTCCCCAAACCATCATAGTAGCCAAGGTTCACTCCCAATAATATCACAGTGGATTAGGTTCACTCACCAACCCATCATAGTAGTCAAGGTTCACTTCCAAGACTATCATAGTGGATCGGGTTCACTCCATAAACCATCATAGTAGTCATGTTTTACTCTCAAGACTATTATAGTGGACATAGACCCTTACTGAATTGGGTTCACTCCTCATTCCAGTCTTTTTTATCTCATGAGATATTTATCTATACCCAATACATTAGAGGGACATATAATAACAATATCACTCATAACATAATTATAATCACATATATGTGTGTCACAATATTATAAAACATTTATCATACTAGAACCCATTAAAAGAAATGGGTTTTATAAACAATTTATAATAGCCAAATCCATAGGAAAGAAACATGTTTCATAAACATTTTTTCATCATAATCATGAACCAACAATATAAATAATAAGTATGGAATCATTGGATAATATCCCCATTAAATCATAATTAACATCAAAAGATGTTATCATTGGTAAAAAAAATCCTTTAAAGGATCACTGGAAAATTTCTTAAAGAAAATATCATTTTCATTTTTAAATAATCTTTTTAAAACATAAAAAATTCCCAAATATTAAGGAAAAAAATTATTTTAAAATAAAATTGGAAAATTTTAATGTAATATTCTATTCATTTATTGGTTATTATGATGGTAAATTTTATTAATGTCATATATGTCAAAATAAAACATTCTTTTCACACTTTTTTATAAAATCCAAAATTTACCTCATTCGAAAAATGAAAAGAAGATTCCTTTTAAACCATTTTTAAAAAAGTAAAATTGGGTAAAAATGACTTTAAAAACTCATATTATAATAGTAAAAACCATCATTAAAACATTTTTAGAAAACATTTATATGGAAGAAAAGGGTTTTTCAGCCGAAGAGAGAAATAAAGTCGGTTTTTCTTAAAAACGTATTTTTGGTATCATGTGTACTTAAAGAGTGAAAATGAAAATTAAAAATGTATTTTAAATAAATAAATATATTATAATAAAATTTATTAGTTTCTTTAGAGTAATATCATAATATTTCATCATCGCAAACTTAGTCATAAACAATCCCAATAAGCAATGAGATTGTAACATAAAACTCTTATCGCTTTGTTAATAATTGAATCGTAAGCACCATGAAAGAAATAAACTTATATAGATTTTTAAATCCCAATAAAATTAATATTAATCATTATAAAATACATTAATAGGTATTATATGAACCACATAAAATAAACAAGTGGTAAATATGGTAGGTGTCTCACATAAATAAAAGTGAGACGAAAATCCCTTATCTCCAGTCTGAATTCCTTCGTATGTGTTCAAAACTCCTGTATAATAAATATAGGTTTATTATAAATATATTATATAACTATAATAATATAAATCATACCATATATTATTTAATTATTACTTTTTATCACTCATTTATTAATAATTCTTTATGAAAATAACCTTTTCGGGTTATATGTGCTTCATTTTTCATGTATATTTTGGTTTAGTATTTTTGGTATATATACTTTGATAATGGTTCCATAATATCCTTAATATTAATAATTATATAAATATAATATATGTTAATTTTATACCTATTTATAGTCATCCATAAAAGTAGAGATAGAAAAATGAATTACATCGTTCATGGAGATGATAGGTCGTACGTACGCATGAACACATATTTCATTTTTCGATGGATTGAATGAAAGAAAGGTAAATAATAATTAACCTTTAAATAATAATTATTATATAATATATATCATATATATTCATTAAATATATAATTATTAACATCCAATTAAAATATAAATGAAAAAACAATCACATCGCTTCGTGGAGGTAGTTGTCCATACGCACGCACAAGCGACGTTATAATTTTCCAGCAGTTTGTATGGTAAGAATGTATATATGATATAATAATTAAAAATAATAATTAGTTCCTAAATATCATATATAAAATTTAATACCATTATAATACTCATCTATAAAATATGGTGATGAAAAATGAATAGTATCGCTATGTGGAGATGGCAAGTTATATGTACGCGTGGGCGATACTTTCACTTCTCATTTGATGAAAAAGATGGTGAAATAATGGTAATTTCATGATAATAATAAAATTTCAGTATATTTATGATAATGAAGTTATTATTTTATGATAAATACCATATATTTATAGTATTTAAGTAATATTTAAAAAAATAAATTGATTAGTTACAGTGATTACCTCTTCTTTGAAAGAACTCTTTTAAATCTCCTCTTAAAGATCCTAGGGTTGGTATTTTAGGAAGACCAAGACATCTATAATGTGTATAAGTAATTTTATAAGTAATTTTTTATGGTATATAAAATATTTAAGGCTCAATGTGGTGTGAATAAGATAAAGGAGATGTGCCCTTTTATAATCGAGGGGTGGGGCGCTCTTGAGATTTCTTAAAAATTAAAATATAATATTCATTTTCAATAAAAAATCTTCCAAATGAAAATATATTAAAATATTTGGTAGTATATGGTTTTAATACCATAAAATAATATAATTTTTAAATATATAAATTGTTTTTTAAACCTTATTTTTTTATTAATCCCTTTGTTAATTATTTTTGACTTTAACCGTGGTAATAACTATGTTTACCATAAATGGTTAATAATGTTACCATAAATGGATAACTGACTCATTATTGGACCATGATTAATGTGTTAAACCATATTACAGTCACATGAATGAAGATACTATTTTTATTAATTTTAAATCATTTAATAAAATATTATTTATCATAAAATATAATTAATGTCAATTTGGACACTATTCGTTTAATTTGACTTAAAAGACATAAATAAAATGTTTAAATTAGAATATATTCCTTTAATATAATAATAATATTTCATATTAATATATAAAATTCTTTTAAAACTATAAATCACTCAAATTATATTACTTTTAGTATTTTTTAAAAACATATTTTTTATTTTTCTAATAATTGAATAAATAATGTATTAGTGTTTCTCAAGCATTTAAGGTAATTATATAATTTATAAAAAAATTAGAAATAAATTTCCATCATGAGAATAATTTAATTAAGCTCAAAATTTACATTTATATTAATTCATAACTTTCTTTTGTCCTTATGTGGACATATAAGAGATATTGAAAACTAAGAGTGTGACATTTTGTAATTTGTTTGCTTTATATATTATATAGATCATTTTCATGGAAAAGTGTCCATTAAACAAATAAATTTAAAGAATAAGGTGATAAGTGAATAATAAAATTCATATAATAAAAGTTAGGATAAAAAATTATGGCCTTACCACTTAGTTTTAACCTAGATTAACTCGATTTACCCTTTACCGAGGTGATAAATTTTACCATGATTGCTATTCACAATGCATAAAAATAAACATGCCCTATTTACAATATTTTAAACTTATTATTCCAAATATAGAATATATTTTACCAAAATAAATACCTATAAGTTTAATAAATTAATTTTAAAATAAGTTCATAAAACATGACAAAAAATAACTTTTTAGAAAAAGACAATTTTAAGCATAAAACTGGATATTTTTCTTATCCCATGCATAGAAAACAAAATTAAATAAATGTTGAAACATTTTATTGAATATATGATATAAAAATTTAATTAAAATAATTCACCAATATTTATAAATTTAATTTATTAATATAAATACAAATTTCGCACATAAATTTTTTTTAGGAAAATGCCTTTTTATATATAAAAATGTTTTTATACCAAATTAAAATATGTAATTGATTCTAGTGAACTTAATTTTATTATTTAAAATATAAGAGAACTATTTTTATTTTTAAATTATTTTAAAATAAAATTAAACTTTTTAAATTCTTGGAAAAATGATACAATTTTTTAAAAAAAGCAGTATTTTTCACTATTCATTGAAAAAATCAATCTTTCCGGAAAATACTCAAAACTTCACCCCAAGTTAATTTTTATATGATGATTTAAAAAAAAATTATAAAATATATTTTATAAAAGTGGAAAAAATTAAATATAATATTTACTCACAAAAATTAATAAAAATCATTTTTGAAGGAAACATATTTATGAAGCATAAAATGACTTTAATAAAAATTGAATGATAATTACTTAAGAATGAATCAATAAATTTGTTTTTATTAGAAACTTTATATATATATATAATATATCACAGTTTTTGTAATATTATTCATACCCACCAATTCAACGGATAACTTATAACATCCATATTTAAATAATAATATTGTGTGGTTCGTTTAAACTCGTAGTTGCATGTAATGCAAGAAATCGAATTATTTAAAGAGAAATATTTTATAAAATATTGAGGTGTAACATTCTCCCCCCCCCCCACCCCACAACTCTAATAAATTTATTCCTCACAAATTGAACTCATTCTTGGTAATCAATGGTTTGATATATGAAAATTCTTTTTATTGAAAACCCACATCGTAAAAAGGGTTAATAAAACTTATACTCGAAAATAGAGAAAGGTTAAAATGAAAGTCATTTGGAATAACACATAACTAGTTTTACAAGTAGGAAAACGTTAGTTAGAAGTTAAAATATGGTCATAGAAGATAAAAATAACACTCAAGGACTAATTGAGAGTGATATAGAATATAGTCAATAGAAAGTTAATGACCAAAAAACCATAAATCTCTGATAAGTGAAAAGACCATTGATTCTTTAGAAATGAAGGTAAAATTATAACATTTTTATTTCAATATACTCTTCCCAAATTTGATGAATTATTTCACTATCAATATATATTTCTTTATAAAATACAATTATTTTATCTCTTTTTATGTCATAAGCATAATTTCATCCTTTGGGCCTTAATAAATTTTCACTTCATATCTTACCCTAATAAATGAATGATCAAGATGAATTTTTCATGTATGAAGCACTGAAATTAACTTTTGATGCATTATAATATCCATAAAATAATGACAATCCATTCCTACTATCTCTAGATTTTTACCAAAACCAAAATTATTAACATAGGTTCTCCAAAATAGAAAAATCATAATTAAGTATTTAAAACATCATACAAAGTTCAACTTAGACCATTCCATAAATAATTAAACTTAAAACCCTTCCAAAATATGACTAGATAAAATAAAAATCCAAAAAGTTAGGAAAAAGGTTACTAAATTTCCAAAATCAACTTAACATTAATCCCCCAAATATCATAAATCATATTTTAGCATTATATACCAAATATGTGAATACCTTGATCATATATTCTCATAAAATATGGTAATAACCTGAATTTCCATAAAACCTTAATGAATACATGCATGCTTTCAAAGATTAACTCTCCCCCCATTCCTTAAATAAAATCACGTATTATTGAATATATTACATAAATCTATAAATATTTTAAACTCTATAAAAGATAATATAAACCACTTTTTCATCTAATCACTAATAAGTTCAAAAGTCATCAATACTATCCAATTTACATTATCATAATCAAACATATATTTATCTCATTATTATCTCAACATCATGTACATATTAAGGGTTATCATTACCAAAACGTGTATTCTAAAAAAATATATCCTTACCACTAAAACACTTTTCTTGGTCATCAATACCATTCATCACATTCTTGCAAATCCTTTAAGAAAAAACTATGCAAAAAAACCTTAGATGTTTCATGGAACTTATAATTATAATATCATTACAAAAATAATTCTTCTACATAATTGTTGAATTATAATACATAAATATTTTAATCATTCCACTTCAATGATGAACATAACATAGGTCCTTCCTAGTTCTAGGAGTTATATCTTGTATTAGGGCATTGAATCCAATAATCCTTATGTTCCCTAAACTTCAAACAATGCACTATAAATGGTACCTAAAGATTAACTTCATATCCGCCCATATAAATATTCATTTTTACATGGTAATTAATTGTTATATACCTTTATTCTCCATACATAAAACATATTCTTATTCCATTTATACATTCCCTTGATTGCTTCTTCCCACATTATTGACATATATGAAACAGAATTTTTTTACTCCATGGTATCCACCACTCGGGCTCTCAAAGAAATATATCCTTCTCTTCTTTGGTGATTCCAAGAGTTGGTTAAGGTATAGGTTTTTATTCATATATCATGATAACTGATTATTAATAATAATATAAACTTCACTCTATTCATAATTTGTTTTGGTTACTTATCAACACAATTTCCATCACATTCAACATTAACCCAGTTTCTTCTAGTTCCCACCATTGAAAAAAACCAAAAAGCATAGAGTGATCAATATTAATCATAGTGGAAAACCACATAATTATTAATTGGATGTCTAAATCATAAAACATTCTTTTCAATATATAACACCTTAGGTTTAACCAAGTATATCCATATTCATTATCTATTCAAATCCTTCATAATGGTTCATAAAGAAAATGTGACATAACCTAAGAACATCCTCTATGTAATGGCCCGGGTTTTTGGGGTCCATTACTTTGTGAAAATATCATGTTGGGTTTTTTTTGTCTAGGAATCTCGATGAAGTTTGGCCTAATGGTAGGCCTACCGGTAGCCTTAGCCTACCAGTAGTAGCCCTACCGGTAGCTTGGTCTACCGGTAGCTGCAGCCTACTGGTAACTCTGTCTACCGGTAGCTCGGTCTACCGGTAACTGCAGCTACCGCTAGCTCTATCTACCAGTAGATCAGCCTACTGGTAGCTGTAGCTTACCGATAGCTTGGTCTACCGGTGGCTCCAGCCTACCGGTAGCTCGGATACCGGTGGATCTCGCCTACCCCCACGGGGTATTTCCAGTAGCGCTCCATTTTGTGCGAATTGGGTTTTAAACCCTATTTTGACCCCTTTAAGCTTGTTTTAAAGCCCAGTAACGCCCATAAATGTTGTTTAATTAAATAATTTATGAATTAAGCTGGTGTGTGCATAGGTTTAAACCTTCCAAAGGGTGGGGACCTTTAATTATGTGTGGGGTCGCGTGGTCAACCCACGACCCCGCTCCTTACGCAGTTTCACGTTCTTATCTCAACCATTCCCGACCCTTATAAACTAAAGGGTTGTCCATGGTTTCTTCTTTTCTCGATCACCCTGTGCTAGGGGTACCTTTCGTTCAGACGAGCCACATCGCTATCCGTGGAATTCCACACCCAGGCTTAGCGTCGATCGTTGATAACAGGTAGATAATTTCTCCTTAGTCTCTCCCTTTTTTTGTATCATGTGGGGTGGGCATGCTTTTGATTCTGTAGAATTGGATGAACCAAAACCTAATAAAGATAATGAATGGATTCTATAAATAACGAAGGGGAGGTTGTGATTGATGATACTGCTTTGTTTTATGATCTTCTTTTCTGATTTGTGTGGGCTTACGCCTTCTGAAATCATGGTTGTTGGTGGTCTTTCTTTATGCACTAATGAACCCCTGGTGATGTTTTAATTGGATTTTTTTGTAGTTGTGAACTCGTGATGTGAAAAGGAAATTGGTTAATCACTTATATCCAGCTAAATAAATTGAAAGCACTAGGATCAACCCTTTATGTGATAACCCTAGTTAAAGCACTCGGAAATTGAAATCATGTAGTGTGTTAAATCTTATAAATCTGAAAATACTAGCATGGGCCTGCTTAGTGGTTGTGGTTTGGTTGTTTTTCCTTCACGGGCCATTTTCTGGGTGATGTGGGTGGGGATGGGATCCCATGTTGTTATGGATTCAGTGGTTGTGAATTTTATGACCAGGTGGTTACCTTGTTTATATCACGAATTGGGGTGGGATCCTCTATTGTTGAGAAACCTTTTGGCTCTTGGATATTGGGACATGGGGTTGTATCTTGGGTTTTTCTTTGGTTGTTGTAGTTTTACAAGAGAACCGGGTGTGGATGTTGTAGTTCATGCTTGACCGTTTGATTTCCTGGACTTGTGCTTATTCTTACTAGTTTCCCAAGTAGGTTCCGAACTTATATTAAACATCATTACTGAACATGAAAACAAATGGGACAAATGGGTTTTGTTGGCGAGATTTGTGACTCAGACTTGAGTGTTGTTTATGTTCTTTAGGCTGGCTGAAGAAAAACCTAAACTTTGGAGAGTGCTTGTTACCTATATATATACTTGTAGTTTTTGTGTTTCTTATTCGCGTCTCACCCAAGTTGATCACTTAGTGTCGAACACCCCCATTTCATGGGGGAGAGTGTTTTTCCCAACACTTCTATTAGTGGCTGGTTATTATCTCCTTTCTACTCTCTTTCCCGGATAGCCCAAGTATCTTCAGACAGGTTGTGATGGCATGAAGTCCATTTTTAAACCAAGAACATTCGGGCGGGGTAGTGTGGTGGTTGGCCCATGTGTGTGCGGTCAGGTGGTTTCCCAAGTGTCTTTGGGATGAGGCCTAGGTGTCTTCGGGCGTGGTAGTGGATCTTCTAGCCCAGGTTTCTTCGGGCATGGCGGTGGTTGTTCTGGCCTAGGTGTTTGCAGGCGTGGTTACATGTGACAGTTGTGGCCCAGGTGTGTACAGGCGGGGTTTGGCAGTGGGACTGCGTGAGGTTGTGGCCCAGGTGTGTGCGGGCAGGGTTTGGAAGTGGGACTGCGGTGAGAATGGCGGGATTGGTTCGATGGGTAGGATTTCTTCAATAACCAGTGGGAAAGTGGCGCGGGGTACCCAAACATCGATGTGCTATTACTATACATTACTTGACTTGCGTTATTTGGGGATTGTGGCTTTGTGAGGCTTGGGTGGATAATTTACCTTGTTAGGTGTTTGTTTTACTATTTTTCTCACAGGACTTTAGTACATTCCCCCACTTGTGCACGAGAGTCTTTGGTTTTCCCTACTGAGTATACTTGTATGACCACCCTACTTATATAAAACTACTTTATGGTTTCCAGGAGGACTTCAGGGATTTCACTGGACCATACTAGCTCGGACCTTTGGGGAATTTGTAGTTGTTGTTTTTCTTTATTTGGTACTTTACCCTTGTAGTCACTTTGTACTTTGTGGTTTTTACTTTCGTAACATGCATATGGGAATGGTTGTTTTGGCTTTTCTTGCACTTTTAGTTTTGTTGTTGTGGGATTTACCATCTTATATCTCGATCTTATTAAAAGGAAAAGGGTAATTCCTTCCATTTAGTGTGTGATTCTATAACCTTGGTAATAGTCTCCACTCTGGGACCTATTGAAGGTGGGTTTCGGGGGTCATTATCTCTCCTTCAACTTAAAGAAGAAAGGGCCTGGAAATCTGCTGACCCTTCCCTCCTTTTGGTGAAGGCGAGTCATGAAAGAATGGTATCAAAGGTAGAGGTTGAGGGATAGGATGGAGTCTGGAGTTAGGCACAGTGAGGATTGCATGGGATAGTAGGGCAATAGTGTTGGGTGACCTTGGTGCGTGGATTACGCCAGGGAAGACTGGCTAGGACACGGGATTTTAGGGCCCCCCATGATCCGATGCAAGGACTCTGGACCTAACAAACAACCGAGTGAGGCCATGATGATTTCAGGGTAGAGACCCTAGGGAAGGTACATGCATCATAATGACTTGTGTTCTTGTGTTTCTGAGGTGTCTTGGGAATTAAGAATAAATAAAAATTATAAGAAATTTTAAGAACAATATTCTGCACTACTTGGGCTTAGGCATTCCTTGTTTACCTTACAGCTATGGCACCTAGAAGGCGACCACGTTTAGTGCGGTCGATCGAGGCCTCGGAGACTATCATGGCTGATCGGCAGAGAGCTGATCGAGAGGAAGAGGATGACCAGTGGAAGAAGACACTTCGGGCCTTCCAACGACAGACCCTCGAGAAGTATGAGGGCAGCACCTCTGACATGAAGATGGAGAGCTGGATAGAGGAGCTGGTGATAGCCTTCGTCCTGATCCGGTCTCCGACCGAGTATTGGGTTCCTCTAGCCTTCATCCAGATGCGGGGGGCATCACGTTAGTGGTGGACGCTCTACCTCGGAGAGAGGAGAGAGGCTGAGGTGGCATGGGCTGTTTTCGAGAGGGAGTTCCGGGCAGAATTCCTCTCTTCTACGATGAAGGAGGAGAAGAGGTAGGAGATACTCTCCCTCCAGCAGGGGAGTATGTCAGTGAGGGAGCTAGGAATAAAGTTCAAGGACCTCCTAAGTTTTGCTCCGAACCTCTTTCCCGATGAGGAGTCTCGGGCAAGATGTTTGGAGGAGGCACTCCGACCCTCCCTCCAGTATGTTGTTACCCCCTTTACCCTGCCAACGTACTTGGAGGTCCAAAAGAAGGCCAAAGTGGTAGAGAGGATGCACGATCTAGGAGGTGTGTCACGATAGGGGATCCAGTTGGGACCATCGAAGGGGAAGGCCGTCAGCACCAGGCCTCCAGTGTCAAGACCCTCCAGGTTCTGACCAGCAGGGAGCAGGCTGCAGCTATTTCAGTTCCGGTCCCCTGGTCCTCGCCCTTTTCCTTCGGGCCCAGGACTGCGGTTCTTCATCTGTGGGAGCCATGGGAATCTCCAGAGTCAGTGCCCGGACTGGGTATAGTACGGCGGTGGCAGACAGCCCTAGCACCTACCCCAGCAACAGCTTCCAGTCAGGCCTTTCCAGCAGCAGCAGCAGGGACAGCGAGCTCCCGCTCCTCCGAGGGCAGACATAGCAGGAGGAGGCTGACCTCAGGTCGCTCCTCAGGGACCTCGATCGGGGCGTGGTTGGGGAGTTGGCTGATAGCCTAGGGGTAGAGGAGCTGGGCATGGGCAGTTGCACGCCGCGGAGGCAGCAGTTCTAGCAGGACCGGAGGTCGTTCAAGGTACGATCAGTTTATTTAGCACCCTTTCTTATGCCTTGTTAGATACCGGAGCTTCACACTCCTTCGTCACACCTAGTCTAGCCCATGCTTTGGGTCTAGATAGCGAGATACTTCCGGTGCCCCTGGTGCTGAGCACACCAGCCGGAGGTCAGACCAACTTGTTATATGTTTGTCGAGGATACAAACTGATGATAGGGCCACATCAATCGGTCTAGGATCTTCTTCTACTACAGATATAGCTATACGATGTCATCCTAGGCATTGACTGGAAATTCTTTGTGTGTGTTATCATCGAATAATTCTTAGGAAGGGTTGTGTTCTCAGACTTGGGCAGCCGGCGTGTTACTTTCACCGACGAGCGGAGCAATCAGAAGGGTAGCAGGTGAGAGGAACCCCTCCTCTCCTTGTTAGTCGAGCTGTCAGTGGATTCAGTAGATGCTGAGATGGTGGAGGTTCCAGAGATCGTCCGTGAGTTTATGGATGTCTTCCCTAAGGAGGTGATGACTCTACCCCATTTATGTGATATCGAGTACGGGATAGACCTGCAGCCCGGTGCTCGTCCGATTTTGATGGCTCCTTACCGGATGGCACCTTCAGAGCTACGGGAGTTGCGGATTCAGATTGATGATTTGATGAAGAGGGGTTATGTTCGACCAAGCGCGTCACTATGGGGTGCTCCAGTCTTGTTCGAAAAGAAGGCATATGTTGGTATCAAGTTGTGCGTAGACTACAGGAGGCTAAATCAGGTGACGATCAAGAATCGCTACCCCCTTCCGAGGATAGATGATCTTTTTGACCAACTGAAAGGGCCAGGATGGTTCTCGAAGATCAACTTGCGGTCTGGGTACCACCAGTTGAGAGTGAAGGAGGGAAACATCCCAAAGACGGCCTTCAGGTGCAGATATGGACACTTTGAGTTTGTAGTCATGCCCTTCGGTGTTACGAACACCCCAGCTGTGTTCATGGGGCTTATGAACTCCATCTTCCAAGAGTACCTGGATCGGTTCGTAGTTGTGTTCATCGACAACATCCTGATCTATTTGAGATCAGTGGAGGACCATGCGGAGCATCTGAGGATGGTTTTAGAGGTCCTCCGATAGCACCATCTCTATGGTAAGTTGTCAAAATGCAAGTTCTGGACACGAGAAGTGCACTTCCTTGGGCACGTGGTGTCCGAGCAGGGGGTAGCGGTGGACCCATCAAAGGTTGAGGCAGTTGTTTCTTGGGAAGAACCCAATAATGTGGCAGAGGTCCATAGTTTCCTCAGGTTGGTAGGTTACTATCAGATGTTCATACCCAACTTCTCCCGAGTTGCAGCCCCATTGACAGCCTTGACCAAGAAAGACCAAGTTTTCGTGTGGAGTAAGCAGTGCGAGGTAGCCTTCAGCTATCTGAAGGAGAAGTTGGTTAGTGCCCTAGTGCTGAGATTACCAGAAGAAGGGGAGGCCAATGAGGTGTTATGTGATGCTTCAGGACAGGGCCTGGGATGTGTGTTGATGCAGCGGCAAGGGGTGATCTCTTATGGGTCTAGGCAGCTACACCCTCACGAGAGTAATTATTCCACCCATGACTTGGAGCTTGCAGCGGTCATTTTTGCACTGAAGTTACGGCAGCATTACCTCATTGTAGAACACTTTGTGGTCTTCACAGATCACAAAAGCTTGAGGTATATATTCTCCCAGTGGGACCTAAACTTGCGGCAGCGAAGGTGGATATAGTTCCTCTAGGATTATGACTTCGAGATCTCCTAAACTTTAGGGAAGGGGAATGTAGTAGATGATGCCTTGAGTAGGAGATCATAGAAGGATGCGGTCCGAGAGTCGGCAGACACCTAGAAGGCGGTGGAGGAGTTGGGTTACTTACACCTGGATGTGAGAATGGATAGCGGTAGAGGTTTCCTGTATCAGATGATAGTGCAGTATTCTCTGTTGCAGCAAGTGGAGGAGTCTCAGTGGGGAAACCCAGAGTGTGAAGTGATGCAAGACCGAGTTGACCAGAGGAATGATCTGGAAGGGTGGATGGAGGATGGTCAGAACCAGATGCTTTTCCAGGGAAGGTTGTTTGTTCCAGAAGTGATGCGCGGAAAGGTTCTCAGTGAGTTCCACAAATCACCCCTAGCGATACACCCAAGAGTTTCCAAGATGTACCAGGGACTGAAGAGACAGTTTTGGTGGCCCAGAGTAAAGCGAGCAGTGGCAGAGTTTGTGGCCAAGTGCTTAGTGTGTCAGCAAGTGAAGGCTGAACACCGAGTTCCAGGCGGCCTACTACAGTCTCTAGATGTCCCCGAGTGGAAGTGGGATGAAATCTCGATGGATTTCTTCACAGGACTACCTAAGGTCCAAGGAGGATACAACGCCATCTGGGTGGTAGTGGACTAGTTGATGAAATTAGCTCACTTTCTGGCGATTAAGGAGTCGAGTGCAGTGGATGCTTTGACATGAAGGTATGTGGATGAGGTGGTGTGGTTGCATGGAGTTATGAGGTCTATAGTCTAAGATATGGATGCATGGTTTACCTCGCGAGTCTGGAGAGGATTGCAGTATGCTTTTGGCACCCAGCTGTGTCTTAGCACTACTTTCCATCCCCAGAAAGATGGACAAATAGAGTGCACCATCCAGAACTTAGAGGATATGCTGCGGGCATGTGTTCTGGACTCAGGAGGATCATGGGTGCGACACTTGCCTCTGGTAGAGTTTGCCTACAATAATAACCATCACTCTACCATTGACATGGCCCCGTTTGAAGCCTTGTATGGTAGGCCATGCCGCTCACCTGTGTGTTGGACCGGAGTGGGAGAGGGGGGCATCCTTGGCCCGGAGGTGGTGCAGAGCACGACGGAGAAAGTTCCGCTTATACAGGAAAGGATGAAGGTGGCCCAGGACCGACATAAGTCATATGATGATACCAGGAGGACGCCCTTGGAGTTTGAGGTTGGAGACCACGTGTTCTTGAAGGTCTCCCCTCGGCGTGGACAACGGAAGTTTGGAAAGGGGAGTAAGCTTTCTCTGAGGTTCATCGGGCCCTTCAAAGTGTTGCGGTGGGTCGGCGAAGTGGCTTATCAGCTAGTGTTACCACCGCCACTACTGAGGATACATGATGTCTTCCATGTGTCCCAACTCCGTCGGTATCTACACGACAATTCACACGCCCTCAGCTGGGGAGAGCTGGATATCGAGGACGATTTGACTTTTGTGGAGAGACCATTGATCATCGAGGATCGCAAGGAGAAGGTTCTTAGTGGGCGAACCATTCCATTGGTTCGTGTGTTATGGAGACATGGTAGCCTTGAGGAGAGTACATGGGAGAGGGAAGCACAGATGCGTGCCCAATGCCCAGAGTTTTGAGTTTTTTGATGTTCTGTTATACCTGTTGTGGTAGAAAGTTTTATCTTGTTGTTTATAAAATAGGAGGTTTTCTTTACTATGAATGTGTGTGAAAAGTCCTGGCTATGGGGAGGGGAGGACCCGACCCCTAATCAATAGGCATTAAGGTGGATGTGGTTAAACCCGTGCGGGCGAGTCAGTGCCGCCCAAAGCAGATAGTATCTTGACATGGGGGAGGAGACTCCCCAACCCACATGGTTGGGCGGTTGACATGGTATATTGCTTGGTTCTTGATTACTTTGAGATTTACTCCTGAGAGGTATCTTTTGAGGTGGTTGTTTGGAACCTTTCTTTCCTTCTGGGTTGTTTTGATTCTCGAGGACGAGAATCGTTTGAGAGGTATCTGATGTAATGGCTCAGGTTTTTGGGGTCCATTACTTTGTGAAAATCTCATGTTGGGTTTTTCTGGTCTGGGAATCTTGGTGAAGTTTGGCCTAACGGTAGGACTACCTGTAGCCTTAGCCTACCGGTAGCAGGCCTACCGGTAGCTCGGTCTACCGGTAGCCGCAGCCTACCGGTAACTCTGTCTACCGGTAGCTCGGTCTACCGGTAACTGCAGCTACCGGTAGCTTTGTCTACCGGTAGCTCTACCTACCGGTGGCTGCATCTTACCAGTATCTCGATCTACTGGTAGCTCTCGGCTATCGGTAGCTCTCTCCTACCCCCACGGGGTCTTTCTAGTAGCACTCCTTTTTGCGCGAATTGGGTTTTAAACCCTATTTTGACCCCTTTAAGCTTGTTTTAAAGCCCAGTAATGCCCATAAATGTCGTTTAATTAAATAATTAATGAATTAAGCTGGTGTGTGCGTAGGTTTAACCCGTCCGAAGGGTGGTGACCTTTAATGACATGTGGGGCCACGCGTTCAACCCACGACCCCACTCCTTATGCGGTTTCATGTTCTTATCTCAACCGTCCCCAGCCCTTATAAACTAAAGGGTTCTCTGTGGTTTCTTCTTTTCTCGATCACCCTGTACTAGGGGTACCTTTCGTTCAGATGAGCCGCATCACTATCCGTAGAATTCCACACCTATTCTTAGCGTCGATCGTTGATAACAGGTAGGTAATTTCTCCTTAGTCTCCCCCTTTTTGTGTATCATGCAGGGTGGGAATGCTTTTGATTCTATAAAATTGGATGAACCAGACCCTAATAAATATAATGAATGGATTCTATAAAGAATGAAGGGGGGGATGTGATTGATGATGCTTCTTTTTTTTATAATCTTATTTTCTGATTTGTGTGGGCTTACGCCTACAGAAATCATGGCCATTGGTGGTCTTTCTCTGTGCACTAATGAACCCCCGGTGATGTTTTAAATGTCTTTTTTTGTAGTTGTGAACTCGTGCTGTGAAAAGGAAATTGGTTAATCGCGTATATCTGGCTAAATAAATTGAAAGCACCAGGATCAACCCTTTCTGTGATAACCCCAGTTAAAGCACACAGAAATTGAAATCATGGAGTGTGTTAAATCTTATAAATCTAAAAATACTGGCATGGGCTTTGTTAGTGGTGGTGGTTTGGTTGTTTTTCCATCATGGTCCGTTTGCTGGGTGATGTGGGTGAGGATGGGATCCCCTGTTGTTATGGATTCAGTGGTTGTGAATTTTATGACTAGGTGGTTACCTTGTTTATATCACGAATTGGGGTGGGATCCTCTATTGTTGAGAAACCTTTTGGATCCTGGATATTGGTACATGGGGCTGTATCTTGGGGTTTTCTTTAGTTGTTGTAGTTTTACGAGAGAAACGAGTGTGGATGTTATAGTTCATGCTTGAGCATTTGATTTCCTGGAATTGTGTTTATGCTTACTAGTTGCCCAAGTAGGTGCAGAACTTATACTAAAAATCATTACTGAACATGAAAACAAATGGGACAAATCGGTTTTGTTGGCGAGAGTTGTGACTCGGACTTGAGTATTGTTTGTGTTCTTTAGTTTGGCTGAAGAAAAACCTAAACTTGGGAGAGTTCTTGTTACCTATATATGTACTTGTAGTTTTTGTGTTTCTTATTCATGCCCCACCCAAGTTGAGCACTTAGTGCCGAACACCCCCATTTCATGGAGGAGGGTGTTTTTTCCAACACTTCTATTAGTGGCTGGTTATTATCTCCTTTCTTCTCCCTTTCCCGGATATCCCAAGTATCTTCGGGCAAGCTGTGATGGCTTGAAGTCCATTTTTAGCCCAAGAACCTCCGGGCGGGGTAGTGTGGTGGTTAGCCCAGGTGTGTGTGGGCAGCTGGTTTCCCAAGTGTCTTCAGGATGAGGCCCAGGTGTCTTCGGGCGTGGCAGTGGATCTTCCAGCCCAGGTGTCTTCAGGTGTTGCAGTGGTTGTTCTGGCCTAGGTGTTTACAGGCGTGGTTACGTGTGACAGTTGTGGCCCAGGTGTGTGCGGGCGGGGTTTGGCAGTGGGACTGCGGTGAGAATGGCGAGATTGGTTCGATGCGTAGGATGTCTTCAATAACCTGTGGGAAAGTGGCGCGGGGTACCCAAACATCGATGTGATATTACTATATATTACTTGACTTGATTAATTTGGGGAGTGTGACTTGGTGAGGCTTGGGTGGATAATTTACCTTGTTAGGTGTTTGGTTTACTCTTTTTCTCATGGGACTTTAGTACGTTCCCCCACTTATGCACAAGAGTATTTGGTTTTCCCTACTGAGTATACTTGTATGCTCACCCTACGTATATAAAACTTCTTTTAGGTTTCCAGGAGGACTTTGGGGATCGCGCGGGACCATACTAGCTCGGACCTTTGGGGAAGTTGCAGCTACTATTTTTCTTTCTTTGGTACTTTACCCTTGTAGTCACTTTGTACTTTGTGGTTTTTACTTTTGTCACATGCATATGCGAATGGTTGTTTTGGATTTTCTTGCTATTTTAGTTTTGGTGTTGTGGGATTTATCATCTTACCTCCTGATCCTATTAAAAGGAAAAAGGTAATGCCTTCCATTTAGTGTGTGATTCTATACCCTTGGTGCTAGTCGCCACTCCAGGACCTATTGAAGGCGGGTTTTGGGGGTCGTTATCTCTCCTTCAACTTAAAGAAGGAAGGGTCTGGCAATCTGCTGACCCTTCCCTCTTTTTGGTAAAGGTGGGTCGTGACACTCTAGGAGTGTCAAAATAAGTGTTTAGTAAGGGTAAACTCACCGGGCACCATAATAATGGATGAGATATACTCGACCAAGTCTTTTTAGGGTTATCACCATGAGATTAATTTGTGTCAAAACCATATATATAGGGATTTATTTCTATGAAAACCACATAATGTCTTTATTACCAAAACTTTAGGATATTATCCTATACTTAGACTTATACCTAGGGTTTCACTAAAGTTTCCTAATCCAAATATCTAAATATTGACTAAACCCTACTCTTATAACAACTGTAGTGACCCATAATTTCCATACATAGATATTTTATCTCTTTAGATAAATATTCAATACATTTCAAAAACACATGCCCAAGGACCATAAAGGTTTAGTATATTTGGATAATAGATACACAATCGTCTTCTCTCATGAAATATATTCAACATCTTCCAAAAAGTTCCTCCCATTTAGTACTCTTCATAAAAAAACACTAATTAAAATTTTTCTTCATAACTGAGGGAAACAAAACATAATAAAGGGTGATCTATGATCCTCAATAAGGGTAACCAAGGGATATATCAATATAACTTGAGAATAATGGTATGATAATATTAGAATAATATTTGAGAAACTATACCCTGTATACCATAGATCAAAATCCTAGTTCATTTCATAAATCATGGTAGTTCATAAAACATAAATCATAATATAATCAAGAACATGATCCAAGATAGCATAATAGTGGAATACAACATGGGTTTGTAGAATACAATAGAAAATAATTTCTTTAGTAGTCAAGGCTTACTTCCAATATCATCATAGTGGATTGGGTTCACTCCCCAAAACCATCGTAGTAGTCAAGGTTCACTCCCAATACTATCATAGTGGATTAGGTTCACTCCCCAACTCATCATGGTAGTCATGGTTTACTCCCAATACTATCATAGTGGATTGGGTTCACTCCCCAAACTATCGTAGTAGTCAAGTTTCACTCCTAATACGATCATAGTGGATTGATTTTTCTCCCCAAACCATTATATTAGTCAAGGTTCACTCCCAAGGCTATCATATTGGATAGAGTCCCGTACTGAACTAGGTTCAATCCCCATTATAATCCTATTTATCTCATGAGATGTCTATATTTACCCAATGCATTGGAGGGATATATAATTCTGGTCCCACCCATCCCATAATGATAATCACACATATGTGTTCCACAAGATCATAAAATATTCATCATATCAAAACCAATTAAATTAAATGGATCTAATAAACATTTCATCATAGCATAACCTATGGGAAAGAAATGGATTTTATAAAAAAAATATCATCATATTCATAAAATACCCATAGAAATAATAAGGATGGTATCATTAGATTATATCCCTATAAAATAATAATTAATATGAAAAGATGCTATCATAAGTGAAAAATTCATTTAAATATTCACTGAAAATTTTCTTAAGGAAAATATTATTTTCACTTTGAAATAACCTTTTTGAAATATAAAAAATTTAAAAATACTAAGGAAAAAATTTATTTTAAAATAAACTATGAAAATTTTAATTTAAACTTCAAATCATTAATCAGTCGTGGTGGTGGTAATTTTTAATCAAGTCATATACATTAAAATAAAGTATTCCTTTCACACTTTTGTAGAAAAGTCGAAAAGAGTCTCATTAAGAAAACAAAAAGAAGATTCATTTTAACCAATTTTTAAGAAAATTAAAACATGGATAAATATTTTTTAAAATTAATAGGAGAATATAAAAAACCTTATTCAAAACATTTTTTATAAAACATGTATTTTGAAGAAAAAAAATTGATCAAAGAGAGAAAAAAAGTAGATTTTCCTTAAAAACATATTTTTAGTCTCCTGAGAAATTAAGGTGATGAAAATGAAAGGAAAAAAATTATTTTAAAAAATTTACCAATGGAAAATAAAATTCATGAGTTTCTTGAGAGGTATATCATAAGATTTTATCATCATAAATATAGTCATAAACAATTCTGATAAAGAATGAGATTGTAACATAAAAACCTTACCACTTTGGTAACATTTGAATCATAAGACCCATGAAATAAATAAACTTATATGCATTTTTAAATTCCAATAAATTTTACAATAATAATTATAAAATACATTCATGGATAATATATACAACACAAAAAATAAACAAGTGGTGAATATGGAAAGTGTCGTAGAAATAAAAGTGAGATGAAAATCCCTTGTTGCAGGTCTGACTTCTTTCATATGTGTTTGAACCTTCGTTATAATAAATATAGGCTTATAATAAATATATTATATAACCTAAATAATATATATCACACCATATATGATTTAATTATGAATTTTTATCACCTAATTATTAACAATTCTCTATTAAAATCATTTCTCTGGGTGATATCTGTTTCATTTATCATGTATATTTTGGTTCAGTAGTTTTGGTTGATGTAATTTAATCATGGTTCCATCATATAAATAATATTAATATTGATATAATTATCATATATATTCATTAAATATCTATTTATAGTCATCCATAAAATTATATAAAGAAAAAATAATTCCATCGTTCATGGAGACAGTTGGACGTGTGTACGCATGAATGTTGTTTTCATTTTTCAACAGATTGAATGAAAGAAAGTTAAGTAATAATTCAACTTTAAAGAATTATTATTATATAATATATATATATATATTAATTAAATATATCCTTATTACCATACAAGTAAAATGAAAATGCAAAATGAATCACATCGCTTCATGGAGGTGGTAGTCCACACGTACGCACGAGCGACATTATCATTTTACAACAGTTTGTTAGGTAAGAAGTTAGATATTATATTATCATTAAATAATCATAAAGAAATCATAAATATAATATATAAACTTTAAACTCATCATAATACTCATCCACAAAATATGGTAATAAAAAATGAATTGTATCGCTATGTGGAGACGTTAAGTCGTACGTACAAACAAGTTATACTTTCACTTCCCATTTAAAGGAAAAGAGGTTTAAATAATGGTGGTTTAATAATCAAAATAAAATATAATTATATTTAAGATATTTAATTTATTATTTTATGATAAATACCAAATATTTATATAAGTTAAAGAATAATAAAAAAATAAAGTGATTGGTTACAGTGATAACATTTTCTTTAAGATAATTTATTTAGATCTCCTATTAAGGATCCTAGGGTTGGTCTTTTGGGAAGACCAAAACCTCTATAATTTTGATATAGAAGTTTAGAAGGTATTTTTTAGGGTATTTTCAATATAGAAGTCTCAAATTGGTGTGTAGAAAATAAAGGAGAGTTGCCCAATAATAATTGAGGGGAGGGGCACTCTTGGGATTTCTTAAAATATTAAAATATAATAAAGGAATTTTCAATTAAAATGCTTCAAAATGAACATATATTTAAATATAGGGTAGGATATGGTTTTAATACCACTATAAAATATAATTTTTATATTCTTAAGCAATTTTTTAAAACTTATTTTTGGATTAATCACATTGTTAATTATTTTTTACCTTAATCATTATAACAACTATTTTAAACAAAAAGGGTTCAGAATGTTACCATAAATGGAAAATTGACTCATAAATGGACCCTATAAGATTTTTTAAACCATATTACAATAAAATGGTATAAGATAATATTTTTATTAATTTTAAATCATTTAAAAAAATATGTTTTTCATAAAATATCATTAATATCGATTTTCAAACTATTAATTTAATTTGACTTAAAAGACATAAATAAAAAGGTTTAAATTTGATTATATTCATTTAAAATAACTAATATTTAGTGTTAATATATAAAATTCATGTAAATATATAACTAAAACAATTTACATTACATTTAATATTTTTTTAAATCATTTATTTTATTTTTCTAAAAATTGAATAAATATTTTATTAGCGTTGCAAAAGAATTTAAGGTAATTATATAATTTTTAAAAATTATAAATAAATTCAAATTCTAAAAATAATTTTATTAATATAAAAATAGAAATTTATATTTATTCAAAAATTCATTTTTACCCTATGTGGACATATAAGATATATTTAAAATTAAGAGAGTTTCATTTTGTAACTTTCTTTTCTTCAAATACTATATCGGTAATTTTCATGGACAAGTGTCCATTAAAAAAATAAATTTCAATAATAAGGTGATAAGGGTAGAATTAAATTCATCCAATAATAACTATAATGAAATATTATGGTGTTATCACTTAGTTTTAACCAATATTAACCAGATTTACCCTTTACTAAGGTGATTAATTTTACCACGATTACTATTCATAATGCCTAAAAATAAAAGGCTCCTATTTACCAAATTTGAACCTCCTAATATCAAATATGGAATAAATTTTACAAAATTAAATACTTATAAGTGGTATAAATTAATCTTAAAATAATTTTAAAAAATGAAATGAAAACATCTTTTTAGAAAAATACAGTTTTATGCATAAAATCGGATTTTTTTCTTACCTCACTCATAGAAAAAATATTAGATGAATATTAAAATATTTAATTGAATATATAATATATAAATTTTATTAAAATAATTCACCAATAGAGATATATTTCATTTATTAAGATAAAAACATATTGTGATCATAATAGTAGTTTTTTAAGAAAATGCATTTTATGTGTAAAAATGTTTTTACACCAAATTCAAACATATAATTGATTCTAATATACTTAAATTATATTATTTAAAAAATAATAAAACTATTTTTACCTTTAAATTGTTTAAAAATAAAATTAAACTTTGTAAATTCATGGAAAAAATATATATTTTTCAATAAAAATCAGTAATTTTCATTATTCATAAAAAAAATATTTTCAAAAAATTCTCAAAAAAGCATCCCAATTTAATTTTGATATGATTATTTCAAAAATTAATTTTTTTTATAAAATAAATTTTATAAAATTGGAAAAAATTAAATATAATATTTTCACATAAAAATAATTAAATAAAATTTTTGAAGGAAACATATTTTTGAAATATAAAATGACTAATAAAAATTGAATGATTATTCCTTAACCATTAAGAAATATATTTGTATTGATTAGGAACTTTATTTTTTTTTTGGAAAAATGGATAATCTTATTTATACCCACCAATTAAACAACTAAGTTATAATGGTCATATTTAAATAATAATATTGTGTGGTTTACTTAAACTTGGTGTTTCGTGTAATGAAAGCCATAAAATTATTTAACAAGAAATATATTATAAAAAATATAGGTATTATATGGAACCTAAAGAAACCATATTAACACCAAATATAAATGAAAATTTAATGATTGTCTTGTTAAGTAACTGATTTATATAGGATCATGAAATTGAAACCTTGTGATCATTCCTAATCATCTATCATGATATATAATTAATAGAATAAACATAGGTGAGTTTCCTAGCATGTCAAATAATAGGAAAATAGAATTTTATGAAAGTTCATGTGGAAATGAAAGAATGTTAAATTTATTTCATGTTTATAATATGGGATGAAGAACCTTGTAGAATTTATCAAAGGAAGGTAAATATGTTTTCTATGTGTAAATGAAGGGCATAAATCAACAAATTGCTAATGAGTTAGATATATTAAATTTGGGGAACTTCTAAATTATCTGATTCAATGCCCTATTCCAATGGATAACTTCTATACCAAGGAAGGTTAAATGATATGTAAATCACTAATTTGGATCATTATTAGTAAGTAACACTTATCCTCTAATTCATAGTTTATTATTTCAAGTTAATGTTTGTAATAATGTAACCTATAAAAATATTATTATTATTCATTTTGTAGAATTTGATATGATTTTAAGCATTGATTAGCTCTATTTATACATATAACACCTTTAAATTATAAAATAATAACATTTTATTTCATAGAGTATATTCCATTAAACACTAAGTTTAAATTGTGTTACATGAAAAAACTAGTTTCTTCAATAGCTTGTGTTAAACATAATAATGAGTTTTACCGAACAACAATATAATATTAATATAATGATTTAATATGACAGTTATCACCTAACCATTAAAATTGTGGGTATTAATAGGATTAAATTAATTATAAAAATATATATTTCACACACATTTATTATTTATCTACTTATTATGCATAAAATAAGAATCATTTAAAAATAAAAATAAATATTTTTTGAAAAAACTGTATTTTTCTGAAAAGCGATTTAGTCATTCCATGCACACATAATTTAAAATTAATTTTTAACACTTTTAGAAAATTTATTTGAAAAAATAATATTCATTTTTGAAATTTTAATATTAAAATTATTTTTGGGTTAATTTTTTTTATTTTTCTAAGTAGCTTCATTTTTTGATAAATATTGAAAAATCTTAAATTTGAATTGAAAATTATCATTTCGTATAAATAATTTATATTTTTAAATTATATTTTGAATTTTTTATAAAGTAAAATTAGTGCAATTTTATATTTATTAATCCAATTTAACTAATTTTAATCTTTTTCTTATTGAATTTAGATATAAAAACTTTGTAATCTAATGAAAATTTTCTCTTTAAGAACTTGCTTTCTCATCATGTCTATAGGATTTATTTTAAATTAAATTTTAAAACTTATTGGAATTAAATCTGGAAAAATGGATTCAATATTTTAATTAATAATAATTTATATTTTTTAATAATTTAAACTTAATTTTTGACCAAAATGAATAGTGAAATTAGCAAAAATTAATTATCACAGTTAATGTAAAAATCGATTTATCTAGGGTTAGACTAGGAAAATAAGAGTTAAAATAACCTAAAAACTTATAAAACACACATTTTTTTGCCATATTTAGACATTATATATTATAGGTTCTATAATTACCCATTTTTTAAGTTTATTACATGATAAAAATGTGGGTATGATTGAATCTTTTCAAAAAATTACAATTGTGTCACTCACCTCGCTTATAAAAGTCCACCCACTCTCTCATCTTCTTCACACCTTCACACTCTTTAGTTCAAAAAATAATTACCCAAATCACTTCCCAAATTCCATCCCCTCATCCTATAAGACTTATTTTTTGTATAAATCCATCCTTGTAGGGATTTGGTGCAAACCTAAGAAGGTGGCCCAAAGAAGATGTAGTGTTCTTTAACTAGCACTTTTATTTTATTTCTTTCTCCACCTCCTTGAATTATTATTAAACCATTTTGATATAACATATATAGAATCTTAAATATACTATGATGTTTTAATAATAGTTTAATTGTTTAAAACCATATACAATTCCATAAAATGGGCTATTAAATCATTATTCATGTGTACAGTGGACTACCGCCTCGCAAACCGATGTCATTCGTTTTTTCATTACCACCTTTCAAAGTTGTATATGATGATGGATATAAAGTATATATATTATATTTATAACATAATTATACCTATATAATCATTCTATCATATGTATATTTTTAATTTCCATTTCATATGGGATATGATAGCGTCGATCATGTGTACAGAGGACTACTTCCACGCGAAGTAATGTGACTCATTTTTTAGTAATTCTTTATATGGAATGTTACAAGGATAAATTTAATGATTATATGTAATATAAATAAAATAATTAATATATTAATTACATAATTATAATTATTTAATTATAATATATATATTATTTTCTTTCTTACCTTTTCACTCCGTGAAAGATGATAACGTCATTCGTGTATGTGTGGGTTATTGCCTTTACAAAATGATGTGACTCTATTTTCATCACCACGCCACATAGATGATATATATAAGTATATTTAGACAAATAATATGGAATATATTATATTATTATTATTATGTAATTATACAATATTATTTACTTTCTTTCTATAATGATCGTTGAAAAATGAAAAAATTACTCATGTGTACGTACGACCTACCGTCTCTATGATTGTAACATAGTCCATTTTTTGTGAGAATATTTAATGATTGGTTTTAAAAGTATAATTGATGAAAAAATATGATAATTATTTCATTATTATTATTCTTTATATGATTAAACTATATTATATGTTCAATAACTAGATATTCCATGACAAAACACACATTTGAAAACAAAGAAATTAACACCCAAAACAGTGAAAATAATGAAAGATTATTAATGAAAAAGTGATAATATGTTATCAAAGAATAATATATGATATTATAAATATTAATATGGTTAATTTATAAGTTAATAACATGTTTAAAACCACTATATAGTACATTAAAGTACTTTCAACCAAAAGTAAGTGTGAGGTAAGAGATTTTGTCCCAATTTCATTTCATTAAGTCATATTGTAATGTTATGCACCTAATTTTTTTATATAGTGTATATAATACCTATTTGACATGTAATAACATGAATAATTTATTCATCATCTTATTTTATGTTTCAAATTTAATTATTTCATCTAAGGGGATTTTACTTAAAAGTTACCATATGGTAAAGAATTTCATAACTCAATTTCTTTTAATTAGGTTATATTATTTATTCATTGTTATTTATTATGTGTATAATGAATTTTGATTACACTATGTTGTATTTACACTAGTTTTATTTTTATTTATAGTTGATTCACATAATCTATTTATTGATTAAATCTCACATCAATGTTATGATCATTGTAAGGGTTTATTTCACAATCTCATTCTCATCGAGATTATTTATACTTATATTTCCATTGAAGGAAATTATTTTATAATAGTATAATAAACCCATTTAATTTTCCCATCCCTCAGTTATTCATTATTTTTTTCAATTAGTATTATTATTTTTCCACTTTTCTGTACTTAAAAGTATTGATAAATTTTCTTTATAAAATCTGATCTTAATTCTCTCTTCGCTCAAAATATTGTTTTCATAAAAAACCATTTTTTATAATAATGTTTTAAAAAATGTTTTAACCTTTTAAAAATGATTTATTAAAGATATTTTTACCTATTTTTTACTTTTTATGAAATATTTTGAAATGGATCTTATCGTCATTTTCCAAACGAGGCACTTTTCTGTCCTTTTACAGTGTAAAAATGAATATTCTTTTTAACTTGTAGGGAATGTATGAAATTAACCTCCATCATGACCAATTTGTTTTTGAAAACTCCTTTACAGTTTTATAAGGTTATTTTAAATAAAATTATTTTCCTAATATTCTATAAATTCTTAGTTTTATAAAAAATAAATTTCAAAGAAGAGTAGTTTAAAAATGTTTTATGTTTTAAAAAGTATTTTTCAAAATGAAAATGATATTTTTGTCCAGAATTTTTTTAAAGATATTTTTATGGTATTTATATTAATAAAAGAAATAAAACCTTCATTGTACTTATAATACATTGAGGATATTTTATATTTATATCATCATTATTCTTTCTTTGGATGGTTTATGATCAGTTTGACTGAGGATGTACAATTTTATTATAATTAACCATATTACTCTAAATGGTTTATGGTTATGTTTATTGATTAGGGTATGTATTAACATTTCATATGTTAGTTGTTCAATAAGAATGATTATGTTTATTATGTTTCACCCCTTTCATATGAGGAATGCATTGGACTATTTAAGTGATAGTCGGATCCCACTATATCCCCTTGATGCATCGGTAGGTATCATGAGATAAACTAGATATGGTTTTAGTCTAGGCCTTACCCATTTATATTAAATGTCTTGGAACATGCATTGAAACTATTTGATGTATTGGAATAAGACTTTAAGGTATGTTTTAGATTTATAATATTATGCATTCCATTATTATGAATTCTATTATTGATATTCCATATTATTATTCGATTAATTAGAATATTCATGGTTAAGTTTCAAGATAATGTGATTATCTATATGAAATTATTTGATCATCATTTATTCCTTCCATATTATTCTCAAGTTATTGATTAAATGGAATGTGTTTTAGTTATTTACCTTACAATTCTGATTATTTCTAATTTATCATTGTTTCCAATGTATTCTTACCATTATTGATCATTTGATCTTGCCTCTTTCTTATGTTTTATTTTCCTTAGGATACCATGAAGTATTTTTTAATTGATATATAGGGATATTCTAAGGGAATAATTGAATTATCAAGGAAAATTCATTTTTTTATTTTATATCTAAAAATATAATGTTAATTTCAATTATGTATCTAGTTTACCAAGACTACTAAATTATATGGTCCTTAGGAATGTAATTCCTTGTATATTATGCCAATGTAATAAAGCAGACACCAGATCTGGGATACTGGGTTCAGTGTTGCTATAGTTGGTATCAGATGAAGTTTAATAGAAACCTTAGGAACTAGATTTAGGATAACATATATTAGTTAAACTAAACCTCTGATAGAATTTGAGGATAAGTGTATAAGAATGTCCTAATGTTTTGGTCTATAAGATATTATGTGGTTTTTCTTAGTAGATACATCCCTGTCTGGATACTACAAGTGAACGTGATTCTAGAACATATATACCTAGGGGTAATAACTCTAAAAATGAAATATTAGACTTGACCCAATTATCAGTTAGTGCACAACAACGGGGCTTACTGAACACATGGTTTAACACTTTTGGGAGATATACTTAGGATAAATCACATTTCCTTTATAATACATTGAGAATGATTTGAAAATAAAGATGTTCCAAAAGAAATCGTGTTTATGATTATGATATTATCTTTGTTATGTGTTTCACTAGTTTTGGGATTATACATTATATTTCATAATGTTATGATCTAATCAAGTGCATGAAATTATTTAGAAATGATTCATAATGGAAGGAATGGGATCTGTATCAATACAAATACTCTATATAGAAATTTCCCTCTTGAGAAAGATAATGAAGCCTGAGCTGGATTTATAGCTGGAACTGATCAAATTATAACTATATTAGGGAATTAGACTCTAGTTATGAGTAATAACCTTTCCCATATAAAGAATCCTGTTGATACACCATGTAGTGTAACAATTTTAGGTCACTACATATGTCACAAACCTTCATCATTTTATGGGACTAAGAATCCATTTTTAGCTAATAAATTGATAAATTACTTAGAGAAAATATTTCTCGGTCTAGTAAGTAGTGAAATGGAGAAAGTTATCATGGAAATTTATCATCTCTTAGGATATGTGGATCAATTGTGGTCATTAATTTAAAACACTAAGGATGAAGAGTAAATAACAAACATATAATGGAAGGATTTCGAGGTAATCTTCTTGTAAAAATATTTTCCACATGAGAAATGAGTGAATATGAAAATACACTTCTTGAGTTTAAGATAAAAATTAGAGGAAAATTTTCTTAAGTATGAAGCTAATTTTATAAGGTTATCATGGCATGTTGTGAACTGCGTATGTAATCCAAGAAGCAAGATTGGTCATTTATTTAATGGGATTAAGACAATCCTCTAAATATCACTGGTCTTCCAAACATTCTCATCATACAAGAACATAGTATCATGTGCTATCAAGATAAATAAATAATTCTCCAAGCCTTATGAATTCTAAGGGAAGAAATATAAAAAGAGGATATTAGGGACAAAATTAATAAAGGAAAGAAGTGAAATAATGATTTTCCAACGTGTGATGCTTGTGGAAGGAAACACCTTGGTACATACTTAAAAGGAAAAGGAGTTCCCTTCAAGTGTAGATAAAACGTTCATCATGCTCATGATTTCAAGGGAAATAAATAATATTCCAATATGAAATGCTTCCACTATAAGGATATTGGACACTACGTAAATGAATTCCCTAAGAATCAAGGGAAAATAACTCAAAATGATCAAAGGGGTCAAGGTAAAGCATATATTATTGATAGAGTTAAAGTGGAATAACTATTGTTCTTATGTATTTGGATCAAAGAAAAATGTTGTAAAATTATTTTATTAATGAAATTCTTGAAACTTGTAAAGATTGTACTATAGTAATATTTCATTAAGGATTTGAAATTGTATGTTGAATAAAACCATTGAATAATAAAAATGATTCATTGGAAAGTTGAATTTCATGGAAAACACAACATTAAGCGAAAGATAGCCCTTAATATATTCTTAATGTTAAGACAATGATGTTGGGATAAAGATATTATTGATATGGTTAAAGTAAATTGAATAGTACAGACTACCTTGTGATTGATTAATGTTAATTTCATTTTGAAAATTTAGTAACCTTCTTTCTAAAGTTTTTGATATTAATATTTTTTAAGTGTTATAAGGTTAACCTTTTATGAAATGGTTTAAGTTGAACTTTGGATGAGGTTTTAGGGATTAATGTATATAGATATTTATTATCATTGGATAATTTGTGCTAACCATATTGCTTTTGGAAAATAGTTAGAGACATATGGAAGGAATTTTCACTCTTTTATGGATCTTATAATTTTTTGAAAGTAAATTTTAGTTCTTCATGCATAAAAAATAATTTTTTGGATATTAATTTCTTATAGTAAGTGATGAATTGTAAATTGATCAAATTAAAACCAAAGGATGAAATTGTGATTTTGAAATAAAAACCTATCAAGTATATTTCCTAATATTCTTAGATAGTAAAATATGTCCTCGACTTTTAGAAAAGGATCTTGAAATAAAAAATATTGTCTAATTACCATCATTTATAATGATATCAATGATCATTTTCACACCTATTTATTTTATGGTTTTTTGTTTTTTTACCATCTATGGATCACCCACTTTCTTATGATCAAGGATCTCTATCACTCTCTATTAATATTTGGGTGTTAGTATTTTCTTCTACATCCATGTTTTCATTTCCAACCTATGTTCACCTACTTGGAAACCAAGTTATGTAATTATTTTAGATGAACTTGATACTTCACATTCTCTCTTATTAAGAGGATTATTTATTAACCTTTTTATGATATGGGTTTTTCAACAATGGTATTTCCAAATATCAAACCCTTAATTATCGCGATCAAGTTTAAACTAAAAGCATACAAATTATTTAAGGTGGGGAGAATGTAACAACCTAAAATTCTAAAAGAATAACATTGTATTAGATACACTTAGTTTAACTTTTATTACACACAATAACTAGTTTTTTTATAGCTTTCATTACATGCAAGATCAAGTTTTATCAAACAACAATATACTATTAATATAATTACTTAATATGATAGTTATCACCCAGCAATTGAAATTGTGGGTATGAATAGAATTAACTTAATTATGAAAATATATATTTCACACATGTTTATTAGTTAACTATTTATTATAAATAAAATAATAATTATTAAAAAGAAAAGGAGAAATTTTTTCTGAAAATTGTATCTTTTCTAAAAGACAGTTCAGTCACGCCTTGTGCGCAAAATTTAAAATTATTTTTTACCAATTTTATAAAATATAATTTACAAAATATTCTTAATTTTATAAATTGGAATAGAAAAAATAATTTTAGGGTGAATGTTTAGGATTTTTCTGATAAGTTTCATTTTTTGATGAATAATGAAAAATACTGAATTTTAATTGAAAACTACTTTTTTTAAATAATTTATAGTGTTAAATAATATTTTTAATGTATTTTAAAGTAAAATTATTTTAGTTTTATATAAATTAATCCAATTAAGGTTATTATAGTTGTTTTCATATTTAATTTAGATATAAAAACTCTGTAATCTTTTGAACATTTTCTCTTTAAAACCCCACTTTCTCATCGCGTCTGCAGGATTAATTTTAAATTAAAATTTTCTTCTTATGTGAATTGAATTTGAAATAATGTATTCCATGTTTATAATAATAATAATTTATATTATATAAAATTAAATTTTGACCAAAATTAATAGTGAGAACAGTAAAAATTAATTAATGTGGTTAGGGTAAAAAATGATTTATCAAGGGTTAAACTAATATGAGGGTTAAAAATGACATAACAACTTGTACAACACCCATTTTATGGACATATTTAAACCTTATATTTTCTAGGTTCAATAATATCTCATTTTGGAATTTTTATTCATGATAAAAATTTGGGTATGATTGAATATTTTTTTTAAAACATGTATTCCACTCACTCACTTATAAAATGATACCCACTCTCTCGTCTTCTTCACACCTTCACACTTCTTGGGTTTGAACAAGAAGTTGTAATTAATAATATTTTCATGAAGTTATATCTAATTTTTTTTCCTTTTAAATTGATTTAAAATGACCTTATCTTGTTACCTAAATGAGTCACAGAGGTTAAAAAGGTGTTTAGGGCTTGTTCGGAGCTCGGAACCTCAAGAGTTTGGAAAACTAACTAGGTCGCATGGTTAGTAGAAACTGTTCTACCCAGACTGCATTGTCATTCCTAACCATGTTGGGTGAGGAATAGGATAACTAGGGGGTGGATGGTTTTTTTCCAAACATGTGACCCTAGGTGTATGGTCGTAAGGGATTATAGACTTCAGAGACAGAGGTTATTCGCACGGTTGGCGCATAGTTTGGCCAACCATACATCCAAATCGTGCACCCCTATATTTGAGGGAGAAATGATATTTTTCCCTTCATTAAAATTTAGAACACTTTTTCTTCTTCCCATCTTCATTTTCAATGGGTGAGCTGCTCTCCCTCCTCCCATGAGTCATCTTCTCCTCCTATCTAGGTTCTTCAATATCTCCAAGATCGGGACACTGATTAAAACGTCATCAAAAGAATTGGATAGCTAGAGGTATGTCGTAGAGTCATCTTTCTTCCATTATAAGTTTATCTTCCCATGCATTGTGCTATTTAGGTGTAAGATTTTTCCCCTATTTGCATAGCATTGGACTATTTCTTCGATTTCTTCCCATCTATATTGAATTTGTGGTGGATATTGAGTGAGGAGTCATCTACGGCCATAAGGTAGGTTATCTCATTATTTTCCTCAAAAGTTATGGTGTTTTTATAGCCACATATTTGTAAAAAGATTTGAAATTTTTCTTTAATCGCCTTAAAATAGATTCCTTCATTTTAAATTGATATATACACCTTGTTATAATCTTTAGAACCATTATTATGTAAATATAAAATTCTAAATTCGATTGTGGACACCCCTCGGGTGTTCTAGCATGATATTCCCCTTTATAATTAATTTTTTAAATTATTACAACACCTCCTAAGCATTCGACTAGGGTTATAATTGAAGTTTACCACTTTTATGAAAATTTTTATAGAACCCAAGCACCTTCTAAGTTCTTATATTGACATATAAAATGGAATTTCTCTTGGAGGTAGTTTCCTAGTTGTGAAATTCACCTTCTAAGTTCCTTTTGAACCTTAAAATTGAATTTCCATTACTTTATAAATTTAAATGGATTGATTATATGGCAAAACTTAGATTCAATATGGTTTTCTATGATTTAATAAATTAAATGGAATAGTGTGGAAAGGTCATGCCTCATCGTTAATATTAATGAACTTGATTATATGGATTTTGATGTCTTTCTTATATTGAGGCTTAAAGAATATAATGCATGAGAGGTGATTCCTCATGGATATTATTATAAATATGATTAAACCTTTGATATGAGAAGTGGAATGATGGTTAAGGGAATTTTTGAGCATAAATATCCACTATCCCTTACATCGGGTGTTGAGCATGATATCTTACACTACTGACACTATTTTGTTTCTGGGAAAGATGAAACACATCCCTTTTTTGTGTTATCATGAAAACACACCCACCATCCCAAGTGTTGAGCATGATGTCACTCACTCATCATGGGATATAGTTAATGCACCCTTCTTGCTTTATATTATAGGCTCATTTAGACTGGTTATGGATGACTGAGTTGCACCCTGATATAGCATTCACCTAGTATTCTAGGTATATGGATACTTATGTATGCACGTACTTAGTCCATATAGGTGGATGCAGTATATAAATATACTATATATGTATATATATTATTACTATATATATAGCTACTGATCGGGCACTCATTCTAGCCATGAGCCGGAGCAGGTAGAGTCGATAGGTTTCCTTTAAGAACATAAGTATGTTAGTATTTATTTATTCATTATTTTTTATTATTCATTTATATCATCACATTTTAATCTATGATCACTACTTGGATTACTTTTAGTCACTATTGGTAGTGGCCTGTTGGGATTTTATCTCACTCCCTACTCGATCCACCCTTGGTATCCAAGTAGATTACTTGTCTACGAGTATGGATAAGGGAAATCACCCTACTAAAGATATCTGATATTCTTAGCTTATAGATGACGAAAAGGAGAAAAGGATTGAGAATATGATTGAGATACTAGTAGAGTATCCTTTTTTTCTTTTTTCTTTTTTATTGAATTTTGTATATGTTTGTACCATATTCCCCTTTTGTACATTAGAATTCCATGTATTCATATATATGACACTACCTAGTGGTTTTTGATATTATTATTCAATTTTTAAGTTATTTACGCTTCAGTAGTTTATTATTATATCTATTATATGTGCTTCTTCTATAACAGGTTACTAGTCCAGTATTTAGTGTTTTTTTATATCATGCTTATGTTATTGTCTATTTATTATTATTATCCACTATGCCACTCTTATATGAGGGTATAGTCTCCCCACTGTACCACTGTTACACCCTCATTGTTATTCGGTAGCCTCTATCATGTTGGGAGGTGAGCTTGAAGTCATGTGACCCACCAGCATGGGGCCCTAGTCGAGAAGATGTTGGTTCAGAATGTTAAAATCTAGTATTAGAGCTTATTTTTATTTTGTCTTGCTATTTGGGTATTAGAGAAGAGACTAGGACTTAATGGGATTTGGAAATGACCCTATGCCTGGACATAGCTAACCCATGTAAATGGGAAACCCAAATTACCTAGTAAGGGAAATTATAGTTATTGATTATGATATCTTGCAGAGAGCTGGTTTTTTCCTTGTAAGACTTTGAAATATTTCTATATATATTTCCAGATCTAGAAGCTGAGATGGTGTGATATTCTGAGGCCTGATGTTTTTGGAATTAATTTTATAAAAATATTAAATATATTTTATATTTCACGCACATATCTTCTTAAAGAAAATGAAATAAATCTTAAATGGAAGATTATATTGGAAATTTGAGACCACGGTTGAGTCTGGAACACTGTTTTTACCCTAATCATGACATAAAATGAGTCGGCATGGGGCGTTCAGTGGATTTATTTAATTTATTCAATTAATTAATTTATCACATTTTAAGTAAAATGTTACTGTAAATACATTATCATGAAAAATATCTAGGGTCAGCCTTATAATACTAGAATCACCAACAATGTTTCTCATTACTCCTTTATTGGGGAATCACTTCGAACGATGAAGAAACACAAAATCAAAATAGATCCAGACACAACGAACTCAAAGACTTCCTTGGATAATTAGAGAGTGCATTCTTCAATTAAAAATGATTCAATATCTAGGTAAGACTATTAAATTTGAGTTTTACAACCTTGTTAATTTAAACTAATTGAGAATATCAATCCCTTCTATCAATCTACGCCAATTGTGGATTGAGATTTCACCCGTGTATTGAAATATTATTTGATTATTCAATTTTTTATAACCTTGGATTCCCATTATTGATCATTGGACAAGAAATATTAGCAATGACCGATCAAACTTTTGTTCTTATGATCCCCCCCCCCCCTCTCATTTTCTTTGCATTGGTCATCGGTAGAACCATACGGTTCTAGTTTGACATTACTAAGAGGTACCAATCCCAATCGGACCCTCAGAATCACGACAGATCGATGAATAAAGCATGGATCGATGAAATCAGACAAGAAATGAGATGTTTATGAGTTTTGGATGATCATTTGTATGATCGTTTTCATATTAATTTAAGGAAAAAGGTTTGAATATGTATGGGGTGAATGATAAAACCCCAGGGGGTGATTGGAATCGAATTTTCGGCCATTAGAGAGCCAGAATCTGTCAGCTGACACTAAATCAAACAATTTTAGCCAGATATAGGGCTGAAATCAAAGTGATGTGGCTTGAATCAATGATTAGATCACGGATCTCATTTTTTGTGAAAACCCTAACTACACGTTGTGTTCAAGGATGAACACGAGGCATGTAGGCCCTTGAGTGCAGTGGATAGGTTCTCAGGAAATGATAATGATGTCATGATTTGTAGACCTCCAACACACTGTGTACCTCATACCCAAGTGGAAGAGTCATGCGATGGGTCACATAGGGAGGACTCTGTGTTAGATTACATGGCTAGGAACATGGCTATGTATCGAAGTACACAGACATGGCCAGAAGGACACGCTCGGTCCTAATTGTCTTGGACACGCCATGTAGTCTAGCTACATGGTGTGTATTTACACATGGATTTTGATCTGTGTACCTACATGGGAATTTTCAGGCAGTGGAGTGGGACCACATGTTATGTGGGTCCCCTCACATGTTGTGTGTCCCTTGGTTCATTTTTATAAAACTTCATGTTTCTATATCTCCTTTGTTTGATCCCGGATTTTGGCCCACAAGTAGCCTATCCTGGGTGTTTTTCTATGTGTAATGTGATGGTTCCCTCTATTGTTGATTTATAGATATGATGTGGAATTTTACAATAATTATTCTTGGTTAGGAGATGCTCTATGATAGTAGTGATCACGCAGGATCACCAGAGACCTACCGAGTTGACCCTCCAGTAGAGTCAGGCAGTGGAGTCCTCAACAACTCCCAATTTGGCCCTCAAGTAGATCTAGGTAGTGGATTCCTAAGTGACTATGCAGTTGACCCTATAGTGTATATGGGTAGTGAAGTCCTTGAATACTACTAATTTGAACCTCTAGAAGAGCTGGGCAATGGAGTCCCTGACGACTATCGAGTCGACCCTTCATTAGGGCTAGGTAGTGGTGTCCTTGATGACTACTAAGTCAACCCTCTAGTAGAGTAGGGTAGTGGAGTCCTCGATGACTAATGATTTGACCCTCAAGTAGAGATGGGAAATAGAGTCCTCTGCTACTACCGAGTTAACCCTTTAATAGAGCTGGGCAGTGGAGTCCTCTAGGACTACCGAGTGGTACCCTTCAATAGAGCTGGGAAGTGGGTCCTCATTGGCTATCAGAGTGGATCCCTCGTATTATACCAAGGCATGGTTTCTTTACTTTGAGTTTGTTTCCCCTCAACTGTGTGTCACAGTAATGAGGTATGGTTTTAATTGTATGGTTGCTTCTGTAGAAACATATGAGATATTGGGAATTATTGATGGAATTTTAGAACTATTAGCTACTCTTTTTCTTGGTCTGACCTATGAAATAGAGATCCCCTTACTCTCTTGTTTGGGATTATTTTGAATAAACATATATATATATATAATTATAAATCCACACCTTATATTTGAGTACTCTCCTTCCATTAAAGTAAAATATTCATGGGGTATGTCGTATGCTTTATGTGTTTACTTTATCATGGTTAAATGAGTCTACTCTCCTATTATTAGTGGTGAAGACTTGGTGTGTATTTCATCACTCACTGTGTCAATCCCCTTATTCTTGGATGAGGTTTCTTTCAATCTTAGGTTGGGTTGATCTGTTCTCTTTGACTATATCTTTCATCTACTATATTTCTAAACCAGTTGTATCTCTTACATCCCCCCCCCCCTTTATTTTTCGAGGCATCCTACTGGGTATGTATATACTCTACCTTACATGTGTTTTTCATGCATGTGTCATGTCTCATGCAGATGATGGAAATTCGTCTATGGCTTCAGAGGAGATTAGGGATACCTGGTACTTTGGACCATGTACGATGGTCACAACTTGGGATTTAGAAGTTGGCCTCTCTCAGTAGTTTACTTTTCCATTTTTGTCTGGTTGGAGCATATTTCTACTTGGGCATGTTTTTTCCTTTACTTTTCACTTCACACTATTACACTCTTGTACTTTCTAGAGGTTTTCTATATATGGTTATTCCCTTAGAATTCTTTTACTTTTACTTTTACTCTTTATGTACTTTTATATAGATATGGTTATGTGTGTGCTTACAGATGCATAGAAAAAGGCCTCCTCTTATTATGTATGCCTTTGTAATTGGTTGCAAGGCCCTGGCCTATGAAGGAGGGATTAGGGTAGTTGTGGCTCGAGCCCCGATTTGGGTTAGATTGTGAAAAATTAGTATTGGAGGCAGGTTTGATCCTTGGGATGGTGTTTGGACTAGTCCCCTTATAAGTATTTGGTTGGGTTGAGGGAAATAGTTCCAAAGTGTCTTGAGTGTGAATCTCAAGCTAGAGAGTCTAGTGATGGTGTGGGCGACTGACGTATCCATTCACCAGGACCTTGACTACCTACTTGTCGACTCGGCATACTAAGACATTGGTTGTAAGGTTTAATTTTACATGAATCGTATAGGATTGAGACTTTTACTATTCTTCTTGATTCAAATCCCCATTGTTGTTATATATATATATATATGATCATTTGACCATGATACGTCTTGATAAATCTCAAGATGCCTCTACAATGATAGCCATCCAGGATACAAGTTTTGGATCATGATGATGATCTGATGAGTGATTAGTCCTTAGTTCAAGGTCCATACTATGAGATTCTTCCTCCAGGTGGGTAGGTAGAATCACCTCCAACTATTAAGAAATAGACCATCCCAGTAAATCAGGTTGAGGATGCACTCAGGCTTAGCATACTCCATGAGTTCTAGTGCCAGAGGCCACTGAGGTTCTACGGTGAGCCAGATCCCTAGGCACTAAAGGATTGGCTAGATTCGGTGGTCCATATATTCAATCTTGTTTGAACCCTGATGGATCAAGTGGTTTCACTAGCAACTATCCTTTTCCATGGAGCAGCTGGATGCCGGTGGAGCCTTGTTACACAGATGCATGATGATTCAACACTCTTATGGACAGACTTCCAATAAGCGTTTCATGAGGAAAACTACCCCTCCTGCTTATGATCGGTTTATATTAAGGAGCTAATAGATTTATAATAGGGATGGATGATGGTAGATGAGTATGAAGTGGGGTTTTCATACCTTACCCGGTACTCCCTTGACATGATCCATGATGGTTACTTCCGAGCATCGAAGTTTTAGAAGGGACTCTATAGAGAGATCCATGACAATGAGGTTCCCTTGTACATACCCACCTATTTCGGGGTGCTGGAGCGGGTGCTAATGATATAGATATTTTTGATAGAGTGATTTCAGGTAGCTAGATCTGATAGTGGGTATTACAAATCTAAGTCGTTTGTAGTAGCTAGTAGGCTCTAGTCCGTAGGACCTCGACATAAGAATTCCTTCCATAATCAGACTCAGGTGCAAGGTCATAAGGTACAAGGACACTACAGAGCACCAGGACATCCTGGAGAGGGTTGGTTTTATACTTTTGATGGGTGAGGTCACATGTCATGTGACTATAACACCTTGATATTTTAATAAATATTTCTCTTTAAAGAATTTTAATTCTTCAATAGCTTGAATTGCACGCAATCATGAGTTTAAACGCACCATGAGATAGTATAAAATGATCATTATAACCTATCCATTAAATTGGTGGGAATAAATATAAATAACTAATTTATGAAAATAATTTGAGAATTCATTGGTTCATTATAAATGAAAATATAAACCAATTATTCATATTTTTATGCTCCCAAAGTCATTTCGTCTTTATAAATTAAATTAATTACAATTAGTGAATGATAATACTAAGATAAATATATTATATCTTCAAAAAAATATTTTTTTTTCATCCAATACATTTTATAGGCATATTATAAGAATAAATCTAATTTTATGAATAAAAGATATATTTTTCAAAAGGGTAATTTTAACGTCTTTTAATAGAGAACCCATTTTAAACATATTTTATGAAACTTTTATAATTTTTATATGAAAAAATAAACTTCTTCATTTAAATCAGGATATCAAAATTTACTTTGGATAAATTTTCGGTATTTTTCTGGTAAGATTCCTGTTTTAGTGAAATACATATTTTTATTAAAGAAACTCTATTTTTCTTTTAAAGTATTTACAAGGTGAGATTATGTTTTGAATTAGTTTTAAATTTTAATTATATCATTTGGATTTAAAATAATACAATTATGGTTTCTAAAAATTATTTTATACATTATTTTATTATAGAAACATTTTATGTTCTAAAATCACATTTTTCGAAAGGCTCTTTTTAATGGAATTTTACAAGTTTTATTTTAAATTAAAATCTGAAAATTCTGGTTTTACAATTTTGAAAAATGGATTCAAAAATAGTATTTATAAGGTCCAAATTTAGTAAATAAATACCTTTTATTTTTTCCTATTATTAATAGTTTCTATAGTAAATTTTTCCACCACGGTAAAGGGTAAATTAGGTAATTTAGGTTAAAAAATAAAATTATAAAGACTATAAAATGACCCTAAAAATGTCAAAATTTTATTGGATGAATAAAATTAGACTCTAAACACTTAATTATCTAAATTAATTCATTTAATGGTCACTTTTTTAGGAAAATGGCTTATATAATATTTAAATCAAAGAAAGGCACAAAATGTCACTTTCTTTGTCTTTAATATCTCTTATGTGTCCATATGGGGAAAACGTTAAGTAATGAATGAATATATATGTAAATTCTTAAAATAATAAACATATTTTCATGATATAATTTTTTTTCTGAATTTTGGGGTTACTTAAATAATATTATCGTATTTTTAAAATTATATTAAATGAAGATTGAAAGATGTCACATCCATGTTTTAATTAATATATCATTTTTTATAGGGTTAAATAGAAGATATATTAGACTATAAAAATTATTATGAAAGATAAAATATATATATTCATAATGTTATTTTATTTTTAATTTTTATTTAATAGATAAATATATTAAATAATTACACAACATCGATGTAGTAATTATTTTATTAATAGAAATACCAAAAAAAATTAATAAATATATTAAAATAAATAAAATTTTAAATAATTATTCTGATCAATGAATTTTATATATTACTTTTACCTCTTGGATATATAATAAAATATTTGGTCCAAAGTTAACTTTTTTCCTTGATATTTTTTAAAAACCATGTAATGGATAGTGACAAAATTGATACTATTGATATTTTATCAAAATAATGTTTTATTAAATTATTTAAAATCATAAAACATATTTAAAAATACAAAAAAAATATAATATAATCTGAAATTTTATAAATTTTTCATTTTTTATTTAATTGACATCAAATAAGTAAAAATTACAACCTCTTAATATTAAAGGATTTTCTACCTTAGTTAAAATTAAAATAGGATGACTAAGGAATAATTAAAATTATAAGGTTTAAATTAATAAAAAAACTTGTCTAAAATCTATTATTTTATGATATTACAACCTCATCACATATCATCTTATAATAATTAAAATTTTGGTGGTATTTGGAATGAGATTGAATTTATTATAAATTAATATTTTTAAAAATTCCAAAGGTGCCCCCCACCTCAATTATAAAAAGAAACACCCTACCTCATTTCTTTACAACTCATTTAGCCTTAAATATAGGTCATCCCATGCCCATTTACATTCTCAATATATCTATCCACATTCAATAGGTTTTAGTTTTCTTAAAAGACTAACTCTAGTGTCCCTAAGAGGAGATCTAGTGGGGGCTCACTAAAGAAGAGGTAATCTCCTTTACCAACTCTCTAAAGATCATTTCTTATTCTACTTCCTCTTTCTTTGTTGTTTCCATTATAAAGTAATAAATATAGTATAAATTATATTCTAAGATTTTATTATTATTATGTAATAACCATATTATACCTTCTATCCATCCTACAAAAAAAACAAAATCACCATGCCTGTGTACGTATGGCCAATTGTATCCACATTGTGGTGTAATATATTTTTCATCACCACTTTTAATTGGTTAGATGTAATGATTGAAATAATAAATATATATGATTATTATAACATTATATTTATACTGTATTATTATATACACCATCCAATTCAATACCATTTCACAATTAAGAGAATGATATTGCCACTTGTGCGTGCATACGGCCTACCATCTCCATGATGTGATGTAATTAATTTTCCATAATCACAATTAAATAATGATTATATAAATGTATATAATAAATAATATGATATATATTACCTTAATATAATTATATAGATGACATTATTATATTCTATATGTAAGAACCAGAACTTATACGACAAAACATGCGTATGAAAATGAAGCAGTTAACACCCAAAAGAAGCATAATAATGAAATATTATTAAATGGGTGATAATATGATCATATATGATATCATAAATATAAATATGGTTCTTTAATAAGTTAATAACATTATTTAATCCATTATAAATGAGTTTCTGATACGTATGAAGGAACCCAGACCTAAAGTAAGGGATAATTTCACAATCTCATTATTATTTGAGATTGTTTATATTTATGTATTTGTTGGGGTATATTTATCATCCATGTCTATGTTACTTTAAAATGCATTAAAAAATATTCTAACCATTATTATAGAATTTTTAAAATTCATTTTTACCCATTTGTAAATATTTACTAAGCAGTTTTAAAGGAATCTTTCGTCGTTTTCCTTATGAGGTACTTCTTGACTTATCCAAAAAAAGTATGAGAAGAATGTTTTATTTTAACTTATATGGAATGAACAGATTTTTACACTTTCATGCACCTTATTTCCTTGAAGCTTCCCTTAAAATCTGACAAGGTTATTTTTGAAGAAAATTTTTTCTTTAAAAGTTGCATGGAATTTTAAGAAAAGAAAACATTTTCAAAAAAGAAAGGCTATTTTACATAAAAATTATTTTTAAGTGATATCTTAAATGTTATTTATGTTTTAATTGGGGATATTTTTCAAGGATTATATCCTTATTATTCTTATGATTGGTTTATTTTTATGATGGAATGATATTCATGAAACTCGGTTTCTTTCCATGGGTTATGTTGTGATTAAATGATGTTTATGAAACCCATTTCTTTTCATGAGTCCTGATAAGATGAATGATTTATTTTATTATGGTACACATATGTATAGTTTTTATTATGTGATGGGTGAGACATATATATACCTACAATTAATTGGGTAAATATCTATATATCATGAGATATATAGGGCTAGAACAGAAAATGATCTCAGTTCAATAATACAGGGCTGGAATGGGAAGTAAACTCGATTCAGTGATACAAGGTTGGAATGAGGAGTGAACTCAGTTCAATAAAGAACTCTCTCCACTATAATGGTCTTGGAAATGAGCCTTGGATAATATGGACATTATTTTATATACTTATGTGTATTCCAAAAATTCCATGTATTATGTTATTCTCTCTATTAATATGTTCTTTAATGAACTTATATGAATTATCCCATGACATGATAACATTTTTAAATGTTATGTTTATGTTATTATGTTTTATATATGGTTGATATCTTCCTTTTTTACCTTTAATGAGAATCTGATCTAACTATTTCTTATGTTTCATTTCACTAGGATATAAACAAGGGTATTAATTAATAGGTGTCAAAAGGGGGTTCTATATATAAAGGAATAAGTGGGAGATGATGTAGATATTTTATGAACCAGATGTTTATATTTCCTAGTTTCTAAAGATATTAAGCCTGTATGGTCCTAGTGTGGATTGGTTATGTTGTTTAATGAATATTTTTCTATTTAGAATCAATATTTATGCATGAAATTATGGTCCATTAAAGTTGGTGTTAGAGAAAAGGTTTAGTTAACCTTTGGAAATTAGGATGAGAAAACATTAGTGAGAACCCTAAGTACAAGCCTAAGTATAAGTTTCAATCCTAGTATTTTGGTAACAATCAAGAATAACCTAGGATAAAACCTAAGGTGACTTTAATTTAAATTTTATAATTAATTTCTCTTGATTATTTGGTTTTCCCATTAAGATGATTATTGATCACACTATGCTTATTGGTTTTAGTCAATGTATAGAACCTGAAGGAACCTTGTTAATGCTGAAGACGGTGGGAAATGTAATGATTGTCCTCCTAAGAAACCAAATGTTATGTGATCTAGAATACCAAATCTTTTTTATATTCTCACAAGACTTTATCAACCTATAAATCATTCAGGTATTCCAAATAAGAAAATTAGAGAACAACATTATGTTGAATCCTTCATGAGATAATGTCCACCTTCTTTTAGTGGGTCTTCTGATCTACTAGTGGTTGAAAAATGGATTAGTACAACTAAAAATATATTTTTGGTTCTCCAATGTTCATAACAAGATAAATTCATCTTGGTAGTATATCTTTTTGAAGTTTAAATGAATCAATGGTGTAATATCATCAAGAATATGAGGTAAAAAGATAAATTTGACTCTATGGAATGTGACAAGTTCAAGAAATTATTTTTCAATAATTACTTTCCCCATATTATTTATACGAATATGGATAAGTAGTTCCTTGATCTTGTAAGAGGATGATGAATCTGTTGGTACCTATGAAGAAAATTTCACAAGATTTTCAAGGTGTGCTTCTAGAATTATCATCAAACCTGAGAGTAAGGTTTATTAATTCCTTAATGGCTCAAAACCAAGTCTCTAAAGGGAATTATCCATAAGAGACTTCAATAGCTATGAAGAAATAATTCGATGTGCTTTCAAGGTTGATATGGATATTGGAATTACCTATCAGTCATATGGGTTTTATAAGAAGAGAAAAATGGAATTCAAATAAAAATCCAAAAACCAAAGTGAAAAAAAGATAAACTTTCCTTTATGCTCAAATTGTGGAAAGAAACATAGAAGAAACTATCTTGAGGGGAATAGTAAATGTTTTAAGTGTTAGAAATAAGGCCATAGGGAAATTGACTATTGAAGTGATAGTAAAAGATATCTAATGATGAAAATAGAGAAAATGATATACATAATGCACCTCTAACACTTCAATGTTATATGTATAGGGAAATGGGGAATTATGATAATCAATTCCCTAATCCAAGGGTTATAGATGATGGTCGACATCAGTAACCTCTTAAGGCGAAATACAAATTCAAATCATATGAGATCACTATTTTCAATGTAGAGTACAATAATGAAGTTGTTAAAGGTACACTTACCATCCACTATAAAGTAGAAAATATTTTATTTGATTCTATATCCACTCACTCTTTTGTTTTTAAATAATTTTCTAAGGGTATCACTGTATCACCTCAATAATTAGATGTTGAGTTAGCTGTGAAAACTTCTAATAAGACAATAGTATAATCACAAGTTTATAATTCTTCTCCTATTGTGGTTTGTGGGAAAGTGATTTCTAAAAATCTTGTGATCCTTAATTTATTTGAATTAGATGTGATTCTTGGCACTGATTGATTTTTTCTATATGTATCTATTATAAATTGAAAAGGAAGGGAAGTCATATTTAATATTCTGAATGAATATACGATCATCAATCGATGCAAGGATGAATATGAACTTCTAATGGAAATTTATTCCATATTATGGGTCCTGATTCCTATAAATTAAGGTTATATATCTCATATGGTTAGGTAGAAACACACCATTAAGGATACACCTATTTTAAGGGAGTTTCTTGATGTCTTTCTGGAATAATTTCCAGGTCTTCCACCAAATCATGAAGTTGAGTTTTCAATAGAAATAATACCAGGTGTTATGCCTATTTCAAAGACTCCTTATATAATGGACCCAATTGAGTTTTAGTAATTAAAGAAGAAACTCTAATATAATCTTGATAAGGGATTCATACACCCTAGTGCATCACTTTGGGGTGTGTCAGTTCTTTTTGTTAAGAATAAATATAGATCAATGAGACTTTGTATTTATTATTAAGAACTTAAAAAGATCACTATCAAGAACAAATATCATCTTCCCCATATTAATGACTTATTTGACCAACTATGTGGAGCACAATACTTTTCCAAGATTTATCTTTTTTATAGAGATCACCAACTAAGGGTTAAAAAGGAGAATATACCCAAGATGACATTTCATATAAGGTATGGACAATATGAATTTATAGTGATGCCTTTTGGTCTTACTAATACTCATTCTATCTTCATGTATTTAATTAATAGAGTCTTTAGAGACTATCTTGATCAATTTTTAGTAGCCTTTATAGAATACATTCTTAAATATTTGAAGACTAAGTAAGAACATAAAGATCACTTGAGGATTGTACTGAAGACCCTAAGAATGGAGAATCTTTATGAAAAACTTACCAAGTGTAAATTTTGGCTTCATAAAATTTCATTTTTGGGTCATATAATCTCAAGTGAGGGGATATCTATGGATCCAACAAATATGTAAGTTATTAAACATTTTCCTAGACCAACAACGGTAACTAAGATCTGAATTTTTCTTGGTTTGGATGGATATTATCAATGTACTGTAAAATATTTTTCATGATTATCTAATCCACTCACCAAGTTGACTTGGAAAGGAGTTACATTTATATGGAAGTAGGGATGTGAAGATAATTTCAAGGATATGAAAAGAAGGTTAGTATGTACACATATACTCACACTACCCTATAGTGGAGAAAGTTTTGTGATCTACAGTGATGCATACAAGAAGGGGATGGGATGTGTTATCATGAAAAATTATATGCTGATAGCTTATGCCTCATGACAATTGAAAATCCATGAGTGAATTTACCAAAATAATGATTTGGAGTTAGTTGTGGTAATATTTTCATTAAAGATATGGAGGAATTATCTTTATGGTGAAAGGTGTGATATATATACTGATCATAAAATTTTAAAGTGTATTTTCACTCAAAAAGAGTTGAATATGTACCAAAGTAGATGCTTGGAGTTGATTAAATATTACGACTACTCAATATATTACCATGTTGGGAAAGAGAATAAGGTGTAAGATGCTTTGAGTCAAAAGTATCATGCTAGTCTATCTATGATGATGATCAAAAAAGATATAATATTTATGGATTTGAAAAGTATGTATCTATAAATTTTAAAAGGGGGATACAATATTTTTCAAATGAATGTTCAACCATCTATACAAGTGAAGATTAAGGAGATGAAAAAGGAAGATGTGGAACTACAAAGAAGGTGAGAAATGTTCATGAGTTCAATCTTGATGGTGAGGGAATAATAATGTTTGGGAAATGTGTTTTTATTCCTCCTATACTAGAATTAAATAAGGAGTTGTTGGATGAGGCTCATAGTTCATCATTCTCTATTCACCCTGAAAGTACAAAGATGTATAGGGACCTAAAGTATTATTTATATTGGGACAGCATGAAAATAGATATTGTAGAATATGTTTCTCAATGCTTGGTTTATCAGTAAGTTAAGGATGAGAGACATAAGTCTAAGGGAATATTACATCCATTGACCATACCAGAATAGAAAGAGGAAAACATCGCCATGGAATTTTTTGTTAGACTTCCAAAAACATATAAAGGTCATAATTCCATATGGGTTATAGTTGATCGCCTTACAAAGTCAACACACTTCATTTCTATCTTATAAGACTTCTCTCTTGATCATATTTCCATGATATATATAAAGGAAGTTGTTATATTTCATGGAGTACCACTTTACATTATATCTAATAAATATCTGAGGCTTACCTCAAAGTTCTGGTGAAGTCTTCAATAGGATTTGGATACAAAGTTAAGTTTTATTACCACTTATCATCCACATATAGATGTTCAGTCTGAGAGAATAATTCAAACTCTAGAAGTCATGTTGAGAGCTTGCTCTATGGATTTCAAAGGTGGTTGGGATCAATGAATAACTTTGGTAGAATTTTATTATAAAAATAGCTTTCATTCAAGTATTTAGAAGGATCCTTATAAATCCTTATATGGTAAGAAATTAAGAACTTCAACATTCTAGGATGAAGTTGGGAAAAGAAATCTATTGGGACCTAATATTTTTTTGGAAATAATAGAGAAGGTTATATCTATTCAACAACACATAAGACCAGATCAGAGTCGAAAAAAATGTTATTTTGACAATAGAAAAAAAGACCTAGAGTTTGAAGTGACTGAAAAGGTATTACTATGATTATCTACCCAGAATAGAGTAATGATATTTGGAAATAAGGTCAAGACGATCCCTAGATATACCAATCCTTTTGAAATTCTTGATCGTGTTGGAAAGGTAGCTTATAGATTGGAACTTCCACAAAATCTCTCTCAATATCATGATGTGTTCCATGTATATCTCCTGATAAAGTACATACATGATCTTGAATATGTACTAAACTCTGAGGTCATACCATTGGAGCAACATCTTTCATATGAAGAACAACCGATAGAGATTATGGATCATAGTAAAAAAGTTCTACGAAACAAGACCACTTGTTTGGTTAAAGTTTTAGGGTGAACCACCAATTTGAAGAAGATATGTGGGAACTTAAGGATGTTATGAGGTAGTGTTATCCTCATCTATTTTTACCCAAGTGAAAAATTTTGAGGGTAAAATCATTTTAAGGGGGGTAGAATGTAACACCCTAATATTTTAACAAATATTTCTCTTTAAAGAATTTTAATTCTTTAATAGCTTGCATTGCACGCAGTCATGAGTTTAAATGAACCATGAGATAGTATAAAATGACCATTATAACCTAGAAAGTAAATTGGAGGGAATAAATATTAATAACTAACTTATTAAAATAAGTTGATAATTCATTGGTTAATTAAAAATGAAAATATAAAAAAATTATTCTTATTTTTATTCTCCCAAAGTCATTTTGTCTTTATAAATTACATTAATTAAAATTATTGAATGATAATAATGATATTAACATTTTATATATTCAAAAAAATATTTTTGATATTCATCCAATATATTTTATAGGTATATAATAAGAATAAATCTAATTTTATTAATAAAATATATATTTTTCAAAAGCGTAATGTTACCGAATTTAAATGGAGAACCCATTATAAATATAATTTTGGATAGTTTTATAATTTTTATATGACAAAATAAACTTATTATTTTAAATATTTATATTAAAATTTTACTTTTTTTAATTTTTTTGTATTTTTTTGGTAAGTTTCATGTTTTAGTGAAATACATATTTTTATTCAAGAAACTCTATTTTTCTTTAAAAGTATTTACAAGGTCAGATTATGTTTTGAATTAGTTTTAAATTTTAATTAGTTAATTTGAATTTGAAATATTATAATTATGGTTTCTAAAAAGGATTTTATATATTATTTTATTATAAAAACATTTTATGTTTTAAAAGGACATTTTTCAAAAGGTTGTTTTTCATAGCATTTTATAGGTTTTATTTTTAAATTAAATTTTGAAAATTAGGTGTTTTAAATTTTGAAAAATGGATTCAAAAATTTAGATTCAGAATTTACAAATTTATTAAATAGATAAATTTTATTTTTGTCCATTATGAATAGTAACTATGGTAAATTTTGTTTCCATGGTAAAGGGTAAATTAGGAAATTTAGGTTAAAAAAATATAAATACTATACAATAGCCCTAAAAATACCAAAATGTTATTGGATAAATTAGATTAGACCCTAAAAAATTAAGAACAAAAATTAATTCATCTAATGGACACTTTTCTAGGAAAATGACTTATATAATTTTTAAATCAAAGAAAGATTCAAAATGTCACCTTTTTTTGTCTTTAATATCTCTTATGTGTCCACATGGAGAAAAAGTTTTGTAATGATCGAATATATATGTAAATTTTTAACATAATAAACATATTTTCATTATATAAATTTATTTATGAATTTTTTGGTCACTTAAATAATATTATTATATTTTTTATTTTTTATTTAATGAAAATTTAAAGATGTCACATTCATGTTTTAATTACTACATCAATTTTTATAGGGTTAAACAGAAGATATATTCAACTATAAATATTGTTATGAAATATAAAATATATATATTTATCATGGTATTTTATTTTTAATTTTTAGTGAAAATATATATATTAAATAATTACACAACACTAATATGGTAATTATTTTACTAATAGAAATATCAAAAAAATATTAAAAATATTAGAATAAATATAATTTGAGATAATTATTGTAATAAATAAATTTTATTTATGACCTTGACATAATAGGGATATAATAAAATATTTGGTCCAAATTTAACTTGTTATATTTATATTTTTAAAAATCCAAGAAATGAATAGTATCAAAATTAACACTATTAATATTTTACCAAAATAATATTTTATTAAATTTTTTAAAAATGATAAAACATATTTAAAAATACAAAAAAAATATAATATGATATAAAATTTTGTAAATTTATCATTTATGATTTAATTTGTATCAAATAAGTAAAAATTATAACCTCTTAATATTAAAATATTTGTTGCCTTATTTAAAATTAAAATATGATAACTAAGAGATAATTAAAATGATAAGGTTTAAATTAATTCCAAAACTTATCTAAAATATATTATTTGATTATATGACAATATTATATCGTCAAATATTTGAATACTTTAAATTTTAGTAGTATTTGGAATGAGATTTAATTTATTATAAATTAATATTTTTAGAAATTCCAAAGGTCCCCCCACCCACCTCAATTATAAAAAAAATCCTCCCTCAATTATTAATAACTCATTGAGACTTAAATATCATCCATCCCATAACCATTTCCCTTATAAAATCCCTATTTAAATTTTAGAGGTGCGGGTATTCTCAAAAGACCTACTCTAGTATCTCTAAAAAGAGCTCGCTGAAGAAGAGGTAATCTCTTTCACCGACTCTCACAAGATCATTTCTTCTTATACTTGCTATTTCTTTGTTTTTTCCATTATAAATAAATAAATCTAGTATAAATTTTATACATAAATGTTATTATTATTATATAATAACTATATTCCACCCTCTATCCATCCTATAAAAAATGAAATCACCATGCGTGCGTACGTACAGCCTACCATCTCCACATCGTGGTGTAATCTATTTTTCATCTCCACTTTACTTGGATGGGTGTAATTATGTAAATAATAAATATATAAAATTATTATAACATGATATTTATTATTTAATATTATATACACCATTCACTTCAATACCATTTCATAATTAAAGGAATGATACTGTCACTCGTGCATATGTACGGCCTATTGTCTCCACAATGTGATGTGATTCATTCTCTGTGATCACAATTAAATAATGATTATATAAATTTATAGAATTAATAATATGATATATATATATATATATATATTACCTTAATATAATTCTGGAAATGACATAACTATATTCTATGTGTAATAACTGGAACTTATACGACAAAACATGCGTAAGAAAATGAAGCAGTTAACACCCAAAAGAAGCGTAATAATAAAATACTATTAAATGGGTGATAATATGATCATATATGATATCATAAATATAAAAATAGTTCTTTAATAACTTAATAACATCCTTTAATCCATTATAAAGTAGTTTTTGATATGTACAAAGGAACCCAAACCTAAGGTAAGGAATAATTTCACAATTTCATTATTACCTCAGATTTTTTATAATTAAGTATTTGTTGGGGTATATTTATCATACATGTCCATGTTAGTTTAAAATTTATTCAAAAATATTCTTACCATTATTCTAAAATTGTTTAAATTCATTTTTACCCATTTTTAAGTTTTTACTAAGCAGTTTGAAAGGATTTTTTTGTCGTTTTCCCTATGAGGTACTTCTTGACTTATCCGGAAAAAAAGTACTAGAAGAATGCTTTATTGTAACTTATATAATATGAATGGATTTGTATGATTTAATGTTGAATTATTTCCTTTAATACTACCTTACAACTCATAATTTTATTTTCAAACAAAATGTTTTCTTTAAAATTTGTGTGGCATTTTAAGAAAAGAAAAAAAATTCAAAAAAGAAAGGATATTTTCCTCAAGAATTATTTTCAAGTGATATCTTAAATGTTACTTATGCTTTAATGGGGATATTTTTCAAGTATGATATCCTTATTATTCATATGTTTGGTTCATTTTTATGATGTGATGATATCTATGAATCTCTATTTCTCTCCATGGGTTATGTTAGGATTGAATGATTTTTATGAAACCCATTTCTTTTCATGGGTTCTGATAAGATGAATGTTTTAGGTTCTTATAGCACACATATTTATGGTTTTCATTATGTTACATGTGATACCTATATATCCCACCAAATATTTGGGTAAATATTAATATCTCATGAGATAAATAGGGTTTTAATGGTAAATGATCTCTTTTCAGTAATACTAGGCTAGAATGGGAAGTAAACTCAGTTCAGTGATACAAGGCTGGAGTGAGGAGTGAACTCGGTTCAATAAAGGACTTTGTACAATATTATAGTATTGTAAATGATCCTTGGATAATAGGGAAATAATTTTATATGATGATGTGTATTCCATAAATTTCATGTCTAATATTATTCTCTCTAGGAATATGTTCTTTTATGAACTTCTATTAATTATCTCATTACATGATAAAATTTTCAAATGTTATGTTTATGTTATTATGTTTTATATATAGTTGATATCTCCCTTTTTTTACCCTTACTGAGAATATGAGATCACCCTTTCTTGTGTTTCTTTTCCCTAGGATGTTAATAAGGGTATTAAGTAAGATGTTTCAATATGGGGTCTATATATGAAGGAATATGCAGGAGACAGTGTAGATATTTTATGTAGCAATTATTTATGATTCTCGGTTTCTAAAGACACTAAACCTATATGTTACTGGTATGGATTTGTTATGTTTTTCAATGAATATTCTTATATTTATAATAAATATCTATTTATGAAAGTTTGGGTCATTATATTGACTACCCGACTAGACGTGATGAGGATCACAGGTAGGTAGCAGATGGACTGCCACGGTAGAGGCAGCACCATGATCAGGGATCTCCTAGGAGAAGGCAGGGTGGTCCCTAGTGAGGCGGAAATAGTAGATGAAAAATAGGATCTATGGGTTGTAGGAGAATCTATGATATCCTTCAACCACCACCACCAGGAGGCCTATATTAAGCTTAGGGAGTTGGTGGTTAAGGTCATGGATATCTGCATAATTTTGAGGCTTATGTCCCCATAGAGAATGAGATGATTAGAGGTATGATATGTGTGATTTATAATCTTATTTTAGTATTATTATATATAGGTTCTAGTCATTCATTTATCTCTTTATAACTATTGTGAGAGTTGGAGCTCTTAGTTGAGGTGCTAGCCCAACAACTTCATCTTGAGGTTCATATAGGGAACACTTGTTATGTATCTTTTATCTGTCGATAGTACGAGATATAGCTTGGATGATAGAGGTTTGTGTGGGACATTTTGGTCATCATGATGGAACCCTATGATGTCATCTTGGTTATGGATTGGTTTTCCATGGTCTAATCCTAGATTTATTATCACCACTGATAAGTCAGATGTCTGCACACTGATGGGATGAGATTCTCCTTCTATGGTGATAGAGATATCATGGAAGAACAAGAAGGTTTTTAAAAAATAAGGATGCATCCCATCACCCATCATTTATCAAGTATATCCCTTGGTGCAGTAGGCTCTTTTGAATCTATATTACTTCAGTTATAGAGGATTTTATGGATGTATTCCCTAGGGATGTTCCAGGACCACCTTCAAGTTGGGATATGAAGTATTTCATTAACTTGAATCCTAAAACTGAACCAATATCTTCTGCAACATATCAGATGGCCCCTACCAAGATTTGGGAGTTATGGTTGTAGTTGGAGGAACTTTGAGAGAAGGGTTTCATAATACCCAGTGTGGCCTTCTGGTAAATTCTAGTGTTGTTCTGGAAAAAGGCAGATGGGAGTTTGTGGATTTGTATGGATTATCAGCACCTAAACTATAAAATGATAAATAAAAAGTACCACTTGATGAGGATTGATGACCACTTTGACCAGTTTCAGGGCATGATATGGTTTTAGAAGATCAATATTAGGTCTGTCTACCACCATTTGATGGTTCACGAGGTTGATTGGCCAAAGTTGGCATTCTGATGTCTCTATAGACACTATAAGTTTAAATTGATTCCCTCTGGTGTTATTAATTCTTCCTCTGTGTTTATGGATTTGATGAACTAATTCTTTTAGCCGTAATTGGACCAGTTTTTAGTTGTCTTTATCGATGACATACTCATCTACTCGGCTTCATAAGAGAAGCATGAAGAGAACTTGAGGTTGGTCCTAGATTTTCTTTGAGAGGACCAACTTCATGTAAATATCTAAAAGTTTTAGTTCTGGATACATGAGGTTCAATTTCTAGGGAATGAAATATCATATCATGGTTTATCCATGGAATCAGCGAATAACTATGTAGTGCTTTCCTGGGATCCACCCAAGAGCATGTTATAGGTGTGGTGTTTTCTTAGATTTTCGGGGGTACTACAAGAGGCTTTTCATAGACTTATCTAGAGTTTCAGCCCCTTTTACCACCTTGATGTAGAAAGTATACCTGTTTACCTAGTATGAGAAGAACTAGATGGACTTCGAGAAGCTGAGGAAGATGTTGATGAGTGCTCTAGTGTTAAGACTACCAGAGGAGGGCATGGAGTACATAGTGTATTGTGATGCCTCAGGAGCTGGGCTTGGATTTGTGTTGATGCAGTAGTAGGAAGTTATTGCTTATGGGTTTAGGGAGTTTATACCCCCTGAGAAAAACTATTCAAATCAAAAACTATAGCTAGTAGCGGTAGTCTTCTCCTTGATAATGTAAAGAAACTAACTTCTAGGGGAGTGCTTTGTTGATTACTCAAACCATCAGAGTCTTAGGTGTGTATTCACGTAAAGGGACTTAAACCAGAGATAGTGGTGCTGGTTGGAGTTCATGTGGGGCTATGACTTTGAGGTAGTCTATACTCTAGGTAAGGGAAACATAGTAGTATATTTCCTTAGTAGGAAGTCTCAGTCTCACTTGGTGTAGGAGTATTTAGAGTATTTGGACTCCCTATAGTTATTCCTGGTGAAGTTGGAGGGTACACCTTTTCTTTAGTCAATGGTGTTGACTCCTTTTCTCCTCGAGCATGTGAGAGAGTCCCAATTGGGATATATCTACTGTGAGGTCTTACGTGACCAGATATCCACAGATTACTTACCAGATGGATATTCTGAAGGAGGGGATCATGTCATATTTTTTCAGGGATGGAAGGTGGTTCCAATCATGATGAGGGAGGAGGTGATTGTGAGAGTTTCACACTTATCCCCATATTATACATCCTGGTGTAGGAAATGTGTATAGAGACCTTTATTGGTAGTTTTGGTGGTTCATCATTAGACAAAGTGTAGCTGATTTCACCTCTCTGTGCCTCACTTTTCAGTAGGTGAAGGCTGAGTTCCAAGTTTCGGAATGATTGTTTCATCCCCTTGAGATCTCGAAGTGGAAGTGGTTTAGAATATCCATATACTATGTGATAGGGATTCCATGCATAGCGAAGGGTCATGACACCATATGGGTGATAGTTGACTGACTCACAAAGTCAAAACACTTCCTTGCTTTTAGGGAACAGAGTTCGGTGGAGATTTTGAGGAAGTTGTATATACAGGAGATTGTTCACCTTCATGGGGTGACCTAAACAATTACCTGTGATCATGATGCATGGTTTATGTCATGATTATAGAGATATATTCATGAGGAATTCAGGAACCAAATGAGGATGAGTAAATCCTTTCATCCCCATACTGATGGTCAGACCGAGTGTACTATCCAAGTATTAGAGGATATGTTGAGGGATTATGTGTTAGACTTTGGTCGGAGCTAGTAGGATCACTTTCCCTTGGTAGAGTTCACGTATAACAACAGATACCACTCTAATATTGGCATGGTTCCTTTTGAAGCCTTGTATGGGAGACCCTACAGGTCACCCTTGTATTGGATAGAGATTGGTGAGACATCTCTTGTGGGCCTAGAGATTGTGTAGGTGAGAGAGTATAAGGGTAAGTCATCCATGAGTGGATGAGGACAAACCAGGGTAGACAGAAATCTTACATAGATCAATGTTATTGGCCCTTGGATTTCGAGCATAGAAACCATATTTTCCTCAGAGTCTCCACATGAAGAGGATTTTTGAGGTTCTGTCGAGGAGGAAAGATATCCTCAAGGTTCATCATACCATTCGAGTTCATGTAGATGATTAGTGAGGTTGCTTACCACCTCGCCCTGTCCCCATGGCTGGAGCGGGTGCATGAAATCTTCCATGTGTTACAGTTGAGAAGACAATGCATGACCTCATGAACATCATTGACTAGGGCTAGTTGGACATTGAGGATGGATCCACCATTATGGATCACCTAGTGGAAATCAAGTATTGATGGTAGATGACCCTATGTGAATGGAACATCCCCTTAGTCCATGTGTTTTTGTAGTACAAGAACGTGCAAGAGAGTTCCTAGGAGTAGGAGAGCTAGATGCGGTCTCAATATCCCTAGTTTTTTATTTAGTTTTTCCTTTTGGGGATGAAAATATTTAAGGATAGGATAATGTAGAGACCCATTTTTTCATTATAAGACTTTGAAATATTTCTATGTATATTTATAGAGCTATGTGCTGAGATAGCGTGTGATTGTGAGGCCCGGTGTGCCTGAGATTAATTTTATAAAAATATTAAATATATTTTATATTTCATGCACACAGCTTCTTAAAAAATAGGATAAGTTTTAAACAAAATCTTGGATTGGAAATATGATACCATAATTGAGTATGAAACGTAGTGTTTACTCTAGGCATGACATAAAATACGTCAGCACGGGGTGTTTGGACTCCTTTCCCATTGGCAGTACATTTGGTGGATTTAATTAATTTATTAAATTAATTAATTAATCTCATTTAACCTAAATTATTCCTAAAAATACATCATCATAGAAAATTCTTAGGGTTATCTTGATAATCCTAGAATCTCCAATGATTCTTCTCTTTCCTCCTTCATTGGTGAATCACCTCGGACGATGATGAAATTTCAGATCAGAGTAGATCGGGACACATTATACGCATAGACTTCCTTTTATCATTTTAGATCATGTTATTTGATGAAAAATGATCCAATATATAGGTATTACTCATCAATTTGAGGTTTACAGTCTTTTTATTTAAACTGATTGAGAAGATCAATCCCTTCTATCGATCTGCGCCAATTATAGATTGTGAATGTGATCATGTATTGAAATATTATTTTATTATTCAATTTTTTCTAACCTCGGATTCCCATTATTTATTTTTATCCAAGAACACTATTCAATAATAAATTAAACTTTTTTTTCTTGTACTTTTACCCCTCATTTTCTTCATGTTCGTCAACATTAGGACCATGCGGTCCCAGTTCGACATTGCTGATCAGTATCGAGCCTAATCAGACCCCCAAAATCACGACGGATCAATGAATAAGGAATGGATTGATGAAATAATTCCATATCTAGTATTTTTATGGGTTTTAGATGGTCATTTGGATGATATATTGTTGATTAATTTAAGTTGGAAGTTTTGGAGAAGTACGAGATGAATGAAGAAACCCCCATTGGTGATTAGAATCGAATTTTAGGTCATCAGAGGGCTGAAATCCATAATATGAAACTAGATACAACAACTTCAGTCAGAGATAGGGCCAAAGTCAAAGAATCATGGCTTGAATCAAGGCACAGATCTTGGATCTTAGTTTCTATGAAAAAACCCAACTACACATTGTATACAAGGAAGAACACACGCCATGTAGCCCCTTGAGTGTGGCGGCTAGGGTTTTGGGAAATCATAATGATGGCATGGCATATATCCCTCCTACATGTTGTTTACCTCATACCTAGGTGGATGAGCCATGTGATGGGTCACATGGGTAGGGTTCTATGTAGGAGTACATGGTTAGGCACACAGTCATGTACTTAAGTACACGCACATGGCCAGAAGGACACAGCCTAGTCCCAATTGGCTTGGACAACCATGTAGTCCACCTACACGGCATTTACTTCCACATGGATTAGGAGTCATGTACCTCCAAGGTCACTGATAGGCGATGGAGTAGGACCACACACTTTTTAGGTCCCCTCATACACCATGTATCTCTTAGTTCCTTTTTAGGAAACTTAAATGTTTTGTATCTCCTTTGTTTAAACTCAGATTTTGGGTTGTGAGTAGCCTATACTAATTGTTTTTCTACATAGAATGTGATGGTACCCTCTGTTATGGATTTTGAGATATTATGTGGAATTTTTTGGGCAAGACACTTGGTTTTGTGACACTTGATTATGACAGTGATCATGAAGGATCTCCAGAGACAAGCCAAGTTGACCCTCCAGTAGAGCTGGGTAGTGGAGTCCTCAATGACTACCAAGTTGACCCACTATTAGAGTTGTGTATTAGATTCATTGATTACTACCAATTTGACCCTCCAGAAGATCTGGTCCTTGGAGTCCTCAATGACTACTAAGTTGAACCTCTAGTAGAGTTGGGAAGTGGAGTCCTTGATGACTACCGAGTTGACCCTCCAGTAGAGTTGGGTAGTGGAGTCCTCAATGACTACTAATTTTACCCTCCAGTAGAGATGGTAAGTGGAATCATCGAAGACTACCAAGTTGACCCTCTAGTATAGCAAGGTAGTGGAGTCCTTGATGACTACTGAGTTGACCCTCTAGTAGAGTTGGGTAGTGGAGTCCTCAATTACTACCAAGTGGTACCCTCTAGTAGAGATGGGTGGTGAGTCCTCATTGGCTATCAAAGTGGATCCCTCCTATTTTACCAGGGCATAGTCCTTCTACTTTGAGTTTGTGGCCCATCGACTATGAGGCACAGTGACGATGCATGGATTTTATAAGGCCTTAGCCTTAAAAAATTACTTAATATTGAGTTAAATCAAGAATTGACATTGAGGATATTTTCAGTTTTATAGTTTTAGAGAATTAGTCCATAATTATTACATTACATCTCAAATATCACAAAGTTGAAACTTCTACTCTAACCAATTTTTTTACAACAATAAAACTCCTTAAATAGAACAAAAATTATTTTCTTGATATAAATATTCTTGAATTATTCCTTTATCTTACCCTTACTTATACCCTATTAAAAAAAATTCAAAAACTTGGTAGGAGCATAAAAATATCAACAAGGGTTGTGAAATAAGGAAAGAAAACATTAGTCCATCAATTCATAAAAATAAACGAAATCATAATTTTCACTCATATAATATAATCTCTTTAACATACCTAGTGAAATAATAAGATTTATGAATAAAACATATAAATAATAAAACATAAATGTAACTTGTGGTACCCATAACATACTTACATTGTAACTTTCACAGCTATATTGGGAGTTACATTTGGAATATCCATCATAGTATATTCCCTAAATCACTTAAGATAAATGTTATTGTTTACCTCTGTCACATTACCCAATGCATTAGAGAGATATATCAGGCTCACCCATCCTATTTTTATCATGGAACCACCCATATATGTAAATAATTCAAAAGAACCATAACATAATCATAATACATAAAACAAGCATAAAGGAAAGATAACATTTCCACATTCCAATCACAATATAAAATTTCAAGATATTGACATAATAAATACCTTCTCAAAACCATTATCAATAAAATAATATGTAAAATGGTTACATGGTATTTGTTCTAATTTTAAAAATATTAAGGCTTGTTAAGGAATCCATATATCAAATAATGCTCACAGCGGCAGAAAGGTCGTTGTCGTCACATACATTACAAAGAAACATTCCTTTTTTTGTTTAGTAAAATGCTTTGTAGAAAAATATTCCATTTGAATGAAATGAAACGTAAAAGGGTTTTATTCACCGTAGAAAATAAATTTGTGTATAAATCAAAATATGCCTCAATGAAAGGATATTAAGATGAAGTCCCTTACCTAGAGTCTGACTCGTCACGTATGTTCCTTGTTCTTCCTGAATAATATACTTGAGTTTATTTATAATTGATTCAGAACCTTTTTTAAGTTTTTTATTCCTTTTATATAACTTATTACCAAGTTATAAACATTACATAATTATTTAAGTTAATATTCGTCATTTTGTTGATATTTGGTACTTGAGTTGAAAATGATCTTGTTATAATTACAAATTGTCCATGTGGTCAAAAGTCCATTATCTTCAGAATTGTATTCATGATTTAAATATCACATATATCTAGTATATATTTATTTGGATATAGTATATATGTATTTATAATTGTCCATAATATTTGGATATAATAAATGAAATGCAGCGTTTATGGAGATGGTAAACCGTACGTATGCATGAACGCTACTTTCATTTATTTTTCATATTTAAAGGAATTAAAACTAAAATATACATAGGTATATTATAATTATAGTATAATATCATATATAATTTCATTAAATCCATCCTTTATATGTTCCATGTGTGGAATGAACGAGTCATATCACTTTGAGGGGGCGGTAGTCCGCACTTCCTCGAATGAAATAATCATATTTACCCATTATGGAAACCATAAAGGTATGCTATAAATGAAAAATAAAGAAGCATAGAGACAATATAAATATAATATATATCACATTTAAATACATTTTCATCATAATAGACATCATGAGAAGTAGTAGGAGATAATTTAACAATCATCATTTCAAGAGGCAGTAGTTCGTTGTACACAGAAACAGTATGTTTTTATCCATTAGATGGAAGTGTGTTGAAGTTTAGTTTATCATAACAACATCCTAGTATATTTAAAATAATTTTGTTTTATAAAATAATTTAATAAAGAGAGTTTAGGGGGTTGTATAAGGAAAATAAGTAGAAGAAGCTTGAGAGAAGACATTACCTCAAATCAGGTAACTCCTTTTGATTTAAGTTAGAAGGCATTCTTGATTTTCCTTTTTCCCAAGGTAAGGCTTATATGAGGAATAGAGGTTTTTTGGGAGCTTATTTTCATAGATTTTGGATGATACAAGGGGATTTAGAAGTTTAATTAAGGGTTATATGTGATTCCCTTTTATAAGAGGGGGGAGGGGTACTTTAGGAAGGCTTTGAAATATTATTTTATTATAAAATGATTTTGAGTTTCAAAAAGTCCAAAACTCATTTAATTAGAATATAAGTTGATTAGTTTTCTAAATCCTGTCAAAAAATAGGTTTTAGAGAAGTTTTGGTTTCAAATTTAACCTTATCATTTAGATTTAACCATTAGTTAACTTATTTTACTCTTACCATGTCTTCTTGTATATTCATACTATATGGTTAATATAGTTACTATAAAATTCCAATAGAACCTTAAGTGGTTTACTAATGACATGATAAACATTATCTAAGTCATTTGGACGAATATTATATTTTTAGGACTATTAAATCATTTAATAAAAATGTATTTATTTTAAAAACCCCTTTTATGTCAATTTATATACTATTCAAATCATGACTTTTAAAAAATCCATAACAACTTTATTATTTCTAAAAACCTTCATTAATTTAAATATAACAAGTCATAATCATCCCTAAAATTATTTTATGGCATAAAAAGTTTCAAAATAAATTTATTTTAATTTTTATAATATCATTTATATAAAACATTCATTAATAAGGTAATCACTACATTATCATTTTGTCATAAATAAATTTATTTATTTGATGTATAAAAATTATAAATAAAATACCATGATATATGAAATATTTTTAACTTTCTAATGACTATTTATAGTTGAATAGATCACTTATATAACCCCATCTAAAAATTCTTTTACTAAAAGATATATGTTTGTGTTATATTTTCCTTAACTTTAAATTAAAAGTAATTAAATGTCATTTTCAGACACAAGTGGCTCCATGAGGTCCTAAAATCGACCCAAGAATGCCCATGTTCAGAAATATCTCATCCAATATGATTATTACACATGTTAGGGTAATTTAATTTTATTATAATATTATTTTTTTACCCTTATTTACCAGATTTACCCTTTAACCATGGTAAATAAAATATTTACTGAAATTACTATTCATAATGTCTAAAAATAAAAGGTACCTTTTACACAATTTGGAACTCCTAATTACAAATATGGAATCCATTTTTTCAAATTCAAAATTCAGAAGTTGCAGAAATTAATTTAAAATTAATTCTCGTTGTCAAAACCAAAAAGCGTGTTTTTAAGAAGTAAAAAACTACCAAAAGATTAACATGTGTTTATGTCCAATTTAAAATTGAAATTACTTAAAATGACTAAAATCGGATTAAATAATAAAAATATAATCCAATTACACTTTAAAACTAATTAAAATAAAAATATAACTATATAAATAAATTAGAAGAAAAATAGTTTTTACTTAAAATGTAGTATTTTTTACTATTCATTAAAAAATGAACTTTATCAGAAAAATACAAAATATTTACCCAAAGTAGATATTTATTTAACACTTCTAAATAAGAAGTTTAATTTTTCAAATATAATATTTAAAAGTGGAAAAAACTAGATTTAAAAAGGGTTCACCATCAAAAGGCGGTAAAACATACTTTTAAATAATATTAGAGTATTTCATGCTTAAAATTGGATTCATTCTTATTTTAAGACTATAAAATTTATTGGATAAATGTAAATATATTTAACAAACATGAATAATCATATTTTAGTTAGTTCTATTAATTCCTTCCAATACAACGGCTAGGTGTTAACTACCATTTAAAATAATAATATTATTATATTATTTTTCGGTATAACTCAATGTTGTGTGCAACATAAGATTTTGGAGAAATCCATTATTGTGTGTTGAGTAAGCTATCAAATATAGCATCCCCTTTAAATTAAAATTAATATTTAATTCACAAATACTAATAAATATGAAAATGTTATATTTTTATTTACCTGGGATGTCACATCCTTCCTCCCTTTTGGAAATTGCATCCTTGAAATTCTATTCACTTATCAAATAAGTAGGGGTATTTATCCCTCATAGAATTTTCAGATTCCAATTTTCCTCTTCAACCATTTGGTTTTTTCACAAAACCTTTACCTGTTGAATTACCTTATTCCTTAACACTTTCTCTCTTTGTTCATGAATCTGAACTGGTTGTTCCTTATAAGAAATATTCTCTTCCAACTGAACTACCTCTAGACTCAAAACATAAGATGGATCTGACATATACTTTATCAACATTGAAGCATGAAAAACATTGTGTAACTAGGATAAACTTGGAGGTAAAGCCACTCTGTAGGAAACTAATCCAACTTCTCTAGGATTTGATAGGGTCTAATAAACCTCGGACTTAACTTTATCTTCTTACCAAAATGCATCACAATTTTCCATGGAGAAACTTTGAGAACAAAATGATCACCTAACTTGAAATAATATCCTTCCTCTAGTTATTTGCAAAACTTCTGTGCCTACTCTGAGCTGTTCTCATATGATTCTAAATCAATTGAACTTTTTCTACCATCTCTTCTACCAATTCTGTTCAAATCAACTTCCTTCCACCTACTTCATCCCAAAAAACTGGAGTTCGACACTACTTTCCATATAATTCTTTAAATTGTGTCTTCTGTATAATGGAATGAAAACTATTATTATAAGAAAACTCAACCAAATAAAGATGTTGGTCCCAACTTCCTTGGTAATCCATTGAACAATAACGTATCATATATTCCAAGGTCTAAATTGTTCATTCTGACTTCCCATCTAATTGCAGATGAAAATATGTACTAAAATTATATTCAGTACCCAAGGACTTCTGAAGGACATTCCAAAAGTTATAAGTGAACTTGGGATCACGATCAGATATGATTGAGAGGGGAAATCCATGTAACTTGACTATCTCTTTAATATACAGTTGAGAAAATTTATTTAGAGACAGAGTTTCTCAAATAGGAAAAAAATGAACAGATTTAGTCAATCGATCAATAATAACCTAGATTGAATTATTACCTCGAGAAGTCTTTGGTAATCCAACTATCAAAACCATGGACACATTTTCCCATTTCCACTCTAGAACTGGAAAAGGCTAAATAATCCCTTTCGGTAACTGTCATTATACTTTAACCTGTTGAAAAGCTTTAACCTTTTGACAATTTAAACACTTCACAGTAAATTTAGCAGTATCTATTTTCATTCAATACCACTAGTAATACTCCTGAAGAACTTTGTACATCTAATTACTGCCAGTATGAACTGAAAACGGAGAACTGTGAGCTTTATATAATAACTCTTTCTTCAACTGGGAATCACAAGGCACACATAATCTCTTTCCAAGTCTCAAAACACAGTCTTTATCAATGTTAAATTTAGGTAACTAACCCTTCTAAACCAATTATACCTTTTTCTACAACTCATTGTCTTCTTTCTGTGCTTCCTTTATTCTATCTTCCATAGATTATTATAATGAAACTTGAAACAAAACAGATGAATTCCTTGCACCAACAACTTCTAATCCAAAATTCATCAAATCAAAAACCAAAGTGTTGGTCGGAGTGGATAATCAAGAGAGGGGGTGAATTGAGTTCCAATTAAAATTTCTGTTTAAAAACTTTGTCTTAAAAACCCCCAAATAAAATACCGAATTAAAATATAGTGAATTTATATCAAAGTAAAGGTTCTGTTGGGTTCTCAAGGGATTGATTATTTCCCAGTTAATCAAAACAGAAGAGTTGATTAACTTTTGAAACTAACTTACTGATTTACAACTAATATAAACACTTGCGAGTTTAATTACCAAAGTGACTTTAAAATAGTTTTGGTTTTAAAGTAATTAGTAGCGGAATAATAAAAAAACATTGAAAGAAATAGCACAGCAGATATAACCAATAGGTTCAGTCTCAAGCCGAGACTTAGTCCTCTCAACAATTTATATAAATTTGATCCACACCCTGGATCAGGGTTCACAATAGTTTACAACTGTCCAGGTCCAAGATCTCTACCACTATTATTCGTGGGAAACAAAACAATAGCAACCAGTTGTCCAGGTCACACATGACCTCTACCACTATTATAGTGGGAAATGAAAGATTTAAAGAGTCTGCTGAGGATTTACAGATCCTCCAGTTAAAGTACAGGAGACAGTGTGTGTGTTAAATACAGCAGATAACACACACTGGTCGAAATGTAAAATAATGAATCACAGAGCAGAGATATAGAGTTTAGAAATGGATCTAGTGATTTCAGTGAAGCTTTGGACTCCTTGAGTTTGATCAGAAAAGGTTCTGAGTCCTCTTCTAGTTTTTGTCTGAAAAATAGAGTGTCGTCTGCTTGGCATCCGGGTTCAGAGATAGTGAAAAATGTAGTCGATGAAGTTCTTCAATGTCCTCATGAATGTACAGAACTCTTCTTGAGTAATCTTGAGTGTGTGTGAGCTTCTGTGTCTTATTTAACTATCTCATACACCACTCTTTTCACTCATATGTGTCTCGTCGTCTTTTTTGCACCAACAGGGACTTCTTGTATTTATGGCACGAGCTTCAGCAAAAGAAATGATTTTTTTTGTAGGTATGAGGTACGGTTCCCTGAAATCCAACAACCTTCATTAAATAAATGACAGAGCATTAAAATATACCTAATATGACTGTTGGTTAGATTAAATAAAGATAAATAAATTCAAACAGTTGTTTATGACTATCAGTGAGTCAAGTGATCGGTAGGTCATCAGCATCAGCATCAGTGGCTAGGAATTAGTGTGTCCTGATCAGTGACTTAGATGATCATCATCAGTGTGTCATGATCGGTGACTCATTTGATCAGCATCGGTGAGACATCTTCAGTGACTCAGATGATCAGCATCGGTGTGTCATGATTGGTGACTCATTTGATCAGCATCGGTGAGACATGATCGGTGACTCAGATGATCAGCATCGGTGTGTCATGATCGGTGACTCATTTGATCAGCATCGGTGAGACATCTTCGGTGACTCAGATGATCAGCATTGGTGTGTCATGATCGGTGACTCATTTTATCTGCATCGGTGAGACATCTTCGGTGACTCAGATGATCAACATCGGTGTGTCATGATCGGTGACTCATTTTATCATCATTGGTGTGTCATGATCGGTGACTCATTTGATCAGCATCGGTGAGACATCTTCAGTGACTCAGATGATCAGCATCGGTGTGTCATGATCGGTGACTCATTTTATCAGCATCGGTGCAAATATTGTCTTTTGATATGGATCAGTGCGACCGTTCACTTTTGATATGGATCGGTGTGACCATTGACTTTTGATATGGATCGGTGCGACCGTTCACTTTTGATATGGATCGGTGCGACCGTTGTCTTTTGATATGGATCGGTACGACCGTTCACTTAACAGAACACAAAGTGTCTGTTTGATCCAGAAGACTTCCAGAATACTTGTAAATCAATAACAAGCACAGATAAAAACATGATCCAATCGATATAAATAGATTCACTAAAAGATTGTGATTATGTATATGATAAATCCAACCGGATTAAGTAATGATGATTTGTGATTATTAAAGTAGCAATCATAGGAATAATTCAACAATCTTCCAGAGGGCTCAACAATCTCCCCCTTTTTGATAATCACAAATATTAGTCATAAATAAATATAATATATCATCAATAATAGTGACAAGGCATAATAAGAATAAAAACACAATGAGATATAAATCTCCCCCTGAATTTATGCCTTTGTATATTTATGTAAACATTGCTCCCCCTTCCATAGTATGTTTCTCCCCCATAGATATAAATCTTCCCCTTTGGGATAATCAAAAAGGAGGGAAAACATATAAAGAACAGATTAAAAGAAGGCATCATAGATAATAGAGAGAAAAAAAAGGTTTGTAAAGTACATCAAAGTACAAACAGAACATTGTTCACCCTATCAACAACAAGACACAACTATTTCTTGGGATGTAACGGGGATTTGCCTTTGTCAGAAGGATCAATGGTTGGTAAGTTGGAAGGCTTGGAGGCAGGGTGAACTGGTCAAATTTGAAAAGGTGGTAAGATGACTCTGGAAGGTGGAGGAGAGGATGCCACGAAGATTTGATATTGAGAAGTAGTAGCTGGTTGAGAAGATTTTTGAAGAACTGGTCGTAGTTGAGATAGAGCTTGAGCAACGGAGATCTGATTTGGAGCAACATCAGAGGCACTGAGAGGTTCAGCAGTAGGAAGCACAATGGCAGTGGCTTGTTCATTTAGATAAGGCTTCAAAAGATTTATGAAATCCTGAATAACTTCTACACCATACTGCATAGCCTTCTCAAAATCATCCTTATTCTCCATGAACCGTTCCAAGGTAGGAGTAAAATCTTGCAACTGACAAACTTGAGTCTTGAAAGCTTGAGTGACTGGAGGTAGTTTCAGATTATCAGCCAACACTTTGAAATTCGCGGTCATCTCATGCTTGGTATAAATCTTTGAAAAGTAATGATCAACCTTTTCCGTGATCTGTTTCTGAGCTTTATTGGCATCTTATGAATATACTTTTACCATCTTATGAATGTGATCATTGTGCTCCTTCATCTTCCTCAACGAATCCAAATCAAGAACTTGTCTAATGGCGGCCAATTCATCATGCACAATCTGCCTTAGAGCCTCTAGCTCATGAGTAGTGATCTTGGTTACTTTGGCTGCACTGGGTTGAGCAACTATCTAAGTTATCTCAGCTTTCAACTTCCTCAGATCAGACATCTTAAGATGTTCAATCAGATTCCTCAACACTTTCATCATACCAGAGATGGTTGATCTAAATTCGTTTGATAAAGAAACTAAGTCAGATTGTAGATCATTCAGAGTCTGATTTAGAGAGGCTATGTGCCTACCAATAAACTCACCAGTATTTTCTAGGTCTGGTCTAATAACATTTGATACTCTTGTTGAAAAGGCTTCCAAAGAATCTTCAGAAACTTGAAGAGAAGCTTGAGTAAGATCATTTGAAATTTCTTCTCTGACTGTATCTCTCACAGTAGAAAGCAACTCAATTTTGAACTTATCAAAATCAGACTGAGAGACAGTATAACTAGGTAGATTAAAATCTACAGCATCAACAACATGAGCAGACCTTGCCTCAACTGGTTGTCTTTCCTTCACAACCGCAGTAGATTCTGATTCTTCCTCTTCTTCTTCAAAATATTCTAAACCCAAAACAGCAAAACCAGGGTAATCATCCCAGACAGCAGCACACAGAGTATAATTCAGTTTATCATAACTTGCTTTTCCACTAATTTCTAGAGAATCTCTCTTGCCACTGGTATTTGTTTCTTGCACAGTTTGATGTGGTTCTATTGGAGGTACAGCAAGATCATCCACTGGTCAGTTATCACCATCATCATCATCATCATCATCATCATCATCATCATCATCATCTCCATTCCCATTTCCATTCTTCACAGAATCTTCACTGTCAGATACTTCAGTGTCAATAGCTTCTTCATCACCAAGAACTGGTTCTGATTCAGGTAAGGATAAAGGTGGACTGGCAGGTCCAAAGTCCATTCTTCTCTTACGGCTCACAGTATCAGGATCACTCCTATCATCAGGAGGCGACATACTTCCTTCTTCTGTTTTATCTTCTTCCATCCCTTGTTTACCATACTCTTCAGTGTCCTTATTCCTTTCAACATCTACTTCTTCCTCATCATCAGAATAAATTGGCTCCTCATCTGATTTCAAACCAGGGTCTCTCAAACTCTTCGGCCTCTTTCCATGATCAGTGGGATTGTAGGATTCATAAAACTTTTCCTCATCAGCAACACAGCATTTTTTCCATGGGTTCCAATTTAATTTCATCCTTTTACAAATTTCTTTGTTAACACAAAAATCACTATCAAATTAAGCTATCTCATCATCTTCATCAACACATTCCAGATTCTTTAACATAGCAGAGATCATTTTGGAATAGAACAGGACAGTGGATTTCTTAGAAGGTTTCACCATTCCAACTATGTGCACCATTAGATATCTACACAAATTGATCTTCTCATGGGTCTCTAGTAAAAACAATAGAAAAACATCCTATAATTTTACAGCAGCAAAATATCCTTTCCTAGGGAAAATTTGGTGCTGAATAAACTTAAAGAGAAGTCTACATTCACCATCCAACTCTGAGGATGTGATTCTCCTTGACTTTCTGTTTCCAGTAAAAAGATCTAAAGCTAAGTCATAAGAGAAGTATTCAGTGGTTGGAGGAATGTTTCCAGCATAATCCTCATACCAACCCTCATGGGGTACATTTAAACTTTCAGCCCATTGTTTAGATGAAAAATATATTTTCTTTCCTTTCACTACAAAAGACATTCTGGCAGCCTCTACACCATCTAAAGTAACTTTCAGATTTATATAAAACTCATGCACTAGCTTTGGGTAGTATACACGAGTGTTATCTGAGAACCAGGCTTTCCATCCTTGCGATTCTAAAACTTGTAACAACAGCGACTTACTTGTCGAAAGCCAGGAAGAACTGACTTCCTTTTCTACAGCAACAATCCGAGTTTCCAGGTTCGGATTTACTGATCTTTGAGTAGTACTACTCGACTCGCCTCGAGCATGCTTTGAAGGTACATGACTATCTGATCCTTTGCTTGGTCTCTTTTTCTTAGCCATTTTAAGATTTTGGGGAATACAGAAGTTCGAAGGTTTGAATTAGAGGAGAAGAGAGGATATAAGGCTTGGCGGGAAATAAAAGGTCGACGGTTTGGGGAATAGAAATATTCGTGTATCATTTATTTCATCATTTAGGGTTCCTATAATAAATATAAAAGTAATTAATTAATTACAACATAATTAAAAAGTAATAGAAAGATAGATCGGTTTGACTGATCGGTTTCACAGATCGGTTTCACATATCGGTTTCACAGATCGGTTTCACAAATCGGTTTCACAGATCGGTTTCACAGATCGGTTTCACATGTCGGTTTCACAGATCAGTTTCACAGATCGGTTTCACAGATCGGTTTCACAGATCGGTTTCACAGATCGGTTTCACAGATCGGTTTCACAGATCGGTTTCACAGATCGGTTTCACAGATCGGTTTCACAGATCGGTTTCACAGATCGATCATACACAACTCTTGTTTAATAAAATTCATTCTTTTAGAGCATAAAGGCTTTTTAAAAATATCAGCTAATTGATGTTCAGAACTATTAAATTATAGAGAAATATCACCTTTCTGATAATGATCTCTTAGAAAGTGATTTCTGACATCAATGTGCTTAGTCCTAGAGTGAGACACAGGGTTCTTAGATATGTTGATCTCACTAGTGTTGTCATAGTTAATTGAAACATGTTTAAAATCAAATCCATAGTCCAATAAAGTGTGTTTCATCCATAGAATATGTGCACAGCAACTACCAGCAGCTATATATTCTGCTTCAGTAGTAGACAATGAAACTGAGTTTTGTTACTTACTACACCATGATACTAGGGACTTTCCAAGTAAATGACATGTTCCAGATGTGCTCTTCCTATCTAATTTACATCTAGAAAAGTCAGCATCTGAATAACTAGTTAGGTCAAATGATTGTCCTTTTGGATAAAACAAACCTAAATTCACAGTATACTTAAGATATTTAAAAATCCTTTTAACAGCCAGTAAGTGTGATTCTTTAGTATTAGCTTGAAATCTAGCACACATACACACACTAAACATAATATTTGGTCGACTAGCAGTAAGATAAAGTAAAATCCCAATCATACCTCTGTAATTTGTTTGATCAACTGGTTTCCCAGTTTCATCAACATCCAATTTACTGGTAGTACTCATAGGTATATCACTTTCCTTAATACTATCCAAACCAAAAAGTTTTAATAAATCCTTAGTATATTTACTTTGATTTAGAATAATACCATCTTTAGTTTGAAAGATTTGAAATCCAAGAAAATACTTAAGCTCTCCCATTAAGCTCATTTCAAACTCATTTTTCATAACCTTTGAAAAATCAGTACATAAAGACTTTTTAGAAGATCCAAAAATAATATCATCAACATAGATTTGTACTATTAAAACATCTTTTTAAATCCTTTTTATAAAAAGAGTGGGACCAGCTATTCCTTTTGTAAATCCTTTTGAAATAAGAAAGTTTGAAAGTCTTTCATACCAAGCTCTTGGAGCTTGTTTTAAACCATATAAAGCTTTAGAAAGTCTAAAAACATGATTTTGAAAATGAGGATTTGAGAAACCAGGTGGTTATTCTACAAAAACATCTTCAACAATAAAACCATTTAAAAAAACACTTTTCACATCCATTTGATATAACTTGAAATTCAGATGTGATGCATAGGCAAGTAAGATCCTAATAGCCTCTAATCTAGCTACAGGTGCAAAGGTTTCCTCATAGTCAATTCCTTCTTCTTGATTGTAACCTTGTGCAACTAGCCTAGCTTTTTTTCTAATGATGTTTCCAGATTCATCAACTTTGTTTCTAAACACCCATTTTGTGTCTATGGTTATAGTGTCCTTAGGTCTTTCTACTAATTTACAAACTTTGTTTCTTTCAAATTGATTTAGTTCTTCTTGCATAGCCATTACCCAAAATTCATCATTGATAGCATCGTTGATATTTTTAGGTTCTAACTATGAAAAAAAAAGCTTGATGTTCAACCTGATTTCTTAGAGAAGCTCTAGTCTGTGTTCATCTATCTAGATTACCTACAACAGCATCTAAAGGATGGTTCTTTAGAATTCTAGTTGGTCTAGAAAAGGTAGGGCTAGAGATTTCAGATTCATCTACAGGTTGAGGTTCAACAGAAGCAGGTTCTGGAAAATTTCCAGAACTGGATGTTTTAACTACAGGTCCACTGTCTTTATCATTAAGGTTCAAAACAGAGAGATCATCTTCAATATTTTCAAGAGAGGTCTTAGGTTCATGTGGATCAGTTTCATCAAATTTGATGTGAACAGATTCTTCCATACATTTGGTTCTCTTATTGAAAATTCTATAGGCTTTACTATAAATAGAGTAACCTAGGAAAATTCCTTCATCACTCTTGGATGCAAATTTGTCAAGATTGTCTTTAGTATTAAGAATAAAGACTTTGCAGCCAAAGACTCTAAAGTAGTTAACCTTAGGTTTCCTATGGTTTCACAACTCATAAGGGGTCCTCTTAAGAACAGGTCTGATCAAGACTCTATTAATAACATAACAAACTGTATTTACAGCTTCAGACCAAAAATAAATAGGTAGGTCATACTCATTAAGCATAGTCCTAGCAATTTCTTACAGGGTTCTATTCCTTCTTTCTACTACACCATTCTGTTGGGGTGTCCTAAGGGCAGAGAAATTGTGACTATATCCACTGTGTGAGCAGTAAGATTCAAACTCATGATTTTCAAACTCACGGCCATGATCACTTCTTAGGGTTTTAATTTTAAGTCCACTAAGGTTCTCTACAGACTTGGAATATTTTACAAAGAAAGAAGAAGCTTCACTTTTGTGAGCTAGAAAATATGCCCACGTATATCTAGAAAAGTCATCTACAAGAACATAGACATAGTACTTCCCATTTAAACTAGAAACTCTAGAAGGTCCAAATAAATCCATGTGAACCAACTCGAGAGGTTGAGAAGTTGAAACTTATTTCTTTGATTTAAAAGAAACTTTATGTTGCTTTCCCTTTTGACAGGGATTACAAACTTTTTCTACTAGAAATTCAAGTTTGGGTAGGTCTCTAACTAAGTTCTTCCTAGCAAGTTTTCTAAGTGAATGCACATTACAGTTTCCTAATCTTCTGTGCCAAAGCCAAGACTCTTTATGAAAATCATTTAAACAAGTAATATTCTGCTTAGCTAAAGAATTTAAATCAATAGCATAAACATTTTCATTTCTTAAAGCAGAAAATACTAAAACATTTTTAGAATTAAAAAACTTTGAAAGAATCATTTTCAAATTTAACATAAAAACCACCATCACATAACTGATAAATACTTAACAAATTGTATTTAAGTCCATCAACAAATAAAACTTTAGAAATTAATATTAAGTCAGTGTTACCAATCTGGCCTAAGCTGATGATTTTTCCTTTTGAGTTATCACCAAAAGTGACAAAGCCTCCATCAACTTTTACTAAACTCTTGAAGCATGAGAAGTCTCCTGACATATGTCTTGAACATCCACTATCCAAATATCAATTCTTTCTATAGGATATCTTTAAGAAGTTTCCCTACAAAACAGATTTAGATAGGAAATTATTTTGGTACCCAGATCTTCTTGGGTCCAGACAGGTTATCCAATAAAACTTTAGGTACCCATATTTGTCTAATGGGTCTCATAAGATTTCTAGAGTCAACAGATTTTGAAAGATAAATCTTATTAGATCCATAACTATGAATATAACTAGTTTAAGTATATGAAGTTCCAGAACTAGCTATATTCTGTCCAGATTTAGGAATGAATCTAGTTTTGGTAATTTTCCTTTGTCCAGGTTGGTATTTTATACCAGTAGTGTATCTAGGTGCTATTTGCTTACCTAGCATCTGAGTAAGAGTATCTTTTCCATTGGTAAATTTCTCTAAGTCTTTCTTGAGTTTCTCATTAGATAATTTCAGTTCCGTGTTTTCTTTAAGCAAATGAGCATTCTTTTCCATTTCAATATCAAGATCAAATTTATGTTTAACAGTTAAAGCATACTGTTTCTTTAAACCTTTGTATTTATCTTTCATCTCATTACAGGTTTCTTCTAACATATCACAATATTCAAATAGATCATATTTTGACATGTTATCAGAGTCAGTATCATCTTCAGAATAATAAGAATTTAAAGCAGGAGTTTCAGCTGTTACCTCAGAAGTGTTTGTCATAAAACACATGTTTGCCTTATTTCTGTGTTCAGTTTCAGAAACTTCAGATTCAGTGGAGCTATCCTCAGAAGCACTCCAGGTATCCTTCATGGATTTCTTGAACTTATTGTCCTTGTATTCATACTTCTTCTTGTATTTCAACTTTGGACAGTCTGCTTTTATGTTCCCCTTTCTTTTTCACTCATAGTAGACAACTTCATATGATTTGTTAGATTTCTTCCAATCCTTTTTTCAATGTCCCTTATTGTCATACTTACCTTTATAATTTGATTTTCTGAAAAAATTATTCTTCCTATAAAACTTCTTAAACCTTCTAGAAATGTGAGTCATCTCAACATCACTATCAGAAGCACTTTCACTGTCTTCACAGCTTGAACTTTCATTTATATCTTGGAGCTTCTCCTTATCCTTGTTCTTTGAAGTTGAAGTCTTGAAAGCAATATAATTCCTTCTAGGTTCATCTTCTTATTCTTTGTTAACCTTGAGTTCCTCTTCATACATCATCAACTTTCCAATTAGATCCTTGACTGGCAGTTTACCAATATCACATGATTCTCTAATTGAGACAGAAGTTCCTCTCCATCTTTCAGGTAGAAATCTCAGAATTCTCATAATTTGTTCCTTTAATGGAACATCCTTTCCCAGAGAAGTCATTGTGTTGACAATTTCATTAAACCTGAGATACATATCAAAAATGGGTTCATTAGGCTTCATCTTAAAATTATCATACTTAATAGTATAATTATTCAATCTCATTTCCTTAACATTAGTTGTTCCTTCATGAGAAACGGCTAAGGTATCCCAAATTTCATAAGTAGTTTTACAGGAAGATATTCTGTTAAATTCCTCATCTCCTAAAGCACAGTACAAGGCATTCATATCTTTGCAATTATTATTGTAGGCAGCCTTAGTAGATTCATTCCAAGTAGATCTGACAGTAGTAGGAATTTTATATTCTGATTCTATAGCAGTCCAAATATCAAAACCCATGCTCTCTAAATGAATTTTCATCTTGATTTTCCACTAAGCAAAGTTAGTGCCATTGAAAAATGGTGGTCTATTGGTAGCAACACCTTCAAGTCTATTATCCATGATATCTTACTTAAAGCAAAGATTTTAAAGAGATAAAAATTTAGAAAAAACAGAAATTTTAAGAACTTTAAAATAAAACTAAAATCACAGTTATTTTAAATCCTCTAATACCAAATGTTGGTCGGAGTGGATACTCAAGAGGGGGGGTGAATTGAGTTCCAATTAAAATTTCTGTTTAAAAACTTTGTCTTAAAAACACCCAAATAAAATACTGAATTAAACTGTAGTGAATTTATATCAAAGTAAAGGTTCTGTTGGGTTCTCAAGGGATAGATTATTTCCCAGTTAATCAAAACAGAAGAGTTGATTAACTTTTGAAACTAACTTACTGATTTACAACTAATATAAACACTTACGAGTTTAATTACCAAAGTGACTTTAAAACAGTTTTGGTTTTAAAGTAATTAGCAGCGGAATAATAAAAAAAACTTTGAAATAAATAGCACAGAAGATATAACCAAGAGGTTCAATCTCAAGCTGAGACTTAGTCCTCTCAACAATTTATATAAATTTGATCCACACCCTGGATCGGGGTTCACAACAGTTTACAACTATCCAGGTCCAAGACCTCTACCACTGTTATTTGTGGGAAACAAAACAACAGAAACCAGCTATCCAAGTCACACAGGACCTCTACCACTATTATAGTGGGAAATGAAAGATATAAATAGTTTTCTAAGGATTTACAGATCCTCCAGTTAAAGTACAGGAGACAGTGTGTGTGTTAAATACAGCAGATAACACACACTGCTCGAAATGTAAAATAATGAATCACAGAGTAGAGATGTAGAGTTTAGAAATGGCTCTAGTGATTGCAGTGAAGCTTTGGACTCCTTGAGTTTGATCAGAAAAGGTTCTGAGTCCTCTTATGGTTTTTGTCTGAAAAACAGAGTGTCGTCTGATTGGAATCCAGGTTTAGAGATAGTGAAAAATGTAGTCGATGAAGTTCTTCAATGTCCTCGTGAATGTACAGAACTATTCTTGAGTAATCTTGAGTTTTTATGAGCTTCTGTGTCTTCTTCAACTATCTCATCCACCACTCTTTTCACTCATATGTGTCTCGTCATCTTTTTTTCACCAACAGGGACTTCTTGTATTTATTGAACGAGCTCCAGCAAAAGAAATGATTTCCTTTTTGCAGGTACGAGGTACGGTTCCCTGACATCCAACAACCTTCATTAAATAAATGACAGAGCATTAAAATATACCTAATATGATCGTTGGTTAGATTAAATAAAGATAAAGAAATTCAAACAGCTGTTTATGACTATCGGTGAGTCAAGTGATTGGTAGGTCATCAGCATCAGCATCGGTGGCTAGACATTGGTGTGTCCTGATCGGTGACTTAGATGATCATCATCGGTGTGTCATGATCGGTGACTCATTTGATCAGCATCGGTGAGACATGATCGGTGACTCAGATGATCAGCATCGGTGTGTCATGATCGGTGACTCATTTGATCACCATCGGTGATACATCTTCGGTGACTCAGATGATCAGCATCGGTGTGTCATGATCAGTGACTCATTTTATCAGCATCGGTGAGACATCTTTGGTGACTCAGATGATTATCATCGGTGTGTCATGATCGATGAATCATTTTATCAGCATCGGTGCATCATGATCGGTGACTCATTTGATCAGCATCAGTGAGATATCTTCTGTGACTCAGATGATCAGCATCGGTGTGTCATGATCGGTGACTCATTTTATCAGTATCTATGCGATCGTTGTCTTTTGATATGGATCGGTGTGACCGTTCACTTTTGATATGGATCGGTGCGACCGTTGTCTTTTGATATGGATCGGTGCGACCGTTCACTTAACAGAACACAAAGTGTCTGTTTGATCCAGAAGACTTCCAAAATACTTGTAAATCAATAACAAGCACAGATAAAAACATGATCCAATTGATATAAACAGATTCACTAAAAGATTGTGAGTATGTATATGACAAATCCAACCGGATTAAGTAACAATGATTTGTGATTATTAAAACAGCAATCATAGTAAGAATTCAACAATCTTCCAGAGGGCTCAACACAAAGGATCTCATTCCAAACATAGCTTGGTTAATATTTCATTACTCTTTTGGCTCAAAGCGTCTGCCAATTTATTTGCCTTTCTTGGATGGTAATGGATCGTGAAATCATAATCCTTGATTAATTCTATCCATCTCCTTTGTATCATTTTTAATTCTTTCTGAGTGAATATATACTTCAAACTTTTTTGATCAATATATATTTCACACTTTACTCCATACAAAGGATACCTCCAAATTTTTAATTCAAAAACAACAGCATCTAACTCCAAATCATGTGTAGGGTAATTTAACTCATGAGGTTTCAACTAATGTTAAGCATAAGAAATTACATGATCATTTTGCATTAGGACATCGCCAAGTCCTTTCAACAAAGCATCACTATAGATAACAAATTCACCATTTTTGGAAGGTAGTTCCAAAACTAAAGCAGTCACCAATATTCTTTTCAATTCCTAAAAACATTCATCACATTATTTTTTTATATGAACTTAGCACCTTTTCAAGTTAAGTTAGTCAATGGGATAGATAACTGTGAAAAATTTTCAACAAACATTCAGTAATAACCTGATAAACCAAGAAAACTACGAATCTCGGTTATATTTGTTGGTCTTTTCCATTCTTTAACAACTTTTGTTTTAGAAGGATCAACAGTTATTCCATCTTTAAAAACAATGTGACCAAGGAATGAAATTTTTTGTAACCAAAACTCACACTTGCTGAATTTACCATATAGTTTATTTTCTTTTAAAGTTTTCAAGACAACCCTTAAATGACTTTCATGATCCTATTTACTTTTATAATATACTAAAATATAATCTATAAACACATCCACCATTTATCACCTAAGTCTATTGAGCCATCACTATAACAAACTATTCAATTATGATTGCGACCATCTCAGGATGCTGATTTGGAAGGTCATTTTCCTTTATATACCTTCCCAGCACAGCTTCCCTTTTCCTCTATGAAAAACCATTCTGAACATAGAAATATCTTAGTTTAAGCAACATGGTAACCTTAAAATACTATATCATTTCAATCTTACCATAAATTAATTTATGGATATTAATTTAACAATATCCTAACTCCTAAAGTTGTCTAAACTAACCTCTAATACCAACTGTAAGGTTTTATCCATAAAACATTACTTAATCTTGAGTTAAATCAATAATTCACATTGAGGATCTTTTCAGGTTTATAGTTTTATAGAATTAGGCCATAACTATTACATTACATCTCAAATATTACAAAGTATACACTTCTACTCTAACCAAGTTTTTTACAACAATAAAACTCCTTAAATAAAACAATAATTATTTTCTTGTTATAAATCTTCTTGAATTATTCCTTTCTCTTACTCTTCCTTATACCCTGTGAAAAACATTTCAAAAACTTGGGATGAGCATAAAAAGCTCAGTAAGGCTTATAAAATAAGGAAAGAAGACATTAGTCCATCAATTCATAAAAATCAATGAATTTATACTTATCACTCATATAACATAATATCTTTAGCATACATCGTGAAATCATAAGATTTATGAATAATACAAAGAAATCACAAAACATAAAGGTAACTTGTGGTATCCATAATATACATACATTGTAGCTTTCACAGCTATATAGGGAGTTACGTTTGAAATACCCATCACAGTATATTCCCTAAATCTCTTAGGAGAAATGTTAACATTTACCTCTGTCATGTTACCCAATTCATTGTAAAGATATATCGGGCTCACCCTCCCTAGGTTTATCATAGAACCATCTATATACGTAAACAATTCCCAAGAACCATAACATAATCATAATATATAAAACAAGCATAAAGAAAAGATAACATTTCCACATTCTAATCACAATATAAAATTTCAATATATTGACATAATCAATACTTTCTCAAAACCATTTTCAATACCAAAATATATAAAAAGGGTACATGGTATTTATTTTTCTTTTAAAAACATTACAGATTCTTAAGGAATCTAGATATCAAATAATGCTCACAGCAGCAGAAAGGTCATTGTCGTCACATACGTTAAAAAGAAACATTCCTTTTGTTGTTTAATAAAATGCTTAATACAAAAATATTCCATTTAAATAAAATGAAAATTCAGAGGGGTTTATTCACCATATAATAGAAAATCGTGTTTAAATCAAAACACGCCTCAATGAAAGGAGATTGAGACGAAGTCCCTTACCTTGAGTTCGACTCATCACGTATGTTCCTTGTTCTTCTTGAATAATAAACTTAATTTAATTTCAACATGATTAAAAACATTTTTCAAGTTTATTATTCCTTTTATATCACTTACTAACACATTATAAACATTACATAATTATTTAAGTTAATATCGGTCATTTTTCCGATATTTGGTACTTGATTTTAAAATGATCTTGTTATAATTACAAATTTTCCATGTGGTCAAAAGTCTATTATCTCTAGAATTTTATTCATGATTTAAATATCATTTATATCCATTATATATGTATTTATAATAGTCCTTAACATTTTAATATAAGAAATAAAATGCACCGTTCATGGAGATGGTAAGTCGTACGTACGCATGAACGCTACATCCATTTATTTTTAATATTTAAAAGAATTAAAACTAAATGATACATAGGTATATTATAATTATGGTATAATATCATATATAAGTTCATTAACACCATCCTTTATGTGTTCCATGTATGTCATGAATGATTCATATCACTTTGAGGGGGTTGTAGTCCACACTTCATCAAATGAAATTATCCTATTTACAAATTATGGAAACCATAAAGGTATGATATAAATGAAAAATACAGAAGAATATAGACAATATAAATCTAATATATATCACATATAAATATATTTCTATCATAATTTCCATCATGAGAGGTGGTAGGAGATAATTGAACAATCATCATTTCGTGACGCAGTAGTTCATCGTACACAGAAATAGTACGTTCGTATCCATTAGATAGAGGTGTGTGGAAGTGTAGTTTGAATACTTCTCATAGAAACATCAGAGTATATTTAAGAAACTTTTTTTGTTATAAAATAATGTAATAAAGAGAATTTATTGGGTGGATAAGGAAAATAAATGGAATAATCTTGAGAGAAGACATTACCTCAAATTAGGTAACTCCTTTTTATTTAAGCTAAAAGACCTTATTTATTTGCCTTATGCCCAATTTAAGGATTCTAGGAGGAATAGAGGGATGTTGAGAGATTATTTTGGTAGATTTTGGATGATCCAAGGGGCTTGAGAGGTGTGAGTAAGGGTTATAGGTGATTCTCTTTTATAAGAGGGAGGAGGGGTACTTTAGGAAGGCTTGAAATATTATTTTATTATAAAATGATTTTCGATTTTTAAAGGTCCAAAACTCATTTAATTCGAAGATAAGTTGATTATTGTTCTAAATAATCTCAACCAATAGTTTTTAGAAAAGTTTTGGTTTCAAATTTAACCTTATCATTTAGATTTAACCCTTAGTTAACATATTTGACTCTTACCATGTCTTCTTGTATATTCATACTATATGGTTAATATAGTTACTATAAAATGAAAATAGAACCTCAATTGGTCCATAAATAACATTTTAAACCTTATATAAGTCATTTTTCTAAATCTTAGATTTTTATGACTATTAAATCATTTAATAAAAAAGTATTTGTTTTAAAAACTCATTTATGTCAATTTATATACTATTCATATCATGACTTTTAAAAAATCTATAAAAAACTTTATTATTTATAAAAAACTACATTAATTAAAAGATACCAATTTATAATCATCCCTAATATTCTTGTATGGCATAAGAAGTTTCAAAATAAATTTATTTTAATTTTTATAATCTCATTTATATAAAATATTCATTAATAAGGTAATCACTACATCATCATTGTGTCATAAATAAATTTATTTATTTGATGTCTAAAAATTATAAATAAAATACCATGATATAGGAAATAGTTTTAGATTTCTAATGACTATTTATAGTCTAATATATAACTTATATAGCACCATATAAAATTTTTTTTACTAAAAATATATGTTTATGTTATATTTTCCTTAACTTTAAATTAAAAGTATTTAAATGTCACTTTCACACACAAGTGGCTCCATGGGGTCCTAAAATATACCCAAGGATGACCATGGTCTGAAATATCTCATAAAATGGTATTAGTACATGTGTTAGGGTAATTTAATATTATTATAATATTATTATTTTACCCTTATTTACCAAATTTACCCTTTAACTGTGGTAAATAAAATATTTACTGAAGTTACTATTCATAATTTTTAAAAATAAAAGGTACCTATTTACACAATTTTGACCTCCTGATTCCAAATATGGAATCCATTTTTTTAAATTCAAAATATAGAAGTTACATAAATTAATTTAAAATTAATTCCCATTGTCAAAACCAAAAAGCATGTTTTTAAGAAGTAAAAACTACCAAAAGATTAACATGTGTTTATATCCAATTTAAAAGTGAAATTACTTCCAATGACCAAAATTAGATTAAATGATAAAAATATAATCCAAATAAACTTTAAAACCAATTAAAAGGACAATCTAACTATATAAATAAATTAGATGAAAAGACAGTTTTGACTTAAAATACAGTATTTTTCACTATTCATTAAAAAATTACTTTATCAGAAAAATACCAAAAGTTTACCTAAAGTAAATATTTATTTCCTGATTATAGAGAAAAAATTTATTTTTTAAATGGAATATATAAAATTTATAAAAACTATATTTGAAAATGGTCACCATTAAAAGGTGGTAAAATGACCTTTTAAAGAATATTAGAGTATTTCATGCTTAAAATCAGATTCATTCTTATTTTAAGCCTCTAAAATTTATTGGATAAAAGTAGAGACATTTAACAAACATATATAATCATATTTTAGTTAGTTCTTTTCATTCCCTCCAATACAATGGCTAGGCATTAACTACCATTTAAAATAATAATATTATTATATTATTTTTCGGTATAACTCAATGTTGTGTGCAACGTAAGATTTCAAAGAAATCCATTGTTTCATGTTGAGTATGCTATCAGACATAGTAACCCCTTTAAAGTAAAATTAATATTTAATTCATAAATATTAATAAATTCTATAATGTAATATTCTTTATTTACCTGGGATGTTACAGCCTTCCCCCCTTTTGGAAATTGTGTCCTCACTATTTGATTCACTTATCAAATAAGTGGGGGTATTTATCCCTCATTGCATTTACAGATTCTCATTTTTACTCTTCAACCATATGGTTTTTCCAAAAAATATTTACCTGATGAATTATTTTATTCTACAACACTTTCTCTTTTCGGTCAAGAATCTGGACTGGTTGTTCCTCATAAGAAACATTCTCTTACAACTGAACTACCTCTAGACTCAAATCATGAGATGGATCTGACATATACTTTATCAACATTGAAATATGGAAAACATTGTCAACCTGGGATAAAATTCTAGGTAAAGCCACTCTGTAGGCAACTGATCCAACTTTCTCCAAGATTTCATAGGGTCCAATAAACCTCAGAATCAGCTTTCCCTTCTTACCAAAACGCATCACACTTTTCCATGGAGAAACTTTGAGAACAACATGATCACCTACCTTGAAAGAAAGATCCTACCTCTTATTATCTGCATAACTTTTCTACCTACTCTGAGCTATTCTCATGTGCTTCTGAATCAACTGAACTTTTTCTACTATCTCTTCTACCAATTATGGTCCCATCAACTTCCTTTCACCTACTTCATCCCAAAAAGTTGGATTTTGACACCGCTTTCCATATAATACTTCAAATGGTGTCATCTGTATACTCGAATGAAAAATGTTATTATAAGAAAACTCAACCAAAGAAATATGTTGGTACCAACTTCCCTGGTAATCCATTGAACAAGAAAGTAGCATATCTTCCAAGGTCTGAATTTTTCATTCTGACCAACCATCTAATTGTGGATGAAAAGCTGTAATAAAATGTAATTCAGTACCCAATGGCTTCTAAAGGCCATTCCAAAAGTTATAAGTGAACCTAGGATTACAATAAGATACAATGGAGATGGTAACTCCATATAACCTGACTATCTCTTTAATATAAAATCGAGAAAGTTGATCTAGAGACAGAGTATCTCGAATAGGAAAAAAATGAACAGATTTAGTCAATCGATCAATAATAACCCAGATTGAATTCTTACCTTGATAAGTCTTTGTAATACAACTATGAAATCCATGGACACATTTTCCTATTTCCACTCTAGCACTAGAAAAGGCTGAAGCATCCCTTTTGGTAACTATCATTCTTCTTTAACATGTTGACAAGTTAAACACTTCACAGTAAATTTAGCAATATCTCTTTTCATTTCATCCCACCAATAATACTTCTAAAGATCTTTGTACATCTTAGTACTACCAGGATGAACTGAAAAAGGAGAACTATGAGCTTCATATAATAACTCTTTCTTCAACTGGGAATCACAAGGCACTTATAATCTCTTTCCAAACCTCAAAACACAGTATTTATTAATGTTAAATTCAGGAAACTTACCCCTCTAAACCAATTCTACATTTTTCTCCAACTCACTGTATTCTTTATTCACTTGATTTATTCTGTCTTCCAGGGACAATTGTACTGAAACCAGAAACAAAATAGAGGAATTCCTGGCACCAAAAACTTCCAATCCAAAATTCATCAAATCAAAAACCAAAGGATCTCATTCCAAACATATCATGGTTAATATTTCATTACTCTTTCAGCTCAAAGTGTCAGCCACTTTATTTTCCTTTCTTTGATGGTAATGGATCATGTAATCATAATATTTGATTAATTCTAGCCATCACCTCTATCTCATATTTAATTATTTCTGAGTGAATATATACTTTAAACTTTTTTGATCATTATATATTTCACACTTTTCTACATACAAATGATGCCTCCAAATTTTTAATTCAAAAACAATAATAGCTAAATCCAAATCATGTGTAGGGTAATTTAACTCATGAGGTTTCAACTGATGTGAAGCATGAGCAATTACCTGATCATTTTTCATTAGGACATAGCCAAGTCCTATTAATAAAGCATCACTATAGTTAACAAATTCACTATTTCTGGAAGGCAGTTCCAAAACTAGAGCATTCACCAATCTTCATTTCAATTCTTGAAAACATTCATCACATTATTTTTTCCAGATGAACTTAACACCTTTTTGAGTTAACTTAGTTAATGGGCTAGATAACCATGAAAAAATTTCAATAAAAATTTGGTAATAAAAAACTAAACCAAAGAAAACTATGAATCTCCATTATATTTTTGGGTCTTGGCCATTCTTTAATAACTTTTGTTTTAGTAGGATCCACAATTATGTCATCTTTAAAAACAATGTGACCAAGGAATGAAATTTTTTGTAACCAAAAATCACACTTGCTGAATTTTCCATATAGTTTCTTTTCTTTTAATGTTTGCAAGAAAACCCATAAATGACTTTCATGATCCTATTTAATTTTATAATATACTAAAATATAATATATAAACACAACCACCATTTATCACTGAAGTGTTTTGATCCATCACTACAGCAAACTATTCAATTCTGATTTCAACCATCTCAGGATGCTGATTTGGAAGGTCATTTCCCTCTGTAATCCTTCCCAGCACACCTGCCCTATTTCCTCTATGAAAAACCATTCTGAACATAAAGATATCTTAGGTGAAGAAACATGGTATTCTTCAAATGCTATATCATTTCAATTTTACCATAAATTAATTTATGGATATTAATTTAACAATATCCTAACTCTTAAAGTTTTCTAAACCGACCTTTCATACCAAATATAAGGCCCCATCCTTAAAACATTACTTAATCTAAAGTTAAATCAATAATTCACATTTAGGATCTTTTCAGGTTTAGAGTTTTAGATAATTATTCCATAACTATTACATTACATCTCAAATATTACAAAGTTGACACTTCTACTCTAACCAATTCTTTTACACAAATAAAAATACGTAAATAAAACAAGATTTATTTTCTTGATATAAATCTTCTTGAATTATTCCTTTCTCTTACCCTTCCTTATACCCTGTGAAAAACATTTCAAAAACTTGGGATGAGCATAAAAATCTCAGTAAGGATTATAAAATAAGGAAATAAAACATTAGTCCATAAATTCATAAAAATCAATCAAATCATAATGTTCACTCAAATAAAAAAATCTCTTTAACATACCTTGTGAAATCATAAGATTTATGAAAAAGACAGATAAATCATAAAACATAAAGGTAACTTTTAGCATCTATAACATACTTACATTGTAGCTTTCAAAGCTACATAGGGAGTTATGTTTGGAATAACCATCATAATATATTCCATAAATGTATTAGGAGAAACATTAACATTTACCTCTATCAGGTTACCCAATGCATTTAAGATATATCTTGGAATCACCCGCCCTAAGTTTATTATGGAACCACCCATAAACATAAACAATTTCCAAGAACCATAACATAATCATAATACATAAAACAAGCATAAAGGAAAGATAACATTTCCACATTTCAATCACAATATAACATTTCAAGATATTAACATAATCAATAATTTCTCAAAACCATTTTCAATACCAAAATACATAAAATGGTTAAATGGTATTTATTTTCCTTTTAAAAACATTACGTCTTGTTAAGGAATCCAAATATCAAATAATGATCGCAGTGGCGGAAAGATCATTGTCGTCGCATACGTTAAAAAGAAACATTCCTTTTTTCATTTAGTAAAATGATTCATAGAAAAATATTACCTTTAAATGAAATGAAAATTCAAAGGGGTTTATTCTCTGTATAATATAAAGTCTTGTATAAATCAAAATATGTCTCAATGAAAGGAGATTGAGACGAAGTCCCTTACCTTGAGTCTGACTCGTCAAGTATGTACCTTATTCTTCCTGAATAATAAACTTAAGTTAATTTCTACATGATTAAGAACATATTTCAAGTTTATTGTTAATTTTATATCACTTATTAGCACATTATAAATATTACATAATTATTTAAGTTAATATTGGTTGTTTTACTGATATTTGGTACTTGAGTGGAAAATGATATTGTTATAATTACAAATTGTCCATGTGGTCAAAAGTACATTATCTCCATAATTGTATTAATGATTTAAATATCATATATATCTAGTATATATGTATTTATATTCAGTATATATTTATTTATAATAGTCCATAACATTTGGATATAAGAAATTAAATGCACCGTTCATGGAGACGGTAAGCCGTACATACGGATGAACGCTACTTTCATTTATTTTTCATATTTGAAGGAATGAAAACTAAATGATACATAGGAATATTATAATTCCAATATAATATCATATATAATTTCATTAACTTTGTCCTTTATGCGTTCCATGTATGCCTTGAAAAATTCATATCATTTTGAGGGGGCGGTAGTCCCCACTTCCTCAAATGAAATTATCATATTTACCCATTATGGAAACCATAAAGGTATGATATAAATGAAAAATACAGAAGAATAGATACAATATAAATATAATATATATCACATATAAATACAATTCCATTATAATGGCCACCATGAGAGGCCGTAGGATATAATTGAACAATCATCATTTCGTGAGGCAGTAGTTCGCCATACACAGAAACAGTATGTCCGTATCCATTAGATGGAGGTGTGTGAAAGTGTAGTTTGAATCCTTATCATAACAATATCCCTGTATATTTAATATAATGTTTTTATTATAAAATAATGTAATAAATAGAGTTTATGGGGTTTGATAAGGAAAATAAATGGAAGAATCTTGAGAGAAGACATTACCACAAATTGGTTAACTCCTTTTGATTTAAGCTAAAAGGCCTTATTGATTTTCCTTTTTTCCCAAGGTAAGGCTTCTAGGAGGAATATAGGGATGTTGGGGGATTATTTGGGTAGATTTTTTATGATACAATGGGCTTTATAGGTGTGATTAAGGGTTAGAGGTGATACCCTTTTTTAAGAGGGAGGAGGGGTACTTTAGGAAGGCTTTGAAATATTATTTTATTATAAAATAATTTTCAGTTTTAAAAGGTCAAAAACTCATTTAATTTGAAGATAAGTTGATTATTTTTTGAAATAATCTCATTCAATATGTCTTAGACAAGTTTTAGTTTCAAATTTAACATTACCATTTTGCTTTAACCCTTAGTTAACATATTTGACTCTTACTATATCTTATTGTATATTCATACTATATGGTTAATATAGTTACTATAAAATTCCAATAGAACCTCAAGTGGTTACTTAATGACATTTTCAACCTTATCTAATCCATTTTCTCAAATCTTAGATTTTTAGAACTATTAAATCATTCAATAAAAAATTATTTGTTTTAAAATCTCATTTATGTCAATTTATATACTATCCATATCATGACTTAAAAAATCCATAATAATTTTATTATTTTAAAAAAAATCCATTTATTAATATATAAATGTTCACACTCACCCCTAAAAAAATTATGTCATAAAAAATTTTAAAATAAATTTATTTTAATTTTTATAATCACATTTATATAAATCATTCATTGATAAGGTAATCACTACATCATCATTGTTTCATAAATAAATTTATTTATTTGATGTCTAAAAATTATAAATAAAAAACCATGATGTAGGAAATATTTTTATATTTCTAATGACTATTTATAGTCTAATATTTCATTTATATAACCCCGTATAAAAATTGTTTTACTAAAAGATATGTGTTTATGTTATATTTTACTTAACTTTAAATTAAAAGTAATTAAATGTAATTTTCACACACAAGTGGCTCCATGGGGTCCTAAAATTAACCCAAGGATGACCATGGTTATAAATATCTCATAAAATAGGATTTGTATATGTGTTAGGGTAATTTAATATTATTATAATATTATTTTTTACCCTTATTTACCAGATTTACCCTTTAACCATGGTAAATAAAATATTTAATGAAGTTACTATTCATAATGTCTAAAAATCAAAAGGTGCCTATTTACACAATTTGAACCTCCTGATTCTGAATATGGAATCCATTTTTCCAAATTCAAAAAACAGAAGTTTCAGAAATTAATTTAAAATCAATTCCCGCTGTCAAAACAAAAAAAGCATGTTTTTAAGAAGTAAAAACTACCAAAAGATTGACATGTGTTTATGTCCAATTTAAAACTAAATTTAATTTTAATGACCAAAATTTGATTAAATGATAAAAATTTAATCCAATTACACTTTAAAAATGATTAAAAGTACAATATAACTATATAAATAAATTATATGAAAATAAATTTTTGACTTAAAATGCAGTATTTTTCACTATTCATTAAAAAATGAACTTTATTAGAAAAATACCAAAAATTTTCCCAAAGTAAATATTGATATCCCTCTTCTAGAGAAAAATTTTATTTTTTCAAATGGAATATATAAAAGTGACAAAAACTAGATTTAAAAAGGGTTCTCCATCAAAAGGTGGTAAAACGACCTTTTAAAGAATATTAGAGTATTTCATGCTTAAAATCTGATTCATTATTATTTTAATCCTCTAAAATTTATTGGATAAATTTAAATACATTTAACAAATATGTATAATCATATTTTAGTTATTTATGTTCCTTCCCACCAATACAATGGCTAGGTGTTAACTACCATTTAAAATAATAATATTATTATATTATTTTTTGGTATAACTCAACATTGTGTGAAACGTAAGATTTCAGAGAAATCTGTTGTTGTGTGTTGAGTAAGGTATCTAACATAGAATCCCCTTTAAATTAAAATTAATATTTAATTCAAAAATATTATTAAATATGAAAATGTTATATTCTTTATTTACCTGGGATGTTATAGTTTGACTTGGATAGTTACTTCTGGGAAGATGTGTGAGATGTTGGGCATAATTGATGGACTTTTGGAACTTTTAGATACTCTTGGGATGAGTTGTGAGATAGATATCCTCTTACTCTCTCATTTGGGATTATTTTGACTGAGCATATATATATATATATATATATATATATATATATATATATATATTCTTCTGAATCCATGCCTTGGATTTGGGTACTCTCCTTTCATGAGGGATGAAGATGTGAAGGGTATGCCACATGCTTTCCATGTTTAGATTCTCATAGTTAGATGAGTCTACACTCCTGCTATAGGCAGTGAAAACTCGAAGTGTAGTTCATCTACTCACCATGTTCATCCCCATATACTTGTACAAGATTACTTTCACTCTTGGTTTTGGTTGAGTTATTCTCTTTAACTGTATCTTGTGTCTACTGTCTTTTTATTCCTTTTGTATCTCTTACTCCTCCCCCTTTATCTTTCAGAGCATCCTATTGGGTGTGTATATACTCACCTATTAATGGGATTTTTTCACATGTGTCATGTCTTATAAAGATGATAGATATTTTAGCGGTGACTTCAGAGGCGCTTAGGGTTACCTGGTACTTTGGACCACATACGATGGTCATATCTTGGGATTTAGGAGCTAGGCTCTCTCAATAGTTTAATTTTACAGTTTTGTTAGGTTGGAATATATTTCTAGTTGGGTGTGTATTTTTTTCCTTTACTTTTCACTTTAAACTACTATACCCTTTTACTATCTAGAGGTTTTACACGCATGGTTTTTCCCTTAGCATTATGCTTATTTTACTTTTACCCCCTCGGCACTTTTTCATTGAGATGGTTATGTGTATTCATATAGGTACTTAGGAAAATTCCTCCTCATGTTAGTTATTCCTTTGGCACTGGTCTCCAGCCCCTGGCCTATAGAGGCGATCTTGGGTTAGTTGTGGATCAATCCACTGTTTGGGTTAGGTTGTGACACATTTATAGTTTATAAAACTTCACCATTGGGTGATGCACATGTCTTGTGATGTTATTAATATTGGAATTATTTAAATTAGATTTATATTACCATTTCTCTATGAAATGTGGATGTTGAATTACATGCATCATTATAGGCACATTAAGACTAATATTCCATGCATTTTTTCATGTCACATCTATTTTTAGCGTGAATTTTCCTATCATATACTATTAGTTCTTTGATTACTTATGAAATGGTGCTGAAATTCCTTGAAGGATAGGGGAAAAAATTGACACTTAAAGTGCCTGCCTTAACCTAATAGTGTTTTCCTGCATAGGTTAAAGTAGACACCTTGAGCAGTCAATTATGGCATGTTGAGCCATAGACCATTGGTCGCACAGGGTAGAACGTGTTTTGGTATGGGTTAAGTGGACACCATATTTTGGTTTATAAGTAGTATGGGCCCTTGTGAATCAGAAATAGTGATCCATCTAATTCAACTATTTAAAGAGATTTAAATACATAATTGAGTATGAACTTAAAGACAAATATTGTTTCAATAATGAAATAGTCTTTTATACATGTAAAATAGAGACCTAAACCCAAACCCTACCTTATTAGTGGGTAGTTGGTGTGTCTGTTACATTCTTATGGATTTCATGGTCTTTTCTTTACCACCTAAACCTGGATTTTGAAGTAGGAAGAGAGGTGTGATCTTCTCATAGTAATTCTATGCACCTGTAAAAATTTTCTATATGCAATCTTTTCAATTATTAAGATATATTCTAAGTTGTGTGTTTGGAATTGTATAATCATGCCTCTATGACATCCCGCAGTCGTATTCCCTAAAGATAGTGATGACTATGCACTGGAGGTGGTGGGCCCTAATCCTCCAATGATTACTCCTATAGTTCCAATTATAGAACCTATTCTTATTCTTGATATGGGAACCAATGCCAATTTCTATGAGGGATTCTTTTCTGTGTTGTAGTTTATGCAAGGTGTTTCTCAACCTACCCCAACTATGGAAGAGTTGACCTAGGAGTTCCAGTAGTAGAATCCTCCCAGCTTTTTAGGGGATGGTGAATTGCATGTTGTTGATTCATGGATCAAAGCTATTATTTCTATATTAAAGCATTTGGAGATGCCTCCAGAGCGAAGTTTTAAGCTTGTTGTGTAATGCTACACAATTCTACTAAGCGATGGTGGAATTTTATTACCCAGGTAGATTGAAATTATAATATGGTCTAGGAATATTTTTATATTAACTTATATGACTATTTATTTCCACATACTTTAAGGGTTGATCAGGATGGAGAGTTTATGAACCTACAGCAAGGAGTTATGTCGATCATGGATTATTTTGCTCACTTTAATGAGATGTAGTGGTTCACACTGACTCCAATGGATGATGATCTTATGGCCGCCAAGAGATTCTATGATGGGATAGTATATGCCATTTGATCACAGGTTAATGTATTCAGGTTGAAAACTATTTCTAAAATCATCAACCAGACCCTTTTCACAAAGTGGAATATGAAGGAAGATGATGGTGTGAGTCAGGGTAGTTTGGTACCTAAATCTATCAGTGGTTCTTCTAGTATATTCAAGTGTCTCTTAGAGGTTTATCATAGGTGTATATGTAGTCAGGCTTCTCATGCATACAGTTTCTTGATATGTCACCAGTGCAGGAAGTCAGGACATACAAAACCATAGTGCTTACGAGATCCAGTGGAATGTAGAGACTACAACAAGATGGGGCATATCCAGCGCTTCTGTAGGACCTTTCCATCAGTTCCTAGTGATCGTGGATCTACTCATACCCCATATTCTGAAGCGGGGCTAGTAGGATCATTCTAGGAAAGCAGCTGTAATACCACCAGCCACTCAAGCCGAGACAGTGGCCAAGGCAGAGGTAGTCAGACTCATGATTCTCAGTGCTAGTAGATCTGGATTGCTCAAGGTAGTAAAGTAGTTAATTCATACCATGGTACAGGATAGTTATATATAGTTTATCCTATGCCTAGGGAGTAGATCATCAGACCTTCTACAGTTCAAGATACTATTATAGTATCCTACACTTTATTGTATTCTTTATTTGACATAGGTGTATCTCACTCTTTTATATCTAAGGTAATTATAGAGAGTATGGGGATCAATATCGAACACTTCTATGTAATTATGATGCTTAATACCCAGTTAGGTATCTGATCATAGGGTGTTCTCTATTATAAGGATTATCCCCTTGACATAGGTGGATACCTCTTCATATGGAATCTTTTCACCCTAAAGGTGTTTGGATTTTATGTAATCATCAGGATTGACTGTTTAGTTACCTATCAAAATCATATTGACTATTATCATCATAGGGTGATGTTTATATCACTAGAGGGTGGTAGGAACATGCATAAGGTAGAATGGGATGTCCATGCGACTTGAGCTGGACCTGAGAAACAAAGGCTAGGTAGTGTGATAGCTCAGATCGCTGGTATTTTCCTATATAATCAAGGGTTTTGACCCATTATTTTCCCTACTATAGTGGATCATTTTAGGGATGTATTCTCTGAAAAAACTTGTAGGCCTACCTTCAGTGCGAGAGGTATAATTCACCATTTAGATAGTTTTAGGGGTATTTCCAGTGACCATTCCTCCTTATAGGATGGAACCTATGGAGCTTTTGGAGATTAAGAAGCAGTTAGAGGATGAGTAGTCTAAAGGATTTATATGCCCCAACACTTCTCTTTGGGGTTCATCGGTACTTTTTTCCAAGAAGGTGGAAGGTACCCTCAGGCTTTGCATGAATTATCATTGATTGAACCAGCTCATGGTAAATAATCGATATCCATTTCCTAGAATATATGACCTCTTTGATCATCTTAGAGGATCAAGAGTGTTTTTAAAGATATATTTGAGGTCGGTCTATCATTAGGTGTGTGTCAATGCATCATACATAACTTTCACATATTTCAAGAGTATTTATGGTCTATATGAGTACCTAGTAATTTTGTTCGGTCTCACGATTGTACCTAAAGTCTTCATGGATATAATGAATCAGGTTTTCTAAACATATCTGGATTCATTCTTGGTAGTATTTATTAAAGATATCTTAGTGTATTCATTATCCAAACATGACTATGCCAATCATCTTGATATATTTCTAAATACACTAAGAGAGAAGCATCTCTATGATAAGATAAGTAAATTCCACTTTTGTATCGACAAAGTCCACTTCTTGGGTCATATTATATCAGAATTAGGAGTTTCAGTAGACCCAGAGAAAGTGAGAGCTATAGTTTCCTGGGAGAATCCCAAGAACGTCTTTGATGTTTTGAGTTTCATGGGGCTATATGGATATTAAAGAGTCTTCATCTAGGATTTATAATTCCTTACAGTTCCACTTACAGTATTGAAAAAGAAGGTTGGGAAATTATTATGGTCAAAAGCTTGTGAATAATACTTTTAGGGTTTAAAGGGCTGATTGACTTCAACACTGATACTAATTATACTAGATCCAAGAAATATTTATATTATATAATATAACACATCAGGTATCGGGATTAGATCTATCCTGATGCAGGACAAGTGAGTCATCTCATACAGATCTCATCAGTTAAGGCCTCGCGAGAAGAATTACCTGATGCATGACTATGAGCTAGCTACTATAGTTCATGCTCTATGTTGTTGGTGACACTATCTACATAGATATTAGTTTGTGGTATTCCCAAATTAAAAAATCATCAAGTACATCTTTACATAGTGGTATATGAATCTTAGTCAATGCAAGTGGGTTGAATACCTACATTCATTTAATTTCAATCTTTCTAACGCACATGGTAAAGGAAATGTTGTAACCAATTATCTAATCTGAAATACTTAGACACAGGCGATTCAAGAGGCTAGTAGAAAATGGAAACTCATGGATATATTCTCATATATTCACATTGAGGTTTATAAGGATCATGATAAGACTATACTTATAGTCTTAGTAGTGACCTATACTCTTTTTGAATGGGTAAGAATGAGGCAAATATCTGATTATAAGGGCCTTTTACTAAGGTAAATCATCTCGGATGATGATAAATATTCAGGTGGTCTTGTGAATGGGGATGATACCTTATTATTCCATGGGCGTGTATGGGTCCTAGAAGACATCAAATAGGAGATGGTGTGGTAATTTCTTGCCTCATCATGAGAAGTTCATCCTGGTGTCACCAAGATGTATCAATATTTACATATTTAATATTTTTGTCCTAGTATGAAACATGATATTGATGGCTTTATCACTAGATGTTACACCTATCAGCAAGTGAAAGTGGAACATTAGTGTTTGGTAGGGATTTTACATCCATTTTCCATTCCCGATTGGAAATGGAATGATGTTTCTATGGATTTCATGATTAGTTTACCCAGATCACCTTATGGCAATGATCTAGTGTGGGTTTTCATTGATCGTTTGATGAAGGTTTCACATTTTATACCTATCTGAGAGACCTTATAGGTAGAATATATAGGGAGGTTGTATGTCAGGGTGGTTGTACGTCTTCTTGGAGATCCTCTTTCTATCATTTTTTACATAGATTCTAACTTTATGTTATGGTTTTGGCAAAGGTTGTATAAGGCCTTGGGTACACAGGTGCTTCTAAGCATGGCCTATCACCTTTAGACAAATGTAAAGATAGAGCACATGATTTAGGTATTAGAGGGCATGCTTTATGCATGTGTCCTTAGTTTTGGGGGTTCTTTGTAGAAACACATTCCCCTCATTGAGTTTTCTTATAATAAAATCTTTCAGGATACCATCGAGATGGATACTTATGAAGCATTAAATGGTAAGCCTTTTCATTCACCTATTTGATGGCTAGAGGTAGGGGAGGAAGTTTTACTTGGACCTCATCTTGTTCAGGATACTACAGATTAGGTCCAGCTGATTAGAAATCACATGATGAAAGCTCGGTCCAAATAATAGTCATATTCCAACAAACACCAAATAACTCTTCAGTTTGAGGTCAAAGATTGATTTTTCTTACAAGCCTCGCCTAGGTTTTTCCATATATGTATTTGAAGGTAGGGTAATCTATCACCTAGATTCATTAGAACCTTCAAATTTTTTAAACGGATCAAACTAGTGGATTACTAGATATAAATTCCTTGGAGATATTGGTCTAATAATGATGCCTTTTATGTGTCTCAACTTCACTGATATTATCTAGACCCATCACATGTCTTTTAGATTCATGTGGTTGAGTTGGAAATGGGTGCTTCCTTTGAGGAGTATCCATTTTGTATTGTGAATTGAAGTGTGAAGACACTATAAGGTAGGTATTTTCCTTCAGTACGGGTACTGTGGAAACATGGTTGAGTACAGGGTGAGACCTGATAAAGAGAAGCTGGTGTATGAGCTTAGTGGCCAAAACTATTTGCTGACGATACCTATTTACCCTCATAAGTCCAACTCAAGGATGAGTTTCTTTAAGGAGGGAAGGTTGTAATGTTATGTCTTTTCCTGAAGGTAAGACTCATTTGTTTTTGGTTTAAATCCATTTAAAAAACCCTTATATTGTTACCTAAAATATTTATATAGGTTGTGAGGGTGTCCAGGTCTTGTTTGAAGCCCGAAACCCTAGGAATTTGGAAAACTGACTAGGCTATATGGTTAGTAGAAACGGTGATGCCTAACCTATACGGTCTCTCCTAACCATGTAGGGTGAGGTAGAGGAGAAATGTGGACTTCACAATTTGTCTACAACCATACTACCATATGTTCATTTCCATCTAGGATTGTAGACTTTGGGGATAGAGACCATTCTCATGGTTAGTACATGGTTTGGCCAACCATGAGGCCAAACCATGTGCCCCTATATTTGAGGGTGAAATGAAATTTTTTTTTCCCATCGTTGAACTCTAAACCACTTTTTCTTTTTCCCCTCTTTATTTCCAACAAGTGAGAAGCTCTCCCTCCTCCCATGAACTATCTTCTTCTCCCATATAAGTTCTTTAATATCTCCTAGATCTAGATACCGATTCAAACATTGTTGGAAGTATTTGATAGCTATAGGTATGATATATAGTCCTCTTCATTCCATTCTAATTTTATCTTTTCATATATTATGCTATTTAGGTGAAATATAATTTTCCCTATTTCTAGGTTTTTGGACTTTTTCTTTGATTTCTCCCCCATCTACTTCGAATATGAGGCTGATATCGAGTGAGGAGTCTTCTGCGACCATAAGTTAGGTGGTCTTTCCATTTTCCCCAAAAGTTATGGTCTTTTCATATTCACGTTATTGTGACTCACGTTGTCCTTTGTCGTGGGTCACCTTAAAATATATTTATTCATTCTAAATTGGTATAGTAACCTTTTTATACTCCCAAGGAACGTTTTTATGTAAATAGAGGATTACAACCTCGATTTTGTACACCCATTGGGTGTTCCATCTTGATATCCCCCTTTAGAATTAATTATTAAAAATTATGGAATGCCTCCTAAGTGTTTGGATTGGGTTGTAATTAAATTTTCACACTTTTATATGAATTTTTATAGAACCCAAGCACATCCTAAGTTTCTGGATTGATTATAAAATGGAATTTCTCTTGTTGGTAGTTTCCTAATTGTGAAATTCACCTTCTAAGTGCCTCTTGAACATTGAAATTCAATTGAAATTACTTTATTAATTTAAATGGATTGATTATATGGAACCTCTTAGATTCAATATGGTTGTATATGATTTAATAAATTAAATATAATAGGGTGGAAATGACACATCACATATTTAATAATAATGAACTTGATTATATGGAATGTGATGCCTTGCTTATATTTAGGTTTCATTAATATAATTCATGAGAGGTGATGACTCATATCTATTATTATAAATATGATTACACCTTTGATATGGGTTGTGGAACGATGGTTAAGGGAATTATTGAGCACAATGATTCACTCTCCCTTACATTGGGTGTTGATCATGACGTCTTAGACCATTGAAACTATTTGGATGGTGGGCATGACACACTATGTCCCTTGTTTCTAGTGTTGGAATGACGACACACCCACCATCTCAAGTTTTGATCATGATGTCTCTCACTCATCATGGGATTTAGGTAATGTACCCTTCTTTCTTGATCTTATAGGCTCATTTAGACTAGTTAGAGATGACGGAGTTATGCCTTGGTCTATCCAACTCCTAGTATTCTAGGTATATGGCTACTTACATCCACATGTACTTAGTCCATATATGTGGATGCAATATATAACTACATTATATATATATATTATTAATATATATATATATATAGTTACTGATCAGACACTCATTATGACCATGAGCTAAAGAAGGTAGAGTGACCAGGTGTCCTTTAAGAACCTGAGCAGGCTAATATTTATTTAGTTATTATTGTTGATTATTCATTTATACCTACACACAGTTAGTTGTGAGCACTACTTGGATTACTTATAGACACCGTTGGTGGTGGATTACTAGGATTTTATCTCACACCCTACTCGGTCCACCCTTGGTACTTGAGTAGATTACTTCTCTATAGGTATGGATAAGGGAAATCACTCTGCTATTGATATTTGATATTCTTAGATTATATAAGTATCATAGGAGTAGAGGACTGAGCATATGCTCAAGATGCTAGTAGAGCATACATTTGTTCCTTTTTCCTTTTTGTATATCATGTTGTATATGCTTGTCCCATGTTCCTATTTTTTACATCGGCATGCCATGTATTCATGTATATGACACTAACTAGTGTATTTTAATATTATTATTTATCTATTTAGTTATTTAGGCTTCTATGGTTTATTATTATGTATGTTGTATGTGCTTCCACTATGACGAGTTACTCATCTAATATTTAGTGTTTTTTGATATCATGATTCATATATTGTCTATTTATTATTATTATCTACTATTCCACTCTGATATGAATGTATATTATCCCCACCAAACTTCCATTAAACCCTCACTATTAGTCGGTAAGGCTCTAGTGCATGGGGAGGCACACTTGAGGCCATATAACCCACCGATTCAGGACCCTAGTTGAGAGGATGTCGGGTCAGGATGTTACAAAACCTACCTAAATCACTTCCCAAATTCCCTCCCCTCATCCTATAAGCCTTATTTTAGTCATAAATCCCACCTTGTAAGGATTTTATGCAACCCTAAGGAGGTTACCCTGAGAAGAGGTAACATTTTTCAATGAGCGTTTTTATTTTCTTTCTTTATCCACCTCCTTAAATTATTATTAAAACATGTCGATATAATAAAATCAATATATTACATATACTGGGTTCTTTTTAAAATAATTTAATTACATATATCCATATCCACTTCCATTAAATGGGTTATGAAATCATTATTCATGTGTACGGAAGACTACCACCTCACAAGCTGATGTTAATCGTTTTTTCCATTACCACCTTTCACGGTTGGGTATGAGGAAGATTATAAAGTATATATATGATATTTAAAATATAATTATACATATGGAGTCATTATATCATATAAATATTTTTAATTTTCATTCTATATGGGATATGATAATATTGCTGGTGTGTACGGTAGACTACCACCTCATGAAGCAATATGACTCATTTTTCACTAACTCTTTATATGGAATGTAATAAGGATAAAGTTAATGATTATATGTGATATACATGACATAATTATGTTATTAATTAGATATTTATCATTATGAAAAGATAATATATATATATATATATATATCATTTTCTCTCTTACCTTTTCACTCAATGAAAGATGATAACGATGTTCGTGTATGTGTGGACTAATGCCTTCACAAAACGATGTGACTCTCTTTTCATTACCACACCACATAGATGATATATATAAGTATATTTAAAGAAATAATATGGTATATATGATATTATTATAATTATTTTATGAAAAAATATTACTTAACTTCTTACCGTAATAATCATTGAAAAATGAAAATGTTACTCTTGTGTACGTATGACCTACCATCTCCATGATTGTAACATAGTCTATTTTTCATAACCATGTTTCATTATTGGTTAAAAAAGTATAATTCACATAAAAATATGATAATTATTTCATGATTATTATTCTGAATATTATTAAACTATATTATATGTTCAATAATCAGATCTTCAATGACAAAACACACATTAGAAAACAAGGCAATTAACACAAGAAACAATGGAAATAATGAAAGATTATTAATGAATGAGTGATAAGATATTATAAAAGAGTCATATATGATATTATAAATATTAATATGGTTCTATTATAATTTAATAACATATTTAAAACCATTATACAAGATGTTAAATCAATTTCATCTAAAAGGAAGCATGAGGTAAGGGATTTTGTCTCAATTTCATTTCATTGAGGCATATTGTAATCTTATACACCTAATTTATTTATATGATGTATATATTTTCACTTTGATATGTAATATCATGAATTAATTATTATTCATGGTATTTTAAGTTTTAAATTGAATTATTTCATCTAAGGGTATTTGACTTAAAAGTTACCAAGTGGTAAAGAAATTCATAACTCAATTTCCTTTCATTGGGTTATATTACTTCTTCATTATTGTTTATTATGTGTATAATGAATTTTTATTATATTATGTTGAATTTAAAATTTTTTTATGTGGATTTATAGAATATTCACATAATATATTCATTTATTAATTCCCATAATAATTTTATTATCATTGAAAGGGTTTATTTCACAATCTCATTCTCATCGAGATTATTTATACTTGTATTTCCATTAAAGGAAATTATTTGATAATTGTATAATAAAGTCATTTAATTTTATAATAATTTGTTTATTCATTATATTTTCAAGTAATAGTACCATTTTACCACTATTGGGTACATAAAATTATTGAGAAAACATTTTTATAAAATTCAACTTTAATTTTCTTTTCGGTCGGAATACCTTTTTCATGAAAACCCATATTTTATAAAAAAAATCAAAAAAATTTTACCTTTTAAAAATTATTTATTAAAGATATTTTTACCCATGTTTCACTTTTTTCAAAATATTTTTAAATGAATATTTTTTTCATTTTTTGAATGAGTCACTTTTCTAACCTTTTTACAGTGTAAAAAAGAATATTCTTTTTAAAATGTATGGAATGTACAAAATTACCCACCTTCATGACTGATATTTATTTGAAGCTTACATTTCAAATTTAAAACTTTATTTTAAATAAACAAATTCCTAATATTATGGAAATTCTTACTTTTTAAAAAAAATCAAATAAAATTACTTTAAATTTTTTAATTTTTTAAAAAATGATTTTCAAAATGAAAAGAATATTTTCCTCAAGAATGATTTTAAAGATATTTTTATGGTATTTCTATTCATCAACGACATCAATCCTTCATTATACAAATTATCTAGTGGGGATATGTTATATTGATATCATCATTATTATTTCTTTGGATGGTTTATGATCAGTTTAACTAAGGTTGTACAATTTTATTACCATTCACCATATTAATCTGAATGGTTTATGATTATGTTTATTTATTGGGGTAATTATTAAAATTCTATATGTTAGTTTTTCAATAATAATGATTATGTTGATTATGTTTCACCCCTTTCATATGAGGAATGCATTAGAATTTTTAATTTACAGAAGGGGCCTTCTATAGCCCCTCGATGCATCGGTAGGTCTCATGAAACAAACTATATATGGTTTTGGTTGAGACCTTACCCATTTGTATTATATGTCTTGGGGAAATCCTTGATAGTATTATATGTCTTGTAAAAATCCTAGATAGTATGTTTTAGATGTCCATCATTATTAATTCCATCATTATGAGTTCATTTTTTGATATTCCATGTGATTATTTGATTAGTTAGAATATCCATGGTTAAGTTTCAATCTCATGTGATTATCTATATGGAATTATTTGATCATAATTTGTTCCTGACATGTTATGCTCAAGTTATTGATGAAATGGAACGTGTTTTAGTTATTTATCTTTACATGTTGATTATTCCTTATTTATTCATAGCTTCCATTGTGTGCTTACCCTTATTGAGCATTTGACCCCACCCCTTTCTTATGTTTTATTTTCCCCAGGATAATTGGAAGTATTTTGTGATTAATATCTAGGGATGTGATGATGGTAATAATGGAATTCTCAAAGAAAATTATTTGTGTATTTTATTATTAAAATTTAATGTGAATTTCAACTATGTATCTAGTTTACCAAGACCTACTAAACTATTCAGTCCTTTGGGATGTGATTCCTTATATATTATGCTAATGTAATAAAGTAGATAATGTCTCTAGGCTACTAGGGTTAGGGTCTCTACATTATAGGTCCCATAAAAATTATAGAATAATGAAATCGCATTTGATATTCTAGACCAACCTATGATTGTCTATTGGTGTGAGGATAAATATGGACTTCCAATGGAAATTGCATCCATTACATGGGTCGTTATTCTTATTCAAAGTGGGTATTTATCTCATGTAGTTTTGGAGAAACTCAAAATAGATTATATGCCTATTTTATGGGAGTTTATTAATGTATTTATAGAATATTTACCTAGTCTTCCTCCAAATCATGAATTTCAGTTTTTAATAGAAATCATACTTAGTGATACACCTATTTCCAAGACTCTATATATAATGGCTCTGATTAAGTTACAAGAATTTAATAAGAAACTACAAGAGAATCTTGATAAGGGAATAATTCATCCAAGTGTGTCACCATGGGGTGAACCTATAATTTTTATTAAGAATAAATATGTATCAATGTGACTCTGCATTAATTTTCGAGACTTAACAAGATCATGATCAAGAATAAGTATCATCAAACCTGTATTGATGATTTTTTTGATTAATTATGAGGGGATTGATATTTTTTACAAGATTGATCTTTGATCTGAATATTATTAGTTTATGGTTAAAAGTGATGGAATACCCATGATAGCTTTCCATTCGAGGTATGGACACTATGGATTTATAATTATGTCATTATTCATAATAATTCTCCCACTATCTTCATATATTTAATAAATATATTCTTTAGAGATTACCATGATCAGTTTGTGGTAGTATTTATAGATGATATTCTTATATATTCCAATATCAAGGAAGATCATGAAGACCACTTAAGAATTGGGAAAAATACCCTAAAGAATGATAAGTCATATGAAAAATTTAATGAGTGTGAATTTTGGCTACATAAAGTTCCATTTTTCTATTATATAATCTAAAAGAAAGTGTATATCAATGGTTCCATAAAATATGGGAGTTATTGAACATTGGACAAGACCAACCACTATGATTGAAATATTTAATTTTCTTAGACTGGATGGATATTATCAATGCCTTGTGAAGGATTTTTCATGGATATATAATCCACTCAACAAGTTAAATTAGAAGGTAGTTAAGTTCTTTTAGACTGATGTGTGTGAAGAAAATTTCAAGTAACTAAAGATAATATTGGTTAGTACACCTATTCTCACACAAAATTATAGTAGATAAGTGTTTGTAATTTATATATATTTATCAAGGAAAGGGTTGTGATTTGTTCTCATATAGAATGATATAGAGATAGATTATTCCTCGTTCTAATTGATGGTTCATGAGAAAAACTACCCAACTCGTGATTTAGAGTTATCAGTGGTAATATTTTCATTAAAGATATATTAGAAGTATATTTACAGAGTGTGTGACATATATAATGATCATAAAGTTTTAAAGTATATATTCACCTGGAAATATTTAAATATGAACTAAATAAGATAGTTCGAGTTGATTAAATATTATAACTTCTCAATACACTACCACCTTGGGAAAAAGAACAAGTTGATTAATTATTTGAGTTGAAAATATCATGTCATCTTATCTATGATGAGGATCAAAAAAGATCCAATATTTATGGATTTTCAAATGATGGACCTTGAAATCTTAAAGGAAGGGGATAAATATTATGTTTGTCAATTGATTTTTCAACCATCTATCCATTTAAATATTATAGAGGCATAAGAGAAGGATGTAAAGTTACAAGAGAAGGTGATAAATATTCTTGAGTTAAACCTTTATTATGGCGGAATGATATGGTTTAAGAACCAATTATGTGTGCCTTCAATACCATACCTGAAGACTGAGTTGTTAGAAGAATTTCATAGCTCATCATTCTCTATTCATCATAAAAGTATGAATATATATAGATATTTGAAAGAGTATTTATGGTGGGACAACATGGAGAGAGATATTGTGGAGTATGTATCTCGGTGCTTGATATTTCAGAAAGTTAAGGCTGAGAAACAGAATTCTAATGATATTTTACAACCATTACCCATACCAGAATGTAAATGGAAAAACATCACCATGAATTTCATTGTTGTCCTTGTAAAAACATATAAAGACAATAATTCTATTTGGGTTGTATTCAATCACCTTAAAAAATAAGTTCACATTATTATTATCAGATAATATTTTGATCTTGATTAGATTTATAGGATATACATTAAGGAAGTGGTAAGTTTACATGGGGTGCTACATTCTATTGTATTTGATCAGGATTTTAGGTTTACCATAAAGTTTTAGAGAAGTATTTAGTAAGATCAAGATAGAGAGTTTTATTTTAGTGCTCCTTATTATCCTTAGAAATATATATAGTCTAAGAGGGCCATTCAAATACAAGAGGATATGTTAAGATCTTGTTCTCAAGATTTCAAAATGTGGTTGGGATCAACACATTCCCCTATTCATTTTTTCTCATAGCAATAGATTTCACTTGAGTAGTAAGATATCTCTTTATGAATACCTATATGGAAGAAAGTGTATAACTATAACTTATTAGAATAAATTTAGAGAAATAAATTTATTAGTACCTTATATAGCTGAGAAAATGGTAGAGAAGGTTAGATCGAGTCAGCAGCACTTTAAGGAAGCTCATAATCAATAGAAGAGTTATGTTAAAAATCATTGGTGAGATATAGAATTTGATGTTGGTGAGAATGTTTTCCTATAAATTTATCCATAGAATAGTGTTGTAGGATTTATAAAGAAGTTAAATCTAATCCCTAGGTATATTTTTCAATTTTATATTCTTGATCAATTAGGGACTGTATCTTTTCTCTTAGCACTCCCACCAAACCTCTATCAAGTTCATGATGTGTTTCATGTATCTCTCCTGGGGACCTAATTATTCACATGTATGGAAATAAAAGGTTATACTTATAGATTATGATATTTCCTATGAATAAAAAAAATTAAATCTTGGATCATATAGATAAATTTCTACAGAATAAGACAACTCACTTAGTTAAAGTTCATTAGAGGAATCAGAAATTTGTGGAAGCTACATGGGAACCAGATGATGTGATGAAGCAGAGATATCCTCATTTTTTTATATCAATGTGAAGAAATTTTGAGTAAAAATTCATTTTAATAGGGTTATAATGTAACTACCCAATATTTTATATATATTTACTTTGAAATAAAACTTGAATTATTCAATAGATTACCATACATGCAACCTAGAGTCTTTATAAACCATGATATAATAAACCATTATAACCTAGACATTAAATTGGAAGGTAGGAATAGTAATAACCACTTTTTGAAAAATATGTAAAAAAAATATTAATTAAAATTTATTGATTAATTCATAATAAATAAGTAATTAATTTTCAGCAAAGTCATTTTATGCTTCAAAAATATGTTTTCTTCAAAAATGGTTTTTATCATATTTTTTGCATGTACACTTTATAATTAATTTCTATTATTTTTATAAATTTTATTTGATGAAATAAATATCATTTTTAAAATTATAATTCCAATATTTTCTTAGGGTGAATTTCTAGGATTTTTTGAAAAAGATCTATTTTTAGTGAATAGTGAAAATTTCCAATTTTGTAAAAAAAACATTTCTTTTCAAGTAAATGTATCATTATGTTTTTAATTTGATCTTAAATTAACAAAATTATCCTTTAATTAGTAATAATATAATTAATTACATAGTAATCATTATTATACTTGATTTTGGTATAAGTTATTTTTTGGTATTAAAAACACATTTTTCTAAGACATGGTTTTTATGCGCGCAATGTGTTTTTATCTTAATAAATTAATTTATTAACTATTTATTAATATTTTTAATTAAATTTATATATTATATGTTCAATATAATATTTTAATACTCATTTTAGGGTTTTTATAGGGCAATTAATAGAATTAAATTAAGTTTAATGCTTAAAAATTCATTTTCCAAAAACAGGTTTTCATTGTAGTTTGCGTGCTTAATTAAAATTAAATTCTGCCACTTATAGAAATTGTATCTAGTAAAATGGATTCAATATTTTTAATCTTAATAATTAATATAATAAAATATTTCTGTAAGATCCCGACCATTTATGGTGATGTCTCCAAATCCTTTTCAAGTATTCTTTTTCCTTGTTTTGGTTATACTTTGGTTGAGGTGTGTCTTGGGTGAATTTGGGTGAAATTTGGAAGTTTTTATAGGGGGGTTGTTAGTGCATGGATGGTGCATAGTTTTCCCAAACTTTGTACCCATCCCCAGAAAAATGTGCAACCCCATACAAAGAGAGATTGCATGGTTAGTGCATGGTTTTTCAAACCATGTTACCTATTGGGAGTAACCATGCACCCCCATGGGAGAGGTGCATGGTTAGGGTGCATAGTTTAGAAAACCATGCAACCTTTCAAGGAAACTATGCGCATAGAATTAATTTCCCCAAAAAAAAAATTTAAAATTCCTCAACCCCCCATCTCTCACGCCCATTCCCCCTATTCTACCTAGGTTGATTTCCTATGATTTTAGAGGCTTCTGGATAGATTCCCAGGCTTACAAACTCCATTCTTAACAAATTAAAGACTGAATTGAATAATCTTATCTTCTCCCAATTTTGGATCTAGATCTTATTCTTCATTGTGCAATTGAATGTTCCACTTCAATTTGGGGATTTACATTAGCGAGTGTTCATCAACGATCTTGGAGTAGGTGGTCTAAATTTTAAATCTCATAGTATTGATTTAATTATGTGTATGTAATTGTAAAATTGATATTTCCATGATTGGGTAATTGCATCTGAAATTGAATTGATTAAATTAAATTTCCATGTGATAATGAATTGGGTTGAATTGGTGAAATTGAAATTTTTTTACTCATGATTATGAAATTGATAGGATATTGGGATTGTGGAATTGGTAAATTAAATGGGATTTTATAATTTGTCAATTGTTGAGATGTGGATTTAATTGATAATATAAATAAAGGGATGATTTCCCTAACCTTAAAGGGTTAACAGGTTATTTGATTAAATTTTGATAAATGTTTTAATGATGAATTGTTCATATTATTCCTTATGATTGAAATAAATAATTATGATTGTTGTGATAAACTAAAAATTTACACTATAATGATAATGTCTGATAACAAGGTTAATGATGCATAACCTTGATGGATATGAAATTGTGATTTGTGTGATATTGTGATATTTGTGATATATGTGATATTGAGGTGTGGGATAGGGAATGAGGCTCTAAATACCCATATGTTTTAGTGAGTCTAGGACAGGGATTGAGGCTCTAAATACCCATTATCATTGAGGTGTGGGACAGAGACTAAGGATCCAAATACCCATATGTGTTAGTAAGTGTGGGATAGGTACTGAGGCTCCAAATAACCATATGACATTAAGGTGTGGGATAGAGATAGAGGCTCTAAATACCCATATGGTGTTAGACATGGTGTTTTATGCCCATGAGATTGGCATTAGACTATGGTTCCAAATTTTCATGATATGAATTGAATTGAAATGGTAAATTATAACCATCATATTGTGATTTGTGATTTCCCTTGTGGATAGTTCAATATTCAACATGGAATGAAGTAGGTATTGATAGTATGGGTGTCATCATGAACCTGAGGATTTATGTGGTTAATTAAAGAATAATGAAATGTGATAACTATTTATTTTATACATTTTACTTTATTCTTTATACAAATGCATACACTGTTATTGACTAGATATTGTTTTATACTTTATTGGTGGTGGCCTACTAAGTTTTACTCACACTATACTTGGGTTTCCTAATCGGTACCTGAATATACTTTATGTTTACAGGATAGGATAAGGGCAAATTCCCTATGTTATATGGTTGAGTTGGGATGAAGCATGAATGAGGGAACTAAACTTAGTGTTAGGACATACTTGGGAGAGTTTTCAGTGTATTTATTTCAATTTTTCATTTTGACACTTGACACTTACTTGTAATTACATGTCTATGGTTCAATTATGGATATTGCTTTCAATTTTTGTTTATTATGCGGTACTTGTTTGTTCTGGTTATTGTATTATTCTGGTTGTTGGTTATTATCTTCTAGTTATTTCTTGGTTATTTTTGTTGTTGTTCTACTTTGATAAAGAGGTTCTAGTCTCCCCATGTTGATATATTAGACCCTCACTTATATTAGGTAGCCTATGGCTTATGAGAAGGCACACTTGACGTCATGTGACCAACTGGATTGGGGCACCGGTGTGTGAAACCAGGGTCCATACATTGAAAAGTGTTATTAAAGGTGGTTTGTATTTTATTTTATTTATCTTATTATTTGGGAAAGGTAAATAGAAGACTAGTAAGAGTCAGTCATTGTACATGAGCTCATGCATGGGAGTATCTAACCCACGTACAGGGGAAAACCCAAGTACCCCGGGTGGGATTATTGTTATTGTTGTTTATTGTTTTGATTGGATGTTATTTCACCTTGATTGTTGTACTTGTTATGTGATGTGATTATTGTTTCTGAGATTTTATGAGATTTTATGAGATTTTACTCGTGGCCTGGTATGGCATGAGGGTTGAGTATGAATGCATATTTCTAGGCACTCATTAATTATTATGACATGCATCATTTTTTTAGGCATACATAGAAAAGCAGGTTTTGGGTAAGTTGTTGAAATTTAAATGCTTTTCCTTTCTTGTGTAATTGATTTGAAAATGGTGCCTAATTTTAAATTAAAAGTTATAAAATAATGAAAAATGTGAATAATTGTGTGTCTAATGAGAAACTTCAAAATGAGAATGTATTTTCCCTTGTTAACCATGACCTATATGTAGCATGGTTAAGGGTAGTGATAGTGCCTCGGTTTTGATTGTGTGGTGCGAAAGGGGGGATGACTTTTTATGGATTTATGTGGATCCATACTATTTAATTGTGATAATGTTTTATCATGTGTCTTAATTCATGTGATTGGAATTATAGAGATATTCCTCCATGATGACACTTATTGATAGGATGATATGAGGATATAGATATAAATGATCCTCCAGTAGTGGAACCTAAGGCACCGATAGTGTCGGGTGAAGGTTTTATAGAGAAGTTCCATGAGAAATTTTCTCACTTAATGTAGTTTATGGAGAGAGACCCATAGTGGGTTGTGAAGAGTATGTCCAACCTGAAATGGGAGTTTTAGTTATGGCACCTGCCGACTCTCACTGGCGAAGGTCGACCTGAGGCATCTAAGTTCTAGATTGAGTCCATAAAGACTATACTTGATCATTTAGACACTCCTTCTAATAAGAGGGTCAAGTTGGATACTTATATATTATGAGGATCAGTGAAGCACTAGTGGGATGTTCATGATCATATTGGGATGGTAGATGGTATGGTATGGAAGTAATTTTTGGATAAGTTCCTAGATAACTTTTATCTAGAGATACTAAGATAATAGGGGAAAACTAAGTTTATGCAGTTGACCTAGGGTGTTATATCTATGATGGAATATGCTAGTCGCTTTACTGACTTGCAGTGATTTTCTCTAACATTGTAAAGGGATAATATAGCTACATTAAGGCATTTTCATGATGAACCTAAATGTGATATTAAGTCCCAAGTTAACATCTTTTGGTTAAATAATTTTTATAAAGTGGTGGATCATGCTCTTATATTCAAGGATAACCTAAAGGAGGCTTCCAGTGGAGGATAGGTGGTTTCTAATAGATGATAAGAAGGTACTTATTTCGATATTAGAAAGTTTATATATGATAATTTTGACTAAATAAGTGGAAATAAGTGTATCTAGGGGTAAGGGTTAGTTACTCAGGATCTTACACGAGTTCTTTTCCATCAGTGCAGTAGGTTGGGTCACTTTCATAGACATTGTACCTGACCATCCGTAGAGTGTCGAGCTAGTAGTAGGATGGGACATCTGTAGAAGTTCTATAGGAACCCGCGATATATGGGTAATTATGGAGTAGCTAGGAATAACCGTAGTATTGGAAGAAGATATTCTACATCATATTTGTCTAGATGTTGGAGTTTTACTGGCTATAGTGGTTGAGGCATTGGATATCATGCTTTTGGGAAAGAGCACCCGTGTCATTAGAGTGGTACAGCTCAGAGGACTCAGACTTTATCATATGGAATAAGGGTAGGACAGTTTCATGTAGTTCATCCTACACTTTTGGATAGTGAGGTTGGACCTTCGATAGTTATAGGTACAATTATTTTAGATTATTTTCTTTCTAGTACCTTATTTGATACTACTACCTCTTATTCCTGTATATCTTCACAACTTTTGAATGTTTTGAGACTATTAGTAGAGTTTGTGAGTGATGTTATGATGATCGATACACCTTTGGGAGTGTGTTCAAGAGAAATTTGTTTATTAAAAGTGTGTTCTCTCAAGTTTTGGGAGTATCATTTGTTTTGGGATCTTTACATTCTGGATATGTTGGGCTTTGAACTAATTATGGGTATGGAATATTTAGTGGCTTACCAAGCCCGCATAGATTTTTATTGTAGGATAGTGAACTTTAAATCTCTTTAGGGTTATAATTATATTCATTGTGGAGAGTGGGATATCTAGGAAGGTTGTGCAGGTCCAATTCATCAGAAATTGGGGGAGATCATCGCTTAGGTTTCTAGTATGTTGTTGAATGATGGGGGTATAAATAATGATATCTTTCCACCCATAGTGGATAAGTTCTAAAACATGTTTCCTAAGGAAATATTAGGCCTTGAACCTAATATAGATGTGAAATTTAAAATTGATCTCATGTTAGGGGATGAGCCAGTTTCCATTCCACCTTATAGGATAGCACTAATAGATATTCAAGAGCTTAAGACTTAACTTGAAGAGTTAATGGATAAGGGGTTTATCTATCTAAGTATGTCACCTTGGGGTTATCCAGTTTTGTTTCCAACAAAGTCTAATGGGTTCTTGTGATTGTGTGTTGATTATCAGAAGTTGAACTAGATGTCTTTGAAGAATCGGTATCCTCTTCTATGTATCAATGATATTTTTGACCAGTTTATAGGAGCTTGTGTTTTCCCCAAGATCGAATTGAGATTAGTGTATTATCAGTTGAGATTCTGGCCTTCTTATATACCTCATACTACTTTTATAATTATGTATGGCCTTTATGAGTTTTTTGTGATGTTGTTTGTGTTGAAGAACACACCAACGATGTTTATAGCCTCAATGAACCAAATCTTCAATTTGTACCTAGATCAGTTTGTGGTAGTATTTATGGATGAAATCTTGGTGTACTCCAAGACTCATGAAAATCATGTCTAACATATTGAAATCATCCTGAGTACACTGAGATGTCATCATCTATATTCTAATCTATATAAGTGAAAATTATGGATCGATCAGGTACATTTTTTGGGTCACATCATCTCAGAGTAAGCTATGTCAATGGACCCATAGAAGGTGCAAGTAGTTTTTTCTTGGTATCATCCCAAGAATTTTTTTGATATCCATAGTATTTTTTAGTTTTAGGGTTATTATTGGAGGTTCATCTAGGACTTTTCCAGATTAGAATCACCACTTTTGGGATTGAATAATAATGGGATAGAGTTTGAATAGTCTGGAGCATTTGAGAATGCCTTCTCAGAGTTAAAGAAGTAGTTTACAGTGGAACTAATATTGATCATACCTGATCCAGGTGAGGAGTATACAATGTTCTATGGAACTTCTAGGATAGGAAACATATCAGTGTAGACCATGGGGGTCGAGTTGTGGCGTATGGATCATAAAAGTTGAGTCCATATGAACGGAACTACCCTACGCATGACCTCAAGTTGGATACAGTTGTTTATGATTTGAAGTGTTGGGGCATTATCTATTGGGTGAAAATTTTACTATGTATATTGATCATAATAACTTAAAGTACATATTTTTACAATGATATTTGAATCTCTGGTAGCAGATATGGGTGGAGTATATGCATTCATTTCATTTAGAGTTGTCATATACACTCAGGAAGGGAAACAATGTTTCTAATACTTTGAGCTATAAAACTAGGACTCAGGCAGTTTAGGAGTCTAGATCTGAGTTGAAGATGATGAATTTTCTAGCTGAGATGCATATTGTGGTTCAGTAGGGATAGAAGCAGATGAATCTTGTATTTATAGTAGTGGATTCCACACTTTTGATCTGGATCAGAGAGAGGTAGTTTGAGGATATGAAGTGTTTGGCCTTGAGGTAAATCCTTGAAGGTGGGGAGTCACCTTTCAATTGGACTATAGATAAGGATGAGATAATCTATGTCTAGGGCCATGTAATTGTGTCTATGAGTATTCAAAAGGATCTAATTTATGAATTTCATTATTCTAAGTGGCTAGTGCATCTAGGTTTGACCAAAATGTACCATGACCTACGTCGAGAGTATTGGTGTCTGGGTATAAAAAAGGATATTGCAAGTTTCATGACATGATGCTACACCTGTCAATAGGTGAAGACCAAGAATCAATGAATAGGTGGACTACTACATTCATTTTCCATTCTAGAATGAAAGTGGGATGACTTAACTATGGAAATTGTGGTAGGTATATAGAGTAATCCTCAGAAGAATGATTCTATTTGGGTAATTTTGGATCGATTGATGAAATTAGAGCATTTATTACCTATATGGGATACTTTACCAGTGGATCATTTGAGAGTTTTATAGGTTTGGGATATAGTCCATTTTCATGGGGTGCCACGGAGTACAGTTTCATACTGTTACTCATGTTTTACTTCATGCTTCTAGAAGGTCTTTCAAAAGTCACTTGGTATGCAGGTTTTACTGAGTATGAAATTCCACCCACATATATATGGGAAGTTAGAATGTACTATTTAGGTGCTTGAGGATATGATTTGGGAATACATTCTTGACTTTATTGGTTCATTGGAAAATCACTTAGAACTTGTGAAGTTATCCTATAGAAATAGTTATCAGTAAAATATATAGATGGAACCATATGAGGCTTTATATGGTAGGCCATTCAGATCACCTCTATGTTGGATGGAGGTGGGTGAGTCAGAACTGTTTGTACCCAGTCTCGTGTAGGAGATGTTGGATCAAGTTCAATTGATTTGGAGGTGTATATCTATATATCAAAGAAAATAGAAGTCATATGTTTATTTACATCGATGAACCCTTGAGTTTGCAGTGGGTGATCGTGTGTTCTTTTGGGTTCCATCTAGATTGGGTCGTCGTAGGATTCAGAGACAGGGTAAGTTTTCACCCAGGTTTGTTGAAATTTTTGAAGTTGTGGAGAGAATTGGGAATGAGGCACACTAATTGGATCTTCCATAGAGGTATTGGGCTATGAATTATGTTTTCCATGTGTCACAACTTTGATGGTATCACCTCGACCCTTCTCATGTGATTGATGTGGATTATGTTGAGCTTAAGACCAATGCTTTCTTTGAGGAGCATCTGATACATGTGTTGGATCATAGTGAGAAAGTGTTTTTGGTAAAGACTATGTTGATAGTTCATGTATTATGGAAACATGGGTGTGTTTAGGATAAAAAATGGGAGATAGAAATGGATATTCGAGCTCAGTGGACCAATTTTTTTACCTCAAAATCTTAGAGATGTTTAGGATCATAGCTCAAGGATGAGTTGTTATAAGGTGTGTAGATTATAAGATCCCAACCTTTTCTAGTGATGTATCCAAATCATTTATAGGTATTATTTTTCTTTATTTTTTGTTATACTTTGGTAGAGGCATATCTTGGTTGTGTTTGGTTGAAATTTGGATGTTTTTTGAGGTGTTTTGGGAAGTTCATAGTTGGCATGTAGTTTGCCCAAACCATGAACCCTACCCCAGCAAACCATGAAACCCTAGACATAGAGGGATTGCATGGTTGGCACATGGTTTTTCAAACCATGAACCCACTTAGGAGTAATTTTTAACCCCCATAGGATAGGCGTACAGTTTTGAGAACTATGCTCCCCTTTCCAGGAAACCATGTGGGCGGAATTAATTCACCTGAATTTTTTTTTTTAAATTCCTGAACCCCCCCCCCCCCAACTAAAACCCTCATTCACCCCTATTCGACCTAGGATGATTTCATAAGATTTTTGAGGTTGTCATATTGATTCTAAGGGATTATGAACTCTTTAATTGATGAATCAAAGACCGGATTGAAGAATCTTCACCTCTCCTAGTTTTGGATCTAGATCTCGTTCTTCATTGTGCAATTTAATGTTCCGCTTCAATTTGTGGATTTCTATTGGAGAGCATCCATAAATGATCTTGGGTTGGGTGGTATAAATTTCAAATTACATAGTCTTGATTTAATTACGTGTATGTAATTGTGAAATTTCAATTTCCATGACTGGGAAGTTGCATCCAAAATTTAATTGATTAAATTAAATAGCCATGTGATAATGAATTGGGTTGAATTGGTGTAATTGAAATTTTTTGACTCATGATTATGAAATTGATGGAATATTGGGATTTAAGTAATTGTTCAATTAAATGGTATTGTTCCATTGGTAAATTTTTAAGATATTTATTTAATTGATAATGGAAATAAAGGTATGATTGGACTAACCTTAAAGGTTTAATGGGTTATTTGATTAGATGTTGATAAATGGTTTAATGATGAATTTTTCATATTATTCCTTGGGATTGAAATAAGGAATTATGATTGTTGTGATAAAATGAAAAGGTAAACTTTAATTATAATTTTTGATAATAAGGTTAATGATGCATAACCTTGATGGATATAAAATTTTGATTTGTGTGATATTGTGATATTTTTTTATATATGTGACGTTGAGGTGTGGGACAAGTATTGAGGATCCAAATACCCATATGTGTTAATGAGTGTCGGATAGAGGTTGATACTCCAAATACCCATGTGATATTTAGGTGTGGGACAAGGACTGAGGCTCCAAATACTCATGCGACATTGAGGTGTGGGACAGGGACAGAGGCTCCAAATACCCAGAGAGTGTTAGACACAATGTTATACACCCATGAGATTAGAATTGGTATATGGTTCCAAATGGAGGTGATATTAATTGAATTGAAATGATAAATGATAACCATTATATTGTGATTTTTGATATCCCTTGGGGATAGTTCAGACTCTGGCACGAGCTTAAGCAGGTATTGATGGTATGGGTTTCATCATGAACCCAGGAATTTATATGGTTAATTAAAGAATAATTAAATGCGATAAATATTTACTTTATTCATTATAATTTATTCTTTATACAACTGCATAAATTTTTATTGGATGGATATTTTTTTAGTCACTGTTGGTGGTGGCCTACTGATTTGTACTCACACCCTACTCGGGTTACCTTATCAGTACCCGAATAGACTTCATGTTTACTGGGCAGGATAAGGGAAAGATCCCTATATTAGATGGATGAGTTGGGATGGATCATGGATGAGGGAACCGGACTTGGTGTCAAGACCCACTTGGGGGAGTTTTCAGTGTCTTTATTTTGGGTTTTCATTTTAACACTTGACACTTATTTAGTATGACATATCTACTGTTTAGTTATGGATATTATTTTTAGTTTTGGTTTATAATGTGATACTGGTTCTTTCTAGTTATTGTGTTATTCTATTTTTTTGTTATTTTATATTGGTTATTTGATGGTTATTTCCATTTTTATTCTACTTTGGTAAAGAGGGTATAGTCTCCCCATGTTGATATATCAGACCCTCACTGTTATCCGGAAGCCTATGGTGTATGGGGAGGAATTCTTGAGTTCATGTGACTAACTGGCTCGAAGTAACAATGTGTGAAACCAAGTTTGGGATGTTACAAGGTTCAACATAATTTTTTTTCATAGTGAATAGTAAAAATAGTAAAAAAAATACCGCGATTAAGGTTAAAAAATCTTTATTGGGGTGATTTAAGCATGAGATAAGGATAGGATTTTTACCCACACTTATAAAATTTTTATTATTTGAAGATATTTCAACCTTATATTATCCTAACTTTATATCCATGTTCATTTGGAGCCAATTTACCATGAAATTGACCATAAATAATTGAAATATTTTTATAAATTCCATGTGTATCCCTCCCCTCACTTATAAAAGGAAACCTATTATCATATCTTATTCACCCCATTTGAGCCTTATATCTTGGAAATACCTACTCCAAAACCTTCCTGGAATCCTTCCCTTCATCCTATATCTTATTTTCTTCTCCTAAGACCAATTATTCAAGGATTAAGAAGTAATGCAAATGAGGTATCTCAAAGAAGAGGTACAAATCTTAACCAAGCTCTTTCAATTTTATTTCTTCTTCAACTTCCTCTGAACTTTTTATATCCATAAAAACATGATGAATATAGTATCATTAATGTATTGATATGTTATTATTATTATTATGTATTAACTATTTACCACCTATTCTCAATTAAATGGGAGATGAAAGTATCGCTTGTGCGTATGTGTGGATTACTGCCTCCATGTTACGATATGACTCATTTTCCCCCACCATCATTTATGGTTTTTTATTATGACATATTTAATGTATATATATTATATTTTATGTTATAATAATTATTCTGGAAATGTGAATTAATATTTACCTTTATTTCATTCCATCCATCAAAAAATGGAAGCATCACTCGTGCGTACATATGGACTATCATATCTACATAGTGATATAATTCATCACTTGAGTGAAAATTACAAGATTTATCAATTCGTACCCTTATTTTGAACTCCTATATATTTATAATTTTTTTAAATTATACACTTATTCTCATATATAATTTAAAACCAACGAATTTATTTCTATAATGCTGATATCTAATATAGACATTTCATAAATTTTCTTAAAACCCTTTAGATATTCTAGAAAATTCCATCCTATGGAATCATATCCATCCTTTCCTAATTTCACCTTTAGGATTCATTGACCTTGACTAGTTACTCGAAGAAACATTATTAAAATTTCCAACTAACCTTTCGTCTTCTAGTTTGAACTTTTACCCACTTGTATGGTCAACACAACATCAAAACATATACACTACATGCCCATATCATTTTTCTCAAAAATTTGATTAAATGGGGTAAATATTTCTTGAATACATTCATATTATCATAATATTCCCAATGATGCTAATATAATGAATTCATTAAAAAGAACAAGGCTTAATAAAACCTTTATTAAATTCTTATATGCTTCGCATAAACATATAGATCCACTTGTTAAACTACTTCAATGGTTTGTTAAGGGTTTTCTCCAATACATAGACTTTTCTTTTGAATGAGAATGATTCTTATGTTTTCATATCGATCTAATAAGTTTCTTACAATAATATTATCCTTCCTATAAGATTGATTTCAAAGTCAAGTTGGATGATGATGATGCTATTATATAAAATAAAATCTTATATCATATGAGTATAATGTTTTACATACATTTAATAAGGAATTTTATTAAATATTCTTTCACTATAATGGTAACCCCTTTTAAAATCATCTTATCCATTAGTAGGACAAGATCTATATTTCACTAAGTAGTGAGTCTGATTTAGAATTTATCTCACCCTAAGTTATTTTGGTAGGCAATTTTTTCAATCATATCATATATGACTCTTGGGTGGTTGATTGGAAAACTCTTTGGCCAATCCATTATATGGATTAAATCAATACCATTCCTTTGGTATCTTTCTTAAGGGTTTCCCAACTGAGTGTAACCAAAATATAACATGGGGATTTGGTTACCTAACTCTTAGGGCTATCCATTTCCACCATTCCTTGCACAAGATAATCCATGGGCATGGGTATTTGGTTACCTAACTCTTAGGGATATCCATTTCCACCATTCCTTGCACAAGATAATCCATGGGCACCCTTATTTGGAAGAACCAACCCTGGTTGAATAGTTGAGGACTTGACATGTGATTTCTTTAAAAGGAATCTGAAGCTTAGTATTTTAAAGGGGATATAATCTCACCATATTATATAATGTATTCTATTTATATAAATAATTTTATTAATTTATTTTTAAATTAAATTCCTTCCACCAAATCAAAATTTCCAAACCATACTTATGTGAAACTCTTTACACAACTCATAGACAATCCATAGTTATGGTATAATAAAATGAAAAATATTATCATACCTAGTATGTAATTCCTTATATGAATGTATAAAAATTTAAAAAAGTGTTTTAATGGTTTAAACTAAAACATACAACCTTTCATAGTATAACAATTATATTCATGAATAATAAACAAGGTAATAATTAAATAAATGAACAATTCATATATTTAAATATGAGATAAACTAACTATGGATAGTTCATAAATAAAAAATTATAAAAACACTTTATAATTTAAGATAACCTTATATAAATTTCATAATTTAAGATAAATAAAAAAAATCTACATGTATTTCTAATATAAACTCTTACATTAGACCTATAAATGGGTCAAGGGACCCTCTCGACCCGATAAGCCCAACCTGATAAAATGGCCTATTAGGGCCTAATTTTTTAGGAATGATTATTAAACAAGCTTAAATTTAAAAGCTTGGTTAATAATAAGGTCTAACTCAAGCATTAATTAATGACCTGATAAGAGACCCGCTTGACCCGATTAAACAATATTATAATTATATTTTTTTAAATGTATGAATGTCTTTATTTATTAAAGATTATTATATATAAATAAAGTTAATAATAATGTTTATATAAATAATGTTAATAACAACATTTATATTTATTATTATATATATAATTTATTAATGTCTATATTTATTAAAGTTTACTATATATAGAATTTATTTAATTTAATAATATATTAAGGCCCAATGAACTTTTTTAAGGACCAGTTATTAAATGAGATCTTTTTTCAAGGTCTGATAAAAATGGGTTAGGTCAAGGTTGGTTTGACCATACCTAATTCACAAATGGGTCATTTGTTTCATCTCAAACCCAATATACCCAAACTATATATAGGACTATCTTGTATATTACACTTCATTATATGGAATTTACTTTAAATATATGATATTACATGTAATATAAACATTTTATATTTCAATTCTATTATGTAACCATTTAAAAAATAAAAATATCACATATTTATCATTATTTAAACCTTTATAAAATTATTCATCAAAACTCCTTTTGATGTGGTTTGAATAATTTCTCAAATAAGGTTTTAATTTGAATATTTCAAATTAAATATTATGATAAATTCATAATTAAATGTAAACTATTTTATATTTATACTTATTTTGTAATTTATAAAATCTTTATAAGTTATCCATATAATTTAAATATAAAAATTATATATCTAAATTTAAAGTCATTCCATAAAATTTGAAAAAAGGTATCAAATACCAACATTTGATATTATGGATATTTACTATTAAATATATCATAAACATTTAATAAATTAAATATAAACACTTTATAATCAATTTATGTATAAACACCATTATAAAATAATAAATATCCCAAAATACCTTTTATTATGATCTATAATCATCTTATAAACCATTTATATCAATTATTAATAGAAATATAGGCACATGAGCCTCAGCCCGGTTGGTGAGGACTCAGCAAGTGAATCCATGAAACTCGAGATCAAATCCAGGTGGAGACATATTTCCTGGTACTGTAGTAGGCACTGTAGTAAGCACTGTAGTAGTACTGTAGCAGGAATTGTTCGGTACTATAGTTTCCAGAAATATTAATCCACCTCGGAGTTTGGGCCACCGGTTTGGTCCTCGGGTCCTACAAGGCTTTTGGGCCACCCAAGGCCTTTGGGCCAGTTGTTTCTCAAAGACTTCAGGCTACCTTAAGGTCTTAGAGCCACCCCAAGGCCTTCAGGCCACATGATGTATATGTACTAGTCAGACTACAAAGGACAAAGGATTCAGATGAGGATCAGGGCAGGCGCATTCACTTGAGCAGAGCTAACTAGAATTGGAAGAATAAGAGGGTGTGGATTTTCCATCGGTATTAGGCCTATGCAACCTTGCATAGGATAGCTAGCCAACAAGCCCTGTGAAGGTGGAGTGCTGATATTATGACATATACTGGGGAGGCACAATTCCAAGTTGTCTTGTCTGGGTGATTCCCTCTAAGATCTATGGGTCATATAATTGTCTCTAAGACTTAGGGCCTTGTAAGGGTTCCACCTCACCCCTTGAAAGGTGGATTATCAAAAATAAAAAAATGAAGGCCTTCGAGCCATTCTGTCAATAAAAATATAGAATAATTCATTTTTTCTAGGTATGTAGTATTTAATGATATAAGTTGCAGTGCCTTTAGGCACTATAAATCATAAAAATGATTGATAATATGGCTCACATAGGATTAAATAGTATAGGGAGGTTTAAATAATATTAACATAGTGGAACAAGGGATCGTAAATTATAATATACCCTTGTGTAACATGAGCATCATGATAGTGTAAAGACCCCAAACCCAATAGCCTAGAGTTGGTGGTTACTTTACTAATTTGGCCTAAAATACAAGTGATCACATCCTGAAGTATTAAATAGTTTAGTAGTATTTGTAAGCTAGATACACACTTTAATCTCACATTATATTTGAAAACATTAAATAAAACATAGTGAATGTAAACAATTATGCATTCTTGAACTAATTCAAAGATTCCTTCTTTATGTCATAGGAAAAGGAATCAAATTAAATTTGAGCTTAAATGCTCAGTAAGGGTTATGTATAGTGGAATTTATCATGAATAAATAAGGAATAATCAATATGGAAATGTAAATGACTAAAAACACATGGTAATTAATCAATAACTTGAGCATGAATAATAATATGGTAGGACTAAATTATTATCAAATAATGAAATATAAATAATCACATGATCCAAAAGCTAATCCATAGATAATATAAATTTAGTAATCCCATGGATTATAATAAAAAAATTATAAATAAATTAAATTATTAATATTGTATGTCATGATCTCAGACATCGTGATATTTATACTGTCAAGACCTTACACCAAGATAGTTTAAAATTATGGGTAAAGACCCATTTAATTCCAACTTACTTATTAGTCTCATTATACCTATTGATGCATCAAAGAAATATATAATTATAGTACCCACACATCACTACATGTCCAACTTATTCCTCATATATTGAATGATCGATTTAATTCATGAACAATATTACTTATCAACAAATATCCATATTGAGAAAACAATACAAATTATCAATAATTCCCCATTCAATAAAATATCATTCAAAGTAACACACAATATGTAAAAATGATATATTTTTTAGTAAATAATAATATCCATGATACAAATAAAATAGATATTTAAGGGAAATTTAATTTACAATGATCATAAGAAAGTGAATTATTCAAGTGAAATTTAATGAATACAAAGTTAATCAAGAAAGTGAAAGTAAATAACTTCTCTGATCAAAATATTCATAAACCATACAGATAAAGAATAATGATGACATCATTAAAACATATCCTCAGTGGAGTATAATTAAAATAAAGGATTGTTTTTATTTATGAATATAAATACCATAAAAATCATTAAAAACATTCTTGAGGATAATAGTCTTTTCACTTTGAAAATAACTTTTAAAAACTAATAATTTTCAGAATATTAGGGAAAAATTATTTAAAAAGAATCATGGAAACTTTTGAAGGATTATTTTAATCAATGAGTGTTCATTATGGTGGGAAATATTTTTATACTGAGTCTATTAAAACAGATATTCTTAACACATTTTTGTAAGAAAACTCAAAAAGTGCCTCATTTGGAAATGAAAGGAATATTCTCTTTTAAACCTTTTATAAAAACCCAATCATGGGTAAACATGAATTTAAAAAATTATAGGATAATATTAAAAACATTCTTGAAAACGTTTTTAGAAAATATAGATTTGGAAGGAAAATGATTTTCAATCAAAGAGAGAAATAAAGTTGGCTTTTTCTTTAAAAAAATATCAATTATTTTAAGTACCAAAGAGAGTAAAATGGTACTATTAATTTAAAATTTCATGAATAAACATGGGATAATAAAATAAAATTAGTTTATTATAAAATTATCAAATAATTTCCTTCAATGAAAATTTAATCATAGAGAATCCTGATTAAAATGAGATTTAAGTATAAACCCTTACCGCTTTCGTAACTTTTGAATCATAACTCCTATGAAATAAATAACTTCAAATGATGCATTAAATTCCATTAATATAAATATATTCATGATATAACATACCAAATGGGAAGTATATACACCTCATAAAAATAAAGAGGTGCATAATACCAAATATGCCTCAATAGAGTGGAATTTGATATGAAATTTGTTACAAAGATCATACTATTGAAGTGATGATTAATAAATGAGATGATTATGTGTATCAAATGTAAATCCACATTAAAAATTTTAGATACAAAATAAAATAATAAAAATTAATTACACACATAATCATATAATATCGATGATAATGAATAAGTAATAAAACCCAATGAAAATAAATTGAGTTATAAAATTCCTTACCACTTGGTAAATTTCTAGTAAAATCCCCTTGAATTAAATAATTCAAATTGAAACGTAAAATATCATTAATTATGAAGGATTGATAATATAACATGTAAGGGGTAGTATATGAAGGATCTAAACGCAGCGGAAGCATGGTGGTTGGGAGATCCCAACTTTTCCTTTACCATAATTGATGACCAATTCATGATCAATATGATGATAAATGCCAGTATCCACAGATTAAGATCAAATATCTAGAAAAAAGAATATAAGGGTGTTGGATCCTAGAGAGAGAATCTTGTGCATCGTGTTTATAATGAATTTAAATGATTTATATATAAATTAAATACCTATATCTTTGATAATTTCTTCGTTGATGATGTTGATAATATATAATGACCCTTCTAGATTGTCTTATTGTGCTTGCGAGGATCCAAACCATAATTTCTCTAGCAGTGATCCACATGTGCTATGATGGCCTCCGATCGACACCATTCATTCTCCGAGAGCTAGCTCGGAGAAGAAAGTGTATTGTGTTATTCATTCTTGATCACATGTTCTTTGGTCTTGGAAAATGTCTCTCATTCTTAAGAGGGTATAGGAGAGGATTCAAGAGAGAATTGTTTTGGCTCAACAATTCTCTCACCACTAGCAATTTGGTTCACCAGGCATAATGGCATAATAGACGTACCTATCTATTTAACGACATGGGGTTTCAGTTACAATATTTAATTTCATAATAGAAGTTAAAAACATTCATAACCTTAGAGAAAACCCATGTTACATAATAACAATAACAGCACCATTATTCGTGGTGCGCTAACTTGCGCAAAATGGAATCATAAATGAAATCACATGCCACATAATGATAACAGCGTTATTATTATTTTTTTCTTATGAAAACTAGTTAAATAATTATTTACTATCTTGAAAATAATTATTTTACTATTGGACCAGCCTTAGTCCACTCTAACTCTACTTCCATTTATTGAACACCTAAATAAATAAATATTTTATTTACAAACTAGTAAATAAATATTTATTAAATGTTCAATAAAGTAAATATATTTAATTTAATTTATGAGATCATTTTAACTTGAATAAAATTATTCTACAGTCTTCAGAATAATAATTATTCCATTAATTAAATTAAAATAGAATTTAATCAAGACCATAAGAAACACTTAGTGTGTGACCCTCTTGGATTCTTTCTCGTTAGCATTAGGCGGGCTTGCCTAAAGTCCAAGAGTACTGTCTAGCAATGAGTCAAGGCCCCCAAGATAAAGAACTTAAAGTTATAATGACGACATCCACATACCAACACTCATTGTGTAATATAATCCCTTTGTCACAATATCTCATCAAGTAGGTTTCATAATATTTTCATCAACCTATATGCTTGATACATCATTCTTTGACTACCTGAAATAAACTCATCATTACACCATGGACATAGAATTTAGGTTGAAGGTTCTATTTTAATCAAATGGATGAGATATTAGATTTCATAAATAGAAGGTACAAATCCTTCCTCAACCTATCCATTAATAACATGTCATTTGTGACGCACCCAATGCACCCTACTTCCCACCAACATATGGAATGACGGTTTTCATCATCAAATCTAAGTGAGCTAGTCATGAAATGTATTAATGATAATATTAAAGTCTAAGGACCATTAAACATGCTCTTATATAGGAATATCTGATGACACAAAAACATGCAGAATTTCTACTAGTGGGTTTGTTCTCATAATCTCCTATCTTGGAGATTATTAAGTACTAACTTCATGAGAAAAAGTCGCATCTGCTTACGAGTCCTCACACCTGATGGTCTGCATACTATGTGTACCATCATATTATGTCATCTAACCATATAACTATATTTAAGAATATTTTCATAGAACTTTAAGGTTCTCATCATAGTAGGGAACTGCTATGACCTTATTAATGCGACAAATACTCTAGGACATTATTACATTAAAGTCATGAAAAAATGAACAATATTTAATAAGATGTTTAATATTTAAATACATTAAATATTCATGTAATATATGTACAAATAATTGGACACCAAATCCAACAAACTTCCACTTAAACTAGAGCCAACTGCCTTTGACTTTCAGTCCGCTAGAACTCACATGATGATCATGTTTCTACTGAGTCAAGGATTTAGACAAGGGGTACACCACATTATCTTCTGTAGAAATACTACTTACTACAACTTCACCTCTCTGATAAAATTACCTCAAGAGATGATACTTCCATATTATGTGATTTTCCCACTGATGTGACCTTGGATATTTTGTGAGAGCCATCACTGTAGTATTATCATAATAAAGTGTAATGGGATATTTACTGCTAGGTACTGTATCCAGCTCTTGGATGAAGCTCCACATCCAAAATACTTATTTAGATACCTTAAAATCTATGATATACTCATAATATTCTATGAAATATGCGACCACACCTTTCTTTAAGCTCTTCTAGCTCACAACACCTCCATTCAAAGTGAAGATGTATCCCGTTTTTGACTCCATGTCATCTTGATTAGTTTGGAAACTAACATCTCTATATCCTATGATGAATATTTTCTCATCTCCTCTATAAAATAGGAATATATCCTTAGTACACCTTAGATACTTAAGAATATTCTTGACTGCCATCCAATGGTGGTCACCTAGATCAGATTGATATCTTCCTACCGCACTCAATGCGTTGGTGACATCTAGCCTAGTACATAGCATAACATACATGACTGACCTAATAGTTGATTTGTATGGAATCATTTCCATTCTCTTTCTTTCATCATGCATCTAAGAACACATTTTCTTACAAATATGAATGCCATGTAATGCTGGAAACAATCCACTTTTGGATTGTTCCATACTAAATCTCTTAAGTATATTATCAATGTATGTACTTTGACTTAGGCCCAACAATCTCTTGGATCTATCATGATGGATCATGATCCCAAGAATATATGTTGTCTTTCCCAAGTCCTTCATAGAGAATCATTTATTCAACTATGTCTTAACAGACTATATGACTAGTATTTAATTTCCAATAAGTAATATGTCATCAACATATACTATTAGGAAAATGATTGCACTCCCACTAAACTATTAGTAGAACAAAGGCTCACATTTCTTCTTTATAAAACCAAATTCTATTATGGATTCATGAAAATGAATGTTCCATGACTTTTATTCTTGATTAAATCCATAAATGGATTTTTTTTTAACTTACATATCTTATTAGTATCCTTTTTAGTCACAAACCCTTCAGGTTGTGTCGTATAGACATCTTCCTGAAGGTTCCCATTAAGGAATGTTTCTTTGACGTACATTTTCCAAATCTCATAGTCATGGTAAGCATCAATGGACAATATAATTTTGATGGATTTAGGCATTGCAACTGGTGAAAAGGTTTTTTCATAGTCAATGCCTTGACGCTGTTTAAACCCTTTTGCAACCAGTCGTTACTTATAGGTACCGACTTGTCCTTCCATGTCCAATTTCTTCTTGAATACCCATTTTCATCCAATAGGCTTTACATATACTGGAGGATCTACCAAAATCCTGACATGGTTTTGTTTCATGGAATCCATTTCATAATTCATGGTTTCTTTCCACTTGGAAATGTCTGTTCCACTTAATTCTTCCTTATAGATTAGAGGATCATTATTATCAACTAATAATGAGTCACCATACTTGGTAACTAGAAAAATGTACCATTCTGGTTCTCTAAACACTCTTTTACTCCTACGAAATACTTGTGTCTCTAGAATAGATCTTTCTTCCACAAGGATTTGTGGAATCCGATCATGTACCAACTCTTGTATACCTTGAGCCTCAACTTCATCGAAGTCTATCTTGCTCCCACTATCACTTTTGGAGATGTTCTCCCTCTCAAGAAATATAGCGTGTCTTTCCACTATAACCTTTTTTCTGAGGGTTTTTATAGGTAATATCCCCTTTTTTCCTTGGGGTATCCTATAAAGGTACACTTTGTGACTTGGGGTGTGAGTTTGTTACCTGAAGAGGCATTAACAAGCGCTTCACTTTCCCACACATGTAAATTCAATAACATGGATTTTATTCCACTAAAAAGATCATATGGAATACCATTTATCGATTTAGTTGGTATTTGGTTTAGTATGTTTGACTCTTATTGTAACGCATATCCCCAAAAGGATAGTGAAATACTTGCATGAATCATCATTGATCTCACCATGTCTAAAAAGATGTGGTTCCTCCTTTCACTTACACCATTCTAATGGAGTGTGTAAGGAGGAGTGATTTGGGATAGGATCCCAACCTCTTGTAAGTAATAAATGAATTCTTGATTAAGATATTCTCTACCTCAGTCTAAGTGTAGTTTCTTAATCTTCTTACCAAGCTGGTTCTCAACTTCATTCTTGTATTCCTTAAACTTATCAAAAGAATCTGACTTATACCTAATTAAGTAGATATATCCATATCTACTAAAATAATCATTAAAAGTTATGAAGTATGAGTACCCACCCTTTGCTTCAACTGGAAATGGTCCACACAAATCGGTATGAACCAACTCAAGAAGATCTTTGGATCTTTCACCTTTCCCACTAAATGGGGATTTGGTCATTTTTCCTTGTAAACATGTGTGACATGCACCAAGTGGTTTTAGTTAGAAAGAATCTAAATATCTATCTTGATGTAACTTTGTCAATCATTTCTCATTTACATGACCTAGTCAATGATGCCAAAATTGGGTGTGGTATGATTCATGTGAAGTAGTTTCATTATCGATTTCCATTACTTGGTTTGTGTAATCCAACACGTAAAGACTGTTAAATAAATATGTCTTACCAAAGAAAATTCCATCTTTCTAAAAGAAGCAACATCAATTTTCGAACATGAAAATAAATCCATCTGTATCTAGTCTAGATACAGAAATAATGTTTTTGGTTACAGAAGGCACATAATAACAACCTTTTAATACAAATATCATCCCAGCTGGCAACGTGAGGTGGCAGTCCCCAATATCTATAGCAGCAAGTCTAGCTCTATTGGCTGCTCATAGATCTACCTCCCCTCGGTCAATTTTCTTGAATCTACTTGGTTCCTGTATTTGGATACATATGTGAGCACCACAAGTTGTATCTAATACCCAATTTTTTGAAATAGATAAATCTCACTTGATAACAAACACACCTGAATTTTCCCCTTGCTTCTTTAGTTGGGTGTAGTTTTTTTTACAGTGGCCCTTCTTGCCACATGAAAAACAAACAGCTTCATATTCCCTTGCCTCCCCTTTTGATCTTTCTTTTCTTGGAAGGGTGAGAAGAAGCTTTGGGCTTAAAGCTCTCCGCTTTCCCTTTCCTCTTATTCACCATAAGGATCGAAGGATTTTCATGCTTCATATCTTTTTCCACTTGGAAAATGAGGATAATAATATCATATATATAGTTCTCTATGTCGGTCATATTGAAATTAATAAAAAAAAATTAGAGAATCACTGAGGGAGTGATGTGAAAATGAGATCGGTACCCAGTTCTTCAGAGAGTTTAAACCCTAGAACCTCCATGCACTCAATGTAGCCAATGATCTTGACTACTTGAGGCCCAGCTGGGGAACCCTCTCCAATCTTAATTTGAAATAGTTCCTTGTAGATCTCAAATCGTTTCTATATTTCACTCTCTTGGTATAGACAATGGGGGTTCTCAGACATACTATAAGAATCCATGTTTCTGTGAGATTTTATGAGTTCACTAGAAATTGATGATAACATCAAACATTGAATTTTGACCGCGTTATTCATATGTTTTTTGTAGACTAGGAACTCTTCATCACTCTCCTCTTGGGCAGATGGATCATGTAATGAGGACTTCAGCACATAAGATTTTTGTTCATGGCATAGAATGACCTGAAGGCATCTAAAACATTCCTATAAGTTACTACCAGCGAGGATGTTTTCTTCGTCCATTATTGATTATAGGGGTAGTGTGGTTGAAATTTTTTTCATTTTTATTCTACAATTAAAATATCATATAATTAGTACTTTCTTGATTACATTTTATGAGAGATAATAAATTAATTTTATTAAGTCTCCCACTATTTTATTAAGTCCCAATGTCCCTCACCATTAGAATCAGAATGTCTATTTGCTTGAACATTATTAGTGGAAAGGATTCATATTCCCCTTTACATAACCCCAACAAGGGTTGGTCAAGATATTTGAAGGTATTTAGGTAGGCAGGTCTTTTCCAACTGTGGGCATGCATCTCCTTGATCTGTTGAGTGGACTCCCCAATCCTAAAATCCTAACTTGGATTTCATCAACACTTGCCTCCGATATTACACCAAGTCTATCAAGGGTTACTTATCTTAATGTAATATGGTTAAGTCAACCTAAAACTTTCATAAGGTCTTCCTTTATAAAATTAAGTTCCCCAACAAGGATTGGTCAAACACATAGTTTTATTGAGTCTTGCCCTTAATCAAGTAATGGAAGGCTTAGTCTGACTTAATATTTTATTGAGGGATTTTATCTCTTATGCATAAATTTATTATTATCTTTATCACATGCTTGTTAATATTAAGTTGAACTTACTTAAGTAATTAACCATGTCTTGATAATATTTACGCATAATACTAGTTTATTTTAGTTCAATCTTGCATGCTTGTTTAATTCATTAATTATTTGATCACAATGACACATCCATAATGATAAACCATGAAACTAGAAGAAATAAATAAATTAAAGGGTGTGATCATGAGATTTTGTAATGGTTATTTTATCTAGAATTTGATAAACTAACCTTGACATAGGGGAGAAACACCTTGAACCTTTTGGATTCGTGTTTACAGATTTCCACATGTCCACCTTTGTATCTCCTGGGATTGGTTTCGTCTCGGCTCTAGATTGAACTGTCTCCATTAGCTTGGGATCTCCATCTGTTACATATGATTTTTAACTCACACATAGGTGAGGGGTAAAAAGGGGGTTTACATAAAAGAAACCATGGGCATGAAGACCCTACATATTAATGAAGAGAGATGGAATGCAGACCAATAATTTAATTTAAAATAAATTAAAAGGAAACCAATCACATACAAGGGTCTGGTCTAGCTCATGATCATCCACATATATGAAACAAATTATTCATTTAATAAAACTATAATTCAATTATTTAATCTTTCTTATTAATATAAATCATGCTTGAATCGATTAATTATTATCTTTAATTAATCAATCTATTTATCTTAATCCTTTTCTGAATTTCCCTGAGATTATTATCCATAACCTTGGAGGTAACATGGTGAAGACCCATTAAAATATACATGATATGTAATTCTGAACATTAAAAAAACATTAAATTTTTAATTATATGTAATTTAGTAAAGTACATTATGTGTACTGTCTTCACTATATTATCTAAAGTACATGCCTAGAGACTCAGTGTGTGAGGCGTACTTGAAAAATCTTGGAGTACACGACGTATCTAGTGGGCCACATGTCATGTTGCCTCTGGCTTACATTGTTACTTATCATCTTAGCCATTTATGGGAAACACGGTTTGTCTGTTGACCCAAAGAGACTACACGTCGTGTCCAGTGGGCCACACGATGTGTAATCTAGATGACCATGCGCCAGTCTGACTTGGTCAACATGTGGTGTAAGAATTAATAATACCACATGTCATTAATGCACACGGCTTAAGTAATTTCAGAATTACTCCTAATGCACTTAACACAACTACACGGTGTGTAATCTGGATGATACGCCATGTATGTAAGATTACACGGCATGTAAATCTGAATACACGGTGTGTACTATCGTGTTACCTAGACAGAATCGTCAATTCCTCCTGATGAGATCCTCGATTTAATTTTAATAAAAAAATTATTCATTTTTTTTAAATCTGTGAGAAATGATTTTAGGAAGAATAGATCACGAAATTTAGATTACAAGGACGATTAAACCTGAATTGAAAAACTAAATTATCAAAGCATAAATCATAAAAAAAATTATTTAAATAATTTTAAATGATGATATGACCCCTCTAATTCCACTTAAAGGGTCCAGATGTTGTGTAAGTGTGGTGGTTGGGAGGTACCAACTTTCCCTTTTTCGTAATCAATGACCAATCTAGGATAAATACGATGATAAACAACAGTATCCATGGATTCTGATCAAAGATCTAGAAAAAAGAAGAAAAGGTCTTCAGATCAAAGAGAGAGGATCTTGAGCATCATGTTTATAATTAATTTAAATAATTTCTACAGAAATTAAATACCTGGATCTTCGGTACTTTCTTCATTGATGGTGTTGATCATCTAAAATGACCCTTCCAGATTATCTCGTTGTGCTTGCGAGGATCCAAACCAAAATCCCTCTAGTGGTGATCCACACGTGCTATGATTGCCTCTGATCGACACCACTCATTCTCCGGGTGCTAGTGCAGTGAAGTGAGTGTCTTGCATTGGTCATTCTTGATTGCATGTTCTTTGGTCTTGAAGAACGGATCTTGTTCTTGAGAGGTAATAGGAGAGTATTTGATAGATAATTTTTTTGGATCAACAATTCTCTCACCACCAGAAATTTGGTTCACCAAGCATAATGGCACAATAGATGTACCTGTCTATTTAATGACATGGGGTTTTGGTTATAATATTTAATTATGTAACAAAAATTAAATACATTCATAACCTTAGAGAAAACCCATGCTGCATAATAACAATAACAACACCATTATTTGTGGTGTGCCAACTTGAAAAAAACATAATCATAAATGAAATTTCATACCACATAATGATAACAGTGTTATTATTATTTTGTTTTGTGCTAACTAGTTATATATTTATTTACTTTCTTGTAAATAATTATTTTACTACTGGACCAGTCTTTGCCCGCTCGAACTCCACTTCTATTTATTGAACACCCGAATCAATAAATAATTTATTCTCTTAGATAAATATTTTATTTACAAACTAGTAAATAAATATTTATTAAATGCTCAATAAAATAAATATATTTAATTTAATTTATGTGATCATTTTAACTTTAATAAAATTATTCCACATTCTTGAGAATAATATTTATTCCATTAATTAAATTAAAATAGAATTTAATCGAGACCACAAGAAACACTTAGTGTGTGACCCTCTAGGATTCTTTCTCGTTGGCATTAGGCAGGCTTGGCTAAAGTCCAAGAGTATTATCTAGAAACGGTTCAAGGAACCAAAGATAAAGAACTTAAAGTCACAAAAACGGCATCCACATATTAATTCTCACTATGTAATATAATTCCTTTGTCACAATATCCCATCAAGCAGGTTTCATGATAGTTTCATCAACCTATATGCTTGATATTTCATTCTTTGACTACCTGAAATAAACTCATCATTATACCATGTCCATGGAATTTAGGGTGACGGTTATATTTTAATCAAAGGGATGAGATATCAACTTCCATAAATGGAAGGGATAAATCATTCCTCAACTTATCCATTAATAACATTTCATTCATGACGCACCCAACATACCCTACTTCCTGCCAACATATGGCGTGACTGTTTTTGTCAGCAAATCTAAGTGTGTGAGTCATGACACATATTAATGATAATATTAAATTATAAGAACCATTACACACGCTCGTATATAGGAATATCCAATGACACCAAAACATGCGGAATTTCTACTAGCGGGTCTGTTCTCATAATCTCCCATCTTGGAGATTACCAGGTGAAAACTTCATGATAATAAGTATCATCTACTTGAGAGTACTCGCACCTGATGGTCTGCATATTATGTGTCCCATCATAGTATTTCATCAAACCACAGAACTATATTTAAGAATATTTCCATTACACTTCAAGTTTCTCATCATAGCGGGTAACTGCTATGACCTTATTAATGCAACAAATACTCTAGGACATTATTACATTATAGTCATACAGAATAATGAAAAATATGTAATAAGATGTTTAATATTTAAATACATTAAATATTCATGTAATAAATGTACAAATAGTTGTTTTTAGGACACTAACTCTAATATTATATACATTATATAAAATGAATTTCTACATAACATTAAAATATGACTTAATGAAATTAAATTGAGACAGAATCCCTTATCTCATGTTTCCCTTTAGTTTATCAAGATTTAAAATCATTTATAATGGTTTTAAACAAGTTATTAATTTAAAAAAAATCATATTAATATTTATAATATCATATATGATCCTCTTATAACATCTTACCACTCATTTATTAATAATATTTCATTATTATTGTTGTTTCGGTTGTTAACTTCTTTATTTTCCCATGCATGTTTTATCACAAAAGTTTTGGTTCTTATTATTATGACATATTTACATAATATAAATAATGATATTAATATTTTAAATATAATATTTACTCATTATATAAATTCTTAGAATAATTCTTTTAATTTAAACATGGAAATTTTTTTGCATCACTTCGTGGAGACGGTAGGTTGTACGTACACATGAACGACAATATCATTTCCTTAATGCATGAGAGGGTAGGGGAGTGGATGGTATATTAATTTTAAAGAAATAATATCATGTCATATATATCATATATATTCTTTATTTCCACCATTATTACAATCCATGTGAGTTAGTTATGGAAAACAATTTTCATCGGTTCGTGAGGCAGTAGTCTGTCGTACGCATGAGCACTGGATTTGTTTCCCATTTGATAGATAAGGATATGGATAAATATTATTCCAGAAAAATAATAGCATCTAATAATATGTAATACGCTGGTTTTATTATATTGGAATTGTTAAGACATAATTGAAGGTGGTAAAAGAATATGTAAAAAAATAGTTGGGTGAAGAAAATTACCTTCTCTTAGAAGAGCCTCTTTTGCGTCACTTATTAAGGATGCTAGGATTGGAATTTTGGAAATAAAATAATCTAATTATTTTGTATAATGATTTTTTAGAGAGATATTTTTAGGTTTTGGTCAAGATAAATGTCCATAGATGTGTGAAAAAATGAGGGGAAGGGGTGCCCTTTTATAATTGAGGAAGATTGGTATTTTTGTAAATATTCAAAACTGTTCAATAATGGGAAGTCACTTTAACTTAAAGTGCCACAAAAATTGATAAATAAAAGACTTTAGGGAAGTTAATTTTGATCCACACCTACAATAAAAAAAATAACCATATTTTAAACATGATATTCTCTTATTCTCTAAGTTTACTTATATGATTTCAGTTTTCACCACGATAATTAGATTTTTTATTTACCTAGGTAATTTAAGCCTAAAAATAAATGATCTTTACTAGATAATTTGTACCCAATTATTCTAAATATTAAATCAAATTTATCAAATAAAAATTGTATTTTTGTGTAAAATTAATTTTAACATAGGCGCATGTAATGCGTAAAACCTAATTTTAACCTTAATCATGATAAATAAATTTTACTGTATTTACCAATAATTATGAAAAAAAATAATTTTACATTATAATATAATATTAATTATGGTAATTAAAAATATAGAATCTATTTTTTCAAATTAAATTCACAAAATTTATAGGATTTAATTTAAAATTAAACCTGTAATTGCAATGAAAATGCAGTTTTCTAAAGAAAGGTTTTCTCAAATACAAAAAGTTTTTATATCAAAATTCAGAATTAATTTGATTATAATGAAAAAAATTATTATTAATAATATAAATTAATTAGTTTTACCTTTAAAATAATTTTAAAATAAAATAAAACTTTTTAAATTATTTAAACGAAAGGCAGTTTTCAATAAAAATTGGTATTTTTCACAATTCATCGAAAAAATAGTATTTTTAGAAATTTATAAAAAAATAACTCTAAGATAATTTTGAAATGTTTATTTCAAAAATAAATTAAATTTTTTAAAATAAATTTTCTGAAATTGTAAAAAAATAATTTTAAAATAAGTGTGGAATATAACACCCCGACCCCTCTAGACTGGAGTCGGTGCATTACTTGTTATATTGGCATGGTTAAAAGGAATGAAAATCTAAAAGGAACGATTAGTTTAGTAGTCTTGAAGAAACTATATACATATATGTAACTCAAATTACATTGGAAAAGGTTAAAAAATACAATATATAACAAAACTAAAAACTACATCCACATAACTCAGTAAATAGTATCCTTTTCATAACCTGTTGAAGGTAAACAAATGAAAGGGGTGATCTCAAATGCTCATTAAGGGTTAAAAATGGAGTAATCGTGAATCAACAATAACTTAATCATAAACAATTTAACATAATCAATATGGCATGGTGAATAAATGAAAAACTCATGCCATTAATAAACTGAGAATGAAACTGCATCCATAGATTTTGTCATAGTGAAAACCTCATGGATAGTGATAACTGATAATGACTAAAGAGAATTATTATTAATTTTACATCATGTATCTGTAACATGATACCATAATACCATTAAAATGGTTTAGTTCTATGGGTAGAAACCTGTTTAATTTTTGGAAACAAACTTGAAGGGTTTGTCGCCAACTGATTTGTCTCATGAGACCTACCGATGCATCAAGGGGCTGTAGAGGGCCCCACCCAGCACTTAATGTCCAAATAATTCTTTATACATGGATTCAAAACAAGATCAATATGCCTTTACATTATCTTTATATAATAGAGGATACAGTTTCATCAATATTTCCATAGTCAAAACAACATTCAAAATAAATACTGTATGTAAAATGGTATACAAATTAGACAATAATAATATCCATGATATGAGAGTATGGAAATTTAAATGGAATATAATTTCAATTGAAAAGTGATATCAAATTTTCAGTAGGTACACCACATAAGAAAGAGTGGGTTCACAATACTAAGCAAGTCACAATGAAGTGAAAATTGAGACAAATCTCGTTACCACGTTGTAATCAATTGAGTCGTATGAAAAAAAGTTAATAACCACAAAATGGATCACAGAATATCATGAATATAAATATAATCATGATAATATATGTAAAATGGAAGTACACCTATACCACGTATAATAAATAAGAGGCGAACAATGGAAATCCCACAGAATTGAAAGTGAGATGAGAAAACCCCTTACAAACATTTCGGCATGGTAATGAGTGTTCTTGCAAGGGATTAATGAGAGGTAAAAAGGTATCCCATTATTTATATATCTTAAGTTTAGTATAGGTTAGGTTCTAAAATATACCCCATCATTAGGTATTAAAAATAAAAGAGCACGGCATAGGGGATATTTTTGAACAAAATCGAGAGAGAGGATCCCTTACCTTATGCTTGAAGGTGTTCATGATTGTTCTTAACGACCTGAATAATCAAATTTAGCTTCATTAATTAATAATTAAAAAACCTCATCAACATTTAATTGATATGTTATAACCTTATTTGGTTCATTAATGGCCTTTTTTATGGGTTTAAGATATTCAATTTTATTGTTTTGGTAGCATTTTCTTCTTTGGTTTTCATGATCCGTTTACTTGTATTCATGAATGGATGTTTGTTTGAAATGTGGTTAAACATAAAAAAAATTAATATACATTATTAGTGAAATTAAATACATATAAATTATCTTATAATGATTTTGATTATATACCATGAGGATGACTCGTTTGATGAGTTAAAAATAAACGCTTGGATTTGGCTTGGCGGTTTTGTGCACAATAAACTTGTTTTATATTATTATTCCATATTATGAATGTGTAAGGATTACATAACATTAAACAAGATAAAATACATATATTATTATCTTTTTCAACCATTGAAAAGTTTTAATTACTATTATTGAAGATAGTAATGCAAATTCAAAATTCATCTTCCTTGAGTATGATAAATTAACATATCTCATACAGTGTTTGCATTTATTGTATAAAAGAAGGGGAAAAGAGAGATTATGATGAAATATTACATTATAATAATTAAAATCCATTACATGTAAGGTACTAGAATTATTATGGCATTTGGATGAGGTGAGGTGAGAATAGATCAACAAAATAATAAAACTTGTAAAAGAATTTGATAGAAAAGAGAAGAGAGGTTCACCTCTTGAGTACTCCTCCTTGAGAAACTCCTCAAGACTTTGTTTTTGGACTTTTGGTGAGACCAGAAGGTCTTGGATTTGTGGAGAGGGCTTGGGAAGAGTATTTGGTATAATTTAGGTGAGTCTTGAAGCTTTAGTGGTGTGGGAGGAAGAGGGGGTGAGGGGTGGTTTATATAGTGGAGAGGAGAAGAGTTTTCTTAATATTATAATCATTAATTTATTATTTCTTCTCAAGACAAGAAATTGTGAGTATTCATTGACTTAGAATTGTAATAAGAGCATGTGATTTCTAGATTTGGGTGATTACATCACTCATGATGCTAGTAATAGTTAATTTAATTTATAGTGTATTTATACGATAAATTAAGGTATTTTACTATTCACCAAAAATTCAAGTATTTCAAAAAAATACCAAAACTTCACCCTAACTATTTTTTGACGTGTAGAATCCAAAAATGAATTCCATTTTTCAAAAATAATTTTCTAAATATTATCAATTAAATATTTATTTAAATCGTTATTTAATTGAAAAATATAAACACTTAAAATATTGATCTTCATTTTTAAGGTGCCTAAATTTATTTATACATTCATGGGTATGGATACCATTCATAAAATTAATATTACTATTTATAATGTTAATTTAATATTCATAAGGGTAGGTTACTATTCATAAGGGTAGGTTACTATTCACTAAAAATTAAGTTAATTCTATCAGACTCTAAATATCATCCTGAACACAACCATGTATGTCAAATTTTCAAAATTCAAATCACAGAGCTGGAAAATTTAAGTTTAATGGATAGGTTATGAATATCTTCTATAAATACCCAAGTTTTGTTCCATAGAGGCTCATTGGTTCATGAAATATAGGATATAACTAGAATGTATTTAAGATAAACATACAGTAAAATGTTTGGGGTGTTACATTATTCCCTCCGGAAATTTTGTCCTAAAAATTTTTCATTTATAAAGACCTTCAAAAAGATGTGGGTGGTTCTTATTTATAACATCCTCAGGTTCCCACATTGCTTCCTCCATATTATGGTTTCTCCAAGGAACCTTTACTAGATAAGTTGTCTGATTTCTCAATACCTGCTCCCTTATGTCAAGAATTCTAATAGGGTCTTCACAGTATGACAAATCAGGTCCCAGTTCTGTTTCTTCATAGGTGAGTACATGCATTGGGTATGGAATGTATTTATTCAACAATGACACATAGAACACATCATGAAATTTGGAGATACTTGGAGGAATTTCTAAATGGTAAGCTACAGCTCTGATTCTTTCCAAAATTTCAAATGGTCTGATATACCTGGGGCTCAGCTTCCCATTCTTACTGAACCTTAAGACACCCTTCCATGGAGATACTTTCAGAAAAACATGATCTACCACTTGGAATTCCAAATCCTTTCTCTGGTTGTTAGCATAACTCTACTACCTACTTTGGTCTGCTTTAATATGGTATTGGATTGTATTCACCTTTTCCGTGGTCTCCTCAATAAGTTCTGGGCCTATAAGTTTCCTCTCACCGACTTCATCCCAACAAGTTGGATTTCGAAATCTCTTTCTATATAATGCTTCATATGGATACATTTGAATACTAGAATGGAAACTATTGTTATATGAAAATTCCACCAATGGAAATTATTTATCCCACATACCTTATAAGTCAAGAGAACATGATCTCAGCATGTCTTCTAGAGTTTGAATAGTCCTTTCAGACTGTTCGTCGGTTTGGGGGTGATAAGTAGTACTCATACAAAGCTTATTATTCAAAGCCTTCTGGAGAATTTTCCAGAATTTTGATGTAAACTGGGGACCTTGATCGGACACAATCGATATAGGTTCACCATGAAGTCTTACAAATTCATTAATATAAAGTCTTTCCAGGCGATCAAGTGGTAAATCCTCTCTTATAGGAAGGAAATGTGCTGATTTTGTGAGACGATCAACAATTACCCATATTGCATCGTTCCTTCAAGGTGTACTCATTAGTCTAGTGAAAAAATCCATCGTAATGTTATCCCACTTCCACATAGGAATAGGTATAGGTTGCATCACTCCTCTGGGGTGTTTTCTCTTTGCCTTCACTTAATGAAAAACTAGACACCTTGACATGTAGTTAGCAATTTCTCGCTTCATATTATCCCACCAAAAATATTCCATCAGATCTCTATACATATTTGTGATACCCGGGTGTATAGAGAAATTTGAGATATGAGCATCATCTAATAGCTCCCTTTTTAGCTCAGGTACTGATGGAATGCATAACCTATTCCCAAATTTCAGAACTCCTTCTTCATACACAAAGTCTTCTAATCTCCCATCCTTGGCAGCATTAATTTTCTTGTGCAGATTCTCATCATCAGATTGAGATATTTTTATCTTCTCTAATAAAGATATTTTAGCAATAATTTTAAAGAGGAAAGATGTTTCCCCTTCCTTAACAATTCCCATATCCATATTCAGTACATCCATGAATATAGGACCTCTTTCAATCCTTATTTGGGTCAGGAGTCCATGATCTTTCCTGATTAAGGCATCTGCCACCTAATTTTCCTTTCTTGGGTGGTAGTGTATTGAACAATCGTAATCTTTGAGTAACTAGAGTTATCTTCTTTGCCTCATGTTGAGTTATTTTTGTGTGAGAATTTATTTCAAATTCTTGTGGTCTGTATAAATCTCACATCTTTCTCCGTAGAGATAATGTCTCTATATTTTCATAGCAAAGATTAAGGATGCTAACTCAAGATCATGAGTTGGATAATTTTTCTCATGAGTCTTCAACTACCTTTATGCATAAGAAATAACTTTATCATTTTTTGTAAGGAAACAACTTAGTCCATTCTTTCATGCATCGCTGTATATCACAAATCCCTCATTTCAAGATGGAAGAGTCAAAATTGGAGCATTGACCAGTCTTCTTTTCAATTCTTCAAAGCATTATGTACATTCTTTTGTCCACACAAACTTAAATCCTTTACATTTTAGCTTGGTTAGTGGGTTAACCAATTGGGAAAAATTCTGAATGAAATGTCGATAGTAACCTGCTAAGCTAATAAAACTGCATACCTCGGTTATGTTTGTTGGCATAGGCCAATCTTGGATTGCCTTTATCTTTGCAGGATCAACTAGGATTCCATCCTTAGAGACAATATAGCCTAGAAAAGAAATTGATTGAAGCCATAATTCTCACTTGCTAATCTTCCCATATAATTCATTTCTTCTAAGAGTTTTTAGAATAATTCGCAAGTGATCCTTATGGTCTTCATAGATTTTTGAGTATACCAGGATATCATCAATGAATACCACAACAAAGTTATTAAGATATTCCTTGAAAACTCTATTCATTAAATCCATGAAAATAGAGGGTGCATTAGTCAGTCCAAAAGGCATCACTATAAACTCTTAATTCCCATACCTGGTTCAAAATGTTGTCTTAAAAATATCTTCCTTCCTCACACACAGCTGATGATATCTGAACCAAAGGTCTCTTCAAAAATTATTGAGAACCATGAATTTGATCAAATAAATCATCAATCTGAGGTAGATGATACTTATTCTTTATTTTAATATCATTGATTTTCCTGTAATCAATGCATACCCTCATGGATCCATCTTTCTTCTTGATAAAGAGGACAGGGGATCACCATGGAGAAACACTAGGTCGAATAAATCCTTTTTCACTCAATTCCTCTAGTTGTTTCTTTAGATCCATTAATTCTACAGTGGCCATTCTATAGGGAGTATTTGATATAGGTCTTTCACCAGAAATTAAATCGATAGAGAAATCAACTTCCCACTATAGAGGATGTCTAGGTAAATCCTCTGGAAATACATCAATGTATTCTTGCACTATATACACATCTTTAATTTGAAGATTTATTTCCTCTCCCGTAGATATTGGTTTATCTTCCTCTCTAAGTATTGCATTTAGTAGAGCTACTGGGGGGTCTAGATAAGAATCAGGTGGCGAGGTTTATTCTCTAAAGATAAGGTATTCTACACCATTTTCAAAAATTGTAACTTATTTATTCTTACAATAACTATTCACATCATAATTTTACAGTCAATTCATACCAAGAATTATATCAAATTCAGTAATTGGTGTGATGATAAGGTTATCAACTAAATCACATTTTGGTGTCTATAGGGGGACTAATTGACATGCCTTTTTTGCAATGATACATTCCCTAAGAGTTTTGACTAACAACTCATTTATTAAATCAAATTGGACATGGATAATTTTCTTGGAAAATTGGGATGATATAAATGAATGTGATGATCCAGAATCAAATAAATTGTTGGATAAGTTTTAGGAAACAATTAAAGTACATACCACCACATCATTAAGAACTTCAACCTCTGCGGTTGTAATCGCATAAACTCTCCCTTGCACCCTTGGCCTTTTTTGAGGAAAGTTTCCTTGGAGCTTAAGACACTCATTTTCATAGTGTCACATATCTCTAAAATTGTAGCATTGAACATCCTCAAATTGCTTCTTCCCCTTGCATTCATTAGATAGATGCCCCTTTTCTCCACACTTATAGTAGACTCTCATTCCTTTCAAGCATTTCCTGAGATGATTCTTTCCACAGTTCTTGCATAATGGGAAATTCTTCATTCCCTTGTTCTTCTTTGGTGCTTCACCTTTCCCTTAGTTATCAGAGTACTGATTTTTATCTTGTTTTCCCTTGAACAAATTTGATCTATCAAATTCCTTCTCTGTTTTGATGGCACTTAATACAATTTCATCATATGACGAAAATGTTTGAGAAGCCAGTGCCCTTTGAAGACTTAGCTTAAGACCTTCAAAGAAATGATAAATCTTGTCTGCTGAGTCACGTACGTAATCTATGGCATACCTTTCTAGCCTTATAAAGGTAGCCTCATACTCTACAACATTGTCTTCTTCCCTTTTCTTTAAGCTAAGGAATTTTCTCTTCATTTCGGTTTGTTTCTCATCAGGGAAATATTTTTCAAAGAATAATTCCTTAAAAGTACTCCATTACATATCTTCAATTTCTTCTTCCTCCATGGTATTCTAAATCAAGGACCACCATTGATCAGCATCTCCCTTGAGATAATATACTGCCAGTACTACCTTTTCATTTTCATTACATCTTAATGCCATGAATATATTTTCAAGGGACTTGATCCATTGCTCAAAAACCATTGGATTAGTAGTCCCACTGAAATATGGGGGCTTCTGCTACATGAAACGATCCAACATAGGTATGGAATGGTTATTCGTCACAACCTGAGTAAGTTATCCCAATATGGTCATGATCTGATCTACTCTAACATTGACTGTGTTGACTTGCTCAATGGGGAGATCTCTACATTGCCTAAGAGTATTAATTCCCCTTATTCTATTATACACCATTTATAAATAATGGCACACACTAGATTAGGGTATGAATCATAATGTATAATCTTAACTTAACAAAATACTTAGCATAAATTGAGATCATACGCATGGCTAATCCCATAATCATAAAAATGGTTTCTTTGAGGAATAATTTACATTTCAATCATTCATAATGGATTGTAAAGAAAATATGAATTATCCTAAGCATATCCCATGGGAGTGTTGTAACCAAGATTGCATCAAGGCCCATTGTCGTATACCAGGATACCACGGGTCAAGCCCGAAACTCCTTGTTGGATCTTTTACTCCTAGGTACATCTATGCCAGGTCCACCTCTACCTGCTTGTATCCAGACAGGGATATATTGCTTGAAATATTCACATAATATTTTCCTTTCCAAAATATCGGGACATTCTTGTATGTTTGTCCTCAAATAGTACCTTCGGGCTTTGTTCCCTAATCTACGTTTTCTAATCTAGTTTCCAAGTTTGCTACTAAACTTCCTCTAATACCAACTATAATACCCCAACCCCTCTAGACTAGATTCGGTGCATTACTTGTTATATTGGCATGGTTAGAAGGAATGAAAATCCCAAAGGAATGATCATTTCAGTACTCTTGAAGAAACTATATACATAGATGTAATTCAAATTACATTGGAAAAGGTTACAAAATACAATACATAACAAAACTAAAAACTACATCCACAGAACTCAGTAAATAGTCTCCTCTTCATAACCTATTGAAGGTAAAAAAAGTAAAGGGGTGAGCTAAAATGCTCAGTAAGGGTTAAAAATGGTGGAATCATGAATCAACAATAACTGAATCATAAAAATTTTAACATAATCAATATGGCATGGTGAATAAATGAAAAACTCAGGCCATTAATAAATTGAGAATGAAACTACATCCATAGATTATGTCATAGTGAAAACCTAATGGATAGTGATAATTGATAATGAATAAAGAGAATGCTTATTAATTGGACATCATGTATCTAGAACATGATACCATAATACCATTAAAACGATTTAGTTTTGTGGGTAGAAACCCATTTGATTTTTCGAAATAAACTCAAAGGGTTTGTCGCCAACTGATTTGTCTCATGAGACCTACCGATGCATCGAGGGGATGAAGAGGGCCCCACCCACCGCTAAAAGTCCAAATAATTCTTTATACATAGATTCAACACAAGATCAATATTCCTTTAAATTATCTGTATAGAATAGAGGATATGGATTCATCAATATTTTCACATCCAAAACAACATTCAAAATAAATACCGTATGTAAAATGGTACATGGCTTAAACAATAATCATATCCATGATATGAGAATATGGAAATTTAAAGGGAATATAATTTCAATTGAAAATTGATTTCAAATGGGTATTAGTTACACCACATAAGAAAGAGTAGGTGCACAATACTAAGCAAGTAACAATTAAGTGAAAATTGAGACAAAGCTCGTTACCATGTTGTAATCAATTGAGTCGTATGAAAAAAAGTTAATAACCACAAAATTTATCACAGAATACCATGAATATAAATATAATCATGATAATATATGTCAAATTTCAATGCACCTATACCACATATAAGAAATAATAGGCGAACAATGGAAATCCCACAGAATTTAAAGTGAGATGAGAAAACCCCTTACAAACATTTCAGCATGGTAACGAGTGTTCTTGCAAGGGCTTAATGAGAGTTAAAGGGGTATAAAATTATTTATATATCATAATGGAAGTACAGGGGAGGTGTGAAAACATACCCCATCATTAGTTATTAAAAATAAAAGAGCATAGTGTAGGGGAAATTCTTGAACAAAAGTGAGAGAGAGGATCTCTTACCTTATGCTTGAAGGTGTTCCTGATTGTTCTTAATGACCGGAATAATAAAATTTAGCTTCATTAATTAATAATTACATAACCTAATGAACATTTAATTAATATTTTATAACCTTATTAGGTTCATTAATGGACTTTTTATGGTTTTAATAGATTCAATTTTATTGTTTTGGTAGCATTTTCTTCTTTGGTTTTCATGATCCGTTTACCTGTATTCATGAAGGGATATTTCTTTTAAATGTGGTTAAATGTCCAGAATTGTTAATATAAATTATTAGTGACATTAAAGAGATATAAATTATATTATAATGATTTTGGTTATATACCATGAGGATGACTCATTCGTTGAGTTAAAAATAAATGCTTGCATTTGGCTTGGCGGTTTTGTGCACAATAAACTTGTTTTGTATTATTATTCCATATTATGAATTTGTATGGATTCCAGGACATTAAAGAAGATAAAATAAATATATTATGATATTTTTAAACCATTGAAAAGGTTTTATGACCATAATTGAAGATAGTAATGGAAATTTAAAACCTGTCTTCCTTGAGTGTGATAAATTAACACATCTAGGACGGTGTTTGCATTTATTGTATAAAAGGAGGGGGGAAAGAGAGATTATGATGAAATATTCCATTAGAATAATTAAAATATAGTAAATTTAAGTTAATTAAATTATAATTTCATTTGGATTAGGTGATTGTAGAAGAGAGAAACAAAATAATAAAACTTGTAAAAGAATTTGAAAGAAAAGAGAAGAGAGGTTCACCTCTTGAGTACTCCTCCTTGAGAAACTCCTTAAGACCTTTGTTTTTTGACTTTTGGTGAGACCAGCAGGTCTTGGAAATGGGGATAGGGCTTGGTAATAGTATTTGGCATAATTTAGGCAAGTATTTAAGCTTGAGTGGTGTGGGAGGAAGAGGGTGAGGGGTGGTTTATATAGTGTAGGGGAGAAGAGTTTTCATAATATTATTATCATTAATTTATTATTTCTTCTCAAGACAAGAAATAGTGAGTATTCATTGACTTATAATAGTAATAAGATCATGTGAGTTCGATATTTGGGTGCTTACATCACTCATTATGCTAGGAATAGTTTATTTAATTGATAATGTATCTATACGGTAAATTAAAGTATTTTACTATTCACCAAAAATTCAAGTATTTCAGAAAAATACCAAAAATTCACCCTAACCATTTTTTGACATTTAGAATCCAAAAATGAAGTCCATTTTTCAAAAATAATTTTCTAAATATTATTAATTAAATATTTAATTAAAATTGATATTTAATTGAAAAATATAAACACTTAAAATATTGATCTTTATTTTTAAGGTGCCTAAATTTATTTATACATTCATGGGTATGGATACCATTCATAAAATTCATATTACTATTCATAATAGTAAGTTAATATTCATAAGGGTAGGTTAATATACATAAGGGTAAGTTAATATTCACCAAAAATTAAGTTAATTCTATCAGACTCTAAATATCATCCTGAACACAACCGTATATGTCATATTTTCAAAATTCAAATCGCAGAGCTAGAAAATTTAAGTTTAATGGCTAGGTTATGACTATATTCTATAAATACCCAAGTTTTTTTCTATATAGGCTCAGTTATTCATGAAATATAGGCTATTACTAGAATGTATTTAAGAGAAACATACCATAAAATGTTTGGGGTGTTACATGGAAAACACAACAAAGCCATTTTTTAGAAAAAATAAAGTTTTTAAGCATAAAACTGAATTTATTCTTATCACATGATTATAAAAAATATTAGATGAATGTTAAGACATTTTATTGAATATATAATATATAAAATTCATTAAAATCATTTTCCAATAGTGGTTAATTTAATTCATTGAGATAGAAACACATTGTGCTCGTAAAAGCAGTTTTTTAGAAAAACATTTCTTTTACTTTTAGATGATTTTTATTTTTATTTTTATTTTTTATAAATTAATAATAAATTAATTTATTTTATATAGGTGTAAAAAATATACTTTCATAATTTAGTTAGACGAAGTCATACATTCCAATTTAATGGCTAGGTTATAACGGTCATATTTAAATAATATATTTCATGGGTTGTTTAAACTTGGTGTTGCATGTTGTATACGCTATTGAGCACAATGTTATTATTTTAAAATATTGGGTTGTTAAATTATTCCCACCTTCAATAAATTTCATCCTCTCAATTTTAACTTGTACTGAGAAATCAGGGTTTTGATATTTAAAAATACCTTTGTTGAAAACCCACATCATAAAATGGGTTAATAAAACTTACTCCTAAAAGAGGGAAAGGGAAATACAGAGGTCATATGGGATAACACATAAATAGGTTTAGAATTAGGGGAAAATTGTTGGGAAGTGAAAATATATACATGGAAGAAAATCATAAATAATTACAGAGAGTGATATAGATCATTGATCACAAGAAATTGAACGATTTATAGAAAGTTAACAACCACAAAATTATAAATCTATGATGAGTTAAAAGATTATTAATTCCTTAGATATGGAGTTAATAGGATAAATTTTTTTAAGATCTTGTTCCTAGATTTTGAGGATTATTTTACTATTAATATAGAGAACTCTAGAAAATATACTTACTTGGTATCTTTTTATTTCATAAGAAAAAATTCATCCTTTGGTTGTGCTTCGATCAAATTCAACTTCATTTATTACTCTAAGAAATGAATATCAAATATGAATTTTTAATTCCTAAATCATTAAAATTAACATTTAACATATTATAAGTTCTATAAAAGAGTGACAAGTCTTTTTTTCTGTCTCTAAAATTTACTAAAACCAAAATAGTTTGAACATGTTATCCAGTATAATACATTCATCTCTAAAACCTAAATAATAACACCCAAAGTTCAACTTAATATTTATATTTAAAATCATTTAAATTAAAAATCATATTAAACAAAACATCATGTAGGATAATGGTATGTGTTTCACCCTTGTCACCCTTCAGTTGTGCATTCAAGCTACGTGGCCTCACCTTATGCAACTGGTTGTGAGTCGAAATGTGGGTTGTCCTTTTTATAAAAATATATTAATATAATTCTTATAAAATTTAAAAAAAATATGATGAACATCCTCAAAAATAATATTAATCATCAAATAAAATTTTAACCATAAGGGTTTTCTTTAAAACTTATTTTTTCCAAAAAATCAAATAATCTTAATCAACTATTATTACCTTAACATCAATGATCATATTAACCCTAAAGGTTATAAATACCTTTAAACATATGAATTGAGCATTATTCCTTAAATAGTACTTCATGTTTAACCTTAGAGTTACATATACCTCAACCTAATGAAACATCTCCCAAAATTTCATTAATCACATGAAAATATCATCACTTAAAACCTAAAAAGGGGTTTCTAAGACTTTAAACTTATTATTAACATTAAAATAATAAACCCATGAAGGTATCCATAATTCTTAAGTTATTATTATTTGAATACAATATGATTCCAAAAAAATTAACACAATCCTTATATATTTCATGATTCTTATAACCAAAATACCATTTATAAAAATACTTATACAATATAATTATTGAATCCTAATACATAAATAATTAAATAATTTTACTTCAACATAGGCACTTCCTTGGTCTAGGAGTTAACCATTAAAAGATATAATTGACTCAGATAATACTCAGGTTCCCCACATTCAAGACAAAAAACTATCAATGGGTCTCTGGGATGAAATTTATTTCTCTCCATTGAATTCCTCACTTTTTCTTAGCAATCTGTTTCTCTATTCCCTTATTTTCCACACATAAAACATTTTTTTCCTTTGAGACATTATCCTAGGTGTCAATTTCTATATTTTTTATATTAATAAAATCAAGCCTTCTTTCCTCCATGGTCTCCACCACTCATTCTCTTAGAAAAATCCATCCTTCTCTTATTTAGTGAGTATGATAGTTGGTTAAGGTATAGGTTTTTAATAATATATTAGGATAACTGATTAGGAATAATCAAGATATATTTCAATCCAATAATAATCCCATTTGGTTTCTTATAATAACCATATTTTTCATCATATTTAATATTAACATGATTCCTTCAGGTTGCATCCATTGACGAAAACCAAAAATCATAGTGTGAGAAACAATAATCATAGTGGAAAACCATGTAATCATTTATATGATATCTAAATCATGACACCTTATTTTTAATCTAATACATATTAGGTTTAACCTGGGTTATTCATTATCATAATCTATTCAAATAATTAATAATGGTTTATAAAGAAAATGTGAATTATCCAAACCATATCCCTTGGGAGTTTCAAACCAGGTGTGTAGTAAGTATCATTATCATGCACCAAGTGATGATCAAGTTAAATCCCAATGCACTATTTTCAAATTTATTACTCTTAGGTAAAACTATGCTAGAACCATGTCCACTTTTTTTATCCAAACATGGATGTATTTCTAGGAAAACCATATAATCACCTCCTCAACAAAACTTTAGGATGTTATTATATAATTATCCTCAAAGTATATCATAGGGTTGTGTTTCCCAATCTATTTTTTCCTAAATATACTTACCATAGTTTTTACTAAACTTCATCTGATATCAACTGTAAAGACCTCGACCCCAGTATCCTAGGTATGATGGTTACTTTACTACTTCGGCATAAGATACAATAGATCGCATCCTGAAGGATCAAATTTTTTATTAGTCTTGGTAAACTAGATACACACTTTAATCTCATATTATACTTAAAACATGAAATGAAACATATTTAAAGTAAAAATTATGCATTATTTAACTCATTAAAATATTCCTTCTTCATATCATAAGGAAAGGAAACAAATTAAGGGTGAGATAAAATTCTCAATTAGGGTTATGTACAGTGGAATCTATCATTAATAAATAAGGAATAATTAATATGGAAAGTTAAATAATTGAAAACACATTTCATTTAATCAATAACGTGATCACTAAGAATAATATGGAAGGAATAAATGATGATCAAATAATGAAATATAAATAATCACATGATCCTAAAGCTAATACATAGATAATATTAATTCAATAATATCATGGATAATAATAATCTAATTCTAAATGAAGAAAATTCTTAATATTGGACTTCATGATCTTAGACATTATGATATTTATACCATTGAGACTGTGCACCAAGATAGTTTAAAACAATGGGTAAAGAACCATTTAATTCCAACTTATTAATTTGTCTTATGATACCTATTGATGAATCAAGGGGCTATATAATTGTGGTTTCCACCCTTCACCGCATTTCTAAATCTTTCCACATATATCTAATGATCTATTTAATTCATGAATAATATGTATTATCAAAAAATATATGTATTGAGTAAATAATAAGGATTATCAATAACTACAAATTCAATCAAATAAATTTTAAAGTAAAACACCAAATGTAAAAATAATATATGTTTTAGGTAATAATCATATCCATGATACAAATAATATGTATATTTAAGGGAAATTTAATGTACAATGATCACAAGAAATTGAATGATTCAAGGGAAATTTAATGACTAAAAAATAATCAAAAAAGTGAATTTCAATGTTTTCCCTGTTCAAACTGACCATAAACCATCAATAAAAATAATAATAATAGTATCATTAAAACATATCCTTAGTGTATTATAATTAAAATAAAAAAATCATTGATGAATAAAAATACCATAAAAAGATCATTAAGAATTTATTGAGAAAAATATCCTTTTCACTTTGAAAATCACTTTTAAAACTAATAATTTCCATAATATTATGAAAAAAATATATTTTAAAAGAATCACAGAAACTTGTTAATTAATATTCAAAGAAATTAGTGGTCATGGTGGTAGTAAAGTTTTGTTCATGTTGAGTACGTTAAAACCAATATTCCTTTCACATTTTTGTAAGAAAATTCAAAAAGTACCTTGTTTGTAAATGGTAGGAAGATTCCTTTTAAAAAAAATGTAAAAATAAAATCATGGATAAACATTAATTTAAAAAATTATAGTATAATATTAAAATCATTATTGAAAACATTTTTAGAAAACATGTATTTGTAATTAAAAGGATTTTCAATTGAAGAGATAAATAAAGTTGGATTTTTCTTAAAAACATTTTCACAATAATTTTAAGTACCAAAGAGAGTAAAATGGTACTATTACTTTAAAATTTAATGAGTAACTAGAGAATAATAAAATTAAATTGTTTTATTATACAATGATCAAATAATTTCCTTCAATGGAAATTCAAGCATAGACAATCCCAATTAAAATGAGATTTAAGCATAAACCCTTATCACTTTGGTAACTTTTAAATCATAACCCACATGAAATAAATAAATTAAAATGAGGCATTAAACACCATTAATATAAATATATTCATGGTATAACATATCAAATGGAAATTAGATAAACCTAATAAAAATAAATAGGTTCATAATGCCAAATATGTATCAATTGAGTGGAATTTGATACGAAATCTATTACAAAGATCATATCATTGAAGTGAGGATTAATCAATGGGTTGATTATGTGTATAAAATATAAATTCACATAAAAAAGTGTAAATTAAACAAAAAAAAATAAAAAAATCATTACACACGTAATCATATAATATCAAATATATTGAATAAGTAATAAAACGTAATGAAAAGAATTTGAGTTATGAAATTCATTACCACTTAATAACTTTCAAGTAAAGTCCCCTTGGATAAAATAAATAAAATTGAAACTTAAGATATAATTAAGTATTAAGGATTCATGATATAACATATAAAAGGGGAAGTGTATACACCATATAAAATAAATTGGTGCATAACATTAAAATATGCCTCAATGAAATAAAATTGAGACATAATCCCTTACCTCACATTTCCCTTTAGTTGATTGTGATATAACCTCATTTAAATTGGTTTTTAACATTTTATTAATTTATAATATAACCATATTCATATTTATTATATCATATATGATCCTCTTATAATATCTTACCATTTTTTCGTTAATAATATTTCAGTATTATCATGGTTTCAGGAGTTAACTGCTTCATTTTCTCTAACATGTTTTGTCATGGAAGTTCCAGTTCATGTGAATAGGATATAGTTACATGATATTGATAATTATATTAATTTTATAAATATAATATTTAATAATTATGTACATTTTTATAATAATTCTCAAAATTTAAACATAGAAAATGAATCGCATCACTTCATGGAAAGCGATGATATCATTTCCTTAATGGGTGAAAGGGTAGGGAAGTGGTTGATATATTAATTTTAAAAAAAATAATATAATTTAATATGTATCATATGTATTCATTATTTCCATCATTATGACTACACATGTGATTTGGTTATGGAAAACAATTTTCATCAGTTTGTGAGGCAGTATTCCACTGTACACACGAGCGATGGATTTTTTTCCCATTTGATGGAGAAAGATATGGATAAATTTTATACCATAAACAAAATAAAATCTAATTATATGTTATAAAATGGTTTTATTCTATTGTAATTATTAATATATAATTTAATGTGGTAAAATTAGATGTAAAAAAAGAAAGATCTTGGTGAAGATAATCACCTTTGCTTAGAATAACCTTCATTGGATCACTTATTAATGACCCTAGGGTTGGTATTTTTGGAAAACCATAAGATATAGAGTGTGTATAAGGATTTTTTAGATATATTTTTTCAGGGGTTTTTTTTAGTTTTATGGATTGAGAGGTGTGAATAAGTGTGGGTAGGGGTTCCCTTTTATAATTGAGGGTGAGTGGAATTTTTGTAAATACCCAAAACTATTTTATAATGGGAAGTCACTCTCACCCCAAGTACCATAAAATTTGATAAATAATGTATTTTATGTAATATAATTTTGATCCACACCTCCACAAAAAAAAATATTTTTTTAACATGTTATTCCCTTATCCTCTAAGTTTACAAACTTTTACTATTTTATTTTTCACCACGGTGATTAGTTTTTTATTAACCTAGGTAATTTATCCTTTTAGTGTAAAAATAAATTAGACTTATTAGATAATTTGTACCTGATTATTCTAAATATTAAATCAAATTTATCAAATGAAAATCCCATGTGTGTGTAAAATTAATTTTAATACAAATGCATGTAACGCACAAAACCTCGTTTTAACCTTAATCATGCTAAATAAATTTTACTGTCTTTACTAATCATTATGAAAAAAAATTAAGTTGAAATTATTATATAATTTTAATTGTTATGATTAAAAATATGGAATCAATTTTTTTAAATTCATTTCACATAATTGGAATAATTGAATTTAAAATTAAACCTGCAAGCGTGATAAAAATGCGGTCTTCCAAAGAAAGGTTTTCTCAAATACAAAACGTGTTTATATAAAAAATAAAAATTAATTTTATTATAATTAATTAAATTGGATTAATAATAAAAATTTAATAATTTTACTTTTGAAACAATTTTTTAAAAAAACAAAACTTTGTAAATGCTTTAAATGAAAACGCAGTTTTCAATAAAAAACAAAAAATTTCACTATTCAACAAAAAAATAATATTTTTAGAAATTTATAAAAAAACTTACTCTAAGATAATTTTGAAATTTTTATTTAAAAAATTAAGTTAATTTTTTCAAATAAATTTTCTAGAAGTGGTAAAAAATAATTTTAAAATAAGTTTGTAAAACATGATGAAACTGCTTTTTAGAGAGAAAAAAATATAGTTTTTAAGCATAAAAATATATTTATTCTTATCTCATGCTTAGAAAAAATATTATATAAATGATAAATAATTTTTTTGAATATATAATATATAAATTTCATTAAAATCATTCACCAATATTGATTAATTTAATTCATTAAGATAAAAAAGACATTTTGTGCGTAAAAATAGTTTTTCATAAAAACATTTCTTTTACTTTCAAATGATTTTAATTTTTATTTCTAATAATTTGATAATAAATGAATTTATTTTAAACAAGTTTAAACCATGTACTTTATATAATTTAGTTAGTATTATTTATATGTTCTAATTTAACTACTAGGTTTTAATGGTCATATTTAAATAGTATATTTCATGAGTCATTTAAGCTCGGTGTTGGATGTTGTATATGATATCAAACACAATGTTATTATTTTAAAATATTGGGGTGTTACAACTTGTGTAATATAAACACATCTATTTGTGGCGTGTGTAGTGATAACTCATGTGAATGTATGAATAATTCATGTGTATTTTGGCACTCGTGGCTTATGGTGGGTCGCATATAGGATTACCCCCACGATGTGTAACATTATCTCGATGTATGGAAGTCGTAGATTACAAGAATCCATTATATAAGATAAGCATTAAGTTAATTTTATGTAATATATCATAACCAATTATATCACTTTCAACACTGAGTATGTCATAGCCTATGATAGACATATGTATTGACCCATGTCGTTATGAGTTGGAAATTTCTGAGGGAATTTGAAATTTTGATTTGGTGAGGGGTTAATTTTGAGAAAAGTGACTTTGATAGTTGTTAAAAGCATTTGGAAATTATTAAAAGGTATTTTTGGATGGTGTTTAAGGATTGATTCTTGTATCAGGTGTTCTAGGGGGCATCAAAGAAATGGCCAGGGGCTTGGGTTTCTAAAAAGTGCAACAAAAGGCCATTCCTAACATGGACAAGGTTCATTCCATGAAATAGTTAGGGAAGAGAGATGGTCCCCTATTCCAAGTTTTTATTTATTGAATTAACTCTTTTTCACCCCCATGAACTCTTTTTCACATCATGAACCATATAGGTAATCCTTTTCTAGGTAATTTTTGGATTTTTGGTTGGGGGTCTATTGTGGGAACCATCTCAAGTTCCCTCAGTTCCAACCACTTGAATAGAAGGGGAGAGATCCTTTGGATCTCCTATCCCCCATCCTTTTGATGTGATTGATCTAGGTGATTCATAGAAGGTTTTTTTCACTATTTTGAGGTAATCTATCATATCATATCTTTCTTGTTCCTCTTCTTCATTCTTATTTTATTTTTATTTGTCTAATTATGGTTTGTAGGGATGATTTCACTAGATCATGGAAAAAAATCTCACTTGATAGGGGTTTTTTGTGCATCTAATAGAGGACCCCCTGTGTGGGTGTATTCAATCCTTTATTCAACATTTTCCATAAGGTATGTTTCCTAGTGTATTTATTTAGATTTTATGATTATTTTGGGTGAAATTAACCATCAATTTGAGGGGATTAATTTGGTTCTTTTGTGTGGCCTAGGGTTGGGTGTGTATCTAGAGTGAAAAAAACCTCATTTATCATGTTTTCGATGTTATAGGATATTTAATGAGTTTGGTTTCAGTTATGTAAAGTTTGGTTTTTATTATTAAATGATTTATTAATTAATTAAATGATGCTTATTGATGAGATAGGTGATTATGGACTTAGAGGAGTTCAGTATAAGATTGGGATGGATTAATAGACCATAATTTGAGGTAGGGGATTAGATTTATTTGAATATCTTGGTTATTTTGTTATTTTATGTTCATTTTCCCCATCAGTACCATCTAACTGCATATTTATTGTCTTGTGTGAGTTAACAAATAAGGTTAGGATAGGCTTTCATCGGTCTAATAGTTAACATGGATCAGATATCATTATAAATGGTTTGATGGTGGTACATTGGTATAATGAGTGTCAGTGGCCCTCCTTATGGATTTTTTGGAGGAATACATTTTATTTTGGGAAGTCAAATGGTTTTCCTTTTAAAATGGGATTTTAAAATACTTTTTAATCAAATGTGAATTTCAAGAGAAAATGGGTGACTTTGAAAATGGGTTTTGAAATAGTGCTTCAAAATGGAAATGAGTTTTCTAATGGATGTTTGGTTTGATTTTGATCCATGATCCCAATGTGATTAAGATGAAATAGGGTTTTTTTAAATAAAATAGGTTTTTTACATGGTTTTTAAAGGAAGCAATGAGGGCTTGGTTGAACTCGTTTTGTTTTATTTGACTGTGTGTGGGTGATTCCTAGTTTTCCAAAGGATGAGTGCTTTGTGTGTTCCCTTATTGTTATTGTTGTGTGTTTTGTTTGATATTTAATGATGTAAATTATGTGTGTATCCCTATAAGAACTCTATTACATATGATAATGTTTGTTTTGTGTGTATCCCTATAAGAATTTTTCATGTGTTATAATAGTAATTATTGATATAGATAGGCATGAAATACCCCTTGGAGGGTCGAGGTGGGTGGGTGTGGACATGATCAAGACATAGGATGGGGTCCCAAGGGACTAGTGACCTCATAATGATACTGTGAGATAAGAGATGGGTTACAGCCCTGTATATTTCTACTTATGCGTTATGATTCAGGATGCATATATTGGACCTTGTTGTGAATAGGTTTAGGTCAAGAACCACTTGGGGGTACTGGTTCGTGTTATGATGTGAGACACATATGAGTGACATTTCCATGAGATGCTTGAGTCAAGGATCTCCCTGGGGAATGGGTTGTATCATAATATGATATTGTAGACCTTACCTTAGTAGGCTAGGTTCAAGGACCACCCTGGGGGATGGGTTGTGGTGTGTTACAAGATAGTGAACCTTACCTTATTATTCTTGGGTGGAGGACCACCCTGGGGGTTGGGTCGTAGTATGATTCAACACATAAATGATGTAAAACCCTTAAGTGAGGAGGGATGAATTGAGACTTATGTAAATATGATCATGCCTTATTCCTTTGGATAGTTGGTTGTGGTTTTGACGATGCCCCACCCTGAGTCTTTAGGTGCAGACTGGACATCATTTTGGCTAACACCCTACTCTACATCTTTAGGTATAGATCAATTTATGATATGAGGTGACTTATTATTCTGACATGAAGTCAAATCAGGTAGGGTTGGGTTCCATGGTGGAATGGTTAACATACAATGACATGACTTGTGTGATTTTATGTGCATTATGTGTTATGTTTTTGAGTGGGCGTATTGCATGGAAAAGAGTAAATATTATTTATATATATATATATATTTGATGTGAATTCACTTAATTAAAACAACTCTTAGTATCATTTAGGCATTAGGGAAACCTACAGGGTCATTGGACTCATCCCCCACCCATGTACATGGTATGGGTTTTGATGTACATAGGTAGAATTTCCTATTTTACCTTAGTTCATGGGTACTACTTATATTTGAATATGTGATATAGGTCTAGAATCTTTTGAAGGTCATGGATTTAGTAGGATGATTATGTGAGTTAGGCTAGAGGACAATGTATTTATTTTTCATTTATGGTTTAACATGTTTATTGGCCAGTGTTCCCTTATTTTAATTTATTTATATATAATTTACTTTATTCCATGATTTTTTTTTCTACTATATTATTAACTACTGAATAATATAGATATATTTACTACTTTCTATTCTGAACTACAGGGTTCTATGGGGCTCCTTGTTTTATGTCTACAGGATTTTAGGAATTCCATCATATGGACATGTCATGACAAATTTTCAGTAGATTCATTCATGACCCTATAGAATTATTTTAGAGGGGATATTCTCCCCATTATTATGTTAAGCCCTCGCCGCTATTCAAAAACCTATGGCATATGGGGAGGTGCACTTGAGGTGTTGTAACATCTACCACTCAAGTTTAATTCAGGAAACCCAGGACAAGTCATAACAAAATGGTATCAGAGCATATTTTGGGATGGGTAGTGTATTTAGAGGTGGATTTATATTTTCAAGACTTGGGAGGTTGAATTATTTCATTCCTAGCCAGCATGACATCAATTAAAACCCAAGATTCTAGGGTATGTCTAGTGTTGGGAGTAGGCACTCTAGGATGAGTGGGGTGTTTGGATTTGACCATGAATCCTAAAGTGGGATATATGAGACTCAGACTGATTTATATGGCATGGCTTGGAGCCTATGAATTGTTCATGTTTCATGATAGTGGCATGCTTAGGGCATTAAACATGCACTTATGGGCGGTGTTGTTTGAAAAATTGCCTCATCATAATCCATTATTAATTAAAGAAAATTATAATATAATCAATGTTTTCTTTATTATATTATAAGGTTTTATTATAATAATATTGATATGAGGGTCTTGGTTGTTTGATTATGATTTTTTCCATAGGCCAATGGTTTTGGGAATCTTGAAATTTTTATAAAAATCTAATTTTGAAAAGAAAACTCATGCAATGGCGTATGATATGCATGAATGGTTTTATAAATCAGTTTTATGTGAAATGTATCATGAAGATAATGATTTTGAAATGAATTTTGATTTTTGGGTTTTGAAAAAAATATGGAAAATGGGTTTTAAAACTACATTTCAAAACGATCATTAAAATTGGATTTCAAGTGGATTTTGAAAATGGGAATGGTTTTTGGGAAAGTGACTAGCTAATATGGGGGTTTGGTGATTTCATTTTTTAGTAAAATCCCTTAGATTTTAAGGAATATTTTGAAAACTCAGGTGATTTTTTGGTGTGTGTAAAGGTTATTTGGAATGGCCTGTAAAATAAGAAATGGTTTCTTATATAAACTGGTCTACTTGGATTTTTTTTGTGGGAATGAACTGGATACTTGAATTGTGTTCTCAGCTTGTATATTGTTTTTATTTGGAAAATTATATGTGAGGTTGTTGTGTGTGTGTGGCTTGGTTTGTGTGGTGCGTACAGAGCAACCAGTTCCTAGGTAGACTAGTTTACTAGACCTTTGATGGTTGACAAGGAGATACCTGATGGTTGTATTGTGCATTTGGAAGGTGTTTCATGGATGTTCAGTGGGAGACACTTGTAATGGGATCATGATATGAATGTTTTTATGGGATTTAATGTAGAAATATCATGGATATGAATTTTTATTTTAGATTTAATAGTTGTATGTGTATTTTGATATGTGTTTTTGGTGATTTCATGGGTTGGACTGCTTAGTGTGTACTTTCTGTAGAAAATTCCTATGGGGGGGAGCACCATTCAGTTCAATCAGTTATTTATAATAAATACTTATAGGGGGTATAACCATAAGACTTTGGAAGAATTTTTTTTGACATGACAATTTTTTTGAATCAACAAGTGTGATTGGGAACCGTATTGGTGCTTTGTGATTAGTGGTTTGGGGTTAGCACTTGTGAGTGCATGGAATGGTCACATCTAGTCATTATGTGCAGTAACGAACAAGATGTGAGTGGTAAATATTTGGTGTTTGGTTCAGAGGAGTGATTATAATGATACTTCTATGGTGGGGTGCATCGTATGATTCATGGGGTGTATGAACCTCATGTTATAAGGGTTGGGGTGTAGTGGAATAAGTTGGTAGATAGTTTAAGTGATGAAAAGATGTTAGGGAGTAGATAGACCTTACTTTGTAACTCAGGTGTGTTTTTGGATGAAGTCTATTTATAAACAAATAATTGGGATTAGTGGTTGGATCTTTTTTATCAACATCTATCTTAAGGTGGTGGTAGTTTGATCTATGGGTGAGTTAGATCAGAAGTCTATCGGCCCTTAGGGTGGTGTGAAATAGTGGATGTGGTGGATTGAGTAATTGGATAATAAATTACAATAAGTATAGGGTTCATACCTCAATGTGGTTATTTGGATAATGTGTTTATGCCTCTTGGATTAGGGTGTAATATTTAGAAGATATGGTGATGCGTCGGAGGTTTAATCTGAGCACTTTTGGGGAAAATTGGTTAGGGATGTAATGACTGGTGTTGTTGCATAGAATTGGATTTGGTGAGTTGAAAACTACATTATAATAATCATTTGGGATGTGGTTAACATGGATCAAGGAATTAACTGGAGTTTTATGAGGAGAATTCAGTGTATCTAGGCTTGGTATTTGGAGTTTCACAACAGAAGCGTGTTGGGTGTCTAGAGATGGAACATGTTCAGTTTATGGTTAACTAAAAACTGAGTTAGGTCAGTGTTCATGATCTAAGGACTACTAAAACTTCTTATGGATGATAAATGTTATGGTGGGGGGGGTTTAATGACCTTCTTCATTACTAGTTGTAAATTTATTAGGGAATTTTAACTTTTCATTTGGTGAGGGGTTCATTTTGAAAATCAGGACTCAAAAAAGTATTCTGATCATTTGTAGTTCCTTAAAGGTGTTTTTGGAAGGGTTTTAAGGTTTATATGGTGTCTTGGTTATTTTTTAGGGAATCATATAAGTGTTTGGGGCCTAGGTTGATAAAAATTGCAATAACAGGCCATTAACTGTGTGAACAGGGTTTACACTGTGAAATAGTTGGGGAAAAGGGATGATTCCCTTTACCTAGTGGTTGTTCATAGTATGAAATCTTATTAATTATATAAGCCTTATGGTCAAGCCCTTTTTTGAGGGGCTTTTTGGTATTTTGTTTAAGGATCTATTTTTGGAACCCTCTTGGGTTCCCTCGGTTACAACTGCTCAAATAGAAGGGAGAAGTCCCTTTTGGATCTTTTCTTCCCTCACCTTTTAATGCAATCAATCTAAGTGATTTAGGGAAGGTTCATCATTATATTTAGAAGTAATCTCTCCTCCTTTCTCCTCTTTGATCATCTTCCCAATTCTTTTTTGATTTTTATTCGAACAAATAGGGTTTATAGGGATAATTTGTCCAGAGCATAGTGAAATCATTGTACTTGATTGGTCATTCATGTGTGGCTCATAGTGGACATCTCAAATGGGTGTATTAAAGTTATTATTCATATTTTTCTATAAGGTATTTTACTCTGTGAATTTATTTTGGTTTTTTGAAAGAAATTGGTGAAATTGGTCATTGATTTAGAGAATTAATTTGGGACTTTTGTGTGTCTTAAGTTCACGTGTGTATTGAGAGTGGACCTCACCCTATTGCTCATGATTTTAGTATTTTAAGGTTTCTCGGTGAATTTTTTATTGTTTATATTGATTTTTTTTATTATTAACTGATTTATTAATTAATTAAATGGTTTTTATTGATGATATAGGTTCTAATGGACTCAAAAGAGGATAATACGAGCTTGGGATGTATTTATGGATCACTATTTGAGGTAGGGTTCTTAGATTTATTTGAGTTTCTTGGTTATTTGATTATTTAATGTTCATGTACCTCATTGGTATTATATTCCTACATATTACTTTACTTGTTTGATTTAGCCCATAAGGTTGGGATGGGATCATGTTGACCTAATAGTTAACATGGACCACATATCTTGATAAATGTTTGTATGGTTGCACCTTAGTCGAACGAGTGTTTATGGACCTCCTTATAGATTTTTTGGAGGTGTGCATTGGATTTTGGGAAGTAAAATGGTTTTCCTTTTATAATGGGATTTTAAAATGGGTTTGAATCAAATGTAAATTTCAATAGAAAATGGGTTATTTGGAAAACATTTTTTGAAATGGTATTCCAAAATAATGGTATTTGATTGGATTTTTGGGCCAAGAGACCAGTGTGAGTAATATAACATTAGGTTTTTTGTTCAAATGGTTTTGAAATAGGTTTTCACTTTGTTTTAAAAGGAATATATAAGATATTGGTTAAACTCATTTTAGTTAATTTTACCATGTTTGGTCTATGTCCTATTTTCCAAAGCATGAGTGCTTTGCTTATTACCATATTTTGATTGTCGTGTGTTTTGTTTGATGAACATTGTGTGTGTATACCAATTATAACTCTATTTTTTATGATAATTTGTGTTTTGTGTATAACCTTTTGAGAACTTTTCATGTGATATCAAAGTGATGGTTGATCTATATGCATGTGATTCACCCCTTATAGGGTCAAGGTGGGTATGTGTGGGCATGTTCGAGACATAGGACTGAGTCCTAAGGGACGAGTGACTTGGTGATGGGATGGTGAGATGAGAGACGGGATACATCCCTATATGTTTCTTATTGCATGGTATGATTCAGGACTTAGATATTAGACCTTGTCATGAGTAGGCTTTAGTTAAGGACTATCTAGGGGTTAAGTCATCTTGCGATGTGATACATGTATGACTGACCTCATTGAGAGAGGCTTGGGTCGACGACTACCTTGTGGGATGGGTCACATCATGATACAAGATTATGGACCTTGACTTAGTAGGCTTGGGTTGACAACTACATAGTGGATGGTTCATGGTGTTTTATGAGATATTGTACCTTGACTTAGTAGGCTTGGGTATATTACCTCATTTGGGGATAATTCATGGTAAAATATATTTAGTGTTTAAAATAAAACTTTAGAACCAAAAACTCTAAAATATCCAACCTTGGGTTTCTTTCCTTTAAACAATGCATATGGGGTTTTCTTTAATAAATTTTTAATAAAAATCTATTTAAGATATAATTGTAAATGTTTGAAAATTCATCCCAAAATAATTTAAGCAAGTTAAATTCATTTATCATAGTCTTATCCATTTCTAAAATAGATCTATTATTCTTTTCTACAACACCATTTTATTGTGGTGTTCTAGGGATAGAAAAACTATGTAAATTTCTATTTTCCTCACAAAATTTATCAAATTATAGATTAATAAATTTTCTACATATATCAATTATAATATAAATAATTAAGTAAAAAAATTTATTTTGATCTAATTTACAAAAAAATAGTAAATTTAATAAAATTTTATTGTTTATGAGACATGAAATAAGTCTAAGTAAACCTTCTAAAATCATCAACTATCACAAAAATATATTTCTTTTCACATAAATTAGAAGTTTAAATAGAACCAAATAAATCAAGAAAAATAATTTCAAGTGTTCTTAATTATTTTACTTCATTAATATATTTGAAACCTTCCTTATTTTTTTTACCTTTTAAATATGAATCATAAACAAATAATTTACTTACTTTTAGCTCAAGTAAATCCAAAACCTATCCATGATTTTCCAATTTTTATAGTAGCCAAAAATTAGCAATTTCAATCCTACTATTCCATAAGATGGTATTTTTTCTTTAGTATTAAGACAATTAACATTCTGATTGGTTATTTTATAAAAATCAATAACATAAATATTGTCTTTTCTATTTTCATAAAATAAAATTGATTTATTATTAAAAACTAAACATTTATTATCATCAAACTTAATACTCATTACATCATCACATAGCTATGAAATACTTATTAAATTATGTTTTAAACCTTTAACATACAACACTTTATAAATTATAATAGTTTTAAATATTCCCACTTCATCAAAACCAATAAACATGCCTTTTGAGTTGTATTTGAAAGTGATAGTCCCTCCATCACATTGATTTTAATATTAAAAATTCAGTGGATATCTAGTTATATGCCTAGAGTATCCATTGTCCATGTACTATGTTTCCTTAAGACTCTTAAGGAATATTTTCTAAAAAATAATTTAGTAAACAGTTTTGGTAACCATGTTATCTTGGGTCTAAAAGGATTAGTAATAGAGTTATTAGGTACCCAAAAAAATTTAAGACATTTATTATTGGGTAATATAGAAGATAGATACTAAAAAATAAAAGTGTTAGTATGTACTAAATATTGGGTAAATATCAATGAACATTCATTAGCATAATGACCTTTCATGGTACACATAAACCATATAATATTAGAATAACTTCCCTTATAACTTTTAACAAATACAGTCTTATACATCTTAGGTAGTTGTTTATCATAACCAAAACCAGCCCTATTTTTATTTACTTTATTCAAAGATACCATTTTATCATAATTCTAATTTCCTTTAACAAAAGTAGATAAAGTTTTCTTCAAGTTAACAATTTCAATTTTTTAACTTTTCATTCTATTTTTATGAAATCTCTAAATCATTAAAAATATTTTCATCAAAATAATAAATTGTATTTATAAGACCCTCATTATCATGAATTAGTTTCTTATTCTATTTAAGCGGTTTATTATTTATTTTATTTTAAGTTATTTCTATAATTCATTTACCCTTAAAACATTTTTTTTATATTTTCATTTTCTTCATAAAATTCATCAATAATGTATACTTCACTATCTAGATAATAACCAGAACTATAATCACTACTAACTTCTTTCACTATAGTATCCATAAAATATAATTTTATAGATTCCATTTCTCTTTTAAACACATCACTTGAGTATGGATCTTAAGTATAGATCCATACATCCATAAGATATCACTTCTATTTCTTCCTATATTTATTATATTTTCTTAGGTGATTTAATTTTAGGTAATCTGATATAATGTGACACTTTTTCTTACACTCATGGTAATTTATTTCTGAAACATCATTATATTTACCACTGTTATCTTTTTTTTCAATAATCCTTTTGGTAATCTCTCTAAGGCCACTTATTAAATTCTTTATTCTTTTTCATAATATTTTATATACCTTTAGTCAAGTAATATATTTATCATTTCTCACTCTCCTATGATTCAGAATCAGAAGAGTTGGAAGAAATGGTTTTATTAAATTTAAATTAAATGCATTTATTCTTTGTAGTCTCCTCATATGCAATATTTTTCAATTCAAGTTTGTATTTTAGAAATGAATTAATAAGTTCATCTAAAGTATACTCTTTTAAATTATTACTCTCATTTATAAAAACCTTCTTTATAGTCCACTTCTTCAGTGGTGACTACATCACTCTCCCAAATAGCATTTTATTATCTATAACTTCTCTTAATACATTCATACCATTTATGATTCTCATAAATCTATGAAACATTTGGTCACTAATTCTAATTCACCCATCTTAAAGTCTTGGTACTATGAACATAGAATTATGAATTTTTTCTTATTAATATTTTTTGTCTCATAATGTGTAATGTGTATTATTTTTCAAATATCTTGGGTTGTCTCACAAGATGATAAATTTGTGGTTTAAGACATACTTTACCTCTTCATTACCTGTAATATTATCCATATCAACATTAGTAATTCTATACGGTTTAACCATTATCATCTAGTGATCTATACTTAGATGTTTAAGATTTGATTTTTTCCTTTAGTACTAGTATCCATAGACGTTTACATCAAAGTATAGTAGTTTCTGAGGAATCCAACCATCATTTAAATTCATTCCTAACATCAAAAAATGATATTCCTTAGATTATTAGGGTTTATGACTTAGTTAGAATGAGAATAATAATAATTCAATCAATTATAATAAAGAAATCCTTATAAGGAACTCTATCTTATATCAATTGTTGGCCTAGTGTGAGATGTCGAATAGGTATAGAGGGGTGAATATACCTTTTAGGAAAATTAAATATATATAAGTAATATGTAAACATGCAGGTGAAACCAAATTCATATGCAGGTGGAAATACAAAATTGAATGTAGTGTTTAAGTGAAATATGCATTGAAAATAAAATGAACAAGAACACCAGAATTTTATAGTAGTTTTGGATCAATGTGATCCTATGTCTACTATTCACTACTCTATTATACATAAAAGAAATGACACCCCACTAAAAAACTTCACTTTTGAAAATATGTGATCACCTTTTACAAAACCCTTCCTTTCTATGGACCGAATCATAACCACACACCCTAACTTTTACATAGGAGTAACAACCTGAATAGCCCTAAATTTTCTAAAGGAGTCATAACCCAAAGACTTACCTATTGTAATGGAGGTAAAACCAGACAAAATTAATTTTGAAGGTAAATTAATAAACCATTTAAGAAAGCACAAATAGAAACAAAAAAACAACACGGATTTTAAAATCAAATAAAAAAATGATAAAGAATATTAGTCACAGTAGCTTGATCACTTCAACAATGTTTTGCATGTTGTAGTAGTTCATAGTGATCCTTATAGTAGTTTCAATAGCATATAAATTAAATAGTAGTCACATATCAAGTGAAACTCACATTTATTTTCTTGTTATTTTTTTATTCATCTCATTTGATCATAATTAATAAAAGAATTCCCAACGGCCTGCTCAGGATCTCCATTATGTGGGGATTTCCATATTTTGATCGGTATATTATATATTTAAAATGATTTTTTTATAATTTTAAACTCAATTATTCATTTAAATACTATGTAGGGAATAAAAAAAGCATGAAACATATATATAAATAAAATAAATAAAATAATTCCAGTTAAATGAGTCACTAAATTCATAAAAACTGAAAAATAAGTAAATTCATAAGAGTAAATTCATATACATTGTACAATCCATTTTTAAGTTTTTATGAGTTATTCTATACTTTGTATGAGTCATTTTTTTACTTTTTATGAGTTATCATTAAGTTTATAAGAGTTATATACTTAGAAAAAAAATAAAAAAATATGAACTTTAGAAGAGTCAAAAATGAATTCAAAAGTGTAAACTGATAGTTTGTAAGAGTCATCCTACATTTGGAAAATGTTTAACAAACTCAAATTTGGAATAGTAGAATTAAAACTTTATAAGAGTAATTTAAAAAACAATTTTCCAAAATTAAAATTCTAAAAACTTCAAGAAAACATTTTTACACATAATATTAATAAAATAAAAAGATAATAAAAAATGATAAACAATAAAGAACAATTAATAAAATAATAATAATAAATGAACAATGTTGTGAGAAATTATAATTATCCAATTATATTAAATTATAAGTAATGTAATAATGTGAGGTATTGAAATTATTAAAAAATTAAAAGATGCTCCATGTCAATAAAAAATTAATACTAACATTAAAAAATCTCTTTTAGAACTAACATTTCGATGGTTATGATACTACAAGGATATTGTGCCCTCAACTTTTGACATATTATTGGGGAGTATTGACCATGCATGGTGATCATATTATCACAATTATGGTATTACCTCGACTATGAATATATTATCAGAATTCACTTACCATCTATTAAGGTGGGGTTGATTCCTACACATCAAAATGACTTATGGATTGTTTTTATAAAGTATCAAAACAATACGAATGTTTTTTATTAGTATACAGTATTTCACTTGTTCTTTTTACTAAAATTAATTTCAATTTTAAATAAAAATACTCACTTTGAGTCATATCATCCGCACCATGAATCAGATTGAGGTACGGTTGATTCCTACACATCAAAAATGAATTATGTATCATTGTCCTAAAGTATCAAAACAATATGAATGTGTTTGATTGGTTTTTATTATGTCACTTGTTCTTTTTACTAAAATTAATGTCAATTTTAAATAAAAAGACACACTTGAAGTAATATTTTCTACATCATGCATTATATTGAGGTGTGGATGATTCTTACATATCCCAAATGACTTGTGGATTATTGTCCTAAAGTATCAAAACAGTATTAATTTTTTTTCTCATTTTTGAGTATGTGATGTTTGTTTTGAACTAAAATGTAAATTATAAACTAAAAAAATGCAGTCTGAGACATACTAAGAACATTTTGTATCACATTGAGGTGTGGTTGATTGAGTATGTGATATGTGTTTTGATTTCAACTAGATGCAAAAATCTACAAAAAAATAGAACATGTTCCATTCTGATGGAATAGAAAACCCCATACTACCTCAAACACTTCACATTTTAGGAATCATGAGGTTTCCTCTTCTGTCAAAAAGGAACATGTTCTTTATTTTTATCTTGTTGTGGATAGTTGAAAGAAAAATATGAATTCTCAAAAGATCTATGAAAAAAAATAAGTATTAAATAAAAATTATAAGGAATCTAACTTACAAATAGTAGATAAAATGTTGAAAAATTATTTAATTAAGTAGTAAGAATTCACCTTTTCATGATGGTTTTATACATTTTTTACCCATTTCCTTATTGTAATTATCTCAATTATAGCCTTGAAGTCCAATATTTCATGAGAATGAGTAGCTTCGAAAAAACCACCCCAACCCAAGAAAAATAATCCACCTATATAAGAAAATAATTATTATATTAGTAATATTATAAATAAATTAATTAAACATAAATATAAAATAATACATTAATTAAATTTAAATTTTAAACTAAAACCATACAATTTTAGTCATACTGGGTACACTTTGTATCATATTGAGTGCATGATCATAGTACAGGAGTGAATCATCCTTGTTGATGAATTTGTTTCTTCATGATCGCTATGGAAATTAACAAAATAAGTATTAGATGGAAATTATAAGGAAATTAACTAAAAAAGTAGATAAAATGATGATAAAATCAACTAAATAAGTATTAAGAAGTCATATATCCATGATATATGTGTACGTTCTGACATCAGGTATGCTTATCATTTGTTTTTAAAAATATATATTTTGTTTTGTGAATATGAGGAATTTCTACAATCATGGTAGTACTAAAAAATTATAAATAAACAAAGGAATAATAAAAAATTTAAATGAAATAATAATTATCTTTGAAAATACCTCTTCAAGTATACTAGTTTATTGATGGTATATGATATATATCATAAATTTTCAAACATAATAACCACAATATTTTCTATTGGTTTGTTTCAGACACTATAGAAACATTAAGAAAAAAATTTAATTTTTTTAATATGTGTTTTGAAAGTGAAATATTATTATATATACCTTGATACTTATCCACTTATAGAAGTAGAAAGGCTCCTTATGTGCATATACTATCCTCATGCCATGATTTTCTTAATATTTAATAATCACCCTATCATAATATAATTCTCATTAAAAAATAATATAAAATATTTAACTTAAAATTTAGTTCTAAAAAATGGATGTAGTGTATTAAAAATTGAAAAATGTCATCATGTGTGGTCGTTTTGTTGGGTATCCATGCAGTGAATCTAGGAAATAAATCTGTAGAGTATTGAAATTGACTGCAATGTGTACCCAATATTGTCTAAAAACAAAAAGGAATAACTAATGAAAGGAATGAAAATGTATTTCATATGATTAAATTGTATAGTTTTACCCCTTCATCATTGGTAATAAGACGATTCTTTCATCTGTAAGTTTGATTTCAAACATTGTGGCTAGTTTTTTACACTATTTCATCAATTTTTGTTGATTATATTTTGTTTTGGTCTATAGAAGTGATGTGAGGACTAATGAGTCCATATTTTTGTTCATAGGGTTTTCCCTTCAAATAGTATTGATATAGCTTCCTACAAAAAATATGAATGATATTTAGTCATAATTAATATAGTAGATTAGCTATTAGAAAAAATCATTAAAACACTCCACATGAATATATTTATAACTGATACTCATATCCATTCATACTTAAGGATTTCATTTAAATTTTCAAGAGAAATAAAGTCTAAAATGGAATCTTCTTACATTTTTTCTTCAAAATCAATTATATGATTACAACCAATTTTTAACATTATATATGCATAAACCTTCAATGTTAGTTAGTGGGCAGGGTAAATGTGTTTTGTGAAGATATTTTCAATTGGTCGGTTGATCCTTTAGATCGTGTTGATTTGACCTTTCATTTCACCCCCTTACCTTTGTCTGTCTGTAATAACATTCATCAGTTTATACCTTTTTCCATTAATTGTTAAATTTTTATCATGAAAAATAAATTGGAAATTAGTACCACCTTGTTGACATGTTTTTTTACAAGATCTGAAAAACATGCTACAAATATTCCAATATATTTCTTGACCATGTGAATATCTACATCATCAAGTGGAACAGGTAGCTCGGTGCTCGGCTCATGAGCTACACTAATCCCCACTCTCACGAGACCTATTATAAGTTTTCTATTGTGTAGAGTGTCTTTTTAAATATTGAACACAATATCCCTCAAAACAAGGATGTGGGTGGGTGTTGATAGATATAAATCACATTAATTTTTACCCTATAGAATATCATTATAAGAAAGGTATCAGTGTCTTCTTGATTCGCATTTCCTAGAAATAATTATGAGCATATTGATTACCTCATCTAAGATGGCTCTTTGAGGGTAATGGCTCGCCTCAAAGCTGGTGATGGATCTTCACGCAATGGTTATTCTTGAGTTTTTTATTCTCTTTGATTCCCCCAATAATATTTTCTATAAAATCATACTGGCAATGAATTTTTTATTCAAGGGTAGCTAATTATGGTTGTATCTATTCCATTTATTTATATTTATCTCCCTATTCTTTTATTTTCTAAAAATATGTTTGGGGTGTCACCCCAAAACCTTCACCTATGATGCGACCATGTTGTTCTAGACACTTTAAGGCCACTGATAGTAGGTGTTCATCTGGTACATCTTTTGATGATTCTTGTGACTAATTCAGATAGAAAATATAGGAAAATAAGTAATCATTATTATATAATAATTATTTAAAAAATATTATGTCATAATTACACATTCTTCTCACACTTTTTATGTGTTTTCATCTATTATTATCCCATATTTATTTATACATGCCTCCTTCTATAGAAAATGGCATGGGATGGAAGTGGATTTGGATTTGGATTCATTAATCTGTATATAAATAGAGTAACAAAATTATGTTTTTGTTTCATGTCACATAAAATTATTATGGTAGATTTAAAATATGTGCTAATTTTTTTTCAAGTAAAGCATGTCTCATCCTTAATTTATAATAGGGGAACATTAGTTTTGATTCTCATTGCCTATTTTCAGCACTCAGTTTCTATTTTATAAATTAAAAATTCTTAATCAAAGTGATTAATACATGTATTGTCAAAAAATGTATTACCAACCACAATGTACCTGAAAAGATATCTCCTAGTGATGTATAGTAAATGCATCTCATACTTCTTTGATTATTATATGTGCATACATATGCAGTGGGTGTGGGTTTATTTTCCCTTCAATGTCTTTGAGATGAAATTTTGTTAGAATTTTGAAAAATACTTTGTGTGTCTTTCCAGTAAGAATTTATACAAATTTCTTGTGGATTAATCTACTATAAATTCAATCTACAATGGATAATAAATATTAATTTAATGTTTCAATGTTTTATTTTTTTAGTAAAATAAAGAAAGGATATCATAATGTTTTTTAAATCTCTTCCCAAATCAGTGTCTTAAGCATGGGTACAACATGGTTCCATGAATCTACATCAATAGGTACATGATTCCTAGTGATGGGCCCAATGAAACTACTAAAAATGTATGTGTTGGGGTTAATAGGCTGATCATGTGCATTCCATCCAACTTAAAATTTGATTTCTTTTCTTTCCATCTTAATTTTTTTGTTAACAATATCATGCTATGATGATCCTATTTTTTCTGGGACATCGGTACTTCACCATCTACCATTTCCTCATGTTCAATATCATCAATATGTTGTTCCTATGGATTGGTAGCATTGTCATGTGAAAAAGTTCATTGTTCCTCTACACTAAGAGTAGTAAAAGGTTTAGAAACTTATTGTTCCTCATGATTGGGAGAATCAGTATGTGTGAAATTCATTATCTACAAAAGTGGTTCAACATTTAATTCAAATTACATAATTTCAATATTTAATGGATAATAACATGATTTAACACAATTTATGTTACAAAAAAATAACCTAATTATTCAACTCTCGTTTTTTAAAAGGTTAAAGGTATTTAACCCCTCAATTGAGTATCCAAATCCCTTCATTATGGTATCCTCTGACATACAAGACCCCGAATACATTGAGACCAATGTGAAATTATTATGATGTCCCAATTAAAGGGTCATCCTTAGTTTAATTTTCATCTATCCCTTCAATGGTTTTGGTTAATAACAAAACAATTAACCACTTTCGGTTTGTGGGATTTGGAATATAAAATACTTGTACTATAGATGATTCCATTATAAATGGTTTGTCTTTATACCCTTACTAAAATCCACTTTCACAAATCCCAATTCATTTATTTTAATAACACTCCTATTATAAACCCACTTTTATTTAAAAATTGACACTTTGAATATGGTATAATCCAACTCCCATATTTGTTTGATGATACCAAAGTATGAAATATTCACAAAAATTGGATTTTTTTCCCTTAGTACCAAATACATGCATTTCTTCATCCATAAGTGTAAATCCACTATTTTTCATGGTACTACCTTCATCATGTTCATTTTTATAGAATGTATAACCATTAATTATATAACCATTATAAGATAATAAATGTACACTTGATCATCTGGCTAGCCATATAAGTCATTCTAAAATTGAATCCAGATTTTCATCTGACTCCTTAAAAATTTAGTCTCAAACCATCCTATAAACTATTGATTATGTGTATTTGATATCCATATTTCAACCCTTGATGGATTAAAATGCCTAATAATTTCTTTGTAGGTTTCAACATATGGGGAAACCTCTAAACTATTATGAAAAATGTAAAGGTGTGCGTTATCCTAATCTTTAATATTTATTGTGGAAAAATATATTCTAGAAATTCCTTCACCTATAAGCCACACATTGTGATAAGATTTCAGTAGACCAATGATTTCCACACCGGATAGGTAGTTAGTACATAATTCAATAGATTCCTTATTAATATATCATTCTAGAATACAAACCTCTATACGAATTCTATTGTTAACATGCCCTTTCAAAATCTCCATATACCATTCAATGGGTTACATCCATCTATAATGTACAGGACCACGTGGTCAAATATCACTCACCAAGTGAACCATCAAGTGAACCATTATATTAAATAATTATAATGGGAAGAACATTTCTAATTCACCTAATATAATGGAAATTTTCTTTTCTATAGTTGGAAATTTCTCTAGGTCTATAAATTTGTTGCATATATATTTGAAAAAGAAATATATCCTAGTTAATGTATGACAAACATTCTTGGGTAAAATGAAATGTGAAGCTACATGCATTAGATCTTGCATCAAAATATGATAGTCGTGTGATTTTAGACCCTTAAACTTTAAATCAGACATTGACATGATATTCTTGATATTCAATGAATACCCCTCTGGAACCTTTACATCATTCAATAATTTGAAAATAGATATCACTCCTTCCTAGAAAGAGTGTAAGTAGTTAGAGTAATAAAATTAGGTTTTTCAACCTTCACTGGTACCAACTCTTCCCGTATTCCCATGTCAACCTAGACTTAATTTTAACCTTTTTTTGGTGAATTTATTAATGTTCCAATGACGCTATCACATACATTTTTTTCAACATTCATAATATCAAGAAAAAGTATGACATACATACAATTCCAGTATGGTAATTCAAAAAATGATCTTTTTTCCAATCAAATTTCATAAGGTTTTTCAAAAAAGGTTTACCAAAAGCAGTATCCACATATTTTACTTTCTCAAATAGTTGATCACCTATTATTGGATATTGTGTTTTGTATTATTATGAACTCACATCAAATGATGTTTTCTAAGATAGGTACTTATGTCATCAGGGTAAAAATCTGTGATGTCCTAGAAACACAGTCACCAATGAATGTTTCAACCTAATTGATTGTGTACCTTGTTCACAAATGGTACACCCTTGAGTTCCTTTAATGATATATCCTGAAAAAATTTCATGAGTAGGAAAGTTATTTATCATCCCATACAATATGGATCTTAATGTGAAAACTTCATTTTTGTAAGAATCATACACCATAAAACCTAAATCCCATAATAATTTCAATCCTTTAATTAATGGATCCAAATAAACATTAATATCATTACCTAGTTGTTTTAGTCTAGATATAATCATATATAACATAATGTATGTTCATTTCATGCATAACCATGGTGGAAATTTATAATTTACCAACATAATCATCCATGTACTGTGAGTGATTCTTTGAAAACAAAAAGGATTCACTCCATATGTAGATAGAACAACATAATGGTTTCTCAACTCATTTCCAAATTTAGGATACTCGTGATCAATTCTCTTCCACTAAGAAGATCATATCCGATGATGAAGTTTCCCATATTTATTTCTTATATCTGTATGCCATGTTAATTTCCTTATAGTCTCTTTACTTCCATATAGGAACCTAAACCTTGGAATTATTGGAAAGTACCATAAAATTTTCATAGGACCCAATTCATCTTTCTTGTATCAAGAATCACCACACTTTGGAAATTCTTTAAGTGATTTTTGGTCCTTGTGAAATAGTATAAAGTCATTTCAATAGGTATATATTCTTTCAGAGATCATACCCATCAAATTTAGCATTCATTTAGCATCATATATCCATCTAGGAAACTTATTATTTTCTGGGGGCATATCACTCAAGAGAGTAGATAGTTCAGTAAAAATAGTGTCACTCTATCAATTTTCATCTTTTAAATTATATAGCTTCAATATGGGTGAAAATGATGTATATTTAGTGCAACCAGCATACAAAGGCATCTTTACACAACTCTTTAACTTCTCAAACAATTTTGTACAAACATGAAGTTCATCTTTAAATATCATTTTTATTTCCTCAATACGATATTATTTATTATTCACGCCTTTAATAACATCCTCAATGTGGTCTTATTCATTGTCCACACCTATAATCATATCATATGATCTATAAAATGTAGTGTTATCCCAGTCACTAGATACATTTTATTTTTCCCCTTGATTATTCCAAAATTTATAACTTTGATATATTCTGTAAGAGATAAAGTGTTCTTCCAACTCCTATGGACTAATTAGTCTTGGATAAAAATAGTGTAAACACAAACAAAGGATTTGATAATGGTCATATACATGATATTTTTCAAACTTGATGAACTCTTTTGCCCTATCTTTATACTATTTAGTCATGTGATTGGAATCCCTCCATTTTCTATTCATATCCATCCTATTTGATTTAGTAATATTAATATTTAACAAAATAAATAAATACAAAAAAGAGGCCATTCAAATAAGGGAAACCCAATATTTAAATGTTTCAAATAATTTCATCATGCTTTGAAGGAAGTGGGTAACTGAATTTAAGAAAAGAATTACTTTATGGGTGGTAGGTGTTATCCTCTGAATTCACTCATAATGTTCACCGGTACCTGGTATGGAATGACTATCTGCTCAGAATAGTTCAAGAAACATGGTTTCATGTCCATAAGATATAGATGATTATTCTCAAGCAAAAAAATAAAATAATAACTTTTTAGGATATGAAGTCGATGAGGATGATAGTTATTATTGAATTTTGTTTCCTAAGACTCATGCCCTTAGAAGATAACACCAAATTAGAGAGAAGATATAGTTGCGGAGGACTCCCCTAATTTAAACCATACAGGTGATGTTGGATGAAAAGTAGGTTTAGTAGTTGCAATGGGGTTGAACATTAATTCACCTTTTATGAGAGTGAGGTCATGATGGATATCTTATGGGTTGGATAGAATTAGTGACATGCCCTTAACATGGCGTTATTATTAATATATATTATATAGGATATGAGATTTTTTTATCTACATGGTATCTAAAAGTTAATATGATCATATAAATATATATAGCGCCCTTTTTCCTTACACATGTTTGCATTTATAAATATAGATACCACTCATCCCATTGATAAATCATACTACATTCTAAAAAACCGATGAATCTATTCACTCTAATTTAAAATCAAAAAACTCTATTTTAAAGTCAATGTAAAATTTAAAATATCATTTATTTAGATCATCATTGAAATCCAAAATATCATCCTCATTCTGAAACATTATATAAATACAATTTATTAACTTTAAAACCAATCATTTACCCTTAAAATTGCATTTAAATTATAAAAAACTGATGAAAATATGACTATTGAAAGTAATAATAGAAATAGAAAAAAATAAATGCTATATTATTTGAAGACCATTTTTATACTATAAAATATGGATATTGAATATAATAATGGTTTCACAAATAAAAAAAGAAATTATTATATTTTTTAAAATAGTTTCAACACTAACATTGAATTTCCATTCATTAAGTTCATACTCAGATTGTGAAATAAAATAAAACTAATCAAATATCATATCTTTTACATCACACACTACTACAAATTAGGCCTTTAATAGCAATAGTAAAAGGGTTTTATTAGCACTTTAAAATCACTGATAAAGTGAGCGATTTTAAAAGTCGACCTTTAACAGCGCTGTTAAAAATTTTGAAAAAATAATAATTTTTCACACACCCTCAACACCCCCCTTTCTTAGCACTTACAACCCTCTTTTCTTAGTGATTTCCACTCCCTAATTGTCATTACACACCCCATACCATTCCTCAATGCTAGAAGGCTACCCCAAATACCTATGTGTTCTTGGGTTTGATCTCATGACCTCCCTCATGCGACTAGATGGTCTTTACCACTATGTCATGCATGCTTTGTTATATATTTGAAGACTTTTCTATTTATTTGTATATATTTAGAAATGTGTGATGTATATATACAATTTTATTTATTTAAATATATTATATATTAATATTCATTTATATATATTAGAAAATATATATATATATATTAATACATACGCATATGTATATATAAACATTATATGTATATATTAATGTATTTGAATAGGGTAAATAAAATAGATAATTATTTACTTTAAATAAAATGAATAATAAATATTTATTTTATATATTTAAAAATACATTTTTATGTAAATATATTGATATATGTATTTATACAAGTGGTTTATTATAGGTAAATATAATAAAATATGCATATATTTAATTATAAATAAAACTACATTGTGAAAAATAAAAAAATTCAAAACCATAATATCAATATGAATGTAATACTTGGGAATAAATTCATTCCTCACTGAAAATGGGCAAAAATACCCCCTTAAATAAGGCTGAAATCCCATCAAATGTTAAAAAAATAGGATACCCCGACTAAAAACTCAATTTCAGAGGTCTTTTGGGCCATTTTCGCCTCAAAAATGAGACCATGGGTTCCCCCAGGTCACCAATGTGTAGATATCATCATACGCTTTGATTTGATATGTGGTAGAGCTCAAACGGACACCTGAATCAAAATTTATGGTCATTTGAAGTTCAAGCCATGTTTTCAACTTATCTTAGACCGTTTATTAATTTATTTAATTTTTATGTCATACAATTGATATTAAATGACTGTTACTTGATAATTATTAGCAAATTATTAATTAATAATATTTTTTATTTATTTTATAAACCATTTTCACTAAGTATCTTATATATTAAGTGTAAATGCCTATTTAACCTTATCTAAAACATATTTAAATGATATATATTATATTTATATCAATATAAGTTTATTTATATCAATATAAATTTATTTATATCAATATAAATTTATTTATATCAATATAAATATATTAATATATTAATTTCAATGAAATATAATTTTTTTTGAAATATACCCTTTATTAGTGTTTTTTTACTGGAGTTGATAAAGGGGGTGCCTTTATCAGTGCTTTTTTATAAGCACTGATAAAGAGGGCCTTTAATAGTGTTTTTTAACACTGATAAATAACCCCTTTTATCAGCGCTTTTAGCTAGTGCTGATAAATCCAAGCATTGTTAAAAGTCGAATTTTTACTAGTGACACCTCTTAGATTTATCAACATTTTTTAGTTATTGAATTATTTCTCTATTATGGTGTCATACCTCATAATTGGTTTTAAATCCAACTCTGGTAATATGATAACTTACTTCTTTCTGAGTAAACCATGGTATACCGATGTAATTATAAAAAGGAATTGAATAAGTTTCCCTTTAGATGCATTTTTGAACATGAAATCTAAAAAAATCAAAGATAATTTTGAAACTCATTCAATACTCAATTAAAATCATACATACAACTTCTATCTGTTATAATTTAAAACCTAAAATATTGCATATAATAAAATAACTCTTAATTATCCAAATGAATTTATTGAAAAAATAATAATCACACTACAGAATTATAAAAATATAAAATAATAATTTATAGAAATAAAATTTGTGAAATTATAAAAGTATTAAACTATTGATAAATTGAAAAAAATTATACAAGTATAAAAGTATAAATTACAAATGTATATATATTTATATTAGTATATATAATTATAAATGTATATAAAAGTATAAAATTATATATAATTTATAAAAGAATATATATTTTAAATAAATATACATAATTTATAAATTTATAAAACTACATAAAAGTACATATATGTTATAAATGTATACATAATTTATAGAAGTATATAGTTTTTCAAATTTATAAAAGTATAAAATTATAATATATAAAAGTAAACTTTATGAAAGTATAAAATTATAATAATTTATAATGAATAAAACTATAATTTTATATTAATTTATAAATCTATAAAATAATTAATGTATAAATAATTAATAAAATTTTATGTTTAAACTATATATGTAAATATAATATACTATAAAATTTATAAATTTATATAAATTAATAAATGAGAAAAACTATAAAAGTATAAATATTTAATAAAAAAGATTGATTAAATTATATTAGTATAATATGATATACTATAAAATTTATAAAATTATATAAATTTAAAATTGTATAAAACTATAGAATTATAAACTTGAAACACTTTGAATATATCAAAATACATTTTCATACCATGCATTTTTTATTCAAAACTAAACTTGAAACAATTTATCAACACTTTGAATTATAGTATTACTTGAAGTTCCAAGTAAAAAATAAGAACCAGTTAAAAATTATTTTTGAATACTAGAACACCTTCTAAAATTACAAACTTCCTTCATAAGGGTTGTTCAAGAAATTTAACAAACACATGTTGCACAAGGCAATTGAAAAAAAACTTATATTTTTTAATATAAAAACATTTAACATTCATTGGAAACTGAGAGAAACCCTTTCTTTCATCCTATGGATTCCAGTAACATAATTAATACTATTATGAGAATTCTAAAACATGAATTAAAAGACCAAGCAATCAACAGATCCAAAATTAAAGAGATGGTCATGGGGAAAACCTATTTACAACTAACTACTTTCAATAAGAGAGGCCTAACTCCCAATCGAGTCTAAGAAACCTAGAAGAGTGATCACACATTCTATTCCCATGAAAAATATTTTATCCCTACACCCTAGATTTTGTCCTATAGCTATGTAGAAAGGGAAAGACAAGAGAAGGAGAGGATGGAGAAGGATGGGGATAGAAGACTCTTACTTAGACCAAATACAACAGGGATGGTTGTTTTGGGGGCTATTTGATTGGTTCACCAAGAAGAAGTAAAGACGCACATAGTAGGGTTCAACATGGTGTGACTAAAGAAATAGTGCAGTCAGAGATGCTAACAAGATAAATCGGCACATACCTTAGATTTTGAGAGATCAATCTGTTAAGAATGTCAACCGACGGCAACAGTATGGTCCAACAACAGTGGTGGCGGGGCTCTGGTTCTGTGAAAGTTTGAAGGCAAGAGTAGCGGTAACACTCTATTAGGGTTATTTTTATAATAACTCATAAGTCTTTTATCAGTGCTTTCAAAAAAGTGTTGATAAAGAGTAGTTTTATCGGCTCTAAAAATGATGATAAAGATACCCCTTTATCAATGCTAAAATTATAGCACTGATAAAGAATAGTTTTATTAGTGTTTTTTAGTGATGATAAAGGGGTATCTTTATCAGTGCTAAAAAACCACTGATAAAGATCTAATATTAACAATATATTTATATTATTATATATAATTATATATAATTATAATTATAAATAAATATATTTATAAATATTTGGTGTGTGTGTGTTTGAATATAATTGTACCTCCAAGCACCTAATATATATATATAAATATATATTTATAAATATTTGCACATAATCATAAATATATTAATATATCAATATATTTATATATATTTATATATATTTATATATATTTATATATATATATATATATTTATATTTATTAATATATATATATATATATGTATATAATTATAATAAATATATTTACTCGTTGCTTTTAAATAATAAATTGAGGCTTCTGCCCCAACCTTTAAAATATATATATATATATATATATATACTCTAATTTTATAATTATTTAAATATATATTTATTTATTTATATTTATAATTATAAATAAATATATTTGAAAATATTTATATTTATATAAGTATACCACATGATCTGTACCGCTTTGGTATATTTTATAATTATATATATTTATATCAATATATAAATATATATAATTATAAATATAATAACTATATTTATTATTTAAATATATTTATTATAATTTAAAAATTATTTATTTATTTATTTATTTATTTATAATTTTAATTATAAATAAATATATTTAAAAATTATTTATATATAACTATAAATATATAATTATAAATGTAATAAATATATTTATGGTAATTTTATAATTATTTAAATATATATTTGGTTATTTATAATTTCATAAATAATTTTTAAAAATAAATATATATTTATAATTGTATAATTAAATATTTAAATTATGGGTTTCTATCTCAAAAAATGAGAGCCTCTCGCTCTACAATTTCATAGGGATTGCTCAGGAAATCCAAGCACCGTGTTACCCCTCCTTCCAAGAGGAATAATTGAGGATGAGATTGTTGGGAATTTTGAGCTCTTTTCTACATGTGGTGGAGAGAGTCACTTGAGGGAAAGGATGGTGCCGCATTGGTGGTTGTTGGTGTCAGTGCCTTGATGGTGGCGGAAACCGACTGATCCTTGACAACGATGGCTTGTGATTTCACCTTTCCTGCAGTCATTGATGTTGGAACCAAGGTGGTGTCTCATAATAGAGGTTTGTGGGGAGTCATTGGTAAGTCTTATGTCTCTGGGATTCTTTGGCGACGGCTTTGGTGGAGTCTTGTATGGCCAATGACATTGTCACTTTTGTGCAATTCAAGGAGATCTTCGTTGATATCAAGTTGCAAAAAGTTGGAAACGGGTGGATGATGGGCTACGTTGGGTTGTGAGTGGGTTGGCGACATCGATGTAGGAGTTTCTAGCGACATGTGTGATGTGTTTGAAAACCAAGGAGCGGTCTCCCTTGTTTTGAAGGCAATATCCTTAGGTGGATGAATGACGATGGCTAAAGACCCCAAGATGTTGGGTGGAGGATGGAGAAGGGTCTGGGATCCTGATGGCGGGAGACCTCGGTGGCATGTGATTGTGTGCAAGCCAATGGGATCTTTGATCCTCAGGAGGAGTGCTGATGACAAAGAATAGTGACTGATCAGTTGTAGGGAGCCCGCCCATCGTGCGGGGATGGTTAATTTTTTTAAATGGGTTTTTAATTTTTTTTTAGAAAAAGAGGTGGGGTTGGGTATATTTTGAAAAAAGGATACAAAGAAGTATGAATCTCATTTATGCTTCTCCATTTCGAGAGACAAGCATGAATGAGGTTCAAGCTTCGTCCTCTGCCACCAAGGAAGCATGAACCACATTCACATGTCCTTCACAGAATTTACAAAGGAGGCATGAATGGGGTTCACACCTCCTTCCACCCATTTTCTATAAAATGAGGCTCTCCCCTCCAATTTTTATTCTTCTCCTCTGGATTTTTCTGCAAAGCCTTGCTGGAATTCTTTCTCAACATATCTTTGCAACTTTTAAGAAGGTAAAATTTCTATTTGAAATTTTAATTATCTAACTATTTTTATTTATTTTACTTGTATGATTAATTTAATATATGGATGTATAAATGTATGGATGCAAAAAAATATTGTCTTTTGTATGATTTAATTTATAAATGTGTTATTGTTTTTTTATGATATAATTTATATTGAATGTTTAGGAAATTTAAATATGGTGTTTATATAATTAAATGTTATGTATAAAATGTAATTTATATTTAGGTAAATTATATTGTTTTTAAAAATCAATATGTTTTTAATTTAAATGGTGAGTAATTAGATTTGAATAGATTTATATGTATATAAAATATTTTATATTTAAAGTAACATAAATTTAAATCATGATATTCTATACATGTAGGTAATTAGGTAAACATTTTATTAAATATATATTAGTTATATTAAGTATCTTATTTAAATTTATTAAAATATATATATAATATTATTTTTGTTAATGGTATAAAAAGGTTTTCTATAAATAATAATTTTAAATTATATTAAGTATAAATAATTATTATTTCAAGTAATAAAGTATTAAATATAATTACTTAAATTTTGGAAAGTAGAAATATGACAAAAAATTTGTATATACATATGTAATTTTATAAAATTGAAAATAACATAAGTTTATAGTATTTAAATGGTTATTATGTAAGTGTAAATTATATTAAGTATAAATAATTATTATTCCAAGTAATAAAGTATAAAATATAATTACCAAAATTTTGAAAAGTAAAAGTATCATAAAAAATTTATATGTATATATGAAATTTTATAAAATTGAAAATAATATTAGTTTATAGTATTTTAATGGTTATTATGTAAGTGTAAAGTATATTACTTTTATTTACTATAAAAATTTTAATTAATAAATTTAAATTATATTAATTATATTAATTATAAATAATTATTCTTCCAATTAATAAATTATAAAATATAATTACTTATATTTTAGAAATTAGAATAATGAAAAAAATATTATATATACATATGAAATTTTATAAAATTGAAAATAACATAAGTGTATAGTATTTTAATGGTTATTACGTAAGTGTAAATTATATTATTTTTAATTAAATTCAATAAAAATTATTATTAAATATATATATATATATACATACACACATTGAAAAGTTAAAATTTTGGAAAGCAGGTATAAATATTTATAATATATTACATCTAGTTATAGTTAAAGATATATAATATGTAGAACATAATAGGTATACCAAAAAATATGTTAAGAGTGTTGTGTGATGATTGATCTTGAGATGACTGACTGATTCATAATTGAAATTGTATGTCTTTTTTTGTGTATGTGGTTATATAATTTGTAATAATTTCATTTTCTTTTTCTCATTTATGACCTATGAGTCATCCCTCTCTATGTATATAGGGACTTGCGTGTCCACCTAAAAAAATTTATTCATTTCATATCCCTAGACCCCCTCACTTTCATGTGAGTAACTTAGTAATAAAAAAGGAATTCGACAAGAGGCATTTGAAAATAAGCATTCGACGAGAGGATTTCAATAAGAGGCATTGTTTTTTACCAAATAATGATAAACTAACCCATAGAATAAGTTTCAAGATCAAGTCTTAGTTATTTATTCATAAGTAATTAAAATTTCTAAAACATTTGATGATGTGGTATAAAAATATATAACATTATATGTATATATATATATTGTTTATTAAATATAGTAAGTAAAATTATAATATTTAGAACATGATAAATATCTCAAACAAACATGTTAGATGTACAAGGATCCCCTTAATTTTTGGTAAGTTTATCAAATAATGATAAAGCAATCCATAGAAAAAGTATCAATATCAAGTCAATTATTTAATCATAACCAATTTAAAAAATTGAAAACTTTCATGATGTGGCATATAAAATTTTATTAATTATTTGTTTCTAGGTAATCATGTATGTGCAAATATATTGCAATAGTGAGTTATTTTTTGCCAAGTAGGGTTTTAACTATAGTTTTCCACCTGTAAGAGTGGAAAATATTCATTATTGTATAACATTGGATGAAGTTATCAAGAATATTCATAGTCAGTTAAAAGTGGGGGATGATCAATCAATTACTTAAATAACATATTGACATCTTCAATATCCTAAACATTTATGGCACACTGAGTATCCTTTGGTTGATGATGAGGATGGATAGATGCATCATTGTTATTCAGGAAATAGTGTAGTAATTCTCTAATGGATATGTGGTGATTTTTTAGATTGATGTGGTGCAACCTACTACTAAAGAACCATGTTTTGTGAGATCTGTAGAATTCAGTCCTTCACAACACTCCCAGTCATTGTTTGCTCATATGACTCCTGTGATAGAAACAAATTATGAATAAGATGATCAGTATTTGAAAGGAAATGTTGGGGACATCCTCATGTGTACTCTTGATATATTGAATAATAGTTTATCTAATGAGGAAGTATCTAGTGAGGCATCAGGAGATGATGTGGGTGAGGGTGATGTGGTGAATAAACCTTCTGAGGTTTCTCTAATAGATATGAATCCACCAATTCATAGTAATAATCCTATACTATTGACTTTTCTAGTCGAAGGGATGTCACATGAACATCATTTTGATTAGGATTTCATTACACCATCTATTTTTTTTAAAAAAAGGTTGGGCCCGAAGCCTCATTTTATTATTAAAGAAAAGCAAAGACCTCTTTTAATTGGGTAGAGGGAGACCCATTACATATCCCGAAGTCCTAGTGGCCATGTAGCCCATTACATAGCCCGTAGGCCCAAATTTTTGGCCTAAGGCCCATTCTATGAATAGTAACCCAGCTGCTACAGTGTCTGCCGCTGCTATAGTATCCTGCTACCGCTACAGTGCCCGCTGATCAACAGTACCACCACTGCTACAGTACCACTACAGTACTGCTACATTACCCTGCGCCCCATGGGTTTTGAACCCCCATTTTTCATGTAGTATTATGGGGTGCTTACCACTAAGCCAAACCCCAACTACACACCATCTATTGAATTCCCTATAATTATAGGGAATATATGTGCATCAACTAATAACACCATCTATATCAGGCGGGAGTTTAAAAGTAAAGTTTCCATGAAAATTTTGATAAAACAATATCACATAGAATGGTGTTTCTCATTTGTGGTTGACGAGTCAAATAAGGAAAAATATATCATTCATTGTGAAAAATATGGGTCAAAATGTAAATTCCGATTGAGGGAAATATATGATAACTTTTTTCATGTTGGAAGATAACCAAATTAGAAGGCCTACACACTTGTGTACATCCAATCTTGTCATAGGATCACTCTTCACTTAATGCGGAGTTTATATCAATTGTTATTTTAGAGATGATATGAATGTGTCAGGATGTTCCTATTTCCCTTGTTTGGGAATGAATACAATAGTTGTTTAAAGATAAGACATCATACGACAAATCTTGGAATTCAAAAAAAAGGCAATTGTAAAAGTGTATGGTGATTGGGATGAATCATGTGCAATGTTGCCAAATCTTATGGAACTTTTGTCTCTTAATAATCATATTATTATCATTTGAAAACTTTTGAGTATGTCTCCCTCAATCACTGAGTTGATCAATCAAAGGTGAAGTTCAATAGTATGTTTTAGGAATTCAGGCCATGTATCATTGCTTTTCCCTATTGTAAACAATTCATTCAGGTCGATGGAACTTTCCTTTATGGAAAGTATATGGGTGTTATAATTATTTTTGTCACACAGGATATTAATCATGATCCTCTACCACTTGAATTTTCTATTGTTTAAAAGGATAATTTTTAATCCTAGAGTTGGTTTTTGGCATGTATACACATTCATGTCACACAAAACTAGGGAGTTTGTTTGATATCTGATCATCATTGAGTGATTATAGAGGTCATTAATAGTGATGGGGTTTATTGAAGAAAACTGAATGCTTATCATTGATATTGAATTAGACATATTATAAGTGATGTGAATAAACATTTCATATATTACATAATAAAGAATGTGATCATCAAGTTGGGTATGTTTTTCTAAACTTTCTTTTTTTAAAGAAAATTTAATATCCTTTTAAATACATTATTTTCTTATGGTTTTAGCATATGATCCTAAAAATAATGGTTTGATCAACGTCTTGAAGAAATTTTAAGGGATAATGAAATTTGTATGATTATATGATGTCAATTTCAAAGGATAAATGGTCATTATCATATGATGGTGGTAGAAGATACAACCATATGACCACTAATATAGTGGACTACATAAATGGGGTCCTCAAGGGTGTATGAAAACTACCGATCATGGTTTTAGTGCAAGAGACATTTTATAGATGTGTGAAATACTTTTTTGAATATTTCTAATAGGCCTATTAGAGGATACAAAATGGAATTTGTTTTACTTAGCATTTCCAAAGTTTTATTGATCAGATACTATATGATGCATCAGGATTTCATGTTCTAACCTTTGATCGAATATAGAGCTACTTTCAGGTAAGAGAGTTCTATAATCAGGTTACATGCAATAGTGGTTGATTGTTGGTGGTCATGTTGGATAACACGTATTGTGACTACAGCAACTTCCAAGAATTGAGATATCCTTGTGCACATGTTGTTGTAGCTTGTGTATTGATGAACATATAATGGGAGCCTTATGTTGACCCAGTGTACCATGTGAGCACTCTCGTTAACTATTATAGTGAATCTTGGATATATATTGGTGAATTTCATTCTATTACCTTGCCTAATGATCAGCCGACTATCGTCCCTGATATTTACAAGTTTCTTAATTTTTTTTTCATTTATTTTTTTTCATTTATGTCATTTTTCAATTTTTGTCTTGATATTATCAAGTTGCACGCCTGGGGAAAACAAAATTATACTCAAAACAAAATGAGATGGACTAGCCTCGGAAATGGAGAGGGGGGCTATGATGTTGCATTCGTCATGTAAAAGGGAATACTTGTAAGAGATGTCCCTAAGTGGCAGGAAAGAGATCCACTTCCCATCATCCATGATCAAGTCTATGCATTTTATCATGAATGTGTATATTTTTTCATATAGATGTGTTTCATTAATAAATCCTTTTATTTCTGACTTGATCCATTTCTGACCTATGTCAACTCTGGTTTGTTTTATTTCTAGATTTAATCAGAAAGAATTTTTTAATACTATAAATATTAAAAAAATAAACAGACAACGAAAATTAATAAAAATAGGTTCAATCTCTAAATGAATTATCTCCAAATCTATCCTTCAATTCACACAGTTGATTGAATATATCATGCAACCACATATTTTATATGGTTTTTTCATCATGGATGATTTATATAAAAATATTTGGAATAAATTAAACTTCATTGGAGATCAATAAAATAAAAAATTGATAAACTAAACCAACAACATCAGTCACATATATTTTTTACCTCTCTTTTATCATAATGCTAAATTATACATGCTAATTATCTACCGCATTTTTCTTGCTATAGTTTTTACAAAAATAGTTTAAAATTTTAATTGAATTAACTATAAAAAGTAATGATGATATAAAATGTACAGATGATGGGTCTTCCATTTCTCACATTCCAAGATAGGCATGTTTCACAACTGGTTTTAGAGGGACATCTAGTGCCCGCTATGTGTGAACAGAGATCTCATCATTTTTATCATGTCGCACCACCTCCCGCTATCATCCTCCATATTCATTGTGTTGGGTTCTATGGAATAGTGGTGTGCGACTTCACATTTTTTTATCATCAACTCATTATTGTGCTCATAGAGAGGTGGAGGCCAAAGACACATACATTCCATTTTACAGAGGGGGAGATGACTATTACACTCCAATATGTGTCTATTATGTTAGGCCTCACCATAGAAGGTGCGGTTGTGATAGGTCGAGTTGAAGAATATTGGTTTGAGTTGGTTCACATATTATTGGGCATTTAGGTCCACGATGATGGTAATTTCATCATTGGTAGTAGATTATGCATGTCATGGATAGACCAACACTTCGCTTATCTAACAGATGATGCTGACAAGATCATTATATTGTGATTTGCACGTGAATACATTTTGAGGATGATATGTGGCAAGATATTCATTGATCATTCTACTACATTTGTACATTTGATGTATTTACCTTTATTGAAGGACTTAAACTAGGCATGCCAGTATAGCTGGGGGTCTTCTTGTCTCGAATATATATACAGTGCGCTATATAGAGCATGTCACATCAATAAAATGTAGACCACATGATGTGTTATTCTTATACAAATGTGGATATAGGAGCACATCCCTCGCTTAGCTCTACATGCTCATACGCTATTGTCTATTGATATTGTATTAGAGTATCTACATGGATGATGGTATGTTATCCTTCTTATGTCTAAATCAAATGTATAACTTTCTATTATAAAATATAACTATAACAATGCTATCTATAGGTGGATTCGAGCACATAGATATTCAGATACAGCCAAACCTGATGTCCATGATTTCATACTTATGCTGGATAGTCTTCAACTAGATGATGTAAGTGGTTATTATTTATATAGTTAAATCTTTATCATGTATTGTACATGTATTCATTTATTAATTGATTATTCATTTTTTCATATTTCATGGATTTCATATACTGAGGATATCATTCAGAGTCTTCCATTATATTGTACGAAGATTCTTGATGTCGGATCCTACATCGTTCCTTTGATTAATTTTCTTATTGTTGAGTGGAATCAGACTGATAGGGTTATGAGGCAGTTTAGATTCTATCATCACATTATTGCAGTGCTCAATCAGTTGCCTTCGCTTCATTCCCTAAATATGTTAGGGAAGTGAGACTTTGATTGGATGAGGTATCATGTAGGATATATTGACTTATGGGAAAAACGACATGAGTCCCTATTACAAGGGGCGAGCATAATATGTATACATTTATTCGATCAGCTGGATTATGCACCCTAATACCGCATATCCCTAGTCAAATTTCTTACGTGACGAGAACGGGGCTATCATGACTTCCTTCTACTATTGAATAGATTTTTTATTAACATTACTTAACAGTAGAATTTATTTTTGCGGGATATTTATTTCACCCATCTCCTTTACATCTTTGGTCCGGTAGAGGGAGGTACATTTGACCAGGCATATTTTAAAAGAGCTATAACAGAGTTGGTTCCTCCCATGGATGAGATTTATCATGGGATTTTCTTTGATCTTCCATGCGATATTGAGGCTGTTGAGCCTGATATAGATGTACCAATGTGTGATGACCCTATTATGGGTGCAGATGTGGCATAAGGGGAGGGTGTTCATCATGATCAGCCATATGCTCCTCCAGCTCCTACTACATATGACCCACATCCACAACCAGAGAAAGATTCATGGATAGGGGCTATTAGAATGTCATTTTTTTTTTTGCACAGATAGATGTTGACTGGTCTGTGTTGCATACTTTATTAGCCTCTAATTCACAAACATCTGCAGCACAACAACCATCTTGTTCATATGGTAGTGAGAGTTTTAGTCAGCAGCCACTATCCTTAGAGGCAGGACAGGGTATAAGAAGAGAGATTGTACATCCATCGCCTGCCACATAGGATAATGAGGAGGCAGGTGTCAACGATGATATATAGGAGCAACATATACCAAAGTAAAGATGTAGATAGACACAGCATGGACGCATCATATATACACCTGGTTGTGGCACATAGGAGCATCCAGGCCACAGTCATAGATTATATTGATGATACATGTTGTATGTTTTTTAAATCATTATTTATACATTATTTAAAAACATACAAATATATTACATAATGTTGCATAAATTGATAAATTGATTTAATTAGAAATTCATACAAATAATTTTCAACAAATAAGAAACATTAATATTAATAACTACATTGGTAATACTAGTAATTTCTATTTTTTATTTATAATAATACATAGTGTTATTATCCATATTATTTATAATAAATAATATTCTTAAATTTATTATTAAATATTAATAATATTATTATTTTAAATTCAATAAATATTATTAATATTTAATAAATAATTTAAGATGATTATTTATTATATATAATATGGATTATAATACTAAGTATTAATATAATAAATAATCATCTTAAATTAATTATTAAATATTAATAATATTATATTTTCAATTTTATAATTATAATTAATATTAATAATAAATATTATTTTCTTTCTTATGTAAGTAATTATTTAATAATACGACATAATACAGTAAGAATAATATAATTATTAATTAGTAAATGTTTTTTAAAATGTAATTTATTTTATTTACATTATTATACAAAAAATATTAGCTATAATGTTATTAATTATATTAATAACATAATAATCTATTATTAATTAGTTACAAATAATACAATTGATAATTAAAAAAATTACATGTTAATATATTAATAATAATTATATCAATAAAAAAATTAAACAAAGATTTATAATTAAAATATTATAATTATTAGTTTTTTTGCTATTAATTAATTAATAACATAATAATATAATATTAACTAATAATAAATAATACAATTCATTATTGATAAATATATTATTTATCAACAAATTGGTAATATTTTATATCAATAAAAATTTAACAAATATTTATAAGTAATATTGATATAAATTAATATTAATAATAAATATTATATCATATTAATATATATATATATATACACAAAGAGGTGTGAATGGGGTTCATGCCTCTTTGCCGAGAGGAAGACGCATGAACCTCGTTCACGTTTCTCTCTTGAAATAAGAAGTGTGGATGGGGTTCATGCTTCTTTGGACCCCTTTTTTAAAATTCTCCATACCCTATGTCTTTTAATAAAAAATCAAAAACCATTTAAAAAAATTATTCAAGTTTGATTGTTGGCTAGAGATGTCTCTTCAAGATTTTGGCAATGATGCGACAACCTCAGGAGGGAGGAGACCTCGGGATGTGTTTTGACATAGGGAGCAAGTGACCTCGAGTCATGTGATGACCTTGGGATAGTGATGGAGTTGTGTGGGTTATGGTAGGTGAGGCGAGCAGCGACAGGGCATCTGTAGCCACTTTGGGTGGGCAATGGTGTTAGGTATAGGCTAGCGAGTCTGTCAGTAAGTGGTCGGTCGGTTTGAGGTGGGCATCAAGGTTTTGGGCCTACAGGCCTTTTATTCGAGGTAGATTTCTCATGTGGCCATTAGTGGATTAGGATGTCAGTGAACATTTCTCACGGTGACCATCAGTAGTATGGGAGGATGATGGGTGTGATGGCCCATGCTCATTTCGGATATTGGTGGTATGGGACACCGATGGGTTATTGTGAACAAGTCTGATGCTTAAGTGTTGTTGCACAGACGATGTGAATTATGTCATTCAATTATGTTTTCATATTAAATTTTCATTCATTATAATCTACCTATTTAAATTACTAATTTCTCATGCATGAAAAATTATGATTATTTTAAAATTTCATTTTATATTCAAATATTGTTGTTGGACCTCTCTTTTCCTAATGGGCCTCCATATTTGTGCCTTTTCCTTTAGTCGACCTACTGCCCATGCATCCCTATGACATGATGGAAATCTACTCACCTTTATTCCTTGGATGTTGATCAGTCGTACCACTATTTCGATCTTAGACGTCCACTTGCTTTGGCTTATCTGCATATGCCACTGGCATTCTATTTTGTATGGGTTCATGGCATAACCTAGTTGGTTGTTGTGTTCAAGGTGGGTAGGAAGATGTTAGGGGGTTTCATCTCCCCTATACAGTGTCGCTTCAGGTGTGCAGTCATTTGGATCTCCTCTCTGGTCCTTCTCTCGTTTCTCCCTCAGCGAAACCCTATCGAAGCTCTGTCATTGCCCGTCGATCTTCTAGGCTTCCTCTCGAAGTCTGTTTCATTGTGGAGATGGAATCCTTACTTGGTGGAAGAAGTGTGGTTCCTTCTCAGTGATAGATATATAAGCACAAAGGGAATAAGGTGGTATTTTGGTTCCAGACGTCTTGCCAGCATCACCCCAGCTCTAAGAGATCGGGACTGTCGGAGTTCATTCAATACTCTGGCACTGTAAGTGTTTCAATTTCAGTCTTATTTTAGTTTAAAGTTGTAAATATTTACTTTTATTCATGTTTCTCTAGTTCTTGTTAGTTCTAGACTTGTAGAATTTGTTTTCTTATGAGAATTAATAAAATTCATGTGTTGGGTGGTGTTATTGCCATGCACGTAGGTTCTCATGGGACCAAAGCATGTAAATATATGTGTTCTTATTTTTTCTTTTCCTTTTCTTTCATTTCTTTTATTGGTTCTATGGATTTTGTTTCCTGCTAGAAATAAATCAGTTTGGTCCTTATTAGGGTTTGGGGTTCTCCTTGTATTTGGGACTACCTTAACCCTCACAAAGTGGTATTAGAGCCTATACTAGCTTTCCTTTGCTATCGATTTATGATTCTTGTTTCTACTATATAGTTTTGGTTTCTGTTTGATTTTTTCACTATTACCCCTTCTTAATTTTCCACTACTTTACTTACTATATTTGTTTATATCCATTGTCTCATCTTATATTTCTTATTATTTTGTATCCCTTTGGATAAGTATCGTTTATCTAAGATATCGGTCGGTTGTTGGGGGCATACACTTAACATTGTTTGTAAGAACTCGACATCTACTCTTTGGATAAACATGTCAATAAAGAGGTATGAAATTGAGAAATTTGATGGTGATAATGACTTTAACCTATAAAGAATTAATATGAGATCCCTGATTGTACATTAAGGCCTAATTGATTCCCTTTGTGGGCCTAAGAAACCTATTATTACTGTAAATGAAACCGGATAGCCCGCTACTGAATACATGGATGTTTCCCATGACGTGTTAGTTAAAGCACTTGGCTCTTTACTACTTTCATTAGATGATAAATTTCTAATAGAAGTTTCTTATGAGTCTACTATTATTGGTATTTGGCTTAATCTATATAAATTATATATGATTACTTCACTTTTTGATAGGATTTATAAAAAACATTGCATGTTTACATTTAAAATGAAACCTGGTAGTTCCATTAAAGCCCGTCTTGATGAATTTAACAAGTTGATGTTATATTTAGCCAACATTGATGTTACTATTAATTATGAAGATTTGGAAATTATTCTATTAATTTTTCTATATAATACTCACAATACTTTAGTTGAGACCATGATGTACGGTTGAGACTCCTTGACTCTTGAAAAAGTCAAGTCAGCCCTTCTTTCTAAAGAACTGCACACTAAACCTAGAATTAAAGGTGAGTCCAAAAGTTTATTTACTAGGGTTAGACCTCAATCAAAAGGAAAAAAAGAAACAATTAACTAAAGATAAAATCAAGAACAATAAGCACCCTAAACCTAGATCTAATTATAAGGAAAGAAAGGTCGCTTGTTTTCATTGTGGTAAACCATGGCATATTAAGCTCGAATGTAGGAAACTCGAGAATGAGTTAGAGTCTAAACATCTCACTAACCAGTCCCTCTTAGTTGAATTTGGATATGACAATACTGAATTTCTTAATGTCTATATCCATGCACTCAATAAATATTAGGTCTTAGACTTAGGTTGTTCCTTTCATATGTGTCCTTTTAGAGAGTCTTTCCAAAATTTGGTTGAAATGGCAGAAGGAGATGTCATCTTATGTGATAATAAGAGGTGTAAGGTTGAGGGAAGAGATTATATTTTGATAGAACTAGATGGAAAATCCATCATCACTTTACTTGATGTAAGGTGGCTTCCCAACCTACATAGGAACCTGATTTCCTTAGGAATCTTATACCAAAAGGTGTTTTCTTTTAAGTCATAAACAGATTGTATTAAAATCTCTAAAGTCTATAGAACTATTCTTAAAGGGTGTTTAATCAATTGGTTGTATTCTTGAATGGAAAGACCCTTTCAAGGTAGTTGGGTAGTGTGTACAATACTAAAACTAATAATACTATGCTTTTTCATAGGAGGTTGGGGCATGTTAGCTCCAAAGGCCTTGTAGAACTCAACAAGTAGGGGCTCTTGAGTGACATCACACCTTCTAATCTTCCATTTTGTGAATTTTTTATAATGGGAAAGTCCAAGAAAGTTACCTTTAGTAGGTCTATCTTTAAAGCTACCATTCCCTTAGAGTATATTCATTCTAATATTTTGGGACCATCAAGGACTACCTCCCATGGTGGAGGCTCCATCTTTGTCACTTTTATAGATTAATTCTATAAAAAAAATCTATATTTATATTATTAAAAATAAATATGATGTTTTCCAAACTTTTAAAGCATGGAAAACTTTGGTTGAAAACCAAAATGGGAAGAAATTCAAAACCATGAGAACTAACAATGGGCTTGAATACTTGTCCACTGAATTCATTTAGTTTTGTGAATCCAAAGGAATTAAAAGGAAAATGACTGTTAGGGAAACCCCCCAACGGAATGTCCATGTAGAGAGAATGAATAAGACTATCTTAGAAAGAGTCTAGAGCATACTTTCATGTTCCAGCCTCCCCAAATAATTTTGGGTAGAGGTTGTAAGAACTATTGTTTACCTAATAAATAGGTTTCCTTTTTCTTCCAATAAATTTAAAACACCTGAAGAATTGTGGAATGGTAAGCCCCCTTTCTATACATACTTAAGAGTCTTTGGTTGTATAGTTTATGCTCATGTTAAAATTAATAAACTAGAACCAAGATCTCTCAAATGCATTTTTTGGTATCCTAAGGGTGTTGAGAGTTATAAACTCTAGGTAGATAAACCTGGATACCAAAAGTTCATAATAATTAAGGATGTTGTCTTTCATGAGTCTTCATCTCCAAAAACTAAGTCCACCACATCTGGAAGCACAGAACCATCCTTAGAACTAGCTAATGAAGATGAGCCTCTGGATCATTTTAAGGTTTTTGTCTAACCTACTCCACCTCAACCCGCTATTGGGGATGATTCTAAGTCTTCTTATGATTCATATTTTGAATCTAAACCTCATAACACTAATTGGGATTACCAATTAACCCAAGACATATAAAGGAGGGTCCCAAGACCTCCTACTCAGTTCATCAAGTATGGCATGGCTTCTTATACTTTCCATGTGGACCGAGATCTTATAGATGATGACCCTCAAACCTATAGGCAAGCCTTAAATAACAAAGACTCAGAGTATTGGGTCTCTTCCATGAATGAATAAATTCATTCTTTAAATAATAACCATACTTGGACTATTGTAAACAAACCAGCCAATGCTAAAATAATTGGGTCTAAATGGATTTATAAACAAAAAGAAGACAATATCAAGGGAAATAAAATAAAGTACAAAGAAAGATCAGTTGTTAAGGGTTTCCTTCAAAGGGAAGGTATTGAATACTTTGAGATCCTTTCCCTTGTCGTTAAGTATTCTTACATTAGGATTTTAAATGCTTTTGTTGCCTATAATGATCTTCATATTGAACAAATAGATGTTAAAACGGCCTTCTTACATAGTGATTTAAAAGAGAAACTCTATATAAAACCTTGTGATGGTTATTCTAATCAATTTAAAATGAATAAAGTCTAACTGGTGAATAAATATTTGTATGGCCCGAAACAAGCCTCTAGGAAGTGGTATATAAAATTTGATTCATTTGTGTTAGATAACCAATTTTCTAGGAGTCAATATGATGCATGTATTTATTTTAAATCAATTAAAAATTGCATTCTTTACCTGCTACTTTATGTTGATGACATGCTAATCATTTGTAAAAATATGAGTTTAATCATTTTTGTAAAATCCCAATTAAGAGGAAAGTTTGAAATGAAAGACTTAGGTGCAGCTAAGAAAATATTAGGTGTTGAAATCATCAGAGATAGACCAAATAAATTTTTTTACTTATCTCAACATGCTTATATTTTAAATATTCTCAAGAGATATATGTTTGAATCTATCAAACTTGTTAATATACCTCTTAGAGAACACTTTATACTTTTTTTAACACAATAACCTACTATTGAGGATGATATTCAATTTGTGTCTAAAATTCCTTATGCTAACATTTTTGGTAGCATCATGTACTCTATGATTTGTATCGGACCTGATATTGCCTATGAAATTTGCACTCTTAGAAGATTTATAGCTTCACCTTGGAAGCCAAATTGGCATGCCCTAAAGTGGCATTTAAGATACGTCTCTTATAGTTCAAATATTTCATTATGTTATGGTAGAAACATAGATACTAATGAAATTATTTCTGGGTATGCTAATGTTGATTATGTTGTAAATATTGACACCCATAAGTCCCTAACTGCTTATGTGTTTACCGCTTGCAATGGTGCCATTTCTTGGAAATGCAATGTGCAATTTGTGGTTGTTCTTTCAACCACGGAATCTAAGTACATTGTCTTGAATGAGGTAGTTAAATAAACTCTATGGATTAAAGGCTTGTCTTCTGAACTCAATCTTTTTAATTATGTAATTTTTATTTAATTAGATAGCCAGTCTGCACTTCATTTGTCCAAGAACTTAGTGTTCTATGGTAAATCCAAACATATTGATATTGGACTATATTTTATTATAGATGTTATAGAATTAAGAACCGGGTGTGTCAATAAAATACACACTAACATAAACTCGGTTGATAGTTTGACTAAATCCATGGTATTATCTAAGTTTAGGTTCTATTTAGATAGGTTAAACTTGGTTTCTATTCTATAACCATAGGTGTAAGAACATCTCCAAATTCAATTGAAAATGGTGGATATTTTTGAATTATGGCATTCAATTATGTTTTTATATTAAATTTTTCTTCATTATAATCTGCCTATTTAAATTGTTAATTTCTCATGCATCTAAAATTATGTTTATTTTGAACTCTCATTTTATGCTCGAATATTGTTGTTGGACCTCTCTTTTCTATGTGGGCCTCCATATTTGGTCATTGTCCTTCGACTGTCCTGCTACCCACGCATCCCTATGACATAATGGAAATTTTCTCGCCTTTATTCCATGTTCATTGATCAGTCGCATTGCCCTTTCAATATCAGCCATCCACTTGGTTCGGATTATCCACATACGCCGCTAGCATTTAGTTTCGTGTGGGTTCATGGCACAACCTGTTTGGCTATTCTGTTCGAGGTGGGCAGGTCGATGTCAGGGGATTTCATCACCCCTACACAGTGTTACTTTGGGTCTACGGTCATTCGGCTCTCCTCTTCGGTCCTGCTCTTGTTTCTCCCTCGGTGAATCCCTAGTCCGCTGCCTCATCAGAGCTCTATCCTCACCTTTCAATCTTCCAGGCTTCCTCTTGAATCATGTTTCATGGTGGAGATGACATTCTTCCTTGGTAGAAGAAGTGTGGTGCCTACTCAGTGAAAGATCCACAAGCACGAAGGGAAGAAGGTGAGATTTTGGGTCTAGGAATCTTGTCAGCATCGCCCTAGCTCTAAGAGATCAGGACTACCAGAGTTCATTCAAAACTCAGGTACTGTAAGTGTTTCAATTTCTGTCTCGTTTTGGTTCGAAGTTGTAAATCTTTACTTTTGTTCATGTTTCTCTGGTTCTTGTGGGTTCTAGCCTTGTAGCATTTGTTTTCTTCTAGGAATTAATAAAACGTATGTGTTGGGTGGTGTTCTTGTTGTGCACGTAGGCCCCCATGGGGCCGAAGCACGTAAATATATGTCTTCTTGTTCTTTATTTTTCTTTTTCTTGCATTTCTTGTATTGGTTATGTGGATTTCGTTTTCTGTTAGCAATAAACTGGTTCGATCCTTATTGAGGTTTGGGGTTCTCCTTGTATTTGGGATTGCCTCACCCCTCAAAAACAACGCATGGGTGGCGGTGTTGAGGGCATAGTGACGCACTTGGGATGGAGTCTAAAGGATGGCTCTGTGATGATGTTTGGGCTTTGGGTGTGCATGGGTCTTCATAGAAGGTGGGTCACGGTGGCCGCATGGGATCTTGCAGTGGGGATTTGGCCTAAGTTTTACGTTGGTCTTTGGGATGGTTTTTGTGGACCTAATGGGTCGTGCATTTTGAGGTTCCTCGGGTCTCATTTTTTTTGGGTCCCTCGTTGGCCACTTTTGTATTTGGGGGTAATTGTTGTACACCATTGCTATTTCATTGTAATTTACTTTTCTAATAAAATTTTGGGACCATGAGCTAAAAATCATGGTCTACACCGCTTTGGTAAATATTTAAAATACAAAATTATTAAAAAAACATTTAAATATGTTAATTATATAAATTTCAATCATATTTTAAATGTTAAAACATAATAAATAAAAATGAATAAATATTATTCATATAAATTACAAACATATTGAAAATATTACATGTATAGAAAATAAATATACATATAAATAAATATTACAAAATGATTAAATATATTTTTAAAATTATTAATGAATGTATAATAATAAATGGATAAATTAAATTAAACAAATTACAAAAATATTAAAAAGTGAATTCGTAACATTTAAGTGAATTACTTTGAAGCTCGAAGACCTTTAGATTTTTATTTATCTTGGATAATCCCCTTTTTAACTGGGTTGAGAGGGAACTCTTACATAGCTCGTAGGTCTAGTGGCATAAGGCCCAATACATGACACAAAGGCTCAAAGACCCAACTACAATTGAACTGCCCCTCCCTAACGTATGCTTCGTTAATGGTGCTTAGATCCCCATCTCGCGTGGCTGATCGGTTGGAATTGCCTCATTAAAAGTTGGATGGTGCCTAGTACCGATAACAGTTGACATGCCCTTTCATTCTCCCAATCTAGTTATCTCTACTGATGGCTGCTACTTGCTCGCATTCCTCTTTTGGGGCCTTCTACCATGTGGTCTGACCTGAATGCTTCATGGCCCAAAGGCCCTGTGGCCCGAAAGCCCTACTCTTCATGTCTCAAAGGCCTTGTGTCCCGAAGGTCGTGGATGGCACATAGGCCCATTTTTGTGGCCTGAAAACCCATTCAGGATGAATAGTACTACTGTTACAATACTCGTACTACTACAGTGTTGTTACAATCTCTGCTACAATGCATGCGAAAATTTACTCCCACCTGGTTTTGAACCCGAATCAGATTAAGGATTACGGGGAGTTATACATGTACATATATTTTAAACTATTTAATAACAATATAAATGTTTATCTAAATAAATATATTTATTTATATATTATATAATTGGTTAAATAAAATATTAATATATTATATTTATTTTAATTATATACACATTTTGTAATCAATGTATATAAATGAACTATTAAACATTTTGACTAATATAAATTTGATAATTTTTTATCTAAAAAATTATTTACAAATATATAAATATTTATTTATAATTATAATTATAAGTAAATATATTCATAAATATTTGTATATAATTATGAATATAATAAATATATATTATTTAAAAATATTTATTATAATTTTATAATTATTTATATATATATATATATATATATATATTAGTTATTTGGGGGTACAATTGCAACAAAATGCACACACACCTCACACTCACAGGACCTGAAAGGCAGGTCATAACCCCCCTAAAGGGTAATTCACCCATCAAGCCCTTTTTTATTTAATATACACCCGTAGGCCCTTATAGTTTTATGGACAGAGACCCATATGTCATGGCCCCATAGGCCCATTTATATATTTTTTTTATTTTTGGCCCGAAAGCCCATCGTGACCAAATATGCTTAGACCTGTCACTACTATTTCTCTGTACCACATGTGCACACCCTGCCGAAGCCTAGTCGCACCCACCGGTTATCAGACCTCCCATGCAAACCTTCGAAGATGGACCCAACATGCCTGCATAACGCAACCCCTGACTACCTCATATTTGAGGGTTTGTTGGCGACGCGGAACATGTGACAATGGTGGGGAGAAGGGCGCTGAGCAACAGGGAGATGGCCTCGACCCAGGTGGTACATGTGATGTAGGAGGTGGGACCTTGACGATCATGGGTTGCCATAGTGATAAATCGAAAGATCTAGATGTCGATCAACCTTGTTAGGTGATGGCGACGACCGTGGCCTTTACGCAAGTGGTGCGGGTGATACGAGTGGTAGAGCCTCAGTGAACACGGGTTGCAACATTGATGAATCGACGGATTTGGATGTCGATCGGCCCTGCTGGGTGATGGTAACAGCCATGGAACCCACGTGATGAGTAATGCGTTGTTGAGGTGGCGGTGCACAGATCTGTTGGAGTTGGTGGCCTAGAACCAACTACTTTGTACTTTATTCATTAATAAATACTTTATCACATCTTGATTGTTCTTCTGCATGACAATGCATGTGATAATGTCCTAAGGACAGTTGTTGCATTAAAGGGTCATAGCGGATCCCTGTTATGATGAGAACCCGGAAGTGTCATAACACTGTTCTTGAATATATGTTCTATAGCCGGATGATGTTATTTGAGGGACACAAATAATACAGACCATTAGGGGTGAGGACTCATAAAACTTTGAGGCACCTTCTCATGGTGTGCGCCCTTAGTAATATCCATGAGGATATTATGAGAACGAGACCCGCCAGTAGGAAATCCATATTTCATAGTGTCATTGGATGTTCCTATCTGCGGACATGTGTATTGGTCCTTAGACTTTAATATTATTATTAATGGGTATTACAACTCGCGCACTTAGATGTATTGATGAAAACTGTGATGACACACTGTTCGCAGCGAGGTAGGATACGTTGGGTGCGTCACTAGTGATACTACATTAATAGATAATGCGAGAAATGATTTGTCTCTTCTGTTCCATAATGGAAGTAGATATCTCAGGACCTTTGATGGAATTGATATAGCCTAAATAAATTCATGGTCATGGTAAGGTATGAGCGAGTTCAATTTCGGGAAGTCAAAGAAAGAATAATCGAGCACATGGGTTGATGGCACTAGCATGCAACCCACTTGATTAGAGATATCGAGACAAAGGGATTAAATTAAACGGTAAGCATTTGTATGAGGTGATACGTCAATGCGGCATCAACTTCTTTCTCTTGGGTGCCTTGACCCGTTGTTAGACAGTAATCTTGGACTTTAGGCAAGCCCGCTTAATGCCAACGAGAAAGAGGCCTAGAGGGCCACACACTAAGTGTATCCAAGTATCTCAAGTAGAATAAAGATTATTCTCGTATGTTGTTTAATAATTATTCAAGGAAGACTAAATCGTTTTAATGTTGGAGGAAGAATAAAATAAAAAACAAGATATACACGTCGTGTATATTGAATGTACACGCCGTGTAGTTTTCATTTTGGAAAGGAAATGAAAAACAAGTGCACGCTGTGTATTAATGATTACACGCCGTGTAGTTTTTCCAGTCAGGATTTTTAGGAAATAATATTGTTTTATTAAATGATATTTATTATAATCAGTGTGGGCGCATGTCAAGGAATTAATGATTCGACATGGGGGTTTTCAATAAGAGTTGATGAAATAAATAAAACGTGTAATGTGTTTATTTATTGTCATAACTCTATAACCTCAAACCCGATTATAAATATCCTCACAACCCCAACACTTTTCCATGAATCGTTGTGCACAACAATTCTGGAAAATTCTCTCAAGGCCGAGAGAACTCCTTCCTCCAAGAACGCTCTCAAGACTGAGAGAGATCTTCCTCCATCAGATCAAGGTGATCTAAAGCGGACAATGCAAGCAAAGGCTTCTCCACGCTAGCATCCGGAGATTCTTTTGGCGACGTCCAGAGATACGTGGTGCATGTATGGATCACCGCTAGAGAAAGTCTACACTTGGCTTCTGCGATGCAACGACGAATCACATCGAAACGTGACCGAAAAACATCAACGAAGAAAGAATTCCATCAAGGCAATTCTTGTCAATTAATTAAATTAATTATAACCAACATATGATGATCCTCTCAATGGTTCTGAGACCCTTCTCTTTCTTTTCATTCTTCGTTCTATTCCGAAGATCTGGTGTTTTATTATCGTGACGGATCTCGGATTGAGCGTTGTTTAACGCTAAAATTAACGTCGGGCAAACCCACCAACGCGCTTCTGTTGCACCCGGAACCTACAGGATCTAGGTAGTGGGAGTTTGTGGGTGTACCTGCGCAGGCAAAGCACGGCGGATGGGGTGTGGGTTAGATTTGGACCTTTGGGTCGGTTCGTCATGGGTTTCATCTCATTGGGCCTACGGGTCATGTAATGGGTTCTTTCTGCCCAGAATAATAAGAGGGTTTGTTTGATTCAATAGAAAGGGGGGCTTCCCCCCTACGAGTTAAAAAAATATTTGAAATTGTCAAAATAATAAATGGTTAAAGAAATATAGTATATTATAGTTATCAAAACATAAAATAATTAAAGTGGCAATGATCCATTCCAACATGATCGCAAAGTTTGTCAAACCGTGTGTCAATCGTGCAAGTTTTTTTGCCTCTTCTTAGGCACCCGCACAGTTAGGGTGCACTGTTTGTCAAATTGTGTGTCAACTTTGATGTCGACATAGGAGAGTGTCGCGCACTTTGTCAAGGGGGCCGCACAGTTTGTCAAACCGTGCACCTTAACTGTGTGCCACCTCAGGTGCTACCGCCACATGGTGCAAGATTTCCTAGAGATATGGATGTCGATCGACCATGCTAAGTGATGGCGGCAACCATGGGCGAACCCACGCGACGGGTGAGCGATGCGCTGTTGAGGTAGCGATGCACAGTTCTGGGTAGTGGGAGTCGGCGGCTGTACCTGCGCAGGTGGAGCGCGAAACATGGGGTGCGGGTCAGATTTGGACTTTTGGGTCGGTTGGTCATGGGTTTTATCTCATTGGGTCTACGGGCCATGTAATGAGTTCTCTCTGCCCAAAATAATAAGAGTGTTTGTTTGATATGATAAAAAGGGAGGGTTCCCCCCTACCTATTAAAAAAAATGAAATTATCAAAATAATAAATAATTTAAAAAATATAGTATATTGTAATTATAAAAACATAAAATAATTAAAGTGGCAATGATTCACTCCATTGTGGCCGTAGAGTTTGTCAAACTGTGCGCCAATCATGCAAAATATTTTGTATCTTCTCGGGCACTCGTATAGTTAGGGCGCATTGTTTGTCAAAGCATGTGTCAATCGTGTTGTCAACATTGGAGTGTGTTGCACGATTTGTCAAGGGGGTCGCATAGTTTGTCAAACTGTGCACCTTAACACTGTCACATGGTGCACAGTTTCCTGGGGATCTGGATGTCGATCGACTTTGCTAGATGACGGCGGCAACCATGGGCGAAACCACCATGATGGGTGAGCAATGCGCTATCGAGGTGGCGGTGCACAGTTCTGGGTAGTGAGATTTTGTAGGTGCGCAAGCGGAGGACGACAAATGGGGTGCGGGTTAGATTTGGACCTTCGGGTCGGTTGGTCATGGGTTTTATCCCACTGGATCTACGAGCAATGTAATGAGTTCTCTCTGTCCACGATAATAAGAGGGTTTGTTTGATTCAATAAAAAGTGGATTTTCCCCCTACCTGTTAAAAAAAACAATATTTGAAATTATCAAAATAATAAATAATTAAACAAAAATAATATATTGTAATTATCAAAACATAAAATAATTAAAGTGGCAAGGAGCCACCCCAACATGGTTGCAGTGTTTGTCAAACTGTGCAAGATATTTTGCCTCTTATTGGGCTCCCACACAGTTAGGGAACATTGTTTGTCAAATTGTGCATCAATTGTGTTGTCGGCACTTGAGGGTGTCATGCGATTTGTCAAGGGGGCTGCAGGGTTTGTCAAACCGTGCACCTTAAATGTGTGCCACCCCAAGTGCTACTGCCACATGATGCACAGTTTCCTAGGGATTTGGATGTCGATCGACCCTGCTGGGTGATAGCGGCAGCCATGGGCAAACCCACGCGACGGATGAGCGATGCAGTGTCGAGGTGGCGGCAGGCCCGGCCCGAGGGCGAGCCCAGCAAGCCATCGGCCTAGGGCAACAAATAAGAAGAGGGCAACACCCCTGTCTTCCTCCCTTCCCCGCCTCGTCTCACTACACCTCCTCCGGTTAGTAAATTCTTCAACTCCTCCGCCTCACCCCGCCTCGCTCCCGCCTCCATCGTTGCCCTCTCTCGTACCTAATTTGCACGCACGAACTTCGATCAGCGATGTGCGTTGATGAATCTGTACTCGGCGCTCACTGCCACTATGAGTACCAACGCAAAATAACCAAGGTCACCAGATATGGACTGCCAACATCCATTATAGAAGAACCTCAAGCTCGTCGGAGCTGTTGAAGCTTGATTGCGCCGCGCGAATGACCGGAAGGCCGAGTACCGGCATTGAACAAATCTCACCATAGGTCGACTCCCTTGCACGACAATGGAGATCCATCCACCTCGCTCGGCGGTTGAAGGAGAATCAAGTCGCAACCTCTTGTCTGGGCTAAAGAAATTTTGGGGCAAATTTTGGTTTTGGTTTTGCAACCAATGGATTTTGGGCTCTATTGAAGTCTATTTTACTGTTGGTGTTTGAATCTGTTATGCCATCTCCACCAAAGTCTATTTTGCATCACTAGCAAGGTTGGCGCTGCTCTGTTCATCTCCCTCGAACCCGTCAAACCTGGTAAACTACACTCAATTCCAAATTCATCCTCGTGCAAATTCTACAAATTTATAATGATTATCATTATTATTTTTGCAATTAGATTTGTGAAGATACTGTTTTTTGTTCATTGGTTTTCTAATTTTTATTCATTGTTTTTTATTCACTGTATTTCTAGTTTTCTAGTAAAAGAAAGGGCAACATTTTGAATATTGGGCTTGGGCAATCGTTATGCCCGGGCTGGCCTTGGGTGGCGGTGCACAGTTATGGGTAGTGGGAGTCTGTGGGTGTACCTGTGAAGGCGGAGCACGTCAAAAGGGGTATAAGTCAAATTTGGACCTTCAGGTCAATTGGTCATGGGTTTCATCCCATTGGACCTAGGAGCCATGTAATGAGTTCTCTCTGTCCAGAATAATAATAGGGTTTGTTTCCCGAACGCCCGAATGCCTTTATTTATTTTTATTAATTTTTGATAATCTTATTTCAAACACCCAACAACAACCCCCACCCAACCAATGCTAATTTTTGCTCCAAAGCGACCAACCTTCAAAGCCGCTTAGCAAGAAATCCCAATGCATGACTACATGACAAAGACATACTCATTCATTCAAATCTGATAGCATTGCTGACGTGGTTACTTCTTGCTCTGACCTCGTCTGATACTGCGCTTCGGTATCAGACCCAGTTTTTTTTTGTTGCATTCAATCCGTTCGTCAAAGCATAGAGCGTTCACCTCCTCCATCGAGATTCCTTTGCCGCAGCGCTGCCCTGCTGACCAGCTGCATCTCGCCCGACCGCATCGGTACTGCTCACCCGCTGTCCCCGTCGCCAGTGTCGATAGTCGGGCCACTAGCAACATCCCCGCCTCATCACTCTCTTGTTGTCACGCCAATTAAACGTCTGACCCCCCGCTGTCGTGCCGCTGAAGAGGTCCACCTTCAAGGCTGATGCTGTCACGAGCCCCGCTGTGGATGCCTCCGTCGTTGGCCTACACCGAGGACCTAGCGACCTGATGTTGCCTCCTGCCATCGGTCGTCGCCGGCCATCATCGTTGTCCGCCTGAAGCGGCCTGTCTGCCGTAATCACCCGCGCCTCCGCACAACGTGTCCCGTGTCATGGTGCCCATAAATCCCCAAATATGAGGTTGTTAGGGATTGAACTATGGTTGATGCATGATTGCAGGGTAGCATTAACCACTAGGTCAGGACCCCAACTACATAAGAGGGTTTGTTTGATTGAATAAAAGGGGGCTTCCCCCCTACCCGTTAAAAAAAATATTTGATATTATCAAAATAATAAATAATTAAAGAAATATAGTATATTGTAATTATCAAAACATAAAATAATTAAAGTTGCAACGTGCCACTCCAACATGGTTGTAGGGTTTATCAAACCGTGTGATAATCGTGAAAAATATTTTGCCTCTTCTTGGGCACTCACACAGTTTGGACATACCATTTGTCAAACTGTGTGTCCATCGTGGTGTCAGCATTGGAGAGTGTCGTACAATTTGTGAATGGAGCACATAGTTTGTCAAACTGCGCACCTTAACTGTGTGCTACCCCAGATGCTACTGCCACACGGTTCACAGTTTCCTAGAGAAACCGACTGTGTTCAAAACGTGCATCTTCAAAAAGATCTCCAAAGCACCCTTAAACCCAACATAACCCACATGGAACTTAGCCCAATCAATTCATATCTCAAAATATATGTTATTGCGATGGAGTGACCAATAAATTAATTTTTTTGAAAATAAGGATTTTATGATTTTTGTTGAATACTTTTATCATTTCTAATTAAATATATTTATAGGCTCTAAAAAATAATTGATAAAATTATTATTCATGATCAATTCAGTAAATTTATTTGAACGAAAGACCCCGGCAACTATTTTTAGTTTTATAAATCCTCACACAATTCATCCGAATTAATCTGTTGTATGAGTTGTTGGTTGTTATTTTTATAAAATAATTTTAGGAAAAAATAAAGTTTAACAGAATGCTGAAAAATGAAAAGAAAAAAAACAACCCGTGATGAGTACTGTGAGGTACCCCACCCGTTCTCATTATATATAAATGTGACCCTTGTTCCCACACCCAGGGGTTCTGCGCGCCGTCTGCTCCTTGTGACGCTGGCCGCCGCATATCGTCGCTCCGGCAGCCGCCACCTCAAGTTCGTAGTCTCATCCTTTTCCTCCCTGATTTTTCTGCATTTTCTGCATGTGATTTTGTTTTCCTTTTTTTTCTCCACCTCCGCAAACCCGGTACTGGCTTGTAATGCGAGTTCGTCAGTCGATCCAGAGAGTTATCATTCACAACCGATGTTCGTTCGTTCTCCCTTATGGAAATCCAGAGGGCGACGCACTGTTTCATCTTCCCCATCCCCACGGCACTCAGCAAGCATTAATAACCCCAGTGACTGGCTTCTTGATCCGTTCTGCTCTCGCGTTTGATGGATTTAGATGACGCGCTACCGGATCTGTCGAACGCAGCTTCGAACCCTAAACAAATCCTGGATTCAAAAATGGCCCCACTGTGCCTGTCATTTTTTTTCCGTCTTTAGTTTAATCTCTCGTGTGTGTACGAGTTAGTTTGACGCTGCACTCGTTTTCAACGCTTTCTTTTTTTCCCGTCGAAAACTACTGCAAATCTCATTGAATCACTCGCTTTACAGAGTCCCCCGAGCCCCCGCTTCCCTATCCGTTGCTTCGCCCAGCGACAGCCACGGTGAAATGCCGCTTTCAGCAATTCCCGAGTTTCCACCAACAATTTGGAAAAAGGAAAGCGAAACGCCGGTCCAGCAACCTAAATATATTCCGGCGATAATCCCTGCATGAGCTTGAAATCGTCGTCGTCCGAATCATCAGCGTCGTTGTCCGATTCCGTTGCATGTTCCGTAATGAGTGGTTAGGGTTTACACTGAGGAGAGAGAGAGGGAGGGGGAGTGAAACAGGGAGGAAGAGAGTATTGAGATGAGAAGGGGAGGAGCTGCCGGCAGCCGCTGGCTTAAGCAGCCGACGAAAAAGATTCCTGGGCGGCGGGGGGAACGGGGAAAGGTCGATAGGATCCGCACGTTTTTTTTATTTGTAAATATTTTTCGTAATACGGTGTAAATGTTATTTCTTATTATTGTTCATAGCGAGCGGCTCCATTGTCGGGCCCACTGAGCTAAATTGCCGGCCCTGGAGTTGAGGAAGCTTCTTCCTGCCGTATTCAAGTCTCACACCAATTCCAATAAATTTGTCATTTGGTTCCGTGATTGAGATCTGATTTCATTGATTCCTTAAGTTGTTGATTTGCAGAGTTAGTTCGGGATACTTTTAATGTTCCTCTTCTCGTTCCAGTGATTTCATGGATTTACATAGAATTCCAGACGCATCGAGGCAAGAAGCAGAGGAATCCGGGATCGCTTAGCGACTGGACAGGGAGCCTGTAGTTCTGAAGGAGCCGTCGTCTCCATAAGTGTAGGGGGAGATATTTGGCTGATAAAATGGGATTCTGGTTGCTGCTGGAGGTGGCAGCAATGCCGATACTGGAGGTGTTAATAATCTGTGTCCTGGGAGCTTTCATGGCTACTCCCTATTGCAGCCTTCTTGGCTCCGACTCCCGAAAATCTCTTAACAAGGTTTTGGCCCCCCGGTGCTCTGTTTTTTTCTTTCTCCTTTTCTCGCTTTTGATCTCTTGCTCTGTTTTCCACTTGAAATTCATTTCATACAGTAACGGTCTTGACCATGTTTTGCAGTTGGTGTTCACTATATTCACGCCGGCGCTTATTTTCTCGTCTCTGGCCAAGACGGTGACGTTACGAGACATAATTTCGTGGTACTTTTACAATGTCCATTTTACCTGGTGACGCTCTGCTTCTTCATAATGGTGGTAATTTACTGGCTCCACTGTTCTGCCACAGGTGGTTTATGCCAGTGAACATTGGCATTATCTTTTTGGTTGGAGCAATTTTGGGCCACATATTTGTTCGATTATTAAAACCGCCTAAGCAACTGGAGGGCCTCATCGTTGCCTTTACCTCGGCTGGTAAAACAATTCCCATTGTCTAACATTGGAATAAATTCTTGTGTTTTTAGCAAAAATATTAGTTGCGTATTCAATTTTTGCTAATCTGGGTTTAATTAATCCTTCTTCTTGCTAATGACGGTATATTCCAAAGGGAATTTGGGCAACCTAATGTTGATAATGATTGGGGCAATCTGCGAAGAGAAGGGTGCCCCATTTGGTGACAGTGAAGAGTGCAACTCTGTTGGACTCTCCTATGCATCTTTCTCCATGGCTGTATGTCGGCCTCTTTCTTTAGATCCTTGTGTGTATGTGTGTTTATAGTCATATATTAATGTAATTTAATTTAATTGTATGAATATTTGAATTGTGCAGCTTGGGGGCTTTTACATTTGGACTCACACTTACCAGCTGATGCGAACTTCGTCACTTGCATGCAATGCTGAGCTTGAACATCAAGTAGATTCCAATGAAGAAAATGAGACGGCGAAGGAGATATTATCCAATGGGAAGCTTGTGGCAGGCTGTAATGATTTGGATTCTAATATTTGTATAGAGGAAGGAATTGAATGTCCCCTTCTCAGTAAGGGACAGGGTGACCTCCATGAAGACACCTCTGAACTTGTAGCGATTTCAAAGGCTGCATCTAATAAAATGCACGAGACTGCACTTCAATCCCAAGCTGTAAGTTTTAGTGGTAGTTAATGATTCATGTGCGTGCATGTTTGTGTTTGAGATGAGGGAATTCTCTTCACGTTGCTTAGTTTAATATTTGAATTGTAGTTTCATGCTTCACTAAAAAAAATTGCATTTTAGTTTTAAGGTTTTATTTATATGAAATTTAGATAGAAAAGTCTTTACAAAGGGGTTGGGTACCCAGTTATTTTGGGGTACCAGACCCCGAACCCGTTTAGGGTAATACCTATCCGAACCTGTTCAAAACCCATTCATTACCCAAACCCATCTAAACCCAAATAAATTTTATAAATTTCTTATTTTAAAATTTTTATATTACACGAGCCTACGTGATCCTAGTGTCCAGTGGACAATGAAGGGCGGAACTAATTACTTTCTAGGCTTTGATACCATGTAGAAAGAGTAGTCTCGGAAACCGTTCCTCTTAAATGAGGATGGAACTAATTATTTATATAACCAGATACAGAACTCCAAGTTAGACAGGAGATACACAATTCAAATTAGGGGGAAAAGGGGATAAGATATACCTAGCCAAACCCATATCCTAAATGCCTGAATACTACACATTCTATTCCATTACATTTCCAATGATTCTATGAACCAAATGGGCGGTTGGTATCACAGTAGTGACGCAATGTTGTGTTATGCATGTTTGTATTTATGTCAATCTATTGGTGTGCAGGGGACTTCCAAATGGGGTAAAATCAAAGCATTTCTCCATCAGATTGTAGAGGAGTTGATGGCACCTCCAACAGTTGGTGCAGTGCGTGTTTTTTTTCTTCCCTTTCATTCATCTAGCATGGATTGATATTCTTCTTTCCATTTACAATGATCAACACACGTGAAAGCTTCATGTCTGATGTATTGCAGTTTTTGGGATTTATTTTTGGTGCATCCGAGTGGCTGAGATTCCTCATAATTGGCGACAGTGCTCCACTGCGAGTGATCCAGTCGGCCATCACCGTAATTGGGTACGCATCAGCGCACTCACATGAACTTTTGCCCTTTGTTGTATGCTTTTGCTTAGCATTCCTGGTGTTTGCAGGGATGGAACCATACCATGCATCACCCTCATACTAGGCGCAAACCTAACTGGAGGTATGTTATCATGCATCTTCTGAAGTTATGGTTCTGTTTGGCAACACTATTGAAAACTGCTTGTTGCACTTACGTGACAAGTTGTACAAGCAGTTCTCAGCAAGTGAGCTTTCAAATGGAACCCCAATGAAGCTTTGCAGAAGTATGTAATTGATTGAAGGATTATTGAAAAACAAACAGGGCTGCAGGCGGGTGGAGTACATTGGGGAGTTATAGTTGGTGTGATATTTGTGCGTTATGTCATTCTTCCGACGATAGGGATAGGGGTCGTGCAAGCAGCTGGTCATTTTGGGTTCCTCCCCGCTGATCCCTTGTACCAATACGTCCTGATGATCCAGTTTACCCTTCCGCCAGCCATGAATATCGGTAAGGTTCTCTTGATGCTGATGCATGTTTTCTGAATAATGTTGAACCATGGGGAACATGTGTGTGTAGGTACAATGGCAGAACTATTTGATGTGGGGAAAGAGGAATGCTCGGTCATCTTCCTGTGGAGCTATGTGGCAGCAGTGCCGGCACTAGCCCTCTGGCCCATCGCTTACATGTCTATAATATCTTCTTGATCTGCTGCCATTATCGCAATAAGTATACAAATTCATTCAGATCATGGATTGAGATCCCGTCCGGGCCCTTGAGCCTTTCGTCCATCAGCGGCTTCAAATGTGTTACATCAGTGCATTACTGCTATGGTATATCCGCTTGGTTCAATGCTTTTGACAAAAAGGTTGGACTCACAGGCTCTAACCCGAGTGCCATCAAGGTGGTCTGGCCATAGCCCATGGTTAAGCTTGTGGGTCCTGTTTTTTTTTGGGTTAAAAGTTTGAGGTGGTGTTTCATCCATGATTTGTTACAATTTTTTGTAGGCGTGGTTGGTTGGTTTGTATTATTTGTTGTGCACTGTTTGTTTGGGGCTTTGTATTTGTTTGTATAATTGGATTGTTTAAATTCTTGTATATATATATATGGGTGGTGCTATGGTTTGGATTTATGGTTCTTTTATTGCTAATTAAATGCATATTTTAACTGTTACCCAGTTTAAATGGGAGCACCGTCTATTTCTTTTCCACCGTCCACGTGCCTCTCCTACTCCTTTTCGGTGCGGTTCCTTTTGAGGTGCGAGGGCATCGTTTCACCGGAAGCGAGGGAGCAGCGCAGCTGGACAGCTTAGGTTGACCTCAAGAGGGAGAGCGGTCAGAGGGTCTCCTCGTGTGGCAGGGGGTTGACACCAGTGGATCTGGCCGGAAAGCAGGGCGAGGGGCGACTCTGCTTCGACATTCATCGGAGGGGCTCAGCTTCGGTCGATTGATTCGAAGGCAACGCTAGATTATTCTGGTGGATCTCAACAGGCAAGCGGCGGCGGTTCTTCTTGGACAGGTGGAGCGACGATGTTTGAGACAAGGTTTCTTGTTTCTTGGACCGGAGGCCGTTGATTTTGGTTTCTACGGACTTGGCTTCCTCGAGCAAGAGGGTTTCTTCGGTGTTGACTTCGTCCAAATCATTCGCGTCCCCGCCATCTGCTTCTAGCACCGTCTAAAGAGGATGAAGAAATTGTGGACGTGCCATCCTGCTCGCTAGAATCCGGTGCCTATAGGCACGCTGCCGTAGTCCGACACGAGTGCTGCGAGGTTCTGGTGGGCTACGTCAAGATTCCCGTGGTCATCGCGGGTTGCTGGACAGGAAGGAGTTCTGGGCACCGATGGCGTCGACAGAGGGCTATGTGGTGGCCAACACAAACCGCGACTGCAAGGCGATCTACAGTGGGACCTGCATGGTCTTAAGGACCAAACAACGGTGACTCGACTGCAACAATCTGCATCAAACCTGAGGCTCTACGGTGATGATAAAGGTCAGACCGAGCCCTGGTAAGGGGGTCTCGGTCAATTCTTTATCTGTTTTTTTGGGTTCTTGAGTCTGTACCTGTTTTGATTTTAATGCTTGTTGCATGCGTTGAGTTTGTGTTGTGGCGCTGTTTTCCATTGCTGCTGCTTGTACTCTTTTATTTTGCATAGTGAAAACCTGTGATGATTCTTCCCCGTGCACGTAGGCCTATGAACGAAGCACGTAAATCCTCTATGTCACTTTTACTGCTTTCATTTCCTTTCTGTATTTAATTCGACCTGTAAAATGGTGAATGCTAATTGCTTCTTGAATATTAAATTCTGATTGAATTTATCTGATTAAATAGAAGTTGTTTTGGGCTTTGTGATGCCCAGTTCATTATTGATGCTGCAGCCTTAATTTCTTATTGTTGTTTGATTCTGTTTTGGACGAATCATCATGTACAGATTATGTCTTCTGTTTTAATGAGAATTAAGTGCTTTGTTTATCGATGTAATTGCCATTGCCAGTGTGTTGTCCACTACTGTTGAATTCATTTGAATATGTTCATTTGATGAATTGGAATTGCAAGTCAAACATTATTTGTTTATTAGTTTGCATGTATTAAACTGTTAATAAACATCGTTCTCGTGTTTCAAATTTTAATGAACCAAAACACCCAATAGATCCTGACAATTATGTGGGGACTGCTTCTCATGCAGGGGCGCTCCCCGCAACATCAACCATAGTCGACTTACGCTGATTAGAAAGTTCATATCGGCTCCAAACCTTTGAATAAGCTATTTGACTCTTGTTGATATCCTCAATTGAACTTAATGCTCTACTTTATCCAGATCTACACTCTGGTGCTCTGTCTTCTAGAATCCTAACTTTTGATGCTCTCACTCGAGCTTTAGGAGCCCTTGAACTTTCTGACATGTCTTCACTGGTCTCTCCAAATCTTCGGTGCCATCATCTAAATTCCTTAACACATACTTTCTCACCGTCCAATGTTAGTATGATCAAGTTTCAGTATGCCTTTTTCCATTAGAACCTGTATATTCTTTTCACTGATATGTTCGAGTCAGCAGTGCCACAACTCCAGATTACCAGATGTTGTTCACCAAAAAAGTTCGCTCTATTCGATCGTCCAATTAGATATAGGGTCCCATCCTTTACTCCTATGTTGGCAAAGCTAGTACCATAGTCTGCCTCATCAAGGTGTCTTATGGAAATTAAGTTCTTTCACAACCTTGAGATATCTTTCAGCTTCAAGATGCTCCCATTATTCATCCAAAAATCATCATCTTCTTTCCCGTCACATTAGACACATAATTCACCATGCATCCTTATTCTACCATAGAACATAATGATGCTCCTAAGTCAATCACCCATGAATCCATCAGAATATTAACACTCATAAACAACATGTTGTTCTCTTAAATTATACTTCGGAAAATTGAACTTCTAGAAGTTGATGGTCTTCTAGAGTTTTCTTTGTGACACCTCACTACTACAAAACATAGTTTTATCAGCGCTATAAACCGCTTTTAACAGCGCTAGAAAAGCGTTGTTAATCGCAGTAAAGATAAAGGGGACCCCCTTTATCAGTGTTGATAAAAGGGGTCTTTTGTCATCGCTAAAAAAACGCTAATAAAAGTAAAAAAATAAAATAAAAATTTTTTTAAAAAAATATATTCGGGGAGTTTTTATCAGCGCTTGCCCCCGCTTTTATCAGCACTTTTCCCCCTTTTATCAGCGCTACGGGGAGCCCCCTCCCTCTCACTGCACACTCCAATTTGCCTGCGCAACGCCCTCCCTTTAACAACGCTATCCTTCTCCCGCACGCGACCCTGCTTCATTTAATGATATATCTATTTATTTATATATATATATATAGTTATATTTATTCCTTATATTAATATAGACTCATATTAATATAAATATATTTAGTTATATTAATATATATATATATATTCATATATTAATATATATTAATATATTTTTAGTTATAATTTTTTATCCGTATATTTATTTGTATATTAATATATATTTATAAGATTAGTTTTAAATACATTTATAAAATATGTTTTCATATGTGTGTTTATAAATGAATGAATAAATAAATAAATACATACATACATACATACATACATACATACATACAACACACACACATACACATATTTACGAATAAATACATATATATGTGTATATGAAAAGCCATAAAATGTTAAAATGATCATAACTTCTAATCCAGAAGTCCGTTTCAACTCCACAACTAGTCAAATCGAAGAACATGAAACGATCTTTGATATGATATGTAGTACAGGCCTAACGGACATCCGAATCAAAAGTTATAGTTGTTTTAATGTTAAAAAATCAGGGTATCCCGACTAAAAACTCTGTTTTGGAGGCCTTTTTGGCCTTTTTTGGCCTCAAAAAAATAAGACATAAGGTTTCCTTTAGTTGATAGTGCGTAGAGCTCGTCGCAAACTTCGATTTGATATGCTGTAGAGCTCAAACAGACACCCATATCAAAAGTTATGACCGTTTGAAGTTCGAGTTTCATTTTCAACTTATTTTTTGTTTTTTATTATTTTTATTTTTTTATTCAAACTTTTATTAAATGACTATTACTTGATAAAAATTAAAAAATTATTAATTAAAAATATTTTTAAAAATATTTTATAAGCCTCTTACTAAATATCTTATACATTAATTTTAGATTTCCATTTATCCTCATTTAAAACATATTTAAAAAATATATATTATATTTATATCAATATAAAATAGATTTATAGATTTATATATTAATATATGATTTTTAATGTCTTTTTTTGAAATCTACCCTTTATCAGCACTTTTATAAAAGCACTGATGGGGGGGGGGGGGTCTTTATCAGCGTTTTTTAGCGCTGATAAATGTACCCCTTTATCAGTGCTTTTCTTAGCGCTGATAAAGGTACCCCTTTATCAACGCTTTTTTACTAGCGCTGTTAAAGGGGTAGCGCTTCCCTTACCCCGTTTTGTAGTAGTGCCTGCAATCATTCTTTAAGTTTTTTTTCTTCCACAACTCAAACATGTAGGACTCAAACCAATCAATTTGCCTCAGATTCTCTCTCAAGATCTATTGTCCTATTGTTTCTTCTGATTTCTCCTCTAGGGTGACTGTACTTGTCCATAACATTAAGAGCATTACCATATGCTTCTTGGATTTACCTTCTTCGGAGTTCTTCATTGTGGGTCAGGTTTTGTATATCCTCAACTGCCAAATCAGGTTTCTCACATGAATTACTCACTATTGTCACCATCACATCCCATGACTTTGACAATGATGACAATAGTAGAAGTTCCCATACACCATTCATGAATTTCTCCTTCATAGATTCGAGTTACACTCAGATCATATTGAAGTTATTCACACGATTTCCACTGGTTTTCCTTCCAATAACCTCTGCATCATGAACACTTTATTAAGTATCGTAGGTTTCTTGTACATATCCTCCAGGGTTTTCATGAGCTCCAACCTTGTCTTCACTTCACAGATGTTGAAGGCTATATGCTAAGCCAATTACGTCTAAACCAATCCAAGTGCCTTTATATCCAATCATTCCCATTCCACATTTTCTATTTTCTTTGGATGAACTCCAGTCAATGGAACATCCAGGTCCTTTTGAATTAGATGATCCTCCATCTGCATTATTCAGAAGCCAAAATCCACTATATCAAACTTATTGAACCAGACCTTACCTTCATCTGATTCCATACCTTCCATTTTTAGTAAACTCCCATTGAAAATTAAATAACATCAAAGACAAGAGTGAGTGAAAAAAACCTGAGCTGCCTACGAGTGTGTTGCTGATCGAGCACGAAACCACAAAATTCTGAAACAACATTGAGCTTTGATACCACTTATTAAGGAGATCCCTGCCTTAACATCAGAAACCTGGTTGTACTTTATTGGATGTCATTACACCAGACAACACACAAAACAAAAATTACCAAGTCATCCAGACAAACTCCCCTGACTGAGTTTACTAGAATATAGGAAACCTTACACCATACTCACCACACAATGTAGAACCTAGCACACAACACATGCAAACTCACAACCTCAAAAGTAGTCAAGCGAAAAAAATAATGGAGAGGGAACTGGAAATAATGTGGTTTGGATGAGGTGTCCTACATCCAGGGGATAAATACTACCACTTTCATTATAATAGGAATTTACAAGGATTTACACTTCACCAGATAAATATAGTCAGTAAATATTAATTATAGAGATCATGCTTATGTAATTTCTCAAATTTCTAGATCACTGTGCACATAGGTCCCTGTAACGAATCAACTCGGGTTGACCTAACACGTCATCAATCCGGCTCGCCACAAGGACTCAAACGCATCTCCCTGAACGTTAGAGGCATCCGACTAGCGGCGAAGTTCTAAAAGATACAACAGGGAGACTATACCCTCTGATCATAGTGCAATAACAGAAGGAATAACCAAACAAATACAAAAGAATAAACATAAGAGTACACATAATAAATAACTGAAACAAAAGCATGTTATAATAAATGGATTGTAGCATACAATCATACAAACCCAAAGCATGCAAAACATACAACAGACGGTCGCCCGCCGATCCGACCACATATACAAAATATACTAATTGAAGATAAATACAATAGACTCTAATGAAAATCTGACTAAATCCACATACCTGGTCTCCATGAAACTCAACCTGCACCAACCCGATCCTGAGATTCCACGTGAGCGACTCTGCTCGGTCAAGAAACACTAGGACTTGTCCCCATCCATCTCACAACCTATGCTCCAACCTAAAAGCAGACATCGGGTCTGAATGCACATCGAGGTGCACATATAAAGGGTGAGAAATAAATCTCAGTAGGCCACCCCCAATGGTGAACCTATAATCCGCTATCATGATAAGTGTATGCATACATGATATGCCCAGCCTATCCAAACACTAACAACAGTCGGCATAAAAAGAAAAACTGTATAAAAGGGGGATAAAAAAAGAAAACAAAAAATTATGGGTTCTATCCTAACACTTGAGGTAAATCTACCTTCGATCTTGCCCACACTAGAGGATTTACAACAAACATCTCACCTAGCCACACGACATCAGGTGCATCCACAAGATTTACATAGGAGCTCTAAGACATTTAAATGAAAAGGGCATTAATGCCAAACCCCAAGGAATAACTATAGGCATACACATGAAAAAGCGCATATACTAGGCTCTAGGAATCCAAAAACATGATCTGAACTGACAACAAGAGAATCTAGGTTGACACAACTAGAGAACATGTCAGTTATGAAAGTCCTATAGAATGATTTGGGCACCAGCTATGGACCCAACAATTGGTGGGATCCATATATGAACCTGGTAGATCACAACATCCATGGAGCCAGGAGCGCTACATCATCCACAATGGAAAAACCCACTCTATGAGTTCCTCATCACCTCGCGATCCCGAATCAACTCTATCTAGGGTTCACACTCTACTATAGGGGGGTTGCACTCATCCATATCATCCATTATCTCTCTAAGATCATCTAACCACATCTAGACAATTAAGGTGAGAACCAAATAAACACTGAGGGCCAATACCCAATCCAAGACGCCCCAAGGGTCTCCTCTTTAAACCAATGTCCTGGGCAGAAACTGCCTCAAACATCACGACGGAAGGCCAACCGAACATGGGATGATCCAACTCTCGAACCCACCATCCAAATATCTGAAATAGTAGTGTTGATCAAATATTTACCAACAAAGTACGAGACCTCTCTCAGTCCCTTGGATCTCAACATCCAAAAAAAAATCCACCACGATCTCTCCACGACCCCCTCAGGGCTAAACCAAAACCTGGGGCTCCTATGGTCCCTAGGGTCACAGAAAAATGTGACATTCTACAAGGGACTCCCCTACTACACTCAAGGTCCCATGACATATCTATCCAAAAATCTAAAACTAGAACAAAGGCCACAGTAAGAGAATGACACCCTATGAGGGGTTCCTCTAGCTCATCCAAAAGCATGGGTCACACCTGATGTTGAAACATCCCAAACGGTCCTCATTGGCCTCCATATGATTCTCAATCAACAATGATACTAAAGGGTAATTCAAAGTACAACACACCTGTAATGGAATTCACAATAGTCCTCGTGACCACCTCAAAAGCAGGACCCTACAGGGGCTCATCATCACAAGTCAAACCATTCCAAACAATCATTATCAACCGTCGACAGCAACAACAACTGATCACTCAATTAGTAACCAACCAACCATGGCTTCCTCAAGAGTCCCTCAGACTTGTCTCAACATCACAATGGTACTCGACCATAACTATTATCCCATGATTTTAACCTATCCCAAAGGCTCTAACAATCCCGATCCTCAAACACAACAGCTAAACCTCAACTAATCTAACCTCAGGCAACCATTCCCGACATGTAGGGACAAACCAATATCTCCTCAGAGATAATAATCGACCCTACCTTCTGGGATCCTTCCAAAATAACTTTGAAAAAAACCATCCTAACATTTACAATCCCAATCCAATTAATGACCTCATAAACCTCACCTGGGCCTCGCAGCTCACAACCCAACCCCCAGGAGGATTCTAAAACCAAACCTCAAAGAAATCCTCTTGCAAATAATCACCCATCCAAAACACCATCCATGAAACCTCTAAATAATGGAAATATTCCACCATCACGATCTATGTGAAAAAAAGCTTAGAATGAACCCCTCACAAGTTCAATTCTGACTACAGAGAAAAAAACAGGCAAAACACACTAAGGGAGAAAAAGTACACGTCGTGTACTTAAGGGTGCATGGAATGTAACCCCAAAGGTCCTCACTGGACATGTTCCACTGGCTACATGGTGCATACTTCTCCAAAGTACATGATGTGTGCACCCTATACATAGTGTGTAACCCCACACAAATACTCGTCCATGTACCTCAGCCCCATGCGGCGTGTACAATGTTGGACTACATGGTGTGTACCGCCCTATCCATTGCCTGTATCCCACACGGGGTACTCAACCATGTAATTTCCTATGTACCCCCACATGGGGTCTATCCAAGCATAGTACACAACCACTTTCCTTATACCTCACATGGGATCTGGTTGTGTACCCCACACGACCATGTGCCCCTGACACACCCCGAGTCCCCACTATACGACATGTACTCTCAAGTCAATGATGTTTAGTCCCAAAAACTCATCTTCCCTAAACAATAAGAACACACGGTGTGTGTTCTCTGAACCACGCACCATCTACATGGGTTTTCTTGAATAGAAAACCCCCAAAATAACTCAAAACCCCCATTTCTCCATGATTAAACCGAGACCAACCCATAGGGGGGCCCCAACAACCCAAAAAGTCTTTAAAAACCTAAAAAAAATCAAACTATGAGTATTTATGATGAAAAATTAAAAACATACCTACCACCGGGTGGAAACTACCGAAGTTCTTCACAAGATCCACGCCACACACCCGTTGAGCCTCGATCTACCTCTAAACGAGCTCCCCGGGCAGTGCCTCCTCCTCCCTCTCCCTCTTCTATCCCTCTCCCTCTTCTCTCCCTATTCTTATCTCATATGAAGACCCCAAAGGGGGATCCCCACAGGCATACGTGACAAGAAAAGGGATAAGAGAAAAGAAAAAAGGAAGAAAAAAGAAAAGAAAAGAAAAGAAAAGAAAAGAAAAGAAAATAAAATAAAAGGGGCTTGGGCCAGACCTCGATGCCCGCAACGGGTTTATGCCTCGCATAGGAAAAACCCCCAGTTTCAGACTCACTTTAGGAGATAGAATCTCAATACAATGATCTATTTGAAAGATATCAGTGAACAAACACACATGAATAAACTAATATTTAATTAATTAAATATTAAATATTCTGTGAAAATTAGAATGACTCATATTTCCACCAAACTTATGTCATAGGGTAAACACTGTATTCCAGGACCAATATAGTGGTCAAAAAAATTATCCACAATCATATTACAATAGAAATTACTATTTTCCCCCTGAAACACTTTCGGGAAAAAAAATTCAAATTTTACCTAATTTTCAAAAACCATGATGACGAGAGACATCAAAAAATCCCCATAAAAAATGATTCTTTCCCCCAAGAAGCCTTAATTGTCAACCAGAATCCATGTTCTCACCCAATCACTGGCATAACCGATGCTATCTCGGCCATCTAATGACTACTCTTATAGAATTGAAATCTCTCTTCTAATATGAGATACATTCAACCATGACCGATCTGATGCTCCCCATTATAGGAGTATTCTTATCATCTAACCCGCTTCCTATAATGCCAAACCACATGGCCCACACTACATCCATCACCAAACGTAATGGATAGATGTGAAAAAACTGATCACAATTGAGCACGAGCATGAAAAAAACCACTTGTTCCTGACCCACCAAGAACAATAACCTCTACGCTCAACAAACCAATTAAAACGAGGCTCAAAACCTCCAATAGATTATGGTGAAATCCCCACCACAAGGATTTAATTTAACTATAATGACCCCATATTTTCATACATGGATATATTACATCTTAAAATATGAATATTCATTTCATAATATAAAAATACCCTCAAGGACCGTAATGGTTTAACAACTTTGGAAACATGGATACATAAAAAACTAGTTCATAGGTGAACTAGATTATCTCCCACTAAGTTCTTCATAACGAGAACCCTTCTTAGACATATCATACATAATACCTTTCTTTATAACCCGATGAAAGGAAACATAATAAGGGTTGGATCAGATGCTTGGTAAGGATAAATAAGGGAGATACGTAAACATAACACGGGTATAATGGTATGAGAACATGAGAATAACATTTGAAAACCATACCCTACATACCAAAGATCATAATCTTGAGTTATGGCATAATGATTGGAAGTTTATAAGAGATGAATCATAAATGAATCAAAGAACACGATCCATGAGAGCATAAATTGGTATAAGACATATAATTGTGGCATACAAATAAGCATAGAATATCATTTTCTCAGTAGTTAAGGCTCACTTACAAGACTATCATAGTGGAATTAGTTAACTCCCCAAACCATTTTAGCAGTCAAGGTACAATTACAAGACTATTATAGTGGATTGAGTTTACTCCCCAAACCATCATAGTAGTCATGGTTCAATCCCATGACTACCGTAAAGGACAAAGTTCCTTACTGAACTGAGTTCACTCCCCATTCCAGACCTATTTATATCATGAGATATCAATATTTACCCAATGAATTGGAGATATATATAGGTCCCACCTATCAAATAATGAAAATCATAAATACATGTTCCATAAGATCACAAAACATTTATCATATCAGAACCTATGAAAAGAAATGGGCTTCATAACACATTTATCATATCATAACCCATGAAAAGAAATAGGATTCACAACACATTTATCATATCAGAACCCATGAAAATAAATGGTATTCATAACACATTTATCATATCATAACCCATGAAAAGAAATGAGTTTCATAAAAATTTCATCATAACATAACCCATGAGAAAGAAACAGGTTTCATAAACATATTGTCATCATAAACATAAACTATTCAGAGAAATAATAAAGATGGTATCATTGGATCACATCCTTATTAAATATTAAGTAACATAAAAGGATGACGTCTTTTATAGAAAATGATTTTGAAAAATCATTTCACATTTCTTAAGGAAAATAACCTTTTCACTTTGAAAATTACCTTTTCAAAACTAAAAGCTCACCAAACATTGAGAAAATAATTTTATTTGAAAATAACCTTTGAAAAATTATAAAGTAAACTTTAAAATGTTGAGTAGTCATGATGATGAAAAATATCATTTATGTTGTATACATTTTCAATAAAAGCCAAAAGGGCCTTGTTTGGAAAATGATAAAAAGATTCCTTTCAAACCATTTTGTAAAACATCAAAATTGGGTAAAAATTTCTTTAAAAAAAATCATTGGAGAATATTAAAAACTTTCTTTATTTTTTTTAGAAAACATGGATATGGAAGAAAAAGGATTTTAGACCAAAGAGAGAGATAAAAACAATTTTTCTTAAAAACATTCTTTTGGTATATTTAATACTTTAAGAGAGGAAAATTAAAGGAAAACATGAATTATACATAAATAAACATATAAGAATAAAATACACGATTTTATTGAGAGGTATATCATAAGATTTCATTATCATAAAATTAATCATAAATAATCCCAATAAACCATGATATTGTAACATAAAACTTTTACCACTTTGGTAACTTTTAAATCGTAAGACCCAAGAAAGAATAAAATTAATTGAAACTTTAAATATAATAAAAATAAGGATATTAATGATATAAAATTTCAAAGGGTCTGTATATACACCTCTTAAAATAATATAGTTGTATAACATAACATATATCCCAAAGAAGACAATTTGATATGAAATTCCCCTACCTTAAGTTTTAAATCCCATCATACACATTCAAACCTATTGTATAATAAATATAGGTTTATTATACATAAATTAAAGAAAAATAATCCTATATATCACATGATATGTGATTTACTCATCACATTTTATTACCCATTTATTAACAATTCATTGTTAGAACCACGTTTCAGGTAATAACTGCTTTGTTTTTTATGTATGTTTTGGTTTGTTATTTTTGATCCTTTTACATTAATCATGGTTACATAATATATAGAATGTTAATAATGATATAAATATTATATATATATATATATATATTAATTATATATGTATTTATACTAATTCATTTAAGTTAATGATAGAAAATAAATTACATTGTTCATGGAAACGATAAGCCGTATGTACGCATGAACGCAATTTTAATTTTCTCGATGGATAGAATGAAGGAAAGGTAAATAGTATATCAAATTTAAAAATAAATTATTTCATATATATCACATATATTCATTAAATTTATACTTATTATCTTTCATATAAATCATTAATGAAAAATGAATCACATCGCTTTGTGAGATGATAGTCCGCCTTACACATGAGCAACGTTATCGTATCCCTCACAGAATGGAAAGTAAGAAGGTATACATGATATCATAATTACAAAGGTATAGTTATGTTATATATATATATATTAATTTAATATATCCTTATTACCATCCAAGTAAAATAGAAATGGGAAAAACACATCACATTAGTTTGTGAGGCGGTAGTCCGCCGTACACACGAGTGACGTTATTATTTTCCAATGGGTTGGAATATAAGAAGGTAGATATGATATTATAGATCCAAAAAGTATATTTATGTTATAAATATATTATATATAATTTAAATCAATAATTATATCAATCCATGAGAAGCGGTGATGGAAAACGAATTACATCAGTTCGTAAGGTGGTAGTCCGTCGTTCGCACGATCGACAGTTTCATTTCCAATTTGATGGAAGAGGATATGTATATAGGTTATGAAATTAACATAAAAATATCTCAGTATATGGCAGATAATAGTTTTATTATATCATAATAGTTTAATAATACTTGAATTAGGTGGAATAATAAATAAAACAAAACACAAGGTTAAGAATTTTACCTCTTCTTTGGAGAACCTCTTTAGGTTTATACCTAGAGACTTCATAGGATGGTTTACTCACCACAATAATTCTTCTAGGAAGTAGGAAGGGAATTAAGGAAGATATTTGTGAAGGGATTGTCCTAAACAAAGTGTTTTGGAAGTATGAAGTGAAGAGGAGAGGGGGTGGCCTTTTATAAGTGGGAGAGAGGGCACACTTGGAATTTTTGAATAAAATGAACTACACCTATATTTTTATTATGAAAAAATCCTAAAAAATGGGTCATTATCAAAAATTATAATATATAAGGTCTAAATATGACTAGAAAATAGGAATTATACAAGTTTTTTTTTCATTTTTAACCCTTACCTTTTAAGTTTAACTGCTCGGTAAACCAATTTTTACCTTGACCACAATAATTAATTTTTACTATTTTTACTATTCGTTTTGGTAAAAAATTAAGTTGAAATTATTAGATAATATTAATTATTTTGATTCAAAATATTAAATACATTTTTACAAATTCCATTCATATAAGTTTAAAAAAACTAATTTAAAATTAAACCCACAGATGTGATAAAAAAGTGGTTTTCCAATGAGAAAAATTTCAAAATTTCAAAATGTTTTTATATAAAAATTCAATATGAAATTTATTCCAATGAAATAAATTGGATAAATTATAATATAATTTATCTAATTTTACTTTTAAAACCATTTTAAAACAAAATTTAAAATTATAAATTCTTTAAACGAAAAGGCAATTTTTAATAAAAACCACTATTTTTCACTATTCATCAAAAAATTAATCTTTTCTAAAAATTCACCCTAAGATAATTTTGAAACGATGATTTCAAAAATAAATTTTATTTTTATTTTTTTAAACTTTCATAAGCTAATTATTAAATAAGTGTGCAAAAAACAACGAAAAATGGGTTTCAGGAAAATACATTTTTTAAGGAAAAGATGATTTTATATTAACTCTGTGACTATTAATATTCATTATATGAATTTAAATTAATATAGATAGATATATAATCTATAAGTTTAATTTATATCATTCCTAATTAGGGGTTATTTTATTTAATTAAAATTAAAAAACATTATGTACTTAAAAATAGTCTTTTAGAGAAAACGTGTTTTTAGGTATAAAAATAGATTTATACCAGAATCATGAAAATTGCTTATACAAATGAAATTAATTAGATTATTATAAATAAAATATATCATATTTCACTTTATTACCAAATAAAAAATACTATTAGACTATAAATTACTTAATTTAATGAAAGGAAATGACAATATTTATAAAAATGATATTTTCACTGACAACCCAATATTTTCAGAAAATTACAAAAATTTCACAGTAAGTTAATTTTGATATTATATTTTTAAAAATAATATAATTTTTTATAAAATAAAGGTATAGACTAAATATATTATCCATGCACAAAAGTAATAAAAATCATTTTTGAAAGAAACATATTTTTTATGCATAAAATGATGTTTACTGAAAATTGTGTGTTTATTTCATAAGAATTAATAAATAAATTTTTATTAATAAAGACCCATATATATATATTTCATAATTTATTTCATTAAAACCAAGTGTTTCCTATAACAAAAGCAATCAAAGAAATTAAATTTATTTTTTAAAAAACATTTCATAAAATCTCAGTTTGTTACATTAACCGCTCTCAAAAGTGCAATAAGACTCATGATCATGCTAGAAAGGTCCTAAAAAACTAGTCTAATGCACCCAGAACCACTTACCATGCTCCCACACATGGAAATTATAGCAAACCAGAGCACCCTCAAAACTCCTCTTAAAAAACAAGGAATCTCCCTCGTGCCATGATCAACCAAATAACCCCACTTGGTCCAAAACCACAAGCATCTAACCATGATTCTACTATGCTACCCAAGGTACAAGTAAAAATGAGAAGATCTAGGAAACCAACCAAAACTATCTTCTCAATAAATCCATGAGACATAAAGCACACATAGAACTATACTTCTCAAACATCAGACATCCTCATGATTAACCACATCCTATTGATAACAGACCTCGACGATCCCACCACGAAAGAAAAACCATGCCCACCCAATCCATCAGTGATAGTTAGAACATGGGCCCCACTGCACAAATCAATAGAAAAAACATGGTAAGAATATCTCCCTCCTAAGGAACACAAACCTGGGACTTCAGGGGAACCAACACCTCAAGGAAACTTGATCCCAATACAAAGATCCTTAAGGCATCCTGTACCTCATTAAGCCACCAACAAGGCACTTAGATCCCACTACCAACCCAATAGGGTTTCCATGAATCCCTCAATAAAGGGACTATATCTCCATCACCAGAAAACCTTTCACCACACGATCCACATAACCTGTCATTATAAGAAAATATATACATGCAGTTCATTTGAGTAGAATTACATTAAGGATCTATATGTGACACACCATATAGGTCATTAGAGACACTTTAAACAACTAAACATCCATTATTAGTGAAACAACACATAGATAGGAATATTTCATGTGAATACTATGTGTATAGAATGATTCATGAACCTCAGCCTCTTACTCTCAGGATAAGATCCAAAATACAGGATAAACCATAAATCAAAAAACTCAAGTGCATCACACTATGTGAAATTACACAATTGTAAAAAAAGAATCCAAGAACAACAATACCATGCCCTGACAACTTGAATTTTCTATCGGTAAAGGTGTTTGTGAAAAAAAAGTCCGATATCCATCACAAGTCCCAACACATTCCTAGAACTTCTATCTACCAACTCCTTAAATTGTAAAATAAAACTTCTCTAATACCATTTTTAATGAACCAACTCGGTTCAACCTAACACATTACCTGATATGGCTCACCATAAGGACTCAAGTGTATCTCCCTGAATGTTAGAGGATGCTGAATAGAAGTGATGTTCTAAAAGTTATAGTAGGAAGAGTATACCCTCTGTCCAGAGTGCAATAAAAAAGGAAATAACCGAACACATAAAATATAATAAACATTAAAGTACACATAATAAATAACTGAAATAGAAGCATGCTATAATAAATAGAATGCAGAATACAGTCATATAGACCAAAGAAATAAAAACATACAATAGACAGTCGTCCACTAGGCTGACCACATATACAAGATATAGAAACTGAAAATAGATACAACATGATCTACTGTAACTCTGATCCAAACCGAATACCCATTATTTATGATGCTTGAGCTACACCAACCCAATCATGAGACTCCACATGAGTTTCTCCACTCAATCAAGCAACATTGGGCCTTGGACCCATCCATTGCACAACCTATGATCTAACCTGAAAGAAAACATCAAGTTCACATGCACACCGAGGTGCACATATAGGGGGTGATAAATAAATCCCAGCTGGTCACCCCCAATAGAGAACCTATTATATGCTGTCATAGAAAGTGCATACACACGTGATATAACCAACCTAGAAGAACATTAACAACCACTAGAATAAAAATAACAATTGCATAAAAGGGGGATAAACAAAAAGGAAAATATCCAAACATGGGTTCTAGACTGACACTCAGGGTAAATCTATCCCCGCTCTAGCCCATTATAGAGGAATTAAAACATGTGGCTCATCCCGCCACACAACATTAGGCACATCTACCAAATCTACACAGGAGCTACAAGATGTCTAAATGAAAGGGGAATAAATGCGGGACCCCTGGGTGTAACCATAGGAATCCACACAATAAAGTGCATCCACTGAGCTCTAGGAATCAAATAGTATGATTTGAACTAGTGATAGGAACATCTAGGTTGACACAACTAGAGAAAATTTTGGTCTCGAAAGTTCTACAAAGAAAATTGAACACCATCTATAGCATCCCACCTTTTTATAACATAACTTTTCATTACATTCTACAAAACTGAGGATCTTTAAGGTTTAGTGTCTTGGAAACCAGGAACTTATTACATGAGAAAAAAAACATTCTTCTTAAACAATTGAAAGGATTATCCTTAAGTTCATCCTAGGTTCATTACTGCATCTCATAACCTGGGGACATACATCAAAAGAAAGGGTGAGAAGAAGGCCCAGTAAGGGAAACAAGAGAAACATTTAACATGTGAATTTGAGATACATCAACTATGTCATGAAAAAGAACTTTAAGGCATGAAAAAGAAACCATGTGGCATATCATAATAAAAATAATATTTTTCATAACTTTAAGATGTGGATACATCATTTAACATAGACAATCATGAAAATATCACCAAGGTCCATCCCCAAGGTGTCATTTGAAAATTACCAAGGTTATTCACCAAGATATCGTGAAAATTGTAATCTCTAGTGGTTACATCATTACCCAATGCATTGGAGTGCTATCAGGGCGCACCCTTAAATTTGACTTCATTATCATGTGAGACACATATATCATCATAAAACATTTCATAAATAACCCACATAGCATAAAATAAATGGGTTTCATTTCATAATCATAACGTTTTAAAACTGCCTTAAAGACATGATCTTTATGTCACTTTAAAACCCACAGAAAAGGAAGGTGGGTCTCATGTATGTAAATCCCAGAATTTAAAATAGAAAATTTTGGCATATATGTGAATACCCATTTAGAAGAAATAGATTTGAGTATTCACTTAATAAAATAAAATAACTTTAGAAAAAGAGAGAGACATTTTGAGACGGAAATTCTGCAGCATAACGGCTATGTTACGAGGTTTTAGAAAACATTGAAAAGAGAGGGGACATGGGTCAAACAATCATAAATGACCCATAAAACAGTAGAGGGATAGAATATAAAGGATTTGAGAACATGGTAATAAAATTTGAAAGATATACCATATGAAATTAAGAACATGAAAGGAAGATAAAAGTATGATTTCTCTTATGAAAATTCGGCAGCCCAACGACGTCACTTAAACTTCAACAAAAATGAATTGATGAGATCAAATAGGGTCTCTCATCATATGAAAATAAAATATCAGTATGATAGATGTAGAGATAATACCCCAACATAATACAAAAGGGACTTTAAATACTTGACATGAAAGTAGATCTTTGAAAAATTAGAAAGGTGAACGAATCCCTTAAAAATTCGGCAGCCTAACGAAGTCACTTAAACTTCAACCAAAAATGAATTGACAAGATCAAAATAGGATCTCTCATCATATGAACATAAGGGTTCAGTATGATAGATTTAGAGATCATACCCCAACATAATAAAAAGGAACTTTCAATACTTGACATGGAATTAGAACTTTGAAAAAGGAGAAAGGTGAAAGAACCACTTAAAAATTCGGCAGCCTAACGGCGCCACTTAAAACTTCAAAATACTGAATTGAAGAGATCAAATGGGGTATCTCATCATATGATCATAAAATATCAGTATGATAAATTTATATATATCATACCCCAACATAATAAAAAGTAACTTGAAAGACTTGACATGGAATTAGAACTTTGAAAAAGGAGAAAGGTGGAAGAACCACTTAAAAATTCGGCAGCCTAACGACGCCACTTAAAACTTCAAAATACTGAATTGAAGAGATAAAATGGGGTCTCTCATCATATGATCATAAAATATCAGTATGATAAATTTATATATCATACCCCAACATAATAAAAAGGAACTTTCAAGACTTGAAATGGAATTAGAACTTTGAAAAAGGAGAAAGGTGGAAGAACAACTTAAAAATTCGGCAGCCTAACGGCACCACTTAAAACTTCAAAATACTGAATTGAAGAGATCAAATGGGGTATCTCATCATATTATCATAAAAGATCAATATGATAAATTTAGAGATCATACCCCAACATAATAAAAAGGAACTTGAAATACTTTACATGAAAATAGATCTTGAAAAATGAGAAGGGAGAAAGAATCCGTTACAAAACTTTCGGCAGCCTAACGGCGCCACTTAAAACTTCATAAAACGAAATAATGAGAGTAAGAGGGGATCTCTCATTATATGAACATGAAAAGGGAAGTAATAGGAGTATAAAAGAACATTCTTTAACATACGAACATGGAACATAAAAGAAATTACATAAAAGAGATTTCTTGAAAAGAAAGAGAGAGATCGGATCCCTTACCTTAAATGCAACTCTTAAAACTCAAAGGTTGGGACCTTGAGGGATTGGGGGAACCTTGGGAGGAATCCTTGTGAGGTAATGAGACCAGAAATTCATTGGAGGAGAGTGGGGAGTCGAATGGATGAGAGGATTTCTTGGTATTTATAGGGAAAGTGAGGGGACAAGGCATTAATGACCAAGGGACACCTCATTAGTGGGTTTGGAAAAACCATGGGCTTTCCCATGGTATTTGCCCATGGTATTGGCCACTTGGGACACCTCATACCTTATCTTACTATTCATAAGTCTACCATATTGATTACATACTTAATACATCATTTAATGATGTCATTAAACACCTGTAACTTAAAAACTATATTTTTACTATTCACTGAAAATTCAACCTTCTCAGAAAAATCCCAAAATTTCACATTAACCAAATATCAATGCTATGATTTCAAAAATGAACTCCATTTTATAAAAATAATTTTCTAAATATTTTCAATTTAATTTTTAAATAAATACACTATTCACTAAAAAATCATTTTTTTCAGAAAAAACCCCAAAAATTACCTTAACATAATATCAAAGCCCTGAGTTCAAAAATGAAATCCATTTTATGAAAATAATTTTCTAAATATTTTTAATTTAATTTTTAATAAAAAAAACTCTATTCACTCGAAAAAACTAATACTTGAATAATAATTTATGAAACCGTTATTTACCCATTTTATTGAATCACATTACTTAATCTAGGTGTCTAAATTATATTAAAACTTTCTTTGAGTGAAATTACTAATCCATTTGGTCACATTACTAATCCTAAGCAAAAAATCACTATTCATAATTTACTATTCATCGGAATTTAAGTTGATCTTATTAGACTCCAAATTTCGTACTGAACATAATTGTAGAAGACCATTTTTTAAAAATCATTACAAATTTTTAATTATTTAAGGTTTACATAAACATTCTTAAAATATCCTTTTTATAAAATTCATAAAAAATATGCATACTATATTTATCCGGACATTTGAAAATTCATAAACTTCATCATAAGAAGAAATCAAAATTTTTATTTAAACAAAGGATTACACAAGGCTGTTACGGTCTCCTTACATAGCCCCTTATCACACCAGCATATGACCTAAGTGTAAGGTGTGCTAAGGTGAGAGAATCCGAGGGAGGCTCGACCAACATCGCATGAGTAGTAATTTCTATCAGTTTGAACTTCTCGCAAAGGCGATTCCGTTCTAGCTTCACACGATGAAGTTCGGCTTGGGTTTGGTCCAGAGCAAAGCCCAGTGGTGCTACCTCCTTCCCAAGTTCTGTTAGATGGGCTTCGATCAGTCCAAGACTACTGGGTGAGGTCATCGAATCTTCTTTCTATATTAATTAACCAAGATTACTTGTATTTAGAGACAATAATCAAAACGTTTAGTTTCCAGTGGTCATATTGACCAATGGTCATATAACAGTCAAAACTCAACGGTCTCATTTTAATTATACTCATGTTATCAAATGAAACAGTTTTGTTGAGTATCAAAAATAAAATAACACACAAAATTAGAAAAAAAGATTTATTCAAAATTTCGGGTCGTTACAATCTCCCCCCTTAAGAAATTGCGTCCTCGCAATTTTTTAAAATTGGGTTTTTAAATTTCATTGAAAGTCCCACATTGGAAAAGGAGTCAATAAAACTATTACTTTAAAAGAAAGAAAGGGAAGTACAAAGGTCACCCGAGTTAACCTATACTAGGATTCCATGGAGGAAAACATGGATATGGAAGAAAAAACAAAGGGTCAAGTTCTGGGGGAGAGTGATAGAAAACATGATTAGGAGAAAGTTAAGCATAAGAAAATACCAAACTTATGATGTGTGTAAATGGTATTTGATTACCTAGTAAAAAACGTAAACCAACAACGTTTTTGTTTTACGTTCCTTTTCATAATTTTGAGGAATTCATTTACTACATAGAAAAAAAAACATATGAAAATATACCTACCTTCATGTAGAGTTTCATCCTATAGTAAGTCTCTACCAAAACTAATATTTTCTCCAAATGATGAGAATTCAAAAACACTTGGTCTCATCAAAAGCACAAGAATCATCTTCTAGAGAATCACATAATCCACAAAAGATTAAATATCTATTTCTTCTATCTTTAAACATTATCCCAAAAACATAAAGGTTAAGGTAAAACAACTCTTCAAAAAGAAAGAATACCATAGGAATGGAAACTACTTTTAAATCTTCAAAGTTCCATGGTACTACCCAAAGTTCATCATAGACCATTCCATAAATAACGGTCCCTAAAATTCCTCAAAATAAACCAAACTAATATTGAAACCCAAATATAAGAAGGATTTGATAACATAGTCTTCCAAAATAAACTTCATCGTTCATCTCCAAACAACATCAACCACTCCTAACATCTTATAACAAAAGTAGCTAACCTAAACATATTTTACCCAAGATAGGTTAATCATTTCCATAAGTAAACTAAATTACTATAAGTCCACCTTAAATTCACCGATTCTTCAAAATATAAGTCAACCTTACTCCTCAATGAAAATACCATAGTAATCTATTTACCTCGATCATATAGGGTCCCCAAAATAGTGAACGTCTTCCAAAATAATAATAATCTTTTAATCCCCTAATCATCTCTATCATATTAATACGGAAATCGTCGCATTTTATATCACATTGGTTGTTGGTACATGTTCTTCCATTTCCCACCATTAACTAAGAAGAGAAAGTATAATTAGGGGCTTAAATACTTAGCCAATAATCATGAAAAGAAACTTAAAGCATTTAAGGATAACTTGTAGAAGAAAAGTATACACTAACATGTGATCCCCTAGGTTTCAAACTAGATTATCCATGATCATATATTCTTATGTGAATATTTATTTTATTTTATCTTTGTTCCTTTAATAATGGTTCATACTAAGCTTGTGAATTTACCAAAGAATATCCCCCGGGAGTGTCGTAACCAAGAGTGAAGCAAGGCCCGTTGTCGTGTACCAGTTCCCGTTCGAGTCTAGCTCAAAGCGGTGTTTTCGGGTTTTACCCCTATGTACATCTGTGCCAGAGCCACCTCTACCTGCTCGTATCCAGACAGGGATGTATTTGCTTGGAAACCCCTTACTCAATACTCACCAAAATACCAGGAATATTTCCTATATTTAAACTTTTCTATAGGGTTCTTAACAGAGTTTTCATATCCTAATTTCCACAAATAACTAAACCATCCTTTTATACCAACTATAGCATCCCACCTTTTTATAACATAACTTTTCATTACATTCTAAAAAACCGAGGATTTTTAAGGTTTAGTGTCTTGGAAACCAGGAACTTATTACATGAGAAAAAAAACATTCTTCTTAAACACTTGAAAGGCTTCTACTTAAGTTCATCCTAGGTTCATTACTGCATCTCATAACCTGGGGACATACATCAAAAGAAAGGGTGAGAAGAAGGCCCAGTAAGGGAAACAAGAGAAACATTTAACATGTGAATTTGAGATACATCAACTATGTCATGAAAAAGAACTTTAAGGCATGAAAAAGAAACCATGTGGCATATCATAATAAAAATATCATTTTTCATAACTTTAAGATGTTGCTATATCATTTAACATAGAAAATCATGAAAATATCACCAAGGTCCATCCCGAATGTGTCATTTGAAAATTACCAAGGTTATTCACCAAGATATCGTGAAAATTGTAATCTCTAGTGGTTACATCATTACCCAATGCATTGGAGCGCTATCAGGGCGCACCCTTAAATTTTCCTTTATTATCATGTGAGACAAATATATCATCATCAAACATTTCATAAATAACCCACATAGCATAAAATAAATGGGTTTCATTTCATAATCATAATGTTTTAAAACCGCCTTAAAGACATGATCTTTATGTCACTTTAAAACCCACAGAAAAGGAAGGTGGGTCTCATGTATGTAAATACCAGAATTTAAAATAGAACATTTTCGTATATATGTGAATACCCCTTTAGAAGAAATAGCTTTGAGTATTCACTTAATAAAATAAAATAACTTTAGAAAAAGAGAGAGACATTTTGAGACGGAAATTCTGCAGCCTAACGGCTATGTTACGAGGTTTTAGAAAACATTGAAAAGAGAGGGGACATGGGTCAAAAAATAATAAATGACCCATAAAATAGTAGAGGGACATAATATAAAGGATTTTAGAAAATGGTAATGAAATTTGAAAGATATACCATATGAAATGAAGAACATGAAAGGAAGACAAAAATATGATTTCTCTTATGAAAATTCGGCACCCCAACGACGTCACTTAAACTTCAACAAAAATGAATTGATGAGATCAAATAGGGTCTCTCATCATATGAACATAAAAGGTCAGTATGATAGATATAGAGATAATACCCAAAAATAATACAAAAGGGACTTGAAATACTTTACATTAAAGTAGATCTTTGAAAAATGAGAAAGGTGAACGAATCCCTTAAAAATTCGGCAGCCTAACGGCGTCACTTAAACTTCAACAAAAAATGAATTGACAAGATAAAAATAGGGTCTCTCATCATATAAACATAAGGGTTCAGTATGATAGATTTAGAGATCATACCCCAACATAATAAAAAGGAACTTGAAAGACTTGACATGGAATTAGAACTTTGGAAAAGGAGAAAGGTGAAAGAACCACTTAAAAATTCGGCAGCCTAACGACGCCACTTAAAACATCAAAATATTGAATTGAAGAGATCAAATGGGGTCTCTCATCATATGATCATAAAATATCAGTATGATAAATTTATAGATCATACCCCAACATAATAAAAAGGAACTTGCAAGACTTGACATGGAATTAGAACTTTGAAAAAGGAGAAAGGTGGAAGAACCACTTAAAAATTCGGCAGCCTAACAGCGCCACTTAAAACTTCAAAATACTGAATTGAAGAGATCAAATGGGGTATCTCATCATATTATCATAAAAGATCAGTATGATAAATTTATAGATCATACCCCAACATAATAAAAAGTAACTTGCAAGACTTGACATGGAATTAGAACTTTGAAAAAGGAGAAAGGTGGAAGAACCACTTAAAAATTCGGCAGCCTAACGACGCCACTTAAAACTTCAAAATACTGAATTGAAGAGATCAAATGGGTTCTCTAATAATATGATCATAAAATATCAGTATGATAAATTTAGAGATCATACCCAAACATAATAAAAAGGAACTTGAAATACTTTACATGAAAATAGATCTTGAAAAATGAGAAGGGAGAAAGAATCCGTTACAAAACTTTCGTCAGCCTAACGACGCCACTTAAAACTTCATAAAATGAAATAATGAGAGTAATAGGGGATCTATAATTATATGAACATGAAAAGGTAAGTAAGAGGAGTATAAAAGAACATCCTTTAACATACAAACATGGAACATAAAAGAAATTACATAAAAGAGATTTCTTGAAAAGAAAGAGAGAGGTCGGATCCCTTACCTTAAACGCAACTCTTAAAACTCAAAGGTTGAGACCTTGAGGGATTGGGGGAACCTTGGGAGGACTACTTGTGAGGTAATGAGACCAGAAATTCGTTTGGGGAGAGCGGGGAGTCTAATGGATGAGAGGATTTCTTGGTATTTATAGGGAAAGTGAGGGGACAAGGTATTAATGGCCAAGGGACACCTCATTAGTGGTTTTGGAAAAACCATGGGCTTGCCCATGGTATTTGCCCATGGTATTGGCCACTTGGGACACATCATATCTTATATTACTATTCATAAGTTGACCATATTTATTACATACTTAATACATCATTTAATGATGTCATTAAACACCTGTAACTTAAAAACTATATTTTTACTATTCACTGAAAATTGAACCTTCTCAGAAAAATCCCAAAATTTCACATTAACCAAATATCAATGCTCTGATTTCAAAAATGAACTCCATTTTATAAAAATAATTTTCTAAATATTTTTAATTTAATTTTTAAATAAACACACTATTCACCAAAAATTCATTTTTTTTCAGAAAAAACCCCAAAAATTACCTTAACATAATATCGAAGCCCTGAGTTCAAAAATGAAATCCATTTTATAAAAATATTTTTCTAAATATTTTTAATTTAATTTTTAATAAAAAAACGCTATTCACTTGAAAAAACTAATACTTGAATAATAATTTATGAAACCGTTATTTACCCATTTTATTGAATCACATTACTTAATCTAGGTGTCTAAATTATATTAAAACTTTCTTTGAGCGAAATTACTAATCCATTTGGTCACATTACTAATCCTAAGCATAAAATTACTATTCATAATTTACTATTCATCAAACTTTAAGTTGATCTTATTAGACTCAAATTTTGTACTGAACATAATTGTAGAAGACCATTTTTAAAAAATAATTACACATTTTTAATTATTTAAGGTTTACATAAACATTTTTAAAATATCCTTTTTCTAAAATTCATCAAAAATATGCATACTATATTTATCCGGACATTTGAAAATTCATAAACTTCATCATAAGAAGAAATCGAAATTTTTATTTAAACAAAGGATTACACAAGGTAGTTACGGTATCCTTACATAGCCCCTTATCACACCAGCATAGGACCTAAGTGTAAGGTGTGCTAAGGTGAGAGAATCTGAGGGAGGCTCGACCAACATCGCACGAGTAGTAATTTTTATCAGTTTGAACTTCTCGCAAAGGCAATTCCGTTCTAGCTTCACACGATGAAGTTCGGCTTGGGTTTGGTCCAGAGCAAAGCCCAGTGGTGCTACCTCCTTCCCAAGTTCTGTTAGATGGGCTTCGATCAGTCCAAGACTACTGGGTGAGGTCATCGAATCTTCTTTCTATATTAATTAACCAAGATTACTTGTATTTAGAGACAATAATCAAAACGTTTAGTTTCCAGTGGTCATATTGACCAATGGTCATATAACAGTCAAAACCCAATGGTCTCATTTTAATTATACTCATGTTATCAAATGAAACAGTTTTGTTGAGTATCAAAAATAAAATAACACACAAAATTAGAAAAAAAGATTTATTCAAAATTTCGGGTCATTACACCATCTATGGACACAATAATAGGTGAGATCCATATATATACCCAAGAGAACAAAAAATTCATAGGTCCAAGAATGATATGACATCCATGATGAAAAAATACCACTCTATGAGCACCTCAGCACCTCACAATCCTGAAGACACTCTATCCAAGGCACACACTCAACTATAGGGGGGGGGGGGTTCACTAATACAGATCATCAATTAGATCCCTAATTCTGTATAACCACAACCAACTAATGGAGGAGATAACCTAATAAACAATCGGGGATAATGCATGATCTAATATGTCCCAAGGGTCTCCTCCTTAATCCAAAGTCCTAAGCAGAAACTTCCTCAAGCATCAAAACCAAAGGACAACCAAATGTGGGATGATACAGCTCTCAAACCCACCATCCAAATAGCTGAACTAATAGTGCTGATCAACTCTCATCTAAAAAAGAACAAGGTCTCTCTTGGTCCCCTAAATCTTATTAAGCAACAAAAAAACCACTGTGGTCTCTCCATGACCATCCTTAGGGACAAACAAAAACTCGGGGCTCCCATGGTCCCCAAGGTCATAACACAAAGACAAGTCTTACAAGGGACTCCCTCTCTAGACCCAAGCTCCCAAGACATGCCCATACACAAATCCACAACCAGCCTAAAGTCCATAGTAAGAGAAGGATACCCTATGAGGGGTTCCTCTAGCTCATCTGGAGAAATGGGTCATGCCCAATGTGGAAACATCCCAAATGAAACTTTGTGTCCACCATATTATCCTCAATTAATAATAAACCCAAAGGGGAATCCAAAACATATCACACCTTCAAGGGAATTCACAATAGTCCTCATGACCACTTCAAAAGTAATACCCTACAAGGGCTCCTCAACACAAGCCAAACCATGCCACACGAGAATTCTCAACCACCGATTATGGAAACCACTGATCAATCGATTGATAACCAGCCCACTAGGGCTTCCTCAAGAGTCCTTTAGACTCGTATAAACATCATAATGGAACCCGACCGTAACCACCATCCCACATCGTCAACCCATCCCAAAGGCTTCAATAGCTCTAATCCTCAAACACATGAGCCAAACCGCAACTGCTCTAAACTCGAGCAACCATTCCTAACACGCAGGGGGAAACCAAGAACTCCATAGAGATACAACTCAATACCATCTTCTAGGATTCTTCTAAAATAACCTTGAACAAAAATGGTCTGACATTCACAAGCCCAATCCAACCAATGAGCTCATAACCCTCTCTCAAGCCTCACAACCCACAACCCAACCCCCCAGGAGGGTTTTGAAACCAAGCATCAAATAAATACTTTTGAAAATGATTACCCATACAAAACACCATACAAACGACCTCTAAACACCAAAATGATTCCACCATCATGATCTACATGAAAAAACACACCGAATAAGCTTCTCAGAAGTCCAATTCTTAATCCAGGGTGAAAAAATAGGAAAAACAAATTGAGGGAGAAAAAGTACATGACATGTAACCCCAAAGGTCCTCCATGGCCTTGTTACACTAGAAACTCAACATGTACTTCTACAAATTACATGAAGTGTGCACCTTGTACATGGCATGTAACCTCATATAGGTACCTGCCCATATACCTTAGCCCCACTAAGCATGTACAACGTCAGAATACATGGCATGCACCACCCCATACATGGTGTGTACCCCACATAGGGTGCCCGACCATGTACCTGGACATGTACCCCGACACAGGTTTTGGGCAAGCATAGTATACAACCACTGGCTGTATACCTCACACATGATTTGGCCATGTAACCTACATGACCATGTGCCCCCAACACACCTTGAGTCACCACTATATGAAATATACTCCCAAGTATATGGTGTGTAGTCCCAAAAATCCATCTTACCTGAATAATAGGAACACATAACATGTTTTATTTGAAACACCCACCATGTACACGGGTTTTCCCAAACAGAAAACCCCCAAAATGGTCTGAAACCCCTTGTTTCTCCCTGATTAAGCCTAGATTGACCCACAGGGGGTCCCCCAAAAACCCAAAGAAGATTTAAAAACTTAAAAAAATTAATCCATGGTGATTTATGGTGAAAACTTAAAAATAGGACTACATCAAGATGGAAACCATCGAAGCTTTACACCAGATCTGCATCACGCACTAGCTAAGCCTCGATCTACCATTAGATGAGCTCCCAGAGTGGCGCATCCTCCTCAATCTCTCTATAATAACCATATAAATCTCTTAGGAAAATACCCAAAGGGTGGGTTTCATGGGAATACTCAATAATCAAAGGGTGAAGATAAAATTGAAAAGGGAAAAAATAAAAAGAAAGTAAAGAAAAAAAAGAAAATGGGTCGAGACCCAACCCATATGCCCACAATAGGTTTATGCCTTGACTAGGAAGACCCCCATTCTAGACTCAATCAAAAAAGATATAATATTAATTTGATTCTCTTTTTGAAATATTTCACTGAATGAACATGAGAGAATAAACTAATATCTAATTAATTAAATATTAAATATTATGTGAAAATTCAAATGGATCAGATTTACACTAAAATATTATACTAAGTTAAACACCCTATTATAGAACCAATAGATTGGTTGGAAAAATTATTTGGCATCAACTTATAGGAGAAATTACTATTTTTCCCTTGAAACACTTTTGGGAATAAAAATTCAAATTTCTTCTGATTTTCACAAATCGCGATGACGCGTGGAATTATAGTCTCCACTTAATTTTATAGAAGTTTACAATTATTCATCCAAGTTTCAACTACATCCTACCTTTATAGAGATCTCTACATTTAGAATGGTTACTGTTGATCTCCCTTATCCTCCTAAAAGCAGACCTTTTATCTCAGTGAACTCTACAAGCTACACTTACTGGTAACTTTTTTTACACATTTTTTCTAAAATATCGACTGTTCACACTTCTATTAAACAATATCATAATCTAATTTACCAACCATATAATTAAGAGTCTATCAACACTGCCTAAATTCCATGGAAAATTACATAGTCTGACTCTCTAACATTCACTCACTTGTGTCTGGTGAATTGAAGTTTGATTCACATCCCAACATTTATAGTCTTGAATATTAATAAATATCTTAACACATTTAGTGTATTATTATGTGTTACATTAATGTGATAATGTACTTTGAGAATTTATCACACTGAAAGGCCATAACAGTTCTCCTCTATAATGAGAATCTTGAAGTTCAATGACAATATTCTTAAATATATCTTCTATGGCTGAATGAAATCAATCTAATAGGACACAGATGGTATAGAATATCAAGTGTTGGAGGTCTATAATACATCGTGACTTCTTCTCAAGAATTTATCACTTGGTAATCTCTAGGATAGGAGGTTATGAGAATAGAACTACCTATATAAATTAGACATGTTATATGTGTCCTTATATATTCATATATGTAAACATGTGCATTGGTCCTTATACTTGATATTATTATTAATTCATATCATGAGTCCTGCATTTATATTTGTTGATGGAAACTGTAACAAAATATTCCCACGATGAGATAAGATATGTTGGGTATGTCACAAGTGATATAACATTAATGAATAAGTTAGGAAAGGATTTGTCTCTTCCATGTTAAAGTGAGTAGGAATCTTAGACCCTTTGATTGGAATGAAACTATTTAATTAAGTCCATGTCTATGGAGGCTTTATTGATGATTTCATTTCATGAAAGTCATAGAAAGATATATTAAGCATATAAGTTGATGACACAAGTAATGAAACCTACATAATGAGATACTGAGATAAATGGATTATATTACATAGTGAGCATTTGTAGGTGGTTTTTGTTGTTATGAAATTAACATATTCTCTATGGTTGCCTTGAAATATTGTTATATGCTGACATTGAACTTTAGTCTAGTTAGCCTAATGCCATTGAGAAAGAGGTCTAAAGGGTCACCCAATAAGTGTATCAAAAAACTTAGTTAAATTCTATTTGAATTTAATATTAGAATAAATATTATTCTAAAGTTTTAAGGAATATTAGTTATTCAATCTCTGATCTTGTATCTGATTTCTCTTTATTTTTAACGAAATAATAATAATTTTTATTGGTAATAAAAAATATTTATTAAGGTTATTATGATTGTATAAATTTTTATTGAAAGAATATTATAATGATATTTTTTATTTAAATAAATAATTGTTATTTAAGGTTAGATAAATTACATGGAGGATTGATGGACTAAGTTAAGGGTTTAGTAGAAATGATTTTAAATAATCCATGATGTTATCACACATCAAGGAAATAATAATAATAATAATATTATTATTACTCGATGTGGCATTCACTTATAATTAATAGATTTTAAGGGAATTTTTTCAATAACTTATTCTCCGATTTAAGTATATAAACCTGATTATAATATTTCTAGATGCAGGGAATAGTTTTGTAAAACACTTCTCTATAGAAAATTCTCTCAAGTCTTAGAGAGAACTTTCTATAGGATACTCTCAAGAATGGTGAGCGGTGATATTACTCCTCCCTATCAAGCCTAAAGAGAACTAGAAGAATAATTCAAGATCAGAAGGGATTATTATTGTGTTTAATAATGAATGACATAAGTGGTTAGAGTCATCCAATCTAGAAATCATAGATTATACAATAATGTTTTAAGTTTTAAATCATATGTTGATACCACTAGAGGGATTATACACTTGGATACTTCAACATAATGAAAGTTTTACAAGTGAGGTTAATAGATTTGATAATGAAGAAATAATTTCAAGATAAAGGTAATTCCTATCTATATAAATAAATTATAAATTATATGTAAAAGATCCTATATTTGAGCATTCTGGGGTTTTTATTCATCCGATTCTGAGGATTTATCTAAATAAATCAATGAAAAACCATTGCTGGTTATGGGGAAAACCACTTCTACTATACCCTATAACCTTCAAGCGGTATCAAAATAGTCAAATATTAATTTATAATTATTTATTATTTTTTATAAAATTATGCATTTATTTTCTAGTTTTTCATTTACACTTTATTTGTTCTTCCAAAAGTTGAGATATCATGTTTTTTCACCTTCATATGACCAAGAATAGATGAAGAAAATTAAAAAAGAATCCTATTTGAAGTGGTTGGAGATTCTGGATGGATAAATAAAAATATAAGGCCTTCAGGACATTCAAGAAAAACATGATGTGTAACAGAAAAGTACACACTATGTACCTATGTTATTTACACCAGGATGAGTAGTGAAAATCATGGAACATTGTGTGGGAGAATAGTACACCGTGTCATTACACGCCACATATTGAATGGTCCAGATGGAATACATTAGGATGAGTTATACATGGTGTAGCTGGCGTATATGTAGTGTAACCCACATGGTTTTTCCCTGTAGGAATCATGGAATCCATGTAGTTAAATTATGTGACATGCATTAATTGCATGTTGTGTATTGACTGATAGCCAAACAACACATGAAAAATGATATTACATGGCATGTAGCTGGAATACACATTGTGTAACTCATAAATTCCTATATAGAATACATGCTGATTCCCTAAGCGTGTGATACAAATGACCAGATAATGGAGTGAATGGTGTGTAGCATACCATATATGCCATGTAACTCGTACCCATTCAAGTGGAGTACATGAAAATCCGAGTAGTATACCATATGAATTAGTTACATGAAATGGAAATTAATTATATAATTAAACCAAACTACATGATTTATAGCTAGTGTACCTATCATGTGACTGGGTTTTCAAAGTATTAAATTATTAATTAATTATTTTCAACATTATTTTGGAATTGAACGACATGTATGGTCATCATAAACACTATGAACTTCATGAAAATTCCAGTGGTACATGATTTTTATATTAATGGTGTGTCATATAGTCATAAGGGTCATATAGACTATACGACTTGACTCACAAAACTACACGCCATGTAATATCACGACATACCATGTATTATACATGTCATGTGAGTATATGCTATATGAAAAGGACTACACAAAGAATAGTCACATTCTATGTGAGTTAAATTAAATTCCATGTAGATAGGTACATACCGACTTGCCTCAAGTACACACTATATTAAATTTGAGACATAATTTAAATCTAACTAGAAGGGTACACGCCACATCCATTATCAATATACGCCATGTATATATTAATATTAATATTAATTTAATTTATTTTAAATTAAAAAATATGAGAATCTTTAGGACTATTCAGATGGAAAATAAAAATAAATGAATCAATTAATTAATAAGATGATTAATTTATTAATTCAAGAAATTTATCTTAATAAAGAATGAATAGAAATGAATGTTATCCAGTTTTAATAAATTCATAGTCATTATATGTATGGATAATCATGAGTTTGATTGACCTATTTTATGTTGGATTTAATTTAATTTAATTATTATTAAATTATTTTTTATAATTATTATTACATTAAAATGAATGTCTACAAATCACCCCATCCTCTTTATTATGTATGAGCTTGAATATACACTATTTATTTTATTTAACTCTATACCTATGGTTCCCTTAACTTGAATGTAATTAAAACATATATAAAATATAGAGCTCCCAAGAAAGTGGAGGCAGTTTAAAGTGGAGCCGAGGTGAAACTAACCAAGAAGATACATTGCTGAACAAGTGGAATTTTGCAACTTAAATCAATATTGATTCAAGGAGTTATTACCCTAGTGTCAAGGGTTGGTTTATCATCCTCTCAATAGACCAAATAATAGAAAATCTCATAATCATGCCACATATATTTATTTTATCTCTTTCTAGTATATGATTATTTATTATGTTTATTGGATGATTAAACACAATCATATAAAATATATGAATTAACAAGCATGCAATATGGTATAAAATAAATGGATTGTGCCTAAATAATTTTATCAATACATGGTTAATTAATTATGTATAATCCACGTAATATTTTTATAATAGGACGGGGCTATGAACCTTTATTAAATAAAGTAAAATAAAGAGGCAAAGGGGTTAGATGAATCATATAGTCAATCCTTCCAATAAAAATAATCGAACAACCTCAGATTGGGCACTCATACTATGAAAATATGATCTTCTAACTTGACCGCGAGGATTCCACCCCCTTATCCATGTCTTGACCTACTACGAAAGGCCACATCCATCATCCAAAAACTCATCATCGGTGAAAATTTTATCATCATTTAATTTAGAATCACTAGTTCTTATTTAAATTTCCCCCTCAATGATTTTGGAGGAAATAAAATCAAAGGAATTAGCTGTGGGGACCTTACCACTCACCAACAAAGGTGAACTCCTTCTTACTTTATCTATAATGAAAACCTTCCTTAAAGTATGAGGAGAACCAATAGTTTAAGAAACTTCATGGACCATTGGTTATAAATCCAAGGGACCATGAATCTCTTTGGAGGGACCTCGATCGACCAAAGATGGTGAAACCCACCTTATTGTAAGGCCTAAGTAGAAACATCCTCAAGGGAAGTGGTTTCTAGGACATCACCATCCTTCTCCTTATCAATAAAGCTTATTCTGCTCCCCATTTCCATTGGAATATATTTTTTATGAATTTCTAAAGCTATAGATTTCTCACTCCTATAGAAATCCCTATAAGTGAACACTTTACAAGAAGGTTCAACATTGCCTTGCACAACCAAAACATGATTTCTAGAGTTTGGACTCAAGCTAGCACCCTATGATGAAGGATTATCCATTCCTGGGTGGAATCTAAATAGATCAACAACCTTCAATGGTCTCCTCGATGATGCAACCAACGCTTTGATTTTCCCTTTTTTTGGAAGTATCTAGTACTTTCTCTTACCACAATTTCAAATCAACATTAACATGGGTTTCATTTTTATGGTCAGATTGTCCATCCACTAAATCAATATGCGATTTATCTAACTCTAACCCTTTAAAATGAACATATCTAAATGAATATTCTCCATAGAGAAACTATTATTCCTATTATTGTTCTGAAATGTCAGCCCAAGGCCATGATTTAACTCCAGGGAGAGAGAGGGGAGAGCCCTGACCACCATGCCCCTACTAAGAAGATTCAGGAAACTCAAAGATAGGGGATGCTTATCATTCAGAGATTATTTAATAGGAACTTCCTTAGATGGTTCCATGGACTATTCTTGAATATTCCTCCCAATATAAGAAGACTTAACTTTTATCTGGCAGTGCTGTTAGGGTTGGTGTCCTGAGAACCAACTGATTTGTACTTTGATTACATAAATGTTCACTTATTATATATTATTCATTGTTCTGCATGACTATAATATAATAATGTCCTGGAATATTTGTTGCATTAATAAGGTCATGGAAGATCCCCACTATGATGAGATCCTTGAAATGCTATAAAAATATTCTTAAATAAAGTTCTACGGTTGGATGACATAATATGATAGGACACATAGAATACAGACTGTCATGTGTGAGTACTCGTAAGAAGATGAGACTCTCTCTCATGGAGTTCGCACTTGGTAATCTCCAAGATGAGAGATTATGAGAACAGACCCTCCAGTAGCAATTCCGCATGTCTTGGTGTCATCAGACATTTCTATCTACGAGCGTGTGTAATGGTCCTTAGACTGAAAGATTATCATTAACTCATGTCATGACTCGCGCACTTAGATTTACTGACGAAAACCATCACGCAGACAGTTGGCGGGAAGTAGGTTACGTTGGGTGCATCATGAGTGACATGTTGTTAATGGATAAGTTGAGAAAGGATTTCCCTTCCATTTATGGAAGTTGATATCTCGTCCCTTTTATTGAAATAGAACTATTGCATTAAATTCCATGGCCATGGTGTGAACGACGAGTTTATTTCAGGTAGTCAACGAACGACGAATCAAGCATATAGGTTTATGACACTACCATGAAACCTGCTTGATGAGATATCAAGACAAAAGGATTAAATTACACAGTAAGCATTCGTATGAGGTGATACGTTAATGCGGCGTCAACTTCTTTCTCTTAGGTGCCTTGACCCGTTGCTAGACAGTAATCTTGGACTTTAGGCAAGCCCGCCTAATGCCAACGAGAAAGAGGCATAGAGGGTCACACACTAAGTGTATTCAAGTATCTCAAGTAGAATAAAGATTATTATCATACGTGGTTTAATAATTATTCAAGGAATCCTAATTCGTTTTAATGATTGAGGAAGAAGGAAATGAAAAACAAGATATACACGCCGTGTAGTTTTTCATGGAAAACAAGTACACGCTGTGTATTAATAATTACACGCCGTGTAGTTTTCTTTATGGAAAGGAAATGAATAAATTAAAATAAGATATACATGCCGTGTACATTGAATGTACACACCGTGTAGTTTTCAATTAAAAACAAGTACACACCATGTATTTATTAATACACGTAGTGTAGTTTTTCCAGTCGGGATTTTGAGCATATAATATTGTTTTAAATGATATTTATTATAATCAGCGTGGGCGCATGTCAAGGAATTAATTATTAGACATGGGGGTTTTAAATAAGAGTCATTGAAATAAATAAAACGCGTAACACATTTATTTATTGTCATAACTCTACAACCTCAAACCTGATTATAAATATCCTCACAACCCCAACTCTTTCCTGACACACAAGAGAATCATTGTGCACAACAACTCTGGAGAATTCTTTCAAGGCTGAAAGAACATCTTCCTCCAAGAACGCTCTCAAGAACGAGAGAGATCCTCTTCCATCGGATCAAGACGATCTAAGGCAGACAACACAAGAAAAGGTTTCTCCATGCTAGCACCTGTAGACTCCTTTGGCGACGTTCCGAGATATGAGGTACACGTGTGGATCACCGCTAGAGGAAGTCTACACTTGGATTCTGTGACACAATGACGAATCACATCAGAACGTGATCAAGAACATCAATTAAGAAAGAAAACCGCAAAAGGAATTTCTTTTCAATTAATTAAATTAATTATAATCAACCTATAACGATCCTACTTTGTGGTTCCAGGACTTTCTATTTATTTTGTCTATTTCTGTGATTCGATCTGTGGAGACTGGCATTTATCATCGTATTGATCCCGGATTGATCATTGATAATGATAAAAAGCCAAGTGGGCACATCCACCCACGCGATTCCGTTGCGCCCATAACCTTTAAATGGTATTAGAGAGAGGTTACAACATTGATTATAGTTATTTAATTTTCATTGATAATTTACGCATTTATATTTGATTCAATTCGAAATAAATCGTTCTATAAATCTGAATAAATGAGATCTGTTCTTACTCCTTCGTTTCTCGATTCATATCATAGAAATGACCTTTTAATTTTAATTTTGATTGAAATAAAAACGAGGAACTCATCCGGAGGAGCTGCTCTTTCTGTCGATACAACACGGGATTACACGGTGTGTAATTAAAACTACACGCTGTGTACTTAGGTTCAACGAACCGACACTGTTCCAAGAAACCATGCTGTATGAATTGATTATGCCTAAGTTTTAATCATGCCGTGTTGACCAGAATTGAATGGCACGTGGAAACTGGAATACACGGCGTGTATGTTGGAGCAACACGTCGTGTAGTCCGATCTGGCCAAGGTGAAACCGTGTACAAGGAGAAGCCGTGTTCCGCGTACACGGGATCGCCAGGCCGGTTACTGCATAACAAGGAAGTACATGCCATGTATGATTTATCTACACACAGTGTACTCCAAAATTTCCAAAGTACAGAGAACACGCCAAAGCCCCCGGCGTGTACTTTGGATAAAAGGTGAAAAGTAATACACGCCGTGTAAATATAAACTACACACTGTGTACTTTCCAGAAATGGAATTTCACCAGGTTTCCTCCAAAAGTACAAAGACCTATACAAGGGATATGGATGAGAAGAATCTCAAGGAAATTCAGAAAGGAATTTAAGATAAATAATTGATTAATTATAAGATCATAATTAATTATTTTCAAGCGCGACTTATCTTAAATAATAGAACGATTAAAAAAATTTGAATTCTAAATATGTGTAAATGTCGTTGCATGCTATGGATGATCATGAGATAGACCAAAGACCCTTTTGTATGTGTGTTTGGTTTCATTTAAATTTATTTAAATTTGTTGGCCTGCGAGCCTCCTTCCAATAAAATGTAGGGTCTGTGTGCCCATGGTTTCTTTAATGTAAATACCATGTAATGGAGGATCTCCCAAGCCGGAGGAGACGGTTCAAAACCCGAAGCTGAGGTGAAACCAACCCAAGAAGATACAAAGGTGGATAGGTGAGAGCTGCAAAACACAAACCATCAGGTTCAAGGTGTTTTCCCTAGGTCAGGGTTAGCTTATCAAACTGCTAGATAAGCTAACCAATAGAATCTCATGATCATGCCATCTTATTTTATTTCTGTCTGATTGCATGGTTTATTTATTATGTATGTGTTGTCGCGATCACATAATTAATGAAATAAACAATCATGAAAAGATGGAATAAAATAAAAACCAGACTATGCGTAAACATTATCAGAACATGTTTAATCACATAAGCAAACATCACTTAATATTAACAAGCATGTGATAATGGGAAACTACGCATAAAGATTAAAATCCCTCAACACCATATTAAGTCAGACCAAGCCTTCCATTACTTGATTAAGGGAAAGACTCAATAAAACTATGTGTTTGACCAACCCTTGTTGGGACACTTACTTTTATAAAGGAAGCCCTTATGAAAGGTTTCGGGTTGACTTAACCATATTACATCAATATGTGTATCCCTTGCTAGACTTGATGTAATATTGGAGGCAAGAGTTGAGGACATCCAAGTTAGGATTTCAGGATTGGGGAGTCCACTCAACAGCTCAAGGAACTGTAAGCTCACAGTTGGCAAAGACCTGCCTTCCTAAATACCTTCAAATAGCTTGACCAACCCTTTTTGGGGTTATGTGAAGGGGAATATAGATCCTTGCCACTAGAATGTCAAAGCAACTGGAAATTCTGAGTTTAATGGTGAGGGCCATTGTGACTTGATAAAATAGTGGGAGACTTAATAAAATTTATTATTTCTCATAAAATGTAATCAAGAAAGTACTGATAATTCTGCCCTTTTAAATTGTAGAAACAAATATGACAAACTCTTCAACCACATTTTCTCTGTGATCAATTCTGGACAAAGACAATATCCTCACTGGCAGTAACTTTCAGGAATGATTTAGGCGCCTTCGGGTTGTCCTACGCCATGAACAAAAGTATTACGTGCTGGAGTCCTCACTTCATGATCCTCCTGCCCAAGGGGCAAGTGATGAAGATTTCCTAGTCTATGATCAACATTTGAGCGATGCAATTGACGTTAAATGTTCGATGCTATCATCAATGTCAAGTGAGCTCATGAAGTCTCATGAGGACATGGATGCCTATAGAATGCTCGAGCACCTCCGTGGTTTATACTAGGAGAGAGAAAGATAGGAAAGGTTTGAGATCTCCAAGGATTTATTCCAGAGAAATCTTGGAAAGGGTGCCCCAGCTGGGCCTCATGTAGTCAAGCTCATTGGCTACATTGAGCGCTTGTAGGTTCTAGGGTTTAAACTCCCTGAAGAACTGGGTACCAATCTCATTCTCGCATCACTCCCCCAGAGCTTCTCAAACTTTGTTGTGAACTTCAACATGAACAACATTGAGAAGTCTCTGTCTGATCTTCTTATCCTTATTCACCAAGTGGACAATTACATGAAGCGTGAAAAGCCTTCTGTCCTCATGGTGAATAAAAGGAAAGGGAAGGCGAAGAGATTTAAGCCCAAATCTTCTTCAAGGCCTTCCAAGAAAAGAAAGATCAAAGGGGAGGCAAAGGAACATGATGCTGTTTGTTTCACATGTGGCAAAAAGGGCCATTGGAAGAAAAACTGCACCCAACCAAGGAAGCAAGGGGAAGCTTTAGGTGTATTTGTTATCGAATGAAATATATCTATTTCTACTAATTGGGTATTAGATACTTCTTGTGGTTCTCAAATATGTATCCAAATATAGGAACCAAGTAGATTCAGAAAGATTGACCGAGGTGAGGTGGATCTACGAGTAGCCAACGGAGCCAGACTTGCTGCTGTAGCTATCGAAGACTACCATCTCACATTGCCTACTGGGATGGTCTTGGTTTTGAAAGGATGTTATTATGTACCCTCTGTAACCAAAAACATTATTTCAGTATCCAGATTAGATACTGATGGATTCATCTTCAAGTTTGGAAGTGGATGTTTCTACTTTTATAAAGATAGTATTTGTTTTGGTAGGGCACATTTATATAAAGGCCTTTATGTGTTAGACTACACAAACCAAGTAATGGAAATCAATTACAAAGTTAATTCACATGACTCATACCACACCCAAATTTGGCATCACTGTCTAGGTCATGTCAATGAGAAACGTTTGACAAAATTACATCAAGATGGGTATTTAGATTCTTTCGAACTAAAACCACTTGGTGTATGTCATGCGTGTCTACAAGGAAAAATGACCAAAGCCCCATTTAGTGGGAAAGGTGAAAGAGCTAAATAGATTCTATAATTAGTTCACACAGATGTGTGTGGACCATTTCCAGTTGAAGCAAGGGGTGGGTTCTCATACTTCATAACTTTTACTGATGATTTTAGTAGATATGGATATATCTACTTAATGAGGTATAAGTCAGATTCTTTTGATCGGTTCAAAGAATACAAGAATGAAGTTGAGAACCAGATTGGTAAGAAGATTAAGAAACTCCGCTCAGACAAAGGAGGAGAATATATTAATCAGGACTTCATTGATTTCTTACGGGAGTTTGGGATTCTATCTCAACTCACTCCTCCTTACACACCTTAGTGGAATGTTGTAAGTGAAAGGAGGAACCGCACCCTATTGGACATGGTGAGATCAATGATGAGTCATGCAAGTCTTCCATTATCCTTTTGGGGATACGCATTACAAACAACAACACACATACTAAACCAAGTACCAACTAAATTGATAAATGGTATTCCATACGAGTTATGGAGTGGACGCAAATCCATGTTATCGAATTTACATGTGTGGGGTAGCGAATCATTTGTTAAGGCCTCTTCAGGTAACAAACTTGCACCCCGAGGCACAAAGTGTATCTTTATAGGATATCCCAAGGAAACAAGGAAATATTACCTATACAACCCCTCAGACAAAAAGGTTACAGTGGAAAGACACGCCATATTCCTTGAGAGGGATCACATCTCCAAAAGAGATAGTGGGAGCGAGATAGACTTTGATGAAGTCGAGGCTCAAGATACACAAGAGTTGGTACAAGAACAGATTCCACAAAGCCCCATGGAAGAAAAATCTATTCCAGAGACACAAGAACTGCGTAGGAGCACGAGAGAGGTGAGAGAACCAGAATGATATGGTTTTCTTGTCACCGAGGATGGTGACTCATTATTGGTTGACAATGATGATCCTCTTACCTACAAGGAAGCAGTTTAAGGCACAAATGTTTCCAAGTGGCAAGAAGCCATGAATTCTAAAATGGATCCCATGTACCAAAACCAAGTCTAGATTTTGGTAGATCCTCCAGTTGATGTAAAGAATATTGGTAATAAATGGGTATTCAAGAAGAAACTGGACATGGAGGGGAAAGTCAGCACCTATAAGGCACGAATGGTCACAAAAGGTTTTAGACAGCGTCAAGGAATTGACTATGATGAAATCTTTTCACCGGTTGCGATGCTGAAATCCATCAGAATCCTATTGGACATTTCCACTTACCCTGACTTTGAAATTTGGGAAATGGATGTCAAAACAACATTCCTTAACGGGAACCTACAGGAAGATGTCTACATGACACAACCTGAAGGGTTTGTGACTCCAAAGGATGCCAACAAGGTATGCAAGTTGCAGAAATCCATTTATGGATTAAAGAAAGCATCAAGGTCATGGAACATTCGTTTTGATGAAGCTGTAACGGAATTTGGCTTTGTTAAGAACGAATGTGATCCGTGTGTCTACAAGAGGTTTAGTGGAAGTGCGGTTGTTTTCCTAATAGTATATGTTGATGACATATTACTAATTGGAAACGAAGTACCTATCTTACAGTCAGTTAAGGCATGGTTGCATAAATTCTTCTCCATGAAAGACTTGGGCAAGGCATCATATATTCTTAGGATCAATATCCATCGTGATAGATCTATAAGAATGTTGGGCCTGAGTCAAAGTACATACATTGACAAGATACTGAAGAGATTCAGTATGGAACAGTCCAAGAGGGGATTGTTGCCAGTGTCACATGGCATTCATCTTTCCAAGAAAATATGTCCTCAGACACATGAGGAAAGAAAGAGAATAGAAAGGATCCCTTATGCATACACGATTGGGTTAGTCATGTATGTTATGCTATGTAGGAGGCTAGATGTTGCTTACACATTAAGTGCAGTAGGCAGATATCAAGCTGATCCAGGAGACTGCCATTGGATGGCAGTCAAGACTATCCTTAAGTATCTGAGGCGTACTGATTAGCCACTAAATGAGGCTAATATTCATTGTTAATATACATAATTTTCATGTTCTTTGTTATTCATAAACACCATTTTAGTGCATTTTACACTTTGAACATCATTTCACATTATGTTTGTAATACCTTCTTAAAATGCACTATTATGTGGTACATTTTTGAACATCATTTAAAGTACCCAATGATTCATCTGATTGTAAGGAATTGAATTTTACATATTTTAATTTGATATTTTTGGAAATTTATCTACACTTAAATATGAACATGTTTGATTCAGGGATCAGTGGATAATTCATGGAGGATGATGGAGATATTTGGCAATGAAAGGAAGCAATTCTGGAGAAGGCAGATTGGACACCTTCCCACTGATGAGACTGTGGGGCCCAACATACAGGCCCAATTAATCCGAAATTTCATGGGATGCTATAAGACATGTATAGGAACAAATCACTCTTCAGGAGTTAATTCTAATTCGGCCTCCATGTTGGTCATTTAGTCGGAACAAGTTAGAGATAAAATTCTGGGCCAGATTCCGAGGCCCAGAAAAACTGTCCACTACTTTGATCATATCTCGGAATCCAAAACTCCAAATGGGCCCAAATTTTACATGAGGTTAGAAGACATCCTGAGATCAATTTTATTATTCTATGGACCACCCTGATTCGGCCTTATAGAAGGTCTTCCAGACGCGTCTGTTCGGTAAAGTAAAACTGGATGCCACCTCGGGTCAAACGTGGAAAAGTCCAAATTCCACATGCTTTCCACCACCTATAGCCTAGCAAAATTAATTAAGATGCTTTGTACTGTTGTTGGTTCGACCCAAGGCTCCCAAAATGCCTATTTAAGGCAGTGTTGGTAAAGGAGTTGAGGATCTTGGATGCTTTGTTTAATTGTAATGTTATGCTGCATTTTTGTTGCCTCAATTTTGTCTTTCACATGTAAGTTGTTCAATTCACTTTAGTTTCTTAATAAAAGTTCTTCTTATACTCTTATTCTATTGTTCTTAATATCACTTTGATACCGTTGGATCAAGGTGTGAATTTATTCACACCAACCCTTGTGAAATTATTCACACAACGGTGGAGTGATCATTTTATTTTTGTTGTTTTCTTTACTTCTCCATTCCTCCCTTATGAGTCTACTTTCCGCTTCCATTGAAACCATGGGATCAATGGAGGGCTAACACACTTATGGGTTGATCCAAGGGAGTATCAAGGGGCTGGATTTGATGTTATTTATCACCTAATTAATGTATAATAACTTCTTTAATTGGGATTTTTATTTGATGATTTTTAAACTCCATCGTCCTTGTTGAATTTAAGGCCACACACTTCAAGTACTAATACGATCCTTTACCTTGAAGTGCTCAAAACTTTGATCCTTCAAGTGTATAGGTGATTAGTATTAGAGGGTGTAGGCATTAAACCAGTAAGTTATGATGTTGTTTTATCTCCTTAAATGAACCCATCTCAAATTTAAGAAATTGAAATCATTAAAAAGAAAATACATCCAATCCACCCCGAGTGATAACCTAGGATCAACTCATTATTTTAAATTGAATCCACTTAAATCTTTTAGATATCTTTAAAACCCATCCAAAATCAATCCAAGTTGGCCACTTCATATCCAAAAATCCATCCCTTAGGTTGTGTATCTTAGGTATCTTCTTAGGTCTCTGTGGAATCGACAACCCAAGCTACACTACAAGGACCATTCTACCCTTCTTCTCTTGGGTAAATTTGGGCGTGAACCAAATTTTGGCGCCGTTGCCGGGGACCAAGTAAGTACCTTAGATCCAAAAAAAAAACCTTCTTTCCTCACCTCCATTCTTCTACTCTCACCCAAGATCTCTTATCTTGTCCCTTTCTCGCTTTTTTTTTGCGCATGTTCGCCTACACCCGCGATTTCTCAAACAGACTAGTTAGGGTGGAAAGTCCTAGGATAGGGGAGTCAAGTGCACCTAAGGGATTGTTTAAATCAGATTAAAATATTCTTGAAACCCCAAAGTCAGAACTTGAAACAAGTCCAATGGAGGGTCATCCACAAAATCAAATTGTAAACCCTGGGGGGAATCAAATGGGAATCCAAAACCAAGAAGCTCCAAACTTAGGGAATGTAGTTGATCAAACCATGAACGACTACCTCACTCCAGCTTGGACCAATGCCCCCTCATGCATTAGACACAATTCCATAGGAGACACCAAATACATATTCAAACCCCATGTCCTAAACCACCTTCCAACCTTTCATGGGATGGAGTCAGAAATGCCATACCTTCATGTCAAAGAGTTCAACGACATTGTTGAAACCATGTGTCCCCCACATCAACTAGAATCCGCTAAGATGAGGCTATTTCCTTTTTCATTAAAGGATCGAGCTAAAAATTGGCTAAACAACTTGAGACCTGCATCAATCCACTCTTGGGACCAACTGCAAAGAGAATTCTACAAAAAATACTTCCCTCATCACAAAACAATTGCACTTAAAAAGAGCATCCAAAACTTTTTTGAAAAAGAGGGAGAGTCATTCTATGAAACATGGGAGAGGTTAAAAGACACCCTAAACATGGTTCCACACCATGGGTTTTCTATACCTGAACAAGTGAGAATTTTCTATGAAGGGTTGGGTCCGGGTAATAAACAATTCATTGACATGATGTGTAATGGAACCTTTAAAAACAAGGCCCCAAATGATGCTTATGAGTATCTCGAAAGTCTGGATGAACAAAACCAAACTTGGGGAACTTCACCTTATTCTGAAAATCCACAAAGAACCACTGGAATTCATACACTTAGAGAAGAGGAAAGCCTTAGGGCTAAACTCGCAGCACTCTCTAGGAAGGTTGAAGAGATAGACCTTAGGAAAGTCCATGAAATCCAAAATGTAGACCTTGTTTGCACAATTTGTGACAAACATGACCATAAAACAGACAACTGCCCAACCATTCCATCCATCAAGGATGTTCTTATAGGAGGACCCCCAGCGGAAGTCAATGCCCTAAACTTTCAAAAGCCCCAATACCAAAACACCTTCAATCCAAGGTACAATGACCACCCAGGCTTCCGCTGGAAAGATAACCAACAACCTAGCCAACCACAGGGACAAAATCCTTACCCCCATCAGAACTACCAAAACCATAACCAGTTCCAAACCCAACCTATCCAATACCAACAACGACCGGTCCATTTTCAACAAACCATCCCACCTCCAAAATATCCCCTTGGGATAAACCAACCTACTCAAGCACCAACCCAAACTGTTCCACAAAGCCTACTAGAACAACTGTGCAAACAAATGGAGAGGATGAACTCAGAAGTCTCTTCCCTAAAACAAGAACTTCAAACCATCAAAACAGGAAAGGCACCCATGCCTACTCAGGCGGTGCCGTCCTCAACTTCAAGGGGAGAGTCAAGTTGTGCTCAAACAACTCATGAACAACTAAAGGTTGTGACTGTTTTAAGAAGTGGGAAATCAATTGAGAAACCTGAACAACTAATTCAGAACCCACCTGAAGATTCAAACTTGGATGAAAATTTAAATGAACCACAAGATCAAACTGAAGAAACTGATAACAATGTGAAAGAAACAACTCTTCAACAAACAACCCCACAACCTGCACCATTTACTCAACGCATGAGGGGGAAAACCAAACCTGAATTGAGTGAAACGTTGAGGGAAATATTTTCACAAGTCAAGTTGAACATACCCCTTCTTGATGCAATCCAAACCATACCTGCCTACTCAAAGTACCTTAAGGACTTGTGCACTTTTAAAAGAAAATTTTCACATAAAAACCAAGTCCTTTTGGCTGCTAATGTGAGTACCACCATTCAAGGTACAATTCCTCCTAAGTTGAAAGACCCAGGTTGCCCTTACATCAATGTTGAACTAGGAGAAAGAAAAGTTGTCAAAGCCTTATGTGACCTAGGTGCTAGTGTCAATCTCATCCCATATGCTGTGTACTGCCAGTTAGGCCTAGAAGAACTCCAACCCACATCTGTCACACTTCAACTTGCTGATCGTAGCATTAGGGTTCCAAAGGGGATTTTAAAGGATGTTCTGGTAAAGGTTGAAAACTTCATCTACCCTGCTGATTTCATTGTCCTTGACAACCATCCAAACTTATGAAATAAGGAACAAACCCCAATCATCCTTGGTCGTCCTTTCCTTGCAACAATCAACTCTGTTATTCGAGTCCGAAATGGGAACATGACCATCACCTTTGGGAACATGAGTCTAGACCTGAACATCTATAATGCAAGCTCACAAATAGGGGATGACGAGGATATTCATGAAGTAAACATGATAGGAAGCATTGATAATGAATCCATGGAACATCAAGGAATATTTGATGAATGTTTAAGTCAGAATGAGATTGATTTCCTTTGTTCATATGAAGGAAGTTTATCTCCTTGGCTTGAATCATTTTCAAATTGCTCTTATGATGAAGTCTTAGGTCCAACAATCAGTGAAACCTTTCAAGAAACCAATTTCATAGAGACCCCTCTAAATTCCTTCCCTAAATCTGATCAAACCAATCTAGTAGCTGAAACCTCTACATGTAAGGAATCAATCCTATCTGAACCTCTAAAAAAAGAAATTGATCTTGATCCAATGTTCCAATCTTCTGCTGAAATTGTGAACCAACCTGATCTTGAATTGAAGGAACTTCCTGCTGCACTAAAGTATGCCTTCCTAGGGGAAAATCAAACACATCCTATTGTCATTTCTTCTTCTCTTGAAGCCAATCATGAGAGGATGCTTCTAGATGTCCTTAGGAAGCATAAGAAAGCCATTGGTTGGACCCTTTCTGATATTCCTGGGATTAGCCCACTTATCGGGACTCATAGGATTGTTCTGGAATCTGATTCAAAGCCATGTCATCAACCTCAACGGCAACTCAATCCTAATCTCATGGAGGTAGTAAGGAAGGAACTTCTGAAATTGTTGAAAGCTGGCATCATATATCCCATAGCTGAGAGTGAATGGGTGAGCCCAATCCAAGTGGTTCCAAAAAAGGCTGGAATCACAGTGATAACCAATGAGGATGGAGAGATTTTTCCAACAAGGGTGAGTAGTGGATGGAGGGTCTGCATTGACTATAGGAAACTAAACTCATTCACCAAGAAGGACCATTTCCCCTTACCATTCATTGACCAAGTCCTTGAGAGAGTGGCAGGTCATGCCTTCTACTGTTTCTTAGATGGGTACTCGGGGTACAATCAAATTGAGGTCTCCCTAGAGGATCAAGGGAAGACTACATTCACATGTCCTTTCGGTACCTTTGCCTTCAAACGCATGCCCTTCGGGTTATGCAATGCCCCTGGAACCTTCCAGCGGTGCATGATGGGAATCTTCTCAGACATGGTAGGGGATTTTCTTGAGGTCTTCATGGATGACTTCTCTGTGTTTGGGGATACTTTTGAGGGATGTCTGCAGAATGTGGAGAGAGTCTTGTCAAGATGTGAAGAAAAAAAATCTGGTCCTAAACTGGGAAAAATGCCATTTCATGGTTAAAGAGGGACTTGTTCTAGGCCATATGGTCTCAAGTAGGGGGATTGAAGTTGATAAAGCAAAGGTTGACATCATTCGTCACCTTCCATCACCCAAAACTGTCAAGGAAGTGAGGTCTTTCTTAGGACATGCTGGTTTCTATAGAAGATTCATCAAGGACTTTAGTTCAATATCCCGTCCCCTTTGTGCTCTCTTAGTAAAGGATGCTCCATTTGTTTGGACAGAAAGCTGTGAGGGTTCATTCTCAACCCTCAAATCCTCTCTCACCTCTCCTCCCATTATGAAATCTCCAAATTGGAACCTTCCTTTTGAACTTATGTGTGATGCCAGTGACTTTGCTGTTGGAGCTGTGTTAGGACAACGTTGTGATAAAACTCCTTATGTCATTGCTTATGCAAGCAAATCCTTAAATGATGCCCAAATCAACTACACCACCACTGAAAAGGAGTTACTTGCTATTGTGTTTGCCTTAGAGAAGTTTAGGTCCTACCTCCTAGGATCACCCATCACTGTGTTCACTGACCATTCTGCACTAAAATACCTCTTCCAAAAACAAGATGCTAAGGCTAGACTGATTAGGTGGGTCCTCCTCTTACAAGAATTTGACCTCACAATCAAGGATAAAAAGGGAGTTGAAAATGTTGTAGCTGATCACCTCTCTAGGATGGAATTAAAAGACAACTCAAATCACCTTTCTGTGTCTGATTCATTTCCTGATGAACACTTATACTCTGTGAGTGACTGCCCTTGGTATGCTGACATAGCAAATTTCTTAGTGACAGGAGTCATTCCCAAATTCTTAGGGACTCAAGCTCGAAGGAAATTTCTTTCTGATGTTAGACACTATGTGTTTGATGATCCTTACCTCTATAAGTTCTGCCCTGACCAAGTCATTAGGAGGTGTGTTCCAGAATCTGAACAAGAGTCCATCCTTAAATTCTGTCACAGTGAGGCATGTGGAGGTCACTTTTCCTCTAAGAAAACATCTGCTAAGATTCTTCAATGTGGTCTTTTCTGGCCCACCCTTTCAAGGGACTTTTACACATATTGTCAAAGCTGTCCTAGGTGTCAACAAGTAGGGTCCATCACAAAAAGGAATCAAATGCCACTCACTCCCATCTTAGTGGTTGAAATCTTTGACTGTTGGGGAATTGATTTCATGGGTCCCTTCCCAAACTCTCGGGGATACCTCTACATACTCTTAGCTGTTGATTATGTCTCAAAATGGGTTGAGGCCATTCCCACAAAATCCAATGATCATCAAACTGTGATTAGATTACTAAAAGAAAACATATTCTCTAGATTTGGAATTCCTAGGGCTATCATAAGTGATCGTGGAACTCATTTTTGCAATCGTCCATTCTCATCACTCATGGAAAAATATGGAATTTCTCACAAAGTGTCCACTGCTTACCACCCACAGACCAATGGTCAAGCTGAGTTAGCCAATCGTGAAATTAAGCAAATTCTTGAAAAAACTGTCAACCCCTCTAGGAAAGATTGGTCTGAGAAACTCTTAGATGCTCTTTGGGCCTATAGAACTGCATATAAAACCATTTTAGGAATGTCCCCATATAGGTTGGTTTATGGCAAATCATTCCATTTGCCAGTGGAGATTGAACATAAGGCCTTTTGGGAAATTAAGAAAATAGATTATGACCTCTCATTGGCCGGAACAAAAAGGAAATTAGATCTCAATGAACTGGAGGAACTAAGGATGGAGGCTTATGAAAATTCAAGGATCAATAAAGCTAGAGTTCAAGCCTACCAATCTAGGAATATCAAGGTCAAACATTTTGAACCGGGAAAACTTGTGCTCTTGTATAGTTTAAAACTTCATTTACATCCGGGAAAGTTAAGGTCTAGATGGTCAGGACCATTCATAGTGCATCATGTATTCCCCCATGGGGCAGTAGAGATTCAAGATCCCACAAGTGGTCACATTTTCAAGGTCAATGGTAAAAGGTTAAAAACATTCGTTGAATCATTCAATAAACAAGAAATAGATGTTGAGTTAATTGATCCAATCTATGAACCAGGAAAAAAATTGATAAATTTGGGATCTATGTTAGGCTAACGACGTTAAACAAAGCGCTGCATGGGAGGCAACCCGTGGTTTTTATGTTTCTAATCTTTCTGAATCATCTTTATTTTTCAAATAATATTACTTAATCATTTTTATATTTAAAAATAAAAAAAATAGACTTTTGACCTGTTCTTCTATTATGAGTATGGATGGGTACGAAAGAGGAGCACCATATTCATCCGTGTCACGTGGTGTGATCCTTGAGTAATACCTTACCCAGAAATTTAAAAAGAAGACAATGTATCATCATTTTATTTTGTTTTTATTATTCAATAGGTTAAGGAAAAAAAAAATATAATAATACAAAAAAAAAGTCCACGCCATAGGCCGTGGGGAAAACCCCGTCACAACCGGCGAAGCCGCGGGGACTCGAACCCGGGACCGAAGGGAGACAGGGGCGCGCGCTTACCACTGACCTGCGGCTTCTTGTGCTACCTTATTCTATAATTTTTATATATATTCTTATATTTTACTTCCTTTATTATATAAATATATATATATATTGTTTGTTTTGTTTGTTTTGTTTTTTCCTTTTTCCACTAGGGAACTTTGCAAGCGACATGGATATCAAAGGAATAAATTCGAGCGGCAAGAACTTCAAACTTCAACCACCAGGTGACTTCATTCCATAATCCTCATTTTCAATTTCCTTTTTAAATTTTTATTCCCTGCCTCTACTCCTTCTAATTTTTCATTTATTCAAACACTGGGGACAATGTTGTTTTAAGTTGGGGGGGAGATAAAATAAAAAAAATGCTTTTGTGTCAAAAAAAAATGAATGATTTGAAAAAATAATTAAATGGAAGGAAAAATTACTTTAACTTTGAACATGGTAATATGAATTGCAAACTTTGAAACTGAATATCAAATAATTTAGCATGCCCTGATTCTGATTTTAATCCTTGTATAATTTCATGAGCATAGATTTTGGAAAGTGTGGCTGTCCAATGTGATATTTCATCATTTATATTTTCATCCAAATAAAAAAAAATGCCACAATGCACGTCCTCTAGACTGTGGGGTACTAATTTGAATTTTTGGGGTCCCATAATAAATAGCATAGGATGGTTTTATTTTTATGAATAATATGAGTATTCCAAAAAAAAAAAAAAATTTAAAAAAAAAATTATTAAAAAATAAAAAACAAAAAATAAAAATAAAAATTTGTGTGTAGAGCAATAGATTGATAAAATGCGAGGCTTTCGGCACTTGGGGATCGTGACTCCAGAGATGTCTAGCCCTGAGTTTTTCAATATATTTCTATTTATGGTAATATGACTTTGTTTTTGATTAAGTTAACTCGAGACGATGCCCGAGTATGTGGGTTTCACTTGGTGCCCTAAGGCCTTTGAGTTTGGGAGTCATCAGCAAAGTCTTGCTACATGGGTTAATTTGATTAATTGCAATCTCAATTACTATAGCAATATTGCAAAAAAAAAATCAAAAAAAAGAGGGATGAAGAATACTCATATTAGGATTAAATGTGATTCCACCTAGCGCTTCCATGATTTTCCCCTTGAATGAAAATGAACCCCCATATCTATTGTGATTCACAACACATCATTACACCTAATTGAGTTGGATGAAGAATGATGATGAATTTGATCAAAGGAATGGGCTTGGGATTGGGATCTGCTTATGAAAATATCTCGTATTAAAATATTTTGATGGGTTTCATGATTGTTTGGTATAAGGTTTTTTTGGTGATCATTGTGTATTAAAATGTTTTTGGAAAAGGGAATTCGAATTTCATTTTTGATGAGATATATTTTGCTCGGGACTAGAAAAACTCAAGTTGGGGGGGTGTGATTAGCCACTAAATGAGGCTAATATTCATTGTTAATATACATAATTTTCATGTTCTTTGTTATTCATAAACACCATTTTAGTGCATTTTACACTTTGAACATCATTTCACATTATGTTTGTAATACCTTCTTAAAATGCACTATTATGTGGTACATTTTTGAACATCATTTAAAGTACCCAATGATTCATCTGATTGTAAGGAATTGAATTTTACATATTTTAATTTGATATTTTTGGAAATTGATCTACACTTAAATATGAACATGTTTGATTCAGGGATCAGTGGAGAATTCATGGAGGATGATGGAGATATTTGGCAATGAAAGGAAGCAATTCTGGAGAAGGCAGATTGGACACCTTCCCACTGATGAGACTGTGGGGCCCAACATACAGGCCCAATTAATCCGAAATTTCATGGGATGCTATAAGACATGTATAGGAACAAATCACTCTTCAGGAGTTAATGCTAATTCGGCATCCATGTTGGTCATTTAGTCGGCCCAAGTTAGAGATAAAATTCTGGGCCAGATTCCGAGGCCCAGAAAAACAGTCCACTGCTTTGATCATATCTCGGAATCCACAACTCCAAATGGGCCCAAATTTTACAGGAGGTTATAAGACATCCGGAGATCCATTTTCTTATTCTATGGACCACCCTGATTCGGCCTTATAGAAGGTCTTCCAGACACGTCTGTTCGGTAAAGTAAAACTGGCTGCCACCTCGGGTCAAACGTGGAAAAGTCCAAATTCCACATGCTTTCCACCACCTATAGCCTAGAAAAATTAATTAAGATGCTTTGTACTGTTGTTGGTTCGACCCAAGGCTCCAAAAATGCCTATTTAAGGCAGTGGTGGTGAAGGAGTTGAGGATCTTGGATGCTTTGTTTAATTGTAATGTTATGCTGCATTTTTGTTGCCTCAATTTTGTCTTTCACATGTAAGTTGTTCAATTCACTTTAGTTTCTTAATAAAAGTTCTTCTTCTACTCTTATTATGTTGTTCTTAATATCACTTTGATACCGTTGGATCAAGGTGTGAATTTATTCACACCAACCCTTGTGAAATTATTCACACAACGGTGGAGTGATCATTTTATTTTTGTTGTTTTCTTTACTTCTCCATTCCTCCCTTATGAGTCTACTTTCCGCTTCCATTGAAACCATGGGATCAATGTAGGGCTAACCCACTTATGGGTTGATCCAAGGGAGTAGCAAGGGGATGGATTTGATGTTATTTATCACCTAATTAATGTATAATAACTTCTTTAATTGGGATTTTTATTTGATGATTTTTAAACTCCATCGTCCTTGTTGAATTTAAGGCCACACACTTCAAGTACTAATACGATCCTTTACCTTGAAGTGCTCAAAAATTTGATCCTTCAAGTGTATAGGTGATTAGTATTAGAGGGTGTAGGCATTAAACCAGTAAGTGATGATGTTGTTTTATCTCCTTAAATGAACCCATCTCAAATTTAAGAAATTGAAATCATTAAAAAGAAAATACATCCAATCCACCCCGAGTGATAACCTAGGATCAACTCATTCTTTTAAATTGAATCCACTTAAATCTTTTAGATATATTTAAAACCCATCCAAAATCAATTCAAGTTGGCCACTTCATATCCAAAAATCCATCCCTTAGGTTGTGTATCTTAGGTATCTTCTTAGGTCTCTGTGGAATCGACAACCCAAGCTACACTACAAGGACCGTTCTACCCTTCTTCTCTTGGGTAAATTTGGGCGTGAACCACGTACTAAGGATATGTTCCTGGTTTATGGAGGAGATGAGGAACTAGTCATCAGAGGACATGTAGATTCTAGTTTCTAGACTGATCAAGATGACATGAAGTCGCAGACTGGATACATATTCAGTTTGAATGGAGGTGAAGTGAGCTGGAAGAGCTCAAAGCAAAGTGTGGTGGAATATTCTACAACGGATTCCGAGTATATCGCAGCTTCTGAGGTAGATAAAGAAGTGGTATGGATGAAAAGCTTCATCCAAGAGCTAGATGTAGTACCCAGCAGTAAAGATCCTATCACACTCTACTGTGATAATATTGCAGCGGTGGAACTTGAAAAAGATCCAAGGTCACATCAGTGGACAAAGCACATAATTCATAAGTATCATCTCTTGAGGGATTTTTCTCAGAGAGGTGAAGTTGCAGTGAGCAGTATTTCCACAGAAGACAACATGGCAGACCCCTTGACTAAAGCCTTGACTCAGCAGAAACATGATCATCATGTGAGGTATAACGGACTAAAAGTGGTAGGCAGTTGGCTCTAGTCCAAGTGGGAGTTTTTTAGGGTTGCTGTCTTGAGAACCAACTGATTTGTACTTTGATTACATAAATGTTCACTTATTATATATTGTTCATTGTTCTACATGACTATAATATAATAATGTCCTATAATATTTTTTGCATTAATAAGGTCATGGAAGATCCCCGCTATGATGAGAACCTTGAAATGCTATAACAATATTCTTAAATAAAGTTCTACGGTTGGATACCATACTATGATATGACAAATAGTATACAGACCGTCATGTGCGAGTACTTTTAAGAAGATGAGACTCTCTCTCATGGAGTTCGCACTTGGTAATCTCCAAGATGGGAGATTATGAGAATAGACCCGCCAGTAGCAATTCCACATGTCTTGGTGTCATTGGACATTGCTATCTACGAGCGTGTGTAATGGTCCTTAGACTGGAAGATTATCATTAACTCATTTCATGACTCGCGCACTTAGATTTACTGACGAAAACCGTCACGCAGACAGTTGGAGGGAAGTAGGGTACGTTGGGTCCATCACGAGTGACATGTTTTTAATGGATAAGTCGAGGAAGGATTTGTCCCTTCCATTTATGGAAGTTGATATCTCGGCCCTTTGATTGAAATAGAACAGTCACATTAAATTCCATGGCCATGGTGTGAACGACGAGTTTATTTCAGGTAGTCAAAGAACGACGGATCAAGCATATAGGTTTATGACACTACCATGAAACCTGCTTGATGAGATATTGAGACAAAGGGATTAAATTATACAGTAAGCATTCGTATGAGGTGATACATCAATGCGGCATCAACTTCTTTCTCTTAGGTGCCTTGACCCGTTGCTAGACAGTAATCTTGGAATTTAGGCAAGCCCGCCTAATGCCAACGAGAAAGAGTCCTAGAGGGTCAGACACTAAGTGTATTCAAGTATCTCAAGTAGAATAAAGATTATTCTCGTACGTGGTTTAATAATTATTCAAGGAAGCCTAAGTCGTTTTAATGATGGAGGAAGAAGGAAATGAAAAACAAGATATACACACCATGTAATAAAGATTACATGCCGTGTAGTTTTTCATGGAAAACAAGTACACGCCGTGTATTAATAATTACACGCCGTGTAGTTTTCTTTATGGAAAGGAAATGAATAAATTAAAACAAGATATACACACCATGTACATTGAATGTACACACCGTGTATTTTTCAATGAAAAACAAGTACACGCTGTGTATTTATTAATACACGCCGTGTAGTTTTTCCAGTCGAAATTTTGAGCATATAATATTGTTTTAAATGATATTTATTATAATCCGCATGGACGCATGTCAAGGAATTAATTATTCAACATGGGGGTTTTAAATAAGAGTCAATGAAATAAATAAAATGCGTAACGCGTTTATTTATTGTCATAACTCTACAACCTCAAACCTGATTATAAATATCCTCACAACCCCAACTCTTTCCTGACACACAAGAGAATCATTGTACACAACAACTCTGAAGAATTCTTTCAAGGATGAAATAACCTCTTCCTCCAAGAACACTCTCAAGACTAAGAGAGATCCTCTTCCATTGGATCAAGACGATCTAAGGCGGACAACGCAAGCAAAGGTTTCTCCACGCTAGCACCCGGAGACTCCTTTGGCGACGTCCCGAGATACGAGGTACACATGTGGATCACTGCTAGAAGAAGTCTACACTTGGATTCTGCGACGCAACAACGAATCACATCAGAACGTGATCAAGAACATCAACGAAGAAAGAACATCGCAAAAGGTATTTATTTTCAATTAATTAAATTAATTATAATCAACCTGTAACGATCCTACTTTGTGGTTCCGAGACTTTCTATTTCTTTTGTCTATTTCTGTGATTTGATCTGTGGAGACTGGCATTTATCGTCGTATTGATCCCGGATTGATCTTTGCTAATGACAAAAAGCCAAGTGGGCACATCCACCCACGCGCTTCCACTGCGCATGGAACCTTCAAGTGCATCTTCTAATGTCCAGACCGGGATCAAAGAGAGAAAGCGAGGTTCCTTAGACAACTAGAGTTTGAATGTCCAATGACCTTATAAAGAGTATAAAATACAAGGACCTTTTCATAAACAATTCTCAAAGAGAATTAATCCTTTAAAGTATAAAGGAATACCTTATCAACTAAGGTGGTTCCAAGATCAACTTCTACCAACATGCGATCATAAAGACCGAGTCTAACATGCTTACTTTCTTTATCCATTTTAATTGGGATTCCAAAATAAATAAAAATGTTATATAGGATCCTAGGACTCTATAAAAAAATTCACATAATATTAAGAATCATTTAAAAGGATAAAATAAAGGATATTTATGCATAAGATAACCCCCCCTAAGGAAATATTAAGTAGGTATAGCCTTTAATCACTTTGGTTAAAATTAAAACATAGTTCAAGGCGCTTGTCTAGACTCTTTTAGGGTGCTTTGAATTATCAAGGAGTTTTAACAAAAGTTTTAAGTTGACATAACCTAGTTGGAATCAAGGGTTGATTTCCTCCACATGAATTAGTGCTAGAAGGATGAAAGTGTTAAGGAAAACCAAGTCTAATATTTCAATATTGGGGAGTCCAATCAACAGATTAAGGAACTACGAGTTAATGTAGTTGAAAATACCACCAACCTAAATACCTTTGAATTACTTGTTAGTCCCCTATATGATTTATGATAAGGGAAATATGGATCCATTCCACTAGAATATCCACACAACAAGATATATTGAATCTAATTGTGAGGTCTATTAGATTTTTTAAAATAGTGGGAGACTAATAAATAAAATTTATTATACCACATTTTGGTAATCACGATAAAGTATTAAAATATGATTTTATTTTCTTATAGAAAATGGAAAAGTAATACGACCACAACATTATCACTATGATCCATATTGGAGAAAGAAAATCTCCTGATCAATAATAACTTCTAAGAGTGGCACTAGAACTTGTGCATCATACCACACCAAGATCGAAAGTCTTATGTGCTAGATTCCCCTATTCCAGATGAGCCTTCTAAGGTGGAAAGTGAGGAAGTGATATCTATATATCTGAGGCACTTGAATGATATGCTAGATGTCTGGTGTTTAATGTTATCATCCATGTGTAGTTAACTCTAGAATTTGAATAGAAACATGGATCCATCCACCATATTGTCTCACCTCCATGGTCTCTATTGGGAGAAGTCTATTAAAGAGTGGTACGAGGTCTCCAAATCACTCTTTACATGCAAGCTTATAGAAGGTGTGCTCGCCAGACCTCATGTAGCTAAGATGATTGGAAATATCGAGTGTTTGGATATATTGGGTTTTAAGATATTTGATGAGTTGCATATTGACCTCATACTTTCCTCACTCCCTCAAAGATTATCTAGTTTTTTTATGAATTTTAATACAAATAACTTTGATAAATCACTCATAAAACTACCTATTGGCACAATTAAGATGAAAAATGTAGTCTAGAGTATGGGGTGGGGTGAATAGAATTTTAAAACTTTAAAACTTATAATAAAATTAGAGTATATCATTTTATACAAAAACAATGTAATGAAGTTTAGTCTTAAAAAATAAAATGAAATGAAAATAAAATAAAAAAATGAACATAGGTTTTTTATAGTAGTTAATATCATCTTTATCCTATATTTACTCTTTACTTTATTCTACTCAGAGAGAGGAATGGTACTCACTAGAATAAGGCCTCACTTTTGAAAGGAGTGATACAATTTTATAGACCCTTATTTTTACTCACTTGGTGGCATAACCCGACTTGTCTAACCTGCCTTTCTATGGATAAAAGCACAACTAAGAAACAATGATTTTTTTAGGAGTCACAACCCAAGGACATACCTTTTATTTAGGAGGTATAATTGAAACTAGTCTTAATTTTAGTTGGGAAAACATTAACTAATGAATATAAAACAAATAGACAATAAAACGATACAATATTGAAAACTAGAAAGAAATAAAGAATGAAATATCAAAGATAATGATGAAACTTGAGGTATCTTCGATCACTTCAGAAAAGGACCAAATGTTGAAGTTCCTTCATGATCCTATAGTGCATGGTATTTGTAGTAGTAGAGATTCAAAACCTTTTAATTCTTATATGAATTTTATGTTTATTCTACCTTGAACAATTCATGTCAAGTTTTTTTTTTCAAGTTTTATAGATAACATTCTCAATGGTAAACTTCATGAGTTCCATGATCACCTTCACGTGGGAAGTTCTTGAGAACTAATCAACAATCACTACAGGAAAAAATGGATATTTGCAACGGGGAATAAGAACCTGTCGCAAATAACCGGTGATGATTTTTAGTATTTGCGATGGGGTAATTACCCCATCGCAAATACTTTGTCAGTAGGTGGTATTTGCAATGGGTCCCGTCGCAAATAACTTGTCAACGGCCTACGACATTTAATGTGGGCAGAGGTATTTGCGACGGAGCCCGTCGTAAATACCACTATTTGCCACAGGTAGACCATCGCAAATACCCCCGTCGCAATTAATCTAACCTATATATATACCCCCATTCGTTTTCCTTTTATTTCACTCTTTACTCAATTTCTCTCTCTATCTCTACTGAAAAAATTTCTTCTAATTTTTTTCATAGTTTAAACTTTCAAATCAAAGTATTATTTGCGACTTTCATACTCCAAAAGCTTCAGTTTCAAGGTATTTATCAAATTTTTTAGTCAATTTATTTTATTTTAAATTATTTATAATTTTTGTTAATTAGATGTAAATTAATTAAATTAGAATCAGATATTTGTTTTTTAGAATTTATTTTTATGAATAGTTATATCTTTGTGTTAATTAGCAATAAATTGTAATAATTAGTAATAATTTTAAATAATTTGTAATAAATTGTAATAAATAGTAATAAAAAGAAATAATTAGTAATAATTAGTAATAAATAGTAATAAATAGAAATAAACAAAAAAAAGTAATAAATAGTAATAATTAGAAATAATTTGGATTAATTAGCAATAATTAGGATTAATTAGTAATGATTAGGATTAATTAGTAATAATTTGGATTAATTAGTATTAATAAGAAATAAATTAGTAATAATTAGTAATAATTAGTAATAAATAGTAATAAATAATAAAAAATAGCAAAAAATAGTAAAAAATAGTAATAAATCGTAATAAATAGTAACAAATAGTAACAAATAGTAACAAATAGTAATAAATAGTAATAATTAGTAATAATTTATAATAATTAGTAATAATTAGTAATAATTTGTAATAATTTGTAGAAATTAGGAATAATTAGGAATAATTAGTAATAATTAGTAATAATTAGGAATAATTAGGAATAAATTGTAATAAATTGTAATAAATTGTAATAAATTGTAATAAATTGTAATAAATAGAAATAAATAGAAATAATTAGTAATAATTAGTAATAAATAGTAATAAATAGAAATAAATAATAATAATTAGTAATAATTAGTAATAAATAGTATGAATTAGTAATAATTAGTAATAAATAGTAATAATTAGTAATAATTAGTAATAAATAGTAATAAATAGTAATAATTAGTAATAATTAATAATAATTAGTAATAAATAGTAATAAATAGTAATAAATAGTAATAATTAGTAACAATTAGTAAGAAATAGTAAGAAATAGTAATAAATAGTAATAAATAGTAATAAATAGTAATAAAATAGTAATAAATAGTAATAAATAGTAATAAATAGTAATAAATAGTATTAATTAGTATTAATTAGGGATAATTAAGAATAAATTGTAATAAATTTTAATAAATTGTAATAAATTGTAATAAATTGTAATAAATAGAAATAATTAGAAATAATTAGTAATAAATAGTAATAAATAGTAATAAATAGTAATAAATAGTAATAAATAGTAATAAATAGTAATAATTTGGATTAATTAATAATAATTAGGATTAATTAGTGATAATTAAGATTAATTAGTAATAATTAGTAATAAATAGAAATAAATTTTATTAATTAATTAGTAATAATTTGTAATAATTAGTAATAATTAGTAATAATTAGTAATAATTAGTAATAATTAGTAATAATTAGTAATAATTAGTAATAATTAGTAACAATTAGTTACAATTAGTAATAATTTGTAATAATTGGTAATAAATTGTAATAAATTGTAATAAATTGTAATAAATTGTAATAAATTGTAATAAATCGTTATAAATTGTAATAAATTGTAATAAATTGTAATAAATTGTAATAAATTGTAATAAATTGTAAAAAATAGTAATAAATAGAAATAAATAGAAATAATTAGTAATAAATAGAAATAAATAGAAATAATTAGAAGTAAATAGAAATAATTAGTAATAATTAGTAATAATTAGTAATAATTAGTAATAATCAGTAATAATCAGTAATAATTAATAATAATTAGTAATAATTTGTAATAAATAGTAATAAATAGTAATAAATAGTAACAAATAGTAATAAATAGTAATAATTAGCAATAATTAGTAATAATTAGCAATAAATTTTAATAATTAGTAATAAATTGTAATAAATTCTAATAATTAGAAATAATTAGTAATAATTAGGAATAATTAGTAATAAATAGGAATAACTAGGAATAATTAGGAATAATTAGTAATAAATAGTAATAAATAGTAATACATAGAAATAAATAGAAATAAATAGAAATAATTAGTAATAATTAGTAACAATTAGTAATAAATAGTAATAAATAGTAATAAATAGTAATAAATAGTAATAAATAGAATTAATTAGGATTAATTAGGAATAAATATGATTAATTATGAATAAATAGAAATAAATAGGAATAAATAGGAATAAATAGGATTAATTATGAATAAATAGGATTAATTAGGAATAAATAGGAATAAATAGGATTAATTATGAATAATTAGGATTAAATAAGATTAAATCATAATAAATTCGAGTACATTGATAAACTGACATAATTTCCAGCGGATTGGCGACTTCATTTTGATCGACGCCTCAACTCCCTATAACTTTCTTCTACTAAAATCAATATGAAAAATCTGCTCAAATATACGTTGGAGTAGATTTTTCATGGCGATTTAAGTTCAAGAAAGTTTCAAGGAACTGAGCTGTTAGACAAAAGAGGCTCTTTTGCCCGATGACTCACCCCCTTGCAACTTTTTTGCGACTGAAAACACTATGAAAAGTCTGCTCCGACGTATGAATATTCATTTTCATATTCACGAGAGCATGGGTTGCTGTGCGACATGACCTCCCTACTCTCCAACCTCGTATATACAAAAGTGGATATTCGAACGTCAGAGCAGACTTTTCATAGTACTTTTAGTCACAAAATATTGCAAAGGGATGAGTCATCGAGCAAAAGAGCTGTCGCCAATCCATTGGAAATTGTCCTGCTGGTAATTAACAACAATTAGTACAAAATACCTAAAATTAATAACAATTAGTGGTAATTAGTATAAATTTTTATAAATGAGTATAGATTAGTATAAAAGCTTAAAAAATAGTATAAATAACTATAAAATAATAGAAATTATTATAAATTTCTAGAAAAGAGAATTTAATTATATTATCTTTTTTAGATAGTGTTTATCTTATATCTAATTATACAAAGTAACTAATTCTTTCATATTTTTTAGAAAAATATGGAACAAGGAAGTTGAAAACATTCATTATTAGATGATCATGCTTGGATAACTCAGTACAGGAATCCAAATGGTTTTGGTTTAAATCCAGTATATATTGATGGTGTTCAAGCTTTCTTATCATTTGCATCATCAAAACCAAAATTTGTTTCAGAAGGGACAATTAAGTGTCCTTGTAAAAAATGTGCTCTGAGGACGTATGATACATTTAACAATGTTGGATGTCATTTATTGCATTTTGGTTTTCAACCAGATTATGTTTTTTAGTATCAACACGTTGAACGTAGTTCCAAAGAAGATATTAATAATTTGGTTCTAGATCCAGCATAGTTTCAAAATTTAGTACATGATGTGGTAGGTCTGTCTATTCAACAAACTGAAACTCAGGATGATATTTATTCAACTCTTGAGTTGGAATCATCTCATTTATATGAGTTGTTGAGGTCCGCTGAGGCTGCCTTATATCTTGGTTGAAAGATAATAAATCTTGAACCAGTTGCTAAACTCATAGCCATTAAATCAGATAATGGAATGTAAAATAGTTGTTTTGATCAGATATTCTCTTTATTAAAAACACTGCTACCTAAAGGAAATGTTTTGCCTTCAAATTTCTATGAGATCAAGAGCCTGGTTCGTAATCTGGGTCTTGGTTATCAGAATATTCATGCATGTTCAAATGACTAAATCTTATATTATGGTGAAAATGAGTTGTTAGATAGTTGTCCTACATGTGGACAATCAAGGTATAAAGAAGCTCAACCAGGGAAGTATGTATTTGTTCCTGTAAAACAATTGAGATATTTCCCACTCACACCTAGATTGCATCATTTCTTTATGTCTCAAAAACATAGCATCATTTATTTCATGGAACAAAACAAACATTTCAACCAGTAAAATATTAAATCATCCCTCCGATGGTGATTCATGGAAACATTTTGACCAAGTGCATCCGTCGTTTGCTTTAGAAGTCTGAAAGGTGTGATTGGGTCTTTCTAATGATGATTTCTATCCATTTGGTTCTTACAGTAGTCAATATTCATATTGGTCTATCTTTATGACTCCGTATAATTTACCTCCCTGTATGTTGATGAAGGATCCATATATCTTTTTAACCTTGTTAATTTTAGGTTATCCAAAAAAGAATATCGATGTTTATTTGAAACCATTGATTGATGAGTTAAATTCACCATGGAGTAATGGTGTCAGTACATATGATGTTGATGCGAAACAAAACTTCTCACTGAAAGCTTCATTGATGTGGACAATTAGCGACTTCCTAGTATATGGAATGTTATCTGGATAGAGTACACATAGTCCAAAATCATGCCCGTACTGTATGAGAAACAAAAAATCATTCATGCTCATCAATGAAAAAAAACCTTGTTTTTTCGACTATCATCACAGATTTCTTCCAGTTAATCATCCTTTTCAAAGAAACAAATATCATTTAATAAAAGGAATAGTTAAAAAATATGGACCTCCAACAATGATCTCAAGTATAGAGTTAAAATCAGTCTTCTCTTCATCACCTCCCATCACATTTAGACCAACAGTAAACCAACTGAAAATTGATGGGTTTAGAAAAGAGCACAATTGGATAAAATAGAACATTTTTTGGTATTTTCCATATTGGTCTAATTTGTTTGTCCGTCACATGTTGGATGTGATTCATATTAAGAAGAAATGTCTTGATAATTTATTTCATACAGTTTTGGATACACCAGGTAAGACCAAATACAATGTGAAGGCACAATTAGATCTTGCCCAAATTCTCAAGTGACCAGAACTTGAACTGTTTGAAAATGTCAAATTGTAGAAGTTAATTAAGCAAAACGTAGCTTATAAACTGTCCAAATAGATTCATTTGTTATTTTATCAGTGAATTGCAGATTTGAGACTTCGAGATGGTTATGCTTATAATTTGGGAAGATGTTTCAGAAATGGTCATATTACCGGATTGAGAAGTCATGATTGTCATGTTTTAATGGAAAGAATTATATCAATTAGATTAAGAGTTTTGTTAAATCCAATGATTTTTGATGCACTAACAAACATATTATATTTTTTTCAAGACATTTGTGCATCGACAACTAACTACGATGCCGTAAGAAAACTGCAAGAAGATGTTGTTTTAATTTTATGCAAACTGGAAAAAATATTTCTGCCAAGTTTGTTTGATTCAATGGAAAATTTGATATTACATTTTATGCATGAAATAAAATGTGGAGGTTTGATGCAGTTCTGATGGATGTACCCATTTGAGAGATTAATGCAGAAATTGAAAAAAAGTACGTAACAAAATATCATTTGAAGGCTCAATTATAGGAGGAAATTTCTTTTTTCTAGTCTCATTACTTTCAATATGAATATCCCTAAAAACACAAATGAATGATCCATAATGAATGAAATGTTGATGATAACATGATAAATCAATTATCAGTTTTCAATCAGCCCTAACTTGGATTTGGTGGAGTTCATGAACGATGACTTTCAGATGATGAACATCATAGAGCTCATACAAATATTCTGCTCAACTATGAAGAAATGAAACCATTCATACTGTGAGTGCTCCTATCAATTATTCTATAATTTTTATAAAAATACATTAATCTTATTTTATTTTTAGGTTATATGATAATCATATCAAGAAACATTTTCCACAAATTACAACAGCTTCTCTTGAAGAAAATCATCATTTTTTTTCTTACTGGTTTTAAAAACTGGTAACATAAATTATTTTTTATTTCACATAAAAAATCAATTTAATACTTGTTATGGTGATAATTGTTTTACAACTTTTCAGGTATCTTTACATGGTTATAAAATTGATAATCGATTTTCTCTAGTGAGTAACCCACCATCCAAAATGGTTAAATCTTATAATACATATGTGGTTAATGGTTATCGATTTCATACACATACATATAAGGAATAAAAAAACAATAAATAATGGTGTTTTCTTGAGAGGATCTCATCATAGAGAAACTGAAGTTGACTTTTACGACATGATGGAAGAAATCATTGAAGTGTTTTATCTAGGAAAACATTATGTAACGATGTTTTAATGTCAGTGGTTGGATACGAAGAGATTCTTACATGTTCATTCGATCCATGGAATCATTGATATTAAATATAAAAGTTTTCTTATAGTAAATGAACCATTTTTATTAGCTCATCATGCACATCAGATTTATTATGCAAATTACCGTGCTACTTCAAGGGAGTTGGGTGATTGGTGGAGCATAATAAAAATTAAATCTTGAGAGAATCAATTTACTGAAATTGAATGTGCTTTCGCTGAAGTGAAAGGAATTGAAATTTTTCAAGAGACCACTTCAAATCCATATTTTACATGAAGATACATGAATATCATTAATGATACCCCCACAATTAAGGGAAAATGGTGAAAATGATGTTACAACTAAATTTGAAATGACATGAGATGATGAAACTGAAAGTAATATGGAAATTGATGATGCTAAGGAGGAATATGAAGACATTGACATAAACAACTATGAATATGAGGATTAAGATGAAAATTGAGATAGTTAAATACTAGTTATAATCATATATATATATATAATAGTTATTTTCAATTTTTTTATAATAATAATGATTTTTTGTTTCAGATGGATGATGATCTGTTTCGTATGTTGTAGGAGGGTGATCTACCTTTGGATGAGTAGGAGGTCGAATCAGCTGACCCTCAGACTATTGGTAGTTTAGGGGGAACTCAGAGGGGGTGTGGTCTTGCCCGACTAATGATTCCCAACCCTATACTCAAGCAACATCCACATATTGGGTTCTATCCACGCACACAGAGGTATGTTTACCTATGAATTTTAGTTAGTTTTCATTGATTTATTTATATTCTAATTGTTTGAATAATAATTCTTTTTTTTTTTCACAGATTTATGCATATAGGTATTGGATAGTGCATCGCTATATTGCACAATTATTTTTCTAATGCATGGGTGTCATAGGATCAGATTCTCGTTGATGTTCAGCAGTGCATGTTCGAGCATTGGCTAGTACGTAGATAAATAATATTTATTTTGAAATTAATTTAATTAATAACTTGATATAATAAATTATTTTTAGGGTTTATGGTATCCCATTGAGGAGAGCATGTTTGAGGATATTTGGAAGGCATGATAGGGAGCTATGCGTACGTGTTGCACTCAGTTTTTGCACAATTTGAAAAGGAAAGAAATGGAGAAAGCATAAGTGGATGAGTTTAATGAGACATGTCGTGTCCACCAACCTGATTATATTTCATCTCAGGTTTGGGATGGATTATATACACACTGGTTGAGTAGGCGGTTTCAGAGTAGATCATCAGTAGGTCAGCAAAATCAGGGGAGACAAGAGGTGACACATCGAGATAGTAGTCGTACGTTCAGTATGCATAGAGAGCATATGGTAAGTACATTTTTTTAAATATTGTATATAACTTTAAATGTAAACAGTTTATTTTATATTCATATAGGCAGTTGCACAACTTGATATTATGGAGTGTGATGTTTATAAGAGGATGTACAGTGATCCAACTACTGGGGAGATTAGAGGTGCTCGACAGCATTAGATTGTGGCCAATATAAGTTTTTTTGAGTTTTAAATTTAACTACAAATAATATTTTAACTATTTTAATTTTAAATTTCAATTGAAGGAGTTATATGAGGCTGAGACTTCTTAGACAGATATTGAGAGTCAGGCTGAGACCGATGGTCAGACTAGTGCCCCCCGATTTGATAAGGCAGCATGGATGCAAGCAACCCAATATGGCTTCGAGAAAGGCCGAGTTGTTGATATCGAATCTCGAGTTACCTTGGGGGTTTTTATGGAACCTCTGTGATGTCGGAATCCAGCTCAAGAGGAGCTCGCAAAGATTCATCATCATCTAATGCACAATATCCAGAGCAGTTGCGAGATCAGAGTGAGATTATAGAGACTATGCGTAGAGTGCAGGAGGAGATGCGTTAGTGGAAGCAACAACAACATGAAGAATTCCTCTGATATCAACAGTAGTAGCAACAACAGATGTAGGATGATATGTGTCGATGGTGTCAGGAGTAGAAGTAGGAGATTAAGTACATGCGATGTCTGACTCGCAGTTTAGGGATGAAGTTCCATCCACCAGGTCCTTTAAACGACCCTCCCCCTCAGTGATATGTATTTTTATTTTATAATGAAACATTTGAATGTATTTTTTTTAATATTAACTATTTAAAGTTTTAAATTGTGTGTGTTTTTATATTGTCTTGAAAATTATAGTTTTTTATTTTTTATCTGTTTATTTTTATTGTATTTATTATTTTATTAATTAACTATTTTTAATTAATTTTATTCTATTAAAATTAAAATTAATATTTTATTTATATTAATATTATTATTTTATTTATATTAAATTTATTATTTTATAAATAATCTTATTTTATTTATATTAATATTATGATTTTATTTATATTAATATTATATGATTATTAATATTGTTTTATTTTTTTAATTTATTTTTTTAATTTTTTAACTATTTGCAATGGGCCATTGCAAATAATAATTACTACGGTCTATAGCAGAAGTTTTTCTTTTAAATATTTCGATGACTAATTGTGACGGACCATCGCAAAAGAGTAAAAATAGGGAGGTTTTTGTGCGACGGGTCGCTGGCCCGTCGCAAATAGTTCTTAAAAAAATACCAAATATTTTTTGCGATGGGTGTACTGTCTGTCACAAATAATAAGTTTTTGCGACGGTCCGTTGCAAAAATTAATATATGCGATTCTGTTTTCTGAGACGAGTCATTTGTGATGAGGTCTTGTCGCAATAATCCATTTTTCTAGTAGTGAATATGAATATGAAATAATATCATATACTTGTTGTGGAAATATCTTGTGCTTAATAATTTAAAATCACTTTGAATAACATAATTATCTTATATATATATTTTACAAACTAATAAAATAGTTAAACAAAATCAAACAAGCTTTCCTTAATTCAAAATATAAAAATGTTCACAAAACAGAGTATCAAAATGCTCTTAAAATGAAAAAGTAAATATTGAATAACCAAAATTTAAATTATGCATAACCATAATTTTTCATATATGTGTGACCATAATTTTTCAATTTTTATAACCATAATATTAAGTTCTTCACCTACATAATCACAAATTAGATTTTCGTAAATATCAGTATAGTGTGCGTAAGAATTAAACACGTATCCATAAACATGATACTAGCTTCCATGTTAGACAATTATATTCTATGTAAACATTATTATAGTATGCGTAAGCATGAAACATTTCTATATAACCATGAAACATGTCGACATAAACATGAAACATGTTTTCTTAATCATGATACAAACATTCATAAACATTATTCTAGCTTATTTTTCTAAAAAATAGAAAAACTATAGATTGTTTATAAAAATATTACAAAAACTAAAAATTATTAAATAATAGTCAGAATTTGATTTTGAGAAATTATAATCATATAATTTAATTATATGAGGTATTTATAAACAATGTTAGATATTATTAATATAAAAAACAATACACATCACACTAACAATCTCATCGATCATTAATAATCTCCATATCAAGAAAACTTAACACTAACACTCCTTAATTTAATTCTCCAAGTGGATAAGGACTTGAAGCATGAAAAACCTTCTGTCATTATGGTGAATAATAGGTATGGAAATGAAAAGATCCCTAAGACTACTTCTAAGTCTAAGGATTCTATGCACCTCCCAACCAAGAGAAGGTGGATCCAAAGGAAATCTAAGGAACAAGATGCAAAATGTTTTTCATGTGAAAAGTTGGGATACTTGAAGAATAATTGCACCTTAATGAAGAAACACATGGAATCTTTAGTTTATTTTTTATTGAATGTAATATATCCATATCTACGAGTTGGGTATTAGATATAGAATTTGGTGCTCACATTTGTATCTAAATATAGGAACCAAGTAGATTCAGGAAGGTTTATAGAGGTGAGGTGGATCTTTAAGCTGCCAACCAAGCGATATTGGATGACTTATATATAGAAGACTACTAACTTACATTATTGATGAGATTTATTTTAGTTTTAAAGAAATTTTATTACATGCCCAGTGTTACCAAATACATTATATATGTGCCTAATTTATAAGTATATGGCTTGGTATTCATGTTTGGATATAAAAGCTACTAATTTTATAAAGCTAGCATTTATTATGGTATAAAACCCCTTAATAATGGTCTTTATGTACTAGAATGAAAAAAAGTGTTGTAAATAAAGAACAAATCAAGTTCACATGAATAATTTAACACCCAATTGTGGTATCACTATCTTAGTCATGTAAACGAGAATAATTTGACTAATCAATATCAATATGAATATTTATATTCTTTTGAACAAAAACTAATTGGTACCTGTCATTTTTTTTATAAGGAAAAGGACCAAATCATCATTTTCTAGAAAGGGTGAAAGATCTATAGAGATCATTTAATTGGTTCATGTAGATGTGTGTATACCTTTTCCAGTTGAAGCTAAAGGTGGATATTCTTACTTCATAAATTTTATCGATGAATTTTGTAGACATATATGTGTCTTTTTAATGAGGTATAAGTATGAATTCTTTTATAAATTTAAGAAGTTAAATAATTAAGTATATAATCATCTTAGTAATAAGATAAATAATATTTCATTAGATCAAGGTTGATAATATCCTAACAAAGAGATAATTTACTATCTAAGGGAGTTTAAAAATCTATCTCAATTCACTCCTCCTTATACACCATAGCTGAATGATTCCCTTGAAAGGTGGAACCATGCCTTATTGGACATGGTGAGATTGATTATGAGTTATGAATATCTTCAATTATCCTTTTGGGGATATACATTATAGGCTATGGAATATATAATAAATTGCGTTTCGATTAAATTGTTAAAAGGAATACCATATGAGCTAATTTATGTAACGAAATCTATTTTTTCATATACTAATTTATGAGGTTATAGAGCATTTTAAGGCTATCTATGGAACAATATATCACCCTAGGAAATGAAATGTATATTTATAGGATATCCCAATAAAAAAGGGATATTATCTATACATACCCTCAAACAAGAAGGTAATAATGCAAGAAAACCCATATTACTTGATAGGGAACACATATTTAAAGAAGATAGTGGGATAAATATTGAATTCAATGAAGTTGATACCCAAGATACAAAATAATTGTCACATGAAAAAATTCCACAAGACCCCATGGAAGAGGTTATTCCGGAGACATCAGTACTACATAGGAGAACTAGAGAAGTTAAAGGACCATAAAGATATATTTTTATAGTCACCAAGGATGGTGACACATTTTTAGTTGATAATAATGAACCTATGTACTACAAGGAAACATTAATTTTCTTATAATATTTTAGATGGAAATAAGATATGAATTCTGAAATGGATTCTATTTTTCAAAAATAATTATGGTTTTTAGTAGATCTTCCAGTTTATGTAAATCCCATTGGTTAAAAACAAGTATTCAAGAAGAAACTAAACATGGAAGGTAAGGTTGGTACCTATAAGAAATTTCTAGTGGCTAAAAGGATTAAGAAATATCAATTCATAGACTATGATGAAACATTTTCTCTAGTTTCACTACAACAAAAGCCGGTCCTAGCGGCGGTTTAAACCGCCGCTATATAGTGTGGCGGCGGTTTACAAAAACCGCCGCTAAGTTTGGCGTCGGCAATCTATTAGCGGCAGTTTTTTTGATTCCGCAGCGGTTTTAGAAATGTGTCGTAGATCCGTCATTTAGCGGCGGTTTCTCTTCATTTAGCGGCGGTTATATGGGTATCTGATATTTTTTATTCGCGGTGGTTTTAACCGCCGCTAAATTCAGGCGTTTGATGCGCCTATTCTGCGGCGGTGAAAACCGCCGCTACATATCAACATAATATATTTAGCGGCGGTTAAAACCGCCGCTAAATATTGCCCAGTTCATCATTTAGTGGCGGTTTTAACCGCCGCTAAATGCTCACAGGTATGGAATTAGCGGCGGTTAAAACCGCCGCTAAATGTTGAACTGGAAAAAAAAAATATGTTGGATCTGCTCCACCACTGCGCTAAATTTTCCAAATCCCTGCAAACAAATTAAGCACAGTCGATGCCTCAAAAGACTATCTAAACAAGTGTAAGTGAAGACTGAATCCAATATTGAGCTATGGCTTGGTAGACGCATCATAATTCATTAATTTTCAATATTTAATTATAATTAAATGTCAAATCATGACATATAAATGGTTTCCAATAGAGACCATCTTTGGTGTCCCTCATTGGAATCAATATTCTCTCGGAATTTAATAGTCTTCATGATCCCAACCACCCTGTCCTCATATTTCTTGGGCATGTTATTCGTCGAATTAAGGGGTGAGTTTCTGTCCATCTAAGAAAAACGAAGCTAATGCCTAATTTTAAAAAAAGTACACGGTGTGTACTTGAAACTACTTGTCGTGTAGTGTATGTTTCTATACAGTTCCTAGCCAGAACACTATATGGTGTGTATTAAGATTATAGTCATGTAAACCCAATTACACAACATGCAACTAGGTTACACGGCATTTAGACCTCTTTTTCCTCCACTTACTTAAGAATAACCTTAAAAAGGACATATTCATACCTCAAATGAAGAATCATGTTCTTATAGTTTCTTAGTTTTCACAGACCCATATGCCCTTCACTAATGATTTGAATTTTATAAATTATCCATTTTTTAAGGATTTCATACTCTAGGAGAGATAAACCTTGGCCCATTCCAGATCTAAATAATAGAATTGATCATCGATGGGGTATTCAAGGATGGAGAATGATTCTAAGAGGAATATGTCTTTTCATCTTCTTGTGATATGGAACGAGGACCAGTATTTGGTATGAAGAATTAGAATCATTAACTTGAAACTAGTCACTCTTCAAATTTATGAATGGGATATAAATTTAAATCCCGTAAACCAATGCAACTCCACCACTCATGTCTAGGTAAGACTACATGGTTTAAACTGGGTATACTAGAAACTAAAAAATCTTTGTGATATGTCATCCTGTATTGGTATACTGATGAAGTTAGATTATATGAATATATATAGGGAGTGTGGTATATATTCTATAATTCTAGTTGATTCTATCACTGAATATATGTTCCTATAAATGATTAATTTTAATGTCAATTATCATAACATTTAAGTTAAAATTAATTATGAATATACTCCACCTTTTTGGGAGTTATACAGGATTTTGGGACACTCTGTTTCAAACTGAAGAGTAATTCACAAGTGCAAAAATACACCCATTGATTATAACTCTTTGAAAGAGGTTAAAACATAAAATAAAAGAAAATCACTTCCATTGATATAGGTGAGCCCTCAAAGAATAATGATTCAGCCAAATTGGTTAGGAAGCATTCTAATTCCCTTAACTTCAAAACAATGAAGGGTAAAACATGGGTTTCCCTTGTTGATGAATAAGAAAGGGAATGTGAAATGGAAATTCAATCTTCAAGATACCAAAATTTTTATATCCCCACTATAGATGGAACAAGTCATAATCCAATATGTGTGGATGATACAATCAAAACTGATCTTACCCAGGAGATAACCTTGCTTTTTATCTCTTTGAAAATAAACTCCTCTATGCATGCACCTGATATGAATGAGGAATCCCTCTCGTCTCTCTTGAATGGAAGAAAATCATCCACCCCCCCCATTAACATGAAATCATAAAAAATAATATATTAATGGGTCCTACTATGTTTCTTATGAATGACACATGAATTTCCATCATAGTCCTATAGAAAATATCCCAACATGATAACATAAATCTTGGGTTATTTAGAGACTAATATATACATGTAATCATTAAGAATATTCTACACACCCCACTCGAGTTGGATTAAAATCCAACTCTTAGATAACCATAGAATGTGTTCATTAAAATCAAGGATGGGGAGGATATGTATTGAAGACCACCACATCTCTTATACTCCCCCTATATTAGTATCTTTCATTGATACAAGTAGAGGATTATTACATAAGGATTGGTATAATGCATTGAGGGATGGTTTTATTAGGTGGATATCCTATGAATTAATTATATCATACTTCCCTAGTTCCCTAATACAAGATTTTTTGTTTGTTCTAAAATATATGACAATATGTTGGTGTATTTATTGGTGGATTTGGGAGGGATGGGATATGATGTTGTATTCTTATTGGGAGATAGTTGAAAACTAAGTTTCATGTGGTCAAAGTGAAACAATAACTAAATTCATATAATATTAAATTAATTCCCACAAATGGATTATTTCATGACAGATCTTTGAAGAGGATGGGGGATTAGTTTACATTTATAGTGGTTTGTTATTACTGATACAAGTTAACTAGGTTATTGATACACTCTTTACAGTTTTCTATGAGTCACATTGGTGATGATCATATGGATAGTACATGATATATTTAATATTTATAAATATACTATATTTAAGGCTTTGAGGTAGTATTTGTTGAGCGAACTATTAATTAAGAGCTCTAACATTGAGTTATTTTTATTTCCTCCACATGATTAACATTTTGAACAAATTTATATTTATTTATTTCATTTTATTTTAACCCATGGGGGATTTTTTATGTATAGTTTAATGGATAATTTATATTATATTGTAGTTGATTCGATGGTGTTTTTATTCTGTGCTCTTGAAATATATGGGGAAATGATTCAAAATTTTATTTTTTATATCCCTGATACTAGTATCCATCCCAGTGGCTCATAGAGGTGGGATTTGGGTTCACTATTTATCTCCTCTAGTTTTAAATGGTATTTTTAAATAAATATTCATTTATTAAAATAGAATGTTGTAACCGGAAGAACGAAACGTTATGAAAAATTATTTTAGTCCCCAATATGATATGGTATCATCACATGCATATTTCATTAAGAATCTTTTTTTCAACACATGAGGAATCCAGAACACAATAAATAAAATGCATAGAAGGAAACATGAGAAATCAAGAAAATGTTAGGACATGGAAATGTTTGGTGGAAACTATGTGCCATAAATGTTACATATACAAACCAACTGTTATCATACTTGTTCAACACATCAACAATACTACTACTCATCATCTGATGCTGCATCGTCACCCTCTCCACCTTCATCTCCACCACCTGCTGCCACCTGTAAGAACATTATATTGAAAATTAAATATTGTTGCATATTTATAATAAAAATTAAAACTAATAAAAGTTTGAAAACTAAATGATTTTGATTTTTTTGTGATTTACCTGCTCACCACTACCCGATGCACTACCACCGGGGGCATATCTGCTCATATGCTGACATATTTCAAGCAACTCTTTCTGCAAATCAGATATCTGATTCCCTTGCTGCTGAACTGTGTTTCGTAGAGCAGACATCTCCCTCTGAGCATCTTCAGATATGAAATGACTATAACCAGGAGTAGATGAGGTCGAAATCCCTGATGGAATGCGGAAGACCTCAGATGGTACGGGTCCCAAACCCATCCCGCGCACTCTACCAGGATGCTCCTTCCCAAGGACTTGACCAACCGGGTCATCCTGGGAGACTGAGTAGGATTTCCCAGGATTGGCATCCCATATTTCTTTAATTTTTACCTATAAATCAAATATCAATATATATTAACACAGTAAAAACTGATATTAAGTTATTATAATAAATAATTGACTTCATACCCCAACTTCTCTGGCAGGTTCATTAACAAAACTTCCATCTGTTTTTTTATGAACATCCAGCCACAGTTCTGTTCAGGATGCTTCATGCCCTAAACTCTGTGACCGCATTAAAAAAAGATAAATCATCAATCAAATATGTTAAATAGATAATATTATCTTATAAATATTTAAACTAATTAAAAGATTACCAATGACATTCGGCTTCTTGAAAAGCTTTTTGAACCCGCAGTGTGCGGGATTACCTGCTTCGCCCGGTTTGAAGCATTATTTCTTGAGAGATCCTGAAATAAATAAAATTCAATTTAACAGTATTGTATTCAATGTCTATCTCCTCTTCATGTACATGTATAAATGTAAAATGAGGATAATATAATAATATATATTTCAATACCATCCGCTTCTCATCACGATGTCTATCGACAAAAACCTTCCACTGTTCTTTCGGTACCCCACTGGGTATCTTCTCATACATCTGCTGCACGGTCAACGAAGAATCGTTGACATCACACCACAAACTCCATTTGAAATCTTTCCATTTTTTTCCAAGATTTTTCAATGTCCACTTCCGTGCTATCACATCAGCAACGGTAAAGTGGAAGAACATCTGTATACAGAAATTTATTTTGAATATATTAGTAAAATGACATTTAATTAAACCATAAAGTAATAAAATTACCTTTATCTGAGAATCATAAACTTCATTTTTCCAGTTTGGAGGCATATGCCTCCAATCATCATACGAAATAGGCAGGGAAACGGGCTCCGCTGCCAGCTGACCTATAATCTGACCAAGTAAACCTGCGGCGTCATCCGTTGGGACCCCATAAGAATCAAATGGCACCACTATATTCTTGCCATGAATGTTCCAAACATCAGAACTTTTTATGTCTCTTTCCACGGTTTCATTGTCTTCATCTGCAATGAGCAAACAATTACTATAAACAAAATGCAATAAATTTATTTAATTAAAATTTGTACTTATGACTGCGACCCTCCAGAATGTCCGTGATGAACTGGAGGGGGCGTGTCGCTGCCCCACTGCTGAAGCTCCTGTAGGGGGAGGTGATGACTCATCCTCTAATGAGGCATCCACTGATGGTGTCAGAGATGGTGCAGGGGGAGATGATGTCGTGGGGACAGACGGATCGTCATCTGTCGCAGAAGAAGAAGGAATAGTGTACCGCTTCTTCCTTGGCATTCCTGTCATTTAATCAAATAAAATTAAGTTCAGAATATATATTTCAAAAAATTTATGCAGAAAAAAAATTAAAAATGATAATAGATGCCCAGTATTAACAAACAAAATATATATAACAATGATAATGAATGACTACAGAAATGAAACAAGTAGTTGCTGAATGAATAAATAATTGTACATACAATCATTTTCCCCTTCAATCATGTCGGTTTCCTGCTCCATTGCTTCATCCACTTCATTCATCCTTGCTAGAACAATATTTTCAATATCATGATGGACAAATAATTCTGCTTCCTGTTGTTGATGAAATTCAATTGCAGAGGTCAAATCTTCCACTTCATCACCCATATCATACAAATCTCTTTGTATTACGTGAGTAACTACACTCCACCCTTCATCCACAACATCATTCACATAATATACCATTTTTGCCTGCGATGCTAAGATATATGGATCATGCAGTTCACGATCACCAACATCCATCAAGCGAGCGAAGTTTACAGAAGTAAATTGCAAGGAATCTCTTTTAACACCTCTGATAAAATCGACCCATTTTCATTTGAATAAAACAACAGAAAAATTCCCGTGGTAGTTTAATTCAATAATATCATGCAGCTTTCCATAGTATTCCACTTCAGCAAATGTAAAAATACCACTATTCTGTGTTTTCAAACCCACTTCTCGATCGACTGTACGAAATCTAAAACCATTCACATTATAAGCGTTGAACTTTCTAACTTGTTTTATAGGACCTCTAGCAAGAAACTTCAAATCTTCTGAAAAGTCAGATCGAGTATCAGTATTCATGATCTGAAAAAAAATATATAATTTAATAGATTTTCAAATTGTATGTGTCAAAGTAATATTCGTATTTATTGCAATATTTATAAACTTACACGTCGTGCAAACCATTCTACCAGCTCTTTATTCACAGCTTTCGTTATATCTTTTTCATTTCGTGTTCGGCTTCTCATTCGTCTCTTTGTTTGTATCCTCAACTCTTCAATAAATGGATCTGCAATTTCACTATTTAGCAGCACATATCTATGTGCCTTTAATAATTCCAATTCTGTTAGTGTCGCGTATGAGGTCCTCCCAACTGATCGGCCAATATTAGGAAATATTTTTGATTTCTGATGCATTTGAGATTGAGTTGATGTGTCGTCAACACGTCCAACTCGAGTAAATCTTGTCTCAATATCATCCAAATATCTGGAACAAAAGGTAAGACACTCCTCGGCCAAATAGCCTTCAGCAATAGAGCCTTCTGGTTGAGCTTTATTTCTCACGTATGCTTTCAAATGCCCAAGATATCTGTGAAAAAAAATAATAATATTATGCATTTATTTAAATGCCAAAAAATGTTTACTTAACTGGAAACATATAAATAAAATACCTCTCAATTGGATACATCCATCGATAATGAACGGGGCCTCCTAATTTAGCTTCGTCAACCAAATGCACAGTTAAATGCATCATGACAGTAAAAAACGATGGAGGGAAGATCATCTCCATTGCACAAAGGGTCAATAAAAACCTCTCCTGTAGGTTGTCAAGCTGAAATGGATGTAGATCTTTCTCACATAACTGTCTGAAAAATGTGCATAAATGGAGTACAACAGCAGTAACTTTTTCAGGTAATAATGTACGCAATGCCAATGGTAGTAACTGTTGTAACAAAACATGTGAATCGTGACTTTTCAATCCATATAACTTACGATTATTCAAGTCAACACACCTCGAGATGTTACTCGAATACCCATCAGATACCTTCACATTCTTTAAAATTTGAAGGAACGTATCTTTATCCCTATTTTTCAATGAAAAAATGGCCGGAGCATACTTTTCATTCTCATCTGGCCAGAGATCACATTTTATGTTCATTACTTGTAAGTCTTTGCGAGCATTGAGATGATCCTTTGACTTTCCATGCTCATTAAGTAATGTGAAAATCAAATTATCACATAAATTCTTCTCAATATGCATCACATCAAGATTGTGGCGCAAAGAATTAAATTCCCAATACGGAAGTTTGAAGAATATACTTTTTTTCTTCCATTATTGCGTTCTGATTTCACTTGGCGATGCACTTCGCACTCGTTTTCCGCTATCATTCAAATGATGAACCTTCCCAAATTCTGTTTTAACATTTTCAAGCTGTGTCAATATTTCAGAACCGGTTAACAACTTTGGAGGTGGTCTACGATCAATGCAACCATTAAATTTTGATTTGTTCAGCCGAAATCTATGAGATGCATCAAGAAATCTTCGATGGCACAAGAAGCACCATTTTCTACTGTGAGGTAGCCGTTTGGGCTCGAAATCAAAGTTACAAATGGGACAAGACAAACCCGTATAAGTGTTCCAACCAGATAAATTCCCAAGCCCAGGGAAGTCACTAATGGTCCACATTAAAGCAGCATGCATTTTAAACATTGTTTTAGAAGAAACATCAAATGTCTCAACACCGTTGCTCCATAACTCCTGCAATTCTTCAATCAAAGGCTGCAGGTATACATCAATATCATTTCCAGGCATTTGTTTTCCAGGAATAATCATCGAAATGATAAAAGATGTTTGTTGCATACACATCCACGGAGGCAGATTATAAGGGATCAAAACAACTGGCCAAATGCTATAACTCGTATTCAAAGTCCCAAATGGGTTGAATCCATCGGCAGCCAATCCCAATGGAACATTCCTAGGATCAGATGAGAAATATGGATGTAATGAATCAAATTTCTTCCACGATTGGGAATCTCGTGGATGTCTCATTAACCCATCATTGTTATTATCTACTGCCATCTAGAAGAAGAACATTTCTTACAATTCTGTCTACTTGAATCCTCTCCCCAGTAAAGCATACAATCATTGGGACACGCATGTATTTTTGTATAATTCAGACCAAGCTTGTTAACAACTTTTTTCATATCATAAAACGATTCTGGGATTTTTGCTTCAGGAAATGCATCACGAATCAATTCCAATAACATGGACATTTCCTTATTTGTAATTCCACATAGACATTTGATATGGTACAACTTCAGTAGAAATGAAAGCTTTGAATATTTCAAACACCCACTATACAAATCTTGATTTCCATCGTCAACTAAATCATGAAATGCATTTTCCTCACTGAAGTTTTCCCTTACATTTGGCTCCACAGAATCAAGAGGATCCAATGTTATGTTACAATCTTGATCTGCTTGTGTTATAGTCTCAGAAACATCACTTGTCACGTTGCAATTTGTAGCACCCTCTTCTGGTTGTTCTGATATGTTTTGATGCTCATAGTGGTGTCTTGCAGTGCCGAATGCATCATTTATGAGGTTTTGCATTTCATTTTCCATTGTCGAAGAACTTGGGACCTCATTCTGTGGATTAACATCAGTCCTCAATCTTTCTGTATTGTTTGATTCTCCATGCCAAATCCAACACAAATATTGCTCAGGGAATTGCTTCAGTATTAAATGTTCATAAACTTCATCTCTCTTCAACCATGTTCTAAATTTACATTTAGGACATGGACATCTTATTCTCCCTTCAACGGATCGATTAGAAATTGCAAAATCTAAAAACCCATTCAAACCCTTAACATATTGAGATGTGTTCCTCAGTAATGTAATCCAGCTTTTATCCATGTATATCACAATGTGCCTACACAAAATATACGATAGTGTAAGATTACATAAACATAATATAATAAAGATGAACCATTGACCATAAAGTATGCATAATATAATAAAGATGATTCATTGACCACATTTACCATTTCAGACCAACTGAACAAGTCTGGTCCATAGGAGACAGCGTCAACACCTCATTGAGGAGCAATAAGAATATCGGGATACACACTTATCATAACACCATCGATCACACATTTATGTTGCCTCAAACAACACCCCTTTAATGTGTGATCGAAACTGATCATAATGCATTTTAAATCAAGTTAACTACATTCACTGAAACCATTTTCACAATGGGTAATGCTTGTTTTATTGTTCTAGGGAAATCTAAATGGCCACATTTAAGTTTTGGGGTTCATCTTGTGATGGAAGCATGAGACATGGTGTTTTAATTTCTTGAATAAATTAGTGATAATGAACCTCCTAAGGTGGAGAGAATTATGTTAGTCATGGAAATGTGGAGAAAACTGTAGAGTGGATGTGGAGGAATCAAGGTTCCAAATAGAAACCTATAAGGGACATGTTTGGGGGTTCTTAGGGAAGGCCAGGTGGAACTTCGATATGGTGTGTGAGGTAAATTAAGTAGGCCACCACTAATGGTTTCTAATGCATAATCTAGTCCATGAATATAAAACAAACAATAGTTGTTGTACCCCTCTCTCTTGGTTTTTAATGATCACAATCACTCTATTTGTGTTCTAACTTGTTTTCAAGTGTTTTTGATGTTAGGAAAAAGATTTCCTAGGAGCTCGCCCAAGAAAGCTGAAAATGGATTGACTAAGTCTACCGGCCAACCGGTGGATTTCCACCGGCCAGCCGGTATGGGCACCGGCCAGCCGGTTCCTACCCACCGGCCAGCCGGAGGAGCCAGGCAGTAGGCCTTCCCATTGCCTGGTGTCACCGGCCAGCCGGTGGATGACCACCGGCCAGCTGGTGAGACACCACCGGCCAGCCGGTGTGCCCAGTCAATCCTTCTGGTGGATCCTAAACTGCGGAAAGTACTAATTATGGGTGCCATTTTTCATTGCTACGATCCTGTGCTTACCACTGTGGTCGGACGTAGCGTCATGGATACTTTAGTTCTTCCTCAAGATAAAAAGCGCTTTAGCTGTAATGGTAAAATCTAGATTTTCTGCAAAGGATTACAGTGATTGTTTGGCACTTCATCTGATTTATGAGAGATGGAATGAAGCTGAAAAGAAAGGATCAGTGTATGAGTATTGCTGGGAAAAAGTTCATCATGTGGAAACTTTAAAGACAATTCATGCTATTCAAAAGTAATATTTTAGAAATGCTGGACTGTTGGATAGAAATGCGGGCTAGTCACATGATCTTCGATAAAGCCTGCATGGTTTGTTAAGTCATGCTATAACCATGAGGAATGGGTTATCCATTTCCACTTGGTTTATTCTCCCCCTTTCCTTATTTTTTCATTGAATTTACCCCACCTCTTGTAAATCATGGTTAGGGAACACAATAACTACTAACTGGGCTCTGATCGTATTACTTGAGCTGGATAGGCACTTTTTCAACCTTTTGTGTCCTAAAAACCCTGGACACCCCAAAAACTGTTCATACATCCAGTAAACATTTTGATATCCCAAAATTATCTATTTAAAGTAAAATTGAAATGAGAAAGTACCTGAAAAAATCATAGAATATCATACCCTCCCTAACATGAAATGTCTTAGCTTTGAGCCACATTTCAAAGTATCACTAAGCTTTGTCAGAAAAGAGATTGAACCACTATGCCTACATATTCATCTCCCCTCCCATGTCTCTTCTTTAATGGTACTATATAGTAATAAAAGCTTTGTTAAAAAAGAGATTGGACCACTATGCCTACATATTCATCTCCCCTCCCATGTCTCTTCTTTAATGGTACTATGCAGTAATAAAACTAGAACAAAAGGTACAATACTACCTTGCAAAACCATCCCATTGTGATCCATAAAATGAACTAGATTCTCTTAAAGGATGATTCGGCCTCCAACAAAAATTCAGCCACATGGACTCTATAGAGAAGTCTAGGAAACATCACCTAAAATGAAACATAAAGAAATAATTCACATAAAGTCATACCATCATGGAATATCCAATATATTTCCCATCGGCCCGATCCTCTTCACAACACATTACTCAAAACGCTTGACACCATCTTACCATTTTTTCAAAACATTATCTCTAAATAGAAAATCACACGATAGAAAACTCACTTTGAAATCATGCTTTACACCTTAAAACACATTTTAAATGTTTAGGATAATTTATATCAACCACATTGGGAGATACATTCCGAGAAATAAAACCAATAATATATATAAAAAGATATACAATATTCAATTGATAAAATAATGAATAATAGATTAAAAAACATCCATGCTATCATGGAATTCAAATAATGGTAACATGAATATGGAAACTACCTAAAACTCAAGCCATGCTAAAATAGATGATGGAATCTCAAATTTTAATATTTTCAAATGCACACATATTCACCTTAACTTATATGTAATGATACCTAGTCCATATATACATATTAAGGTGTACAAATATGTATAAGGGATCTATACATATTTGACTATACTTTCATATACCCCTTTTCAATGATACACATATTCATTTTCATATACACATATAAGCACATATATCCCCATGATATATATTAATACTTTCAAGGTTGAATATATATAAATGGAGAACTTATATATAGATTCTTAATTATGAATACACATGTAATCCTTTGATGATGACAGCTCAAACCTGCCAAAATGAAGACCAAAACACACTACAACGATATTTGGAATATAAAAATCACAATATCCCTAATTAAAATGTGGAAAAAATAAAAATTATATATAAATAAACCTGAAAATTATGGTGGGAGGACTGAAATTATGGTGCGGGGGTTGCCGGAGGCCGCGGGGGGTGTGGCGGTCGCCGGAGGGCGTGGGGGGCGCGAGGGGCACGGGGGCGCGGTGGTCACCGGCGGTCGAGGGGGGGGGGTGCAGGGTTCGCCGGGGGGCTCGGGGGCCGCGGCGGCCGCCGGAGGGCGCGAGTGTCGTCGGAGGGCGCGGGTGTCGCCGGAGGGCGCGGGTGTCGCCGGAGGTAGCGGGACGGGGATCGGGGAAGAGGGGAGGGTTTGTGAGGGGGATCGGGGAAGACGGGTATGCGATAGGGGAGGGGAAAGTGTCGCGGCTTTTCAAAATAGATTGGGTTTCGCGGCGGTTTGTTAAAAACCGCCGCGAAATCTTTCACGGATAATGTTTAGCGGCGGTTTTGTGAACCGCCGCCACAAAACCGCCGCTAAACACTGTTTATGTTGTAGTGTTTCCATGCTAAAATTCATCATAATTCTATTTTTCCATAATAGATTACCATGATTATGAGATTTGTAAGATGTATTTCAAAACAAAATTCCACAATGGAAACCTTATGTAAGATGTCTATATAGCACAACCAAAGGGGTTTGTGAGTTCACTCAAATACAATAAGGTATGAAAGTTATAGAGATCCATTTATGGGTTAAAGAAATCATCCGGATCATGGAATATTCACTTTGATGAATCTATAAGAGAATTTAGTTTTATAAAGAAATAATTTTATCTCTATGTCTACAAGAGGTTTAGTGGGAGTGAATTAGTTTTAATAGTAGTATATGTTGATAAAATATCACTAATTGTAAATGAGATACTAGTCTTACAATTGGTTTTGTTGTGGTTTAACACATGCTTCTCTATGAAAGACTTAAGTGAAGTAAAATACATTATTGGGATCAAGGTCCATTGTGATATATTCAAGAGTTTATTTGGACTAAGTAAAGGTATATATATTGATAAGATAATAAATATATTCAATACAGAACAATCCAAGAGAGGATTGTTTCCAGTGTAACATGACATCAATCTATCCAAAAAAATGTGTCCTCAGACATTATAGGAGCGATAGAGGACGACTATGATTTCTTATGCTTTGATGATAGGATTAAAAATGTACATCATTGCTATGTACCATGATTTATTTTCCTACACCTTGATCATGGTAGTTAGATTTCAAGTAAATCCTGGATATCATTATTGGATGGTAGTCAAGACTATCTTAAAGTATCTAAGGCATAATAAATATACGTTTCTATTTTATGGAGGATATGAGTAGCTAGTAATCAGGGGATATATAGATTCTAGTTTCTAGATAGATCAAGATGATCTGAAATCATAGTTAGGATATGTATTCACTCTTAATGGAGGAGTTTTGAGATGGAAGAGATCAAAGAATCTAGTGGTTTTTGGTTCTATAGAAGATTTTGAGTATACTGTGTCTTTTAATGTATCCATATAATCAGCATGAATACATAACTTCATCTAGGTGCTTGATGCGGTGCCTAGTAGTAAATAACTTATCACATTATATTGTGATAATACTACAGTGGGGGATCTCACCAATGGCTAAGATCACATCAACATATGAAGCATATGATTTGGATTTATAACCTCATGATGGATTTTTATCAAAGGGGAGAGGTTATAATAAACATAATTTCCATGGAGGATAACATAGAAGACCTGTTGAATACATCCTTATTTTAAAAGAATAAAATATCATGTGATAACTAATGGACTCAAAGTCATTAGTAGTTGTATCTAGTGAAAGTGGGAGACTATTGAAGTTGGTGTCATAAAACCAATTACTTTATACTTTTAATTACTTATATATTAAAAGTCTTGAATATTAATAAATATATTATCAAATAATGTGTATTATTTTAAGTTGCATTAATTTGATAATGTCCATAGAGTATTTTTCATACCAAAAGGCTATTGAAGTTCTTTTCTATGATGAGAACCTTGAATTTCCATGATAATATTATTAAATATATATTCTATAGATAGATGAAATACATATTATAGAAAAAAATGATGTTGGCTATTAGGAGTTAGAGGACCATAAGAAATTGAGACTTATTTTTCATGAAGTTCATAGTTGGAAATCTACAAGAAAAGATATATGAGAATATATCTACTTATAGGAATTCCACATGTTATACATTTCATTGGATATTTCTATATATGGGTGTTTGTATTGGTTCCAATACTAGAAAACTACATTTATCTAGTGCTTGGGATTTAACAACACTAGCTAAAAGCACTGTTAAAACCCCCCTTTGTAAATGATAAAAAAGCATTGTTAAATGGGGTCTTTAACAATGTTTTTAGCATTGTTAAAGGGGGTCTTTAACAACACTAAAATATCACTGTTAAAGGGGTACTTTTATTAGTGCTTTTAAAAAAACACTGATAAAGGACCCCCTTTATCAGTGCTAGTAAAAAAGCACTAATAAAGGGGGGACTTTATCAGTTCTATTAAAAAAGTGATGATAAAGCTGGGTATTTATTATCACTTATAAAAAATACTAATAAAGGGGGGTCTTTATCAGCACTGGTAAAAAATCACTGATAGGGGGGTCTTTATCAGCGCTTTTTTAAAAGCACTAATAAGGACCCCCCTGTATCAACACTTTTTTACCAGCACTGATAAAGGGTATATTTCAAAAAAAAACATTTCATTAAAAATAAAATATTAATATATAAATATATTTAAATTGATATAAATATAATATATATTTTTTAAATATGTTTTAGATAAGGATAAATAAACATTTACACATAATATATGAAATATTTAGTAAAAATTACTTAAAGAATAATTAAAAAATGTTTTTTAATTATTAATTTTCTAATTATTATCGAGTAATAGTCATTCAGTAACTATTTTAAATAAAAAAATAAAAAAATAAATAAAATATATAAAATAAGTTGAAAACATAACTCGAACTTCGAACAACAATAAATTTTGATCTGAGTGTCTGTTTGGGCTCTACCACACTTCAAATTGAATATTATGAAAAGATCTATAACCAAGGGATTGGGGAACCTTGGTTGTGTTTTTGAGGTAAAAAAAGTCCCATAAGGCCTCCAAAATTGAGTTTTTAGTCAGGGTACCCCAATTTTTTAACATTCGATGGATTTTCAACCTTGTTTAAGGGGATATTTTTACCCTTTTTAGGGGGACTGAATTTATTTCTAGGGATTACATTCATATTGATATTAAGGATTTTAAATTTTATCATTTTTCACAATTTAATATTATTTATAATCAAATATATAACAATATATCCATATTTTTATATATTCATACATAAAAATTTAATTTTATAAATAGATATTTAAACATATTTATATATAAAATATATTTCTCAATATATATAAATATATATATATATATAAATATATAGATAAAAAATGTAATTAAATATATATAAATATATAAATATATCATAAAATGGAAAACAAAAAAATATAGGTGATTGGAAAAGGTGTTGGATTATGAGTTGGAGGTCCAAGGTTCAAAACTCGCTGAAGGTAGGGGCATGCGTGGGAGAGTGGAATTATCTAAAGCATTGATAAATGGGGGAGGGAAGCACTGATAGGGGGTGGGGGGGGGGGTGATAAGGGGGGGGGGGTGCTGATAAAAAGGTGTTAGGGGAAAAAATTCACCCCCTTTATCAGCGGGGCCTTTAACACTGTTTTTTAGCACTATTAAAGGCTACCTTTATTAGTACTAAAAAAAGAAATGATAAAGGCCTCTTTTATCATCTATAAAAAAAGTGTTGACAAAGGCTCCCTTTATCAATGCTATTAAATTCAACCCTTTAACATTGCTCAGGTTATCAGTGCTTCTATAACGCTAATAAATCCCTTTTAATAGCACTATTAAAGGCCCAATTTGTAGTAGTTTCCTTATACTTTATATTATTATTAATTCATATCATGATTTGGACATTTATATGTATTGATGAAATCCATTACAACATTTCTTTCAGTTAGGTAAGATACATTGGGTGCGTCACAAGTGATATGACATTAATGAATAAGTCAATAATGGATTTTACCCTTCTGGGTTAAAGGAAATATATCTCCCAATACCTTTTATTAGAATGGAACAATTTAATTAAGTCTATTTCCAATATAATTTTATTAATTATTTAATTTCAGGAACATCAAAGAAATATATATCAAGTTTATTGGTTGATGACATAAGTAATGCATCCTGTTTGATGAGATATAGAGACACAAAGATTATATTACAAATATAGCATTCATAAATTTTTTTTTCATTATGAAATTAACGCTTTTATTAATGGGTTACTTGATATGTTGTTAGAGATTGATCTTGGAAATTATTCCATTTAGCCTAATTCCACTCAGAAAAAATTCTAGAGGGCTGCATACTAAGTATATCCAGAACCTTAGTTATATTCTATTTAAATTTCATATTAGAATAAATATTATTCTCAAGTTCTAAGGAATAATAATTATTCAGGTTATGTTGATCATATAAATATTTATTTAACAAATAATATAGTGATATTTATTTAAATAAATTAATAGTTGTTATTCAATTTTTGATAAATGTTAAGGAGGATAGGCAGACCAAGTTAAAGTTTCGGTAGAAATAATATTTAAATTATCCACAAGTTTAGAACACATCAATGAAATAATAATAATAATAATAATAATATTCAACATGGGGCTCTATTAGAATTAAGATATTGATTAAGGGAATTTTGCAATAACTTATTCTCTAACCTAAGTATATAAAATTGATTTTATTATTTCTTTATGTAAGGAATGTTTTTGCACACCATTCTATCTATATAATTCTCAAAAGTCTTAGAGAGAACTTTCTATTGGATTCTATCAAGAATAGAGAGTGAAAATATTCCTCCTTACTCTCAATCTATGAGAGAACAAAAAGAATCATTAAAGAGCATAGGATATTCTTATTGTGATTAATTAAGAATTAATCAAGTGGTTAGAATATCCCATGTCAACACCTAGAGATTCTATGGTTATGTTTTGAGGTTTGTGGAGCACATGCAGATTCTACTAAAGGGATTCTGCACTTGGATTTTTCAGGGAAATAGTGATGCAATAAAAGAGTTCAACCGATTCAGAAATGAATAAATAATTTCAATATAAAATTAATTTATATCTATATAAATTAATTATAAATTATATGTCATAGATCATATAATTGAGGATTCTGGGGTTACTATTCATGCTTTTTTGAGAATTTATCCAAGAAAATAAATGAAAAACCATTATTGGGCATGGAAACGACCACTTCTGTTAAAATCAGAACCTTCACTGTGAATATTCTTAACCACTATTTTTAGTTGAGTTACACAAATTTTTGATTTTTTAATGAGTTACACATTAATATGGTGTGAGCATATTAATTTTATGTATGGAATAGGGATCCTAAAACTAAATTTTTATAAGCATGCATACATAAAGGAATAAAATATGTTATAATAAAAATTGCATGAGAAAAAATAATTATGAATTTAATATGCATATGATGTATATTAAATTGATTATATTTTTAAAGAAAACCTCTCAAAATACTATGTGTGAAATTTCTTATAAAGTGGAACTTTTCAAAACCTCAATTATCCAACCAGGTAGATCATTCAAAAACTAGGTTTCCATGGATTATCTTTTGTAATTCAAGAAACTAATAAGGTAAATCTAATGGTTATGGTCCTTGTTCTTGACATTTTATTTAGTTTAAAATTATCTAGGAAACCCTAATGGTTAAGATATTAGATTAATAAAGTTGAGTAAAACCACATGATATATTTGGGTAAAGATTTATCCACTCAACTATCCAAGATATATGATATGATTGACATTATTACCTACCTAAATAATTAAGTGATATGAGAAATGAAAAATCATCCCAAAAGTTTATGAAATATGGGTCTTATCTCACTAAATGGATATTATGTATGAGGCCATCATTTTTAGCGGGATTAATTTATTTACAAGTCCTTGATGAAAAGATATAAACTATGATAATTATCCATAGATATGTCTTTATTGTAGATTATGGCATTCATCATGTATATCATTTTGAGATATCTTATAGGTATAGCCTATAAAATAATTATAAATTGGAATCAAAGGTTGGAAAGTGTTTCCAAATAGAATCATTTTGATCATTTGAACATTAATGTTATAAAGATCAATTTCTCTAACTCTGTCTCATGGGTATTAGATATCGGGTGTGAATAACTTAGTTGTGATGATAAGAATAGAATCAAAGAAAGGAGAGAGTTGAAAAAGGGTGAATTATATATATGTTTTAGAAATTAGGAAAGAGTTGTTGCATTGTATTTCAACACATATGATCTAAGTATACCCGATGGATTAGTTCTACAATCAGAGAACTATTATTATTTTCCTTCCATAAATCTAAATTTTATTTTTTTACCTTATTTGGACAAGATGGGATTTTTGTTCATTATTAAGAACAATATTTTTCTTATATATATGAATCAAATGTTTTATAAAATTGGGAATATTATAAATGGTTTTTAAATTCAAGATATGGATAATCCTATCTATAACCTTCAGATTAATAATATAAAGTTTGATTTTAACCCCAAGTAATTTTGGAATCATCTCATTTAATATATAAATGAGAAACACATTAAAAAACTATATAGATAGGTATTGTTGTAACCATTCAATTATAAATTATTTGATAATTGTGAATCTCTTTTATTAGGTAATATGACTAAAATACCTTTTAGTGGAAAAGTTGAAAGGTATAGTGGACTCTTAGATCTTATACATAATGATGTATATGGTCCAATGAGTACTAAATAAAGTAGTGGGTTTATAATTAATTACTTTTACCAATTAATTTAGTTGTTATGGTTATATTTTTATAATGAGACATAAGTACGAGTTAAAATTTTTTCAGAACAAAGTAAAAAATCAATTGGGAAAAAGTATTAAGATTCTATGATTAGATCAGGGTGGTGAATAATTGATCCATGAATTGAATAATCATAATAGATATTGTGTAATTATTCTATAACTCACTCTACTTGGAATACTATAGTGGAATGGTGCTTCCAATAGGAGGAATCATACACTATTTGATATGATTTAAATAGTGATGAGTCAGTGTGATCTTCCTATTTCATTATAGCGATATGCTATAGAAGTTGCTACTTTCCTAATTAATTGTGTTCCATATAAAGTATTCATAAATATTTCATATGAGATATGTGATTGTAATTATTATAACTTACTAAACAACCATACCCATCTAGAGTCATCCGATACTACTACCTTCAATGATTCAATTCTATCTTATGTAGTTCCTCCTTCCAATTGAGAAAAATTATAATTTGAATATATATTCACTATTCCTAACAATATGTAATGAGAAACATCCCAATATTTATTTTATGATGATTTAAGTTTGTGAAGATTACATAAAACATTTGGTTTCTCATGACATTGACTCTAAATATGATAAATGTTTATTTATTGGTTATCTTAGGGAAACTAATGGATATTGATTTTATAATCCTATTAAAAAAAGAATCATTGTTTCCCAACATAGTTTTTTAATTAAGAAGGAATATATTAGTCATATAGTCAGTGGGAGGAAATTTAAACTTGGATAAGTTCAAGACCAACCAAAATGAAGTATTCCTAAAATGGAAGTTGAGTTGGTTCCATAAATATTTGTGGAAGAATAACTAATTCAAGTTACAAAATAACCTTTAAGGTTAGGTAGGATTCATCAAGTTCTCAAGAGATATGGATTTCTTATAGAGAATGATGATGAATTAATGTTTAAATATGATGAACCTATAACCCATCATGGCGAAATTGAGTTTTATAATTCCAATAAATGATTAAAATACATGGAATATCAGATGGAATCCATGCACACTAACCAATTTTGTAACTTAGTGAATGTACTTAAAGGAGTTACAATGATAGAGTAAAAGTGGGGTTTCCATAAAAAAATAACATGGATGGTAGAGTGTTTACCTATAAAGTATTCCTAGTTGTAAAGGATTGAAAAAAATCATGGCATTGAATATAAAGAGATCATTTAACCAATTTTGATGATAAATTCTAAATGAATATTACTTTACATGACTACTCATTTTGATTATGAGAAATATAAAATGGATATCAAAACCACTTTCCTTAATAATAACTCATTATAGTTTATTTATATGATAAAACCTAAATGTTTTTAAGTGAAAAAGGAGTATGTTATGGTTTTCAGGTTGAAATGGTCCATTTATAGATTGAATAAAAGATTCTTTGAGTTGGAATATTCAATTTTATGATGTGATAAAATAGTTTTTTCATCAATTATATGGGTAAGACTTGTATAAATAATTGGATTAGTGGGAGTGTTGTAGTATTTCTAATATTTTATGTGGATGACATACTTATTACTGGAAATGATATCCTTAATTTAAACTATGTAAATATGTTTTTTGTAAAATTATTCTTGATAAAAGACATGGGTGAATATATATTTATATTGGGTATGTATATCCATATATATATATATATAATAGGACACTTATACTAAGTTAGAACATATATATTGGTAAATTTCTAAAGTAGTTTATCATGGAGAACTCCAAAAAGGGGTCTTTAATAGTATTACATATCATGAATCTTAGGAAGATTCATGATCATTATAAATATTTGGGAAGTATGGATATAATTTCACACGCATCCTTACATAGGATATCATGTATTCCATGTTATGTACTCAACATGTTGTCACTTATGCTTTAATCATCACAAGTAAATACCAATATAATCCCATTGAGAGTCACTAGATCTATGTAAATAATATCCTTAAGTACTTAAGAAGAACTAATGATATGTTCTTGGTCATGGTAGGAGATGAAGAGCTTTGTGTAAAGGGTTACACTGATGTTAGTTTCCAATATGATAAATATGAAATATGATCCCATTCTAGTTTCTATTTTTACCAAAATAGTGGAGCTATCAGTTGGTAGAGTTCTAAACAATCCACTATAGTATACTCAAAAATAAAGGCAAAGTACATCACTATATCAAATGCTTTGAAGGAATCTGCTTGGATTAAGAATTTTATTTCTAAACTTGAAATGGTTTTGAGATATGAGGAAGAAATCAAGATTTAGTATGACAATAATGGAGTTATTTCTCAGGACAAGAAACTTTGGTCTCACTAAAGGATCAAAGGCATCCTTTGAAAATTATATATCATTCAAGTAATCATTGAGAGGGTTAATGTCAAGATCTACTACATGGCCACAGAGGAGAAATCAACAAACTCATTGATGAAACCATTAACAAAGAAAAAACATGAGGTTTATGTTGAATATCTTAGTATAAGTTACATGAGAGATTAAATGAAATTGTTGTAAAATATATCATGATTTTATAATAAATGAAATCTCTACTTATCATTCATTCATGTGTTCTGTGATTTATATTACATGAATAGTGGAATGATAATATCCCCTTAAAGTATTATTTTGAGTTTTCCATAATAGATGATAATAATAGAGTATTATGGGTTGTGATGATATGTTAATGTTATCATGAGTAGAATATTTTAATTAATACAAAAAGTTTTATACAATATATAAAGAATGGAATCATGAGATAATAAGTCAATACTTGCTCTCTAGACTGACCCGCCAAAGTATATCACATATAATGTCATATAGTCATTAATATACTTAGGGGTTTATGATTAAAATGAATCCCCATTACCTGATGTTGATGAGATACCTATCATGAAAACTTTCATACTTTTATACCTTCCATAAATAATTCTTGAGTCTTAGAAAATTAGTGGGTGGTTAGGTATGTTGTTGATTATGTTATCAGTTGAAGCTCAAACAAGATGATATTTTACACTATCAAGACAAGAAAATAAATTTGGAACCTTGATTGAATTAGATTTTTGAAATGAATTTTCATGCTTAGTTGAGTGACATTTAATTTTCTTAGCTACTTGGATGAGGTATATGTGATGTGATCATTTTTTAGATGAGTGACATGTGATGTGTTCATAAAAAAAGTCATACTGTTATAGAGAATCATGAATGTGTGATATGGCCTATAATATATTGACATGTTCCATGTCTATTGTCCTCTAGATATCATGGAAAAAGAGATTATATAGGTATACATATAATGTATATAATACATATTGTGGCATACATGTTTATATGGAGATACGAGTATGTTTGATCAAGATCACACCACACCACTTTGTAACTTGAGTAACATTGACTATTTTATAGAGGATAGTCTTTGATTACATCTATAGAATTAGGATTTAATATTTGTTTTCAATGATATTAAGGTCTTCATGGTTACACAATTTTTCCTTAGGAAAAGGATTGTAATTTTAGAAAAAGTGTTTGTTCCAAAATGATGAGAGTTTAATAAACTATATCCAAAGATTTTGGATGGATTCAAAAAGACTTGTGAAGTTTTAAAAAAAGTACTTATGGGATTTTAGTGAAAGTGGGAGGTTTTTTGGAAATGTACTAAAATAATGGATATTGTATTGTATGACATTCCTTGAGTTATAAGATGTGATATACATGTGATACATTTAATAGGTTATTATATGTTCATATATTAAGAGGCATCAGGATACCATTGTATGCCTGTATCATAGTGTATTATAGACTTATGATATGGGATGCAAGTGCATGGACATTACCACATATTATTGATAAATTTTATTAGGTTATGAATCATAATATGATTTATATTATGTTTATACATTCATAGTTTAATCATTTTAAATTTTCAAATGGTTATGAAAACATCAATGGGATATAATTTATTTCATCTATCATGAGATGGCATCTGACACTCCATTATCTTAATTTAATGAAGAGATTCTATATAATATATAATATAACCCATTGGTTTTAATGTGATACTTGAAATATATAACCAAATCTCTATTCCTTTCTGATTATCATTTGTCTTTTCAAAGAAGGTAATAACACTCATTTGGTGTTTGGGGGTCCTCTCATTATGAATGTGGATCCTAGGATGGCATAACACCCATGGAGGGGAGAAACTTTTGTTCATCACTCAATGATCCCAATCAAGTGCACTACATCACATTTTATAGAGATGGAGCTTACTATGATCAAGGTATGTTGGTATTATATATTATTCATTTAATATGTTGGTTTTATTGATGATAGATTGAGAATTTTTATGGGTTTTATTTTATCATGTTGATCATTATATTATTCTTGAAAACCCATAAAATTCCAACTAACTGAATCTTGGTGGCATGGGTGAAGCCCGAACACCTTATCCCAACACTAGTGGATGATGTTTTTCCATATCCCATAGAAATAGATATGATGAGATAGCAATTGATCAGTTATTGTAGTCATTGTACAATCCATATAGGGAAGTGATTTATATACTTAGGTGTCACACAATAAGATAATGGGAAGTGATGATATCCTATGAAGACTCTATTTATTAATGAGGTTATGGTAAGTGGGGGTGGGGGTTGAAGATAATATATTTAAGGAAGAAAAAACTATATAAGTGGGGTGGTTTTCAAATCACTCCTTGAGATAACAAAGGCTAACCCCATAGGGGATAGTGTTGTGTGTTGGAGATGGTGCCCTAGAACTAATTAAATTATTAATTTCAGTTACCATAATATTCAAATACCTAAATATTAATAAATATATTTTCACATGATGTGTGTTCTCATGTGTAACATCAATTTGATAATATCCTTAAAGTATTTTTCTTATTAAAATGTTATAGTAGTTCCCTACACATAAAAAACCTATAAATCTTATGAAAATATTATAAAACATATGTCCTATAGTCTAGAGATAATATATCTAATGAGAAATAATTGATGTCTAGAATAGTAGGTGTCATATTCTTGTAAGAGGATGAATATTCTTCTCATGAAGTTTCACAATTGCTAATATCTATTCCTATATGTGAACATGTGTATTGATCCCTAGACTTGATATTGTTATTAGTTTATATCATGAATAATTTATTTTCATGTATTAATGAAAATAGTGATGACATATGCTTGTAGTGATGTAGGATACATTGGGTGAATCATAAGTGGCATGAAATTAATGAATAACTAATAAAGGATTTATCCCTTTCATATTAATGGAAGTATATATCTCCGACCCTTTGATTTGAATGGAACTGTCAAATTAAATCAATGGCCATGGTTATTCATCAAAGAGTTCATTTCAGGAAGTCAAAGAAAATACATCAAACATATAGGTTGACGACACAAGTATGCAACTACATTGATAAGATATCAGGATAAAGATATTATATTACACAATTATCATTCATATGAAGTTTTTTTTCATTGTGAAATTAAATTTTTGCTCTATGGATGCCTTGATGTGGTGTTAGATAGAAATCTAGGACTTTAGGTTAGATTGTTTAATGACACTGAGAAAGAGTTATAGTGGGTCACACATTAAGTTCATTTAAAATCTCAATAAAATTCTATTTGAATTTAATTATTAGAATAAATATTATTCTCTAGACAGAGGAATAAAAATTATTTAGGTTTTACTGATGACATAAATTCAATCAGGAGTTATTTAATTTATAATATATTTGATTTGAATATTAAATAAATATCATTTTTCATTTAGAAAATATAAATTGTTTATTTATCTCTTATTTATTATTCACAATGTAATAAATAAATATTTATTGATTAAATAAATATTTATTTAGTTACATAAAAATTAAAATAAATATTTATTCTCTAGTTAGTGAATATAATATTTATTTATTTATTGAACGAATAATATAATTCAATTTAATTATTTAAATAAATATTTATTATTCTAGTTTTGATAAGTGCCAATAAGGATTGACAGACCGAGTTAAGAGACCAGATGAAAATGATATATATTTTTAATACCATTTAAATAAATATTGATTTATTTATTTAATGATATTTAAATGTCAGTAATTTAGCACACATTATGAAATATAATAATAATAATATTAATAATATTATACATGGGGTATACTCAGAACAATGGAATTCATTAAAGTCCTTTGTGCAATTACTAATTTCATAAACCTGATTATATAACATGAGTTATATCATTTCTATAGTAAAGGAAATTATTGTGCACAATGATATTATCTCAAGATAATTTTATACAGACTAAGATAAAATCCCTAGAACACTCTGAATAATAAGATGTGATCTTCCTACTCCCTCTCTAGTCTGAGAGAACAAGAGAAAGAATATTTTAATAATGAAAGGACTCTTGTTATGATAAAAAAGAATGATGTAATAGGATTATCTATTCTATTCTAGAAAAAATAATTACATTGGGTACATTTTGATATTCACAAATCACATGTGTATATCACTAGAGGAATTTTATTTTGGATTCTTTACTACAATAACATGACTATGATAGCGGCCACAAGATTCATTAATAAAGAAACAATTCTCAAGGAGAGGTAATTATTATCTATAAATTAATTACAAATTATATGTGAAAAAACACCTAATTGAATATTTTGAGGTTGATTCATCAATTTCTAAGGATTTTATCCAAAGAAATTGATGAAAAACATTATTGGGCATGGGCCCAACCATTTATACTATTCCCCATAACATTCAAGTGGTTTCAAAATGGTCACATATTAATTTAAAATTATTTACTATTTTTTGACCAATTATGAATTTATTTAGTAGTTTTTATTTCCAATTTTCAATTATTTAATCCAAAATTTGAGATATTATTATCATTCAATTTAATATGACCAAGAAAAGTTGATTTTTTTTGAAAAATACCATCTAGAGGTGCTGAGAATTCTGGTTGGATGACATAGATACATAGTGTATAACATAAAAGTACACATCATATAACCATGTTTAATTAAAATAGGATAATCGATGGAAATGGTAGAAAATTATGTGGGATAATAGTACATAGAGTTATTACATGTTGTGTATTGACCACCAGTTAGCACATGGTTTCATAGGGTATACATGCCATGTAGCTGGCGTAAGCACCATGTAACCCTACATAGTTTTGATCTCACAAGAATCACGAAAGTTGTGTAGTCAAAGTATATGGAATGAAATTAATACATGAAACTTGTAGACTTATAGTTGAGTGAAATGGAATTGTATAAAGTACAAAAAGTTTATTATGTTTTAAATTTCATGTAATATGTAATTATCCATGCAAAATGTCAAGTCCCTAAGCATATGTTACTGGTAGGTAGTAATGAATCAAACATTGTGTATCTAGCTACACATGTTGTGTAATTAGATCCAAATCATGCTAGGTACACACCAATATTGAAAATTTGTGTAATTAAACACGAAAAAGAATTAATTAATTAAATCATAATGAGATACACATTGTATAACTGGTTGTATACACCATCTGATAGGGATTTTTGCAAAAATTACACGCTGAGTGATCTCGGTGGTTTGGGTATGATAGTAAATAATTATTAATTATTTTATAAATTATTTTATAGATAAACAATCTGTATGGTTGTCATAAAAATTGTTCACTTTATATGCATTTTCAGTGTTACATGCCGCATATATTCAAGGCGTACCATGTAGTCATAAATTTTGTACAAACTATATGGCTTGACTCATAGAACAACACATCATGTATATCATGATGTGTTGTGTATGAATAAAAATAATTTAAGTACATTGTATATGATAAATACCATACATAGTATTAGTCACACACTATTTTTTGTGACATTAAACTTTATGTAATAGATAAATTCCATAAATGGGTTTATACAGAAGCAGAATGGTACTCGTCGTGCCACCTCCAATTCGCATCATGCACTTAGTTAATTTTAATTAAAATTAGTTATTTAATTTGTTTAAAATTATAGTGGATGAGAATATATAGGACCATTTTTATGGATAATTAATATAATGAATAAATGAATTAATAATATAATGAATTATTAATTATATAAATTTATCTTAATAAAGAACAAATTTAATGAATAATAGTTATTTTAAATGCGTAGTTGTTGAAAGCATGGATGATTATGTGGTTGAATAAGCTATGTATGTGTTGAGTTTCTATTTAATTTAATTATTTATTACATTGGGTTTTTGATAAAATTATTATAAATAAAATATGATGATATGTTTATCATTCATTCATCTTTATTATATATGGGTTTGTGTATCCATAGTTTCTTTTATGTAACCTCAAACCCCTAGTTCCCCTCACTTATGAGTGAGTATACATATATAAAGGAAAGATATCCCATGCCCAAGTAAATAGTTTAAAACTGATCCAAGGTGAGACTAATCAAGGAGATATATAGGTGAAAGGTGTAATTCTTCAACTCTAGCCAAACTTGTCTTAAGGAGTTATTCCTTTAGGGCCAAGGATTAGTTTATCATCTTCTTGATAAACTTACCAGTAGATAAAGCTCATGATCATCCCAAATGTTTAATTTATTTTTTCTAGAGAAATATTATTTATTTATTTATGCGATGGAGTGTTTATTTTATATATAAACATGATCACATAAAGAAAATAAATTAATAATAATGCAAGATAAAATAAAATAAATGGATTATGGTTAAATTATTTTATCAGAAAGTTAATAAAATATGTAAAATTCATATAATATTAATAAGATTTTAAAAGGATAAAATAAAGATCATTTATTCATACAATAAATAAAATTCCTTAAATTAATATTAATTTAGAAAACACCTTCCATTACCTAAAATAGAATAAATCCATAGATCAAAGTGTTGGTTTATCCATTATCAATAAACTTTCATTTATTAGGTGATTCTAATGAAAGTTTTGGGCCATCTTAATCATGTTGATATCAAGATTATCTTCCCTTGCAAGAATTGGTGTAATTTTGAGGCCAGTTTTAAGGAAATCTGAGTTAGGATTTTAGTATTGGGGAGTCAACTCAATGAATCAAGGAACTTCTAGTTAATACATATGACAAGAACACCTACATAAATAACTTAGAGTAATTTTTCCATTCCCTCATCCGGGCTATGAGAAGGGGGATATGGATCATTGGCACTATAATATCCATGCCATAGGATATTTCAAATCCAATGGTGAGGGCTATTGGGTTTTTAATAAAATAATGGGAGACTAATATGATTTAATTTATTATATCATACTTAGTAATCAAGATAAAGTATTAAAATATTCTTTTAATTATTGTAGAAAATGGAAAATGAAACCATGAAGACACAATGATCATTTATTTACATAGAAAATGTCCTAACCAATAGAAATTTCCAAGCATGGTATAATTATTTATACACTACACTACAATAATAATATTTATAAAATTTTTCGGAGTCCTCCATTCTTGATTATCCATCTCACCAAGTAAGCCTCGGTTAAATGGATGCCTATAAGAGGTATTTGGATGATGTTTTTAATGTTTATTCCATCATGATATCATATATGTACAAAGAGATGAAGATTTAATATAAATTAATGGATGCATACACCATGATATCTCATCTTCTATATCTTTATAAGGTGAAATATAATCTTAATATAAATGATTTTATCACTACACTATATATAACACCCTGGGATTTTAGAATGTGTTTTCTTTTAAATAAATATTTTGCAGAATAGATTGTATCATATGTAAAACTAAACTAAAATAAGCTATGATATATTTTATAATAAATGATAAACATTAATCTACCATGATAATAAAATATGAAATATCACTAGGAAAATTACAAGAAGAGTAAAACCTTAAATAAAAAGATATTTAAAATGCTTTATTTTAATTCCTTACATATTATTATTTTTTAAAAAATAATTTTATGTGTAATAATTCCAATGAATTGAGTAAATTTAATGGTTAAAAGATAAATAAATAAATTTTATGGAATTTCATTAAAATAATTTCATGTTAAAAAGTATATTTTTCAAATAAATATTTTTAAAAAATGTTATATATTTTTATTAAATTAAAAAATTTCTAAGGATTATTATAATAAAATGTTTCAATGCGAAAAAATATATTTACACTCATTTAATTGGTAATTGATATGAAATAATATTAAGAACACTTAAAGTTTAAATATCTGCTTTCCTATAAAAATATCTTTCATTATATTTTATGTTTTTATTTAAAAATTAAATTCTCAAATTTCAGAATTTTAATTTGAAAAAATAAAATTAATTTTTGAATTAATTATTTAAAATCTTATCTTATTATGATTTTTTGTAATTTTTCTAAAAAGGTTTATTTTTTGATGAATAATAAAAAATATATTTTTTTGTAAATACTGTAACTTTTATGACATAATCATGATATATGCATGAATTAAAATTTATGAAACATTTTTCTTGAAAAAATATATCTTTAGGGAGTAAAATAAATAATTTTAAAATAATATGTTGAATTTATAAAGATATTATTTACATTTTGTAACCTAAGCTATATTTTATTCTAATAAAAAACTATTTTTGGTCATTTTACTTTAATTAACTATTCACAAGATTCCATTCGTTTTTGTCTTGGTTTTAAATTAAAATAAGAACATTTTTTTAATAATTAACCAATAAATACCATGTTTATTAATTTTATACATAAATTTTGTCCTATAAGTATTTTTATGCTTAAAAATACATTATTTTTAAAAATATTTTTATTGCATTATAAAAACTTATATTAATGTTATTTTTATCACCGTAGAAATTTAACTATTTAAAATGGATTTCATATTTTTAATTATCATAATCAAAATTAGGTAATTATTTTAATTTAATTTTAAGACATAAAAACAATTTACCAAGGTAAAAGTTAGTCATTATGATAAATGATAAAATAAGGTAAAAGTGATAAATCAAGGGATAAAGTCACAAAATGTCACAAAACCACTGATCCAAATGGGTGTATGAGGGATTTATCTACCTTCCATTATCTTAACCTTAATAATTATAAAATGTTGATCTACTTTCATTGAAAATGAATTATCTTTTTATATTAAGAAATTAATATTTACAAAAATTCCACCCCTCTCACTTATAAAAGGACCCCTTTACCACCCCACTTATCCTCACACCATAAGAATATTATCTTGAAAAAGATATAACATTTTTTTTTCAAAACTCTTGTTCACATTCTAGTGATTTTTTTTCACATCAAAAGATCACCCTTTGAAGTCATAATCCACTTAGTAAAGGTGTCATCCCCAAAAGGTGAGAACTTCTAATTTAATTTCTATTTTCTTCTCAACCTCATCCAAATGCATTATAAACATAAAATATAATTAATTATGTATCATTATTATAATAAATTTTATGTTATTTGAATATCCATTATCTTTCTTCCTCTCATCTATTCTAAAAAAAGAAAATGTCGCCCGTATTATGGCTGGTTCACCATCTCTATGGGTGACATATTTAATTTTTCATCATAACCTTACATATTTGGTTTAATAGATGTATTTTATGAATAAATACAATATTTATTAAATTATTAATTTTTTTTGAATATAAATTGTGAATTATATATATGATATTAATAGTAAATGATCGTAGTAATTTTAACCACCAAAAAATGAGCATACCAGAACATATTTCATAATTTAAATATATTTTAGACAATCCATTAAATTGTATAGATTTTTTACTATTGTAATGATAATTAATATATAACTCTAATATTATGAAGATTAGGAAACTATTTGTTAACTCCTTTGACAATGGTCAATGTACTGAAGGAGTTTTGGAGAAACTGACTGAACAATCCCAAGTAGCCGATGTGATAAAAACTACACAATAATTTAATGAAATATGATAATAAATAGACCTTAATAAGTAATATATACTAGAAAAAATATTTTAATAAATTATTTAATAAACTTAATTTGGTCATTCTAGGGGTTAGGTGCATGTACCAAATGAGTTAGGACCTGGTAATGGTTCTTTGTCTCAATTTCAATTCGTTGACTCATATTTCATATTGTGCACATGTTTTATTTTATATGGTGCGATTAATAAAATATTTTCATATTTTATAATAAAAATATTTTATTTAATTATATTTTAAATCATGTCTCATGATTCCCCTTTCATGTTCTTTTAATTCATATAATTCCAAAGCATAAGGGTTGTTGTTAACTTAATTTAATTTCATTGAGTTATAACATTTATTATTAAAATTCATCCTTCTAAGTTTGTTTTATTACACCTTATGAATGTATTATATTTTATACCCTCTTTATTTTCTATATATTTACATTTTTTCTCATGAAATCCTTTCTAAAATATTCTTAATTTTTTTTGATGTTTATAAGAGGGTTTTCCATCTCAATTTTCCTTCTTTAAGACATATTTTATATTATGCAACTATATTTATTTATATGGTTCATATACTTCCTTGTTGACATATTATATCATGTTTATCTTTTTTATTTATGCATTTAAATATTCACTTAAATTTATATTCTAAAATGTATTTTGAATCAAAAGTTACCAAAGTCGTAACAATTTTGTCAATTCAATTTCCTTTTCATTAGGTCAAAAACTTTATTCCTTGAATATTATCTTATAAGTTTCTTTTATTCTACCATTTATACATTCTATATGATATTTTATCTTTACATATAGATAAATTACATATTTACATCAAAATATATTTCTTTTATGGATTTCATTCTCTATAAAATTATGATGTTATTAAGAATAATTCTCATACTTTTTAACAGTTCTTTTTCTTCCATGCCCATATTTTTTATAATGCTTCAAAAATATTAATTTTTATAATTTAATGATTATTTAAGATCATTTTACAATATCTTTTACTTTCTTTAAAATTTTTTTAAAGAAATTTTTTTAAACTTTTCCATAAGGGGATCTTTTGAATTTTATTATAAAGGTGTGAAAAGAATCACATTTTTAACATTTTTCACATGAATAAATTTTCTTGATTTTATAATTCTTTTTATTAATTAATATTCATCTTCAAGTTTTCATAGTTTTCAAGTAATTTATATCTAAATTTATTTTAAAATATATTAATATTTTATAAGAATAAATAAAGGGATTTATTTTTACATATATATTTTTTTATCATCCATTTTATATTTATTATATTTCACTTAATTTATTTTCAAGGTTTAAATATTTGGAATTATTTTAAAATTAATGTTTTAATGTCCAATTTATATATCCTTGAAATGTATTTTTGAAGTGAATTATATGTTTTTTTACAAAAATGTAACAAAAGCTTTATTAAAATTATTTTTATAAATTTGCTACCATTTTCATCTTAAACTAAAAAAGATTTATCACCTTTAGAGTTATGTTTCATGTATCAACCTCTAAATTATATTATGATGTTTTTATTTAGGGATATTTAACTTGAGGTATCAAAAAAATATAATTATTTATATCTTCTTATATGATACCATTAAAAAGCATTAAGAAATCAATCTTCTTACAAAAGTGTTTTTCATCTATGCCAACATCCCTTAATATTTATTATGATTCACTGAGGATACACACTATTCATACCATCCATTTTATTTCTCTAGATGATATATGATCATGTTTTTTGTAAATCATCATGAAATGAGTTTCTTTATAAAGTTAATTATGAAGGAGATATACCTTAAATCCTTATATGTATCTGATATATATATATGAGCTATATCTTTTTGCGTGAAAATAATAATTTTTATACATAATGGGTTATATAGTTATATACTTCCTATGATATTAATATTGGTTGAATACTCATATTACACCTAAGATATCATTTAATAAAATGTTTCATAAGATGTAACACATGAGAGTTCATTCATGCATGAGATTCATGAGTTGGACGAACCATTAGCTCATGAGTTATAACACATAAGTTAATGTGAGTATAAAATGAGGAACATACTTGGGAATATATAAAGACTAGAACTATACAATGGCTATGTGTGTAGTAGTTCATGATTTTTGGTCATTACTCTATGGATAAAACACTCTCTTCTTCTTCTTTCTTTAAACTTGAGACACTAGGATGACATAATGGAATGAAGAATCCCATACGTGTGATGAATGATTCATATTGATCCATGGATACCTTTATAGATGGGAAGTCCTTCATATTCCACTCCTTTGATATTTATCAAACATATTATATGAATATCAAAATGTTTTATTGGAATAATTCGTGTATAATATGCCATTTTATATTGTTCTCCATTTTGGCTTTTCACGATTTCTATAATCTGTCATAGTGGTTCTAGATTTATGGTTTATTTATGTTTTTTATGCATTGATTATGTGGTAATAAAACTCATAGAAACACAAAAATGGTACCAAAGTGATCCATAATTTAATATTATTGAAATCATGTTTGATAAAAGAAGAATGTGACAAAACATAGCACCACGTCAACTATCATCAAGTTGGATCCCTTAAATCACCACACTGTCGTTGGTGTATCATTGATGCAAAGAATCCATTGGGTTTATACTATTTTGTGGTGTTATCTATTTCAACCTCAATATGTGATAAATGTTAACACATGTAAAATGGGAGGTTCATCTCTACTATATCATGGAGAGAATCCCATTTTTTATAGAATTAATTCTTCATTGTCTCATCTTGAACCACAGACAAAACAACACAAAACAAGTCCCCATGGTCCAATATAAATGGCTACATAAGGGTCACCATGGCATGGAGAATGCCTTGGACAGGCATGTTACCTTTACCTAGGTTCCTAACATAAAGTTAAAGGATGTTACCTTTATACAATATCCATGTGTAATGGTAAAGGATTTTACCTTTATGTAGTGCAACCCAACCGTGTAAGGGTAAATAATTAAAAACAATAATTTAGAATTGAATTAAATTATTTATAAATTATTTATAAATAATTCTAAAAGGTATTTTAAGGATATTTATTAATTAATAAAATTTCAATTATTTAATTAATTATAAAAGGTTTATAATTCATCAATAAATGTTTACGAAAAATTTATTATTAAATATTACTCTAATATGAGGAGTAAATATTTAAAATAACTTTTAAATAATTTATATTCCATGATTATGTATTATAAATACAAGGATCTATTTTATAATCATAATAAGTGCTCTATAAAGTATTTATAAATTAAATAAATAAGACCAAAGTATAAAATTGTTTATATTTTATATTATTAATTATTCATAATTAATTATTTTGAATTATTTAATTTAAAGGGGCCTTATTTGGAATACTAATTATATGATATTTAGATTATATAAAGTTTTCATAATTGAAATTGGATTCTATGTTATCTATAATTCATAAAAATTTCATATATTTTAATGTAAAATTCCATATAATAAAGAATATGAAAGTGTTCATATCAAAATGAATATAAAATTGGCAATATTAAAAATTATGGAATGCCCATAATGAAATGATAAAATTATAATTTTTTTTATCTTTTATTTAGGAATTGTTCATATGTCAAGATCCCCTCACCCTAAAGGTACCCATCCCAAGCCAACAATGAAAGAAGGGAGATAATTATGCCTGAAGCGTGCCTCTAAGTATCACATATAAGGTATAACCAGTAGGGTACTCCCTAGAGACTCTCGTGAAAAATATAAAGAAAGAATACTAAAGCCCAGTGAATAAACAAGCGAAACAAACTCATCACCTAAATAGACATGAAAAGTTCCCAGCCTCACCATGAATCTCTCACTAAGTATCACATAAAATTAATAATATAATAATCAACAAAATATCAAAAGAAGATACCTCACAACCACTCCCCCACTGGCTTGTCGCTCCGCCGTAATGTCGCACATCCTAAGACATCTCTCTCTAAATATAATACAAGCCAAAAAACAACTAGGAAACTATAACATATCATGCACCCCATGCATCAAATTATCTCCACATCATCAACCATATCTATAGATAGTAACTGAGTAGTTTTTGGGATCCACCACAGCTCGTATGTTGTGTATTATACCTCAATCCATCACAACCCATATACAACTTACCTATAATAATCCTTAGGATACTATAAATGGAGATAAATGTGTCTGAAAATAACCACAAACCATTATATCCTTCTACACACATATATAGGAAAGGTAACCACCGTGTATACCATTACATAATACTATCAGGAGAAGAGAGTGGGGAAAAAGTGGGTAGTTATCCATCTATTCCTTAGTAACCTGGATATTGGGGAAAACATCCTCAAAAGTTCACTATTATTGGTTACCCTACCGACATGGGTGAGATAGCATATGAAATAATATAATATCGGAATATAATTATCACAATCACACTCTAGGAAATAACCTATCCTTAGACTCAACCACAACTTTTGTCTCTCAAACATCCTAAAACCACTACTAAGGACTAGATATATTATAATCATAAAAAAATTTCAAGATAATTTAATTTTATTCTTTCCATGAAACATTTCATAATTAAATTATAAGAAAATTTACATGACCTCAAGCTTAATCCAACCTCTTTAAAGTTTTCTTAAGATTTATTATCATTTGTAATTACATCAAACTAATAATCCCATGATTTAAATTATTCAAAATTTATTATAATTATATTCCATAATTCAAGGACCTCTAGGATTCATCCTAAGATACCATAAAAAGATGTATAAACCATGAATAAACAACTGCTTCAAGCAGTGGAGAAGGAATGAAAAAACAAGAAACCTAGACATCTGACCTAAAAATAATATTCAATATTAAGAAATAATCTTAGAATTTATCACAAAAATGATTGATAAACCTAGTTTTAACCCATTCCACTAATCTTGGTTCCATCCCCAACACCACCATGTATATCATTATCTATCCTTCCATCATATGTGCTGAATGCTTCCAAAAAATAGTAATTCCTACCCATTTCTCTCTAAAACATCATCTATCCTTGGATCACATCATGATTCATAACAAGAATCATCATCTAGATAAATCACAAAAGGTAGCATGAAAATAATAAATGGTCAATGGGGCATCTAGTCTATAATGAACCAGCCCGGGTTGACTTGACACATCACCCAATCTAGCTTTCCACAAGGCCTCAAACATGACTCCCCAAATTTCAAAGGCTGACAACTAGTGGTGAGGGTTAAAATGGCCCAATAAGGAGACTATTCCCTCTAGTTAGAGTGTAACAACATTAGAAATAACCAAAAAATACACCAGTATGAACATCAAAGTATGCATAACAAATAACTAAAAAAAAATCATGCTATAATAAATGAAATGCATCATACATTCATACAGACTCACAAACATGAAAAACATATAATAGATAGTCACCCACTGGTCTGAAAACATATAGAAAATAAGTAAACAAAAAATAAATACAACTAGATCTACTTATAACAATAAGAAAAACCACATACCTGATCCCCATGATGCTCAAGATATACCATCCTGATCCCGAGACTTTACACAAGCTTCTCCACTTGATCAGGAAATACTGGTCCTCAGGCCCATCCATTGTGAAACCTATACTCCAACCTAAAAGAATATATCAGGTATACACACACAATGAGGTTCACATAATGGGGGTTATAAATAAATCTTATGAAAACCCCAATGGTGAACCTATAAATATGTTATCATAATAAGTTCATGCACACATGATATGACCATCCTAGCCAAAAACTAATTACAGCTATTATAAAAGAAAAAAATTAAAAAAACAAAAAGGGTAAAAAAATAAGAAAAAAATCCAACCAAAGGTTCTAGTATGACACCCAAGGTAAATCTACCCCTACTATAACAACCTTTTAGAGTATTTATAGCATGTTGATTACCCATCCACATGAAAACCAAAGTGTTCTCTATATCTACATAGGATCTCCAAGATGTATAAAATAAAAATGCATGGATTCTGAACTCCAGGGTATAAACTTAGGCATCCACACGACAAAGTGCATCTATTGGGATCTAGGACTCCAATGGAATGATCATACTAATGATAGATATCCACTAAACACATCTAAGAAACTTTCATGTCTTGAAAGTCCTACAGAACAAATCAAGCTCTAAATGAGGGCCTGATGGTAAACACCATCCTATGGGAACACCTCATTTTAGGACCGAAATGTGCATTGTCCTAGGGGATCCCATCCACCCCAAGGGCCCAAAAAATACATTTTCCCCTAGGTCCCACTCAAGTAACTAGGATCCCACTACATCCACATAATATAACCTCTTTCCAGGGTGAATAATAAACTAGAGGGGTAAACTCATCCATATAGTCCATTAGTTTCCTAAGATTGTCAAAAAAACATCAAGACAGTGGAGGAGATAACTAGATAAAAGCTCAGGGTAAATGCCCAATCCAAGTCATCCTAAGGGTCTCCTCCTCCAACCAGTGTCTTGAGGAGAAAATTCCTCAAATATCATGGCCAATAACTAACCTAACATGGGTAAAACCAACCTCAAAACTCCCATCCTAATAGTAAAACTAGAAGCACTAATCCACTCTCATGCTATAAAGCATGAGTCCTATCTTAGAACCCTAAATCTATGCATTCAACAAACAGATACCATGGGCTCTCAACAAACCATATCAGATTCAAACCAAAACTCAAGGCTCCCATAGACCTTAGGGTTATAACACAAGGTGATGTCCTACCAAGGACTCCCCTAATGCACCTAATATATCTGGCCATGCCATCATAAATATACTAAAATATCCAAAATACCACAATAATATTAGGAAACCCCATGAGGGATCCTATAGATCATCCAAAATCAAAAGATAGGCCCAGGGTAGAAACATTCCAAATAGACCTCTGTGGCCTTTGACTGATCCTTGATCAACAATGTGCCCAACAACATCCACAGGCACAAGACCACTAATAGGGGAATTATCAATGATAATCATGAATACCTAAAAAGAAAGGCCCTACATGGGATTCTTAGCACAATCCAAAACTCAAATGTGAACACTAACCCACCCAAAAAGGGAAACCACAAGCAACTGGCCTAACGTTAGGGGGATGTACCAACCAACCCATCCAAAATATCTCTCATTCCTAATTTTAGATAAATATCCATGAAAAAAAATCCAACCCCCTTGGAATCCCAAGGACAAGGTAAGATCTAGATCACGACCTTATCAATGTCTCAAATCACCTTTATCACCTAGGGGATATTAAGACCAAGGCCATGAGGGAGGTATCCTGTTCACCCCTGGCTCGCTTAAAGGAACTCTTCACAACTCCTACATACCCATAAGCTCCACCATTGCATCCCACTTCAGAGGAATCTCACTAGGGTACATAGAAAAGGCACATAAACCATTCAAAGATGATTAGGAAACCCAAGATACTCCTCATCACATCCACTATTAACCACTATGAGGTACATGAGGTATACCCCTAAAACCAAGCCAAGAACAAAATTCCCCCCCAAAAATATCCTTCTTCAAGGAACCTAAAACCCAATACCTTTCCAAAACCAAGAAAAACAATCCATGAAGGTTTCTTAACAACCATGAAAAAAATAAGTTAAATTAATTGGCTATTCAAAGGAAAACAACACAAAGTTAACCCCTTGTACTAACTCATGGCATAACTACCGAAGATCTAGGCCCAAACTCGTGCTCTTCCAATGGTCGAAGCACCTTACTCATGCCATAAACGGGAATTAAATCAATTAAAACAGTATATAAATGAATTAATAAATTTAATTCAAAGAGGTATAAGGTTTGAAAACTCACCAAGGAGCATCCAATCTCTGAAACTATTACCAAAAATATGTTGAAGGCCCACAATGAACCTCCAAAATCAATTAGAGAAAATCACTAACAAATAATTCCCAATTAGTTGTAAATCCCATTCAATTTAATTGAAAACCAATGAAAAATATATGTGCATCATACCTCCACTAAAATGAAAAGTGAAAATGTGAAGACACTATCTCAGGATTACTCTCACCAAGAAATTCCAAAGCCCCATATTCCCTGGCCTATTCCACCATGCTTCGGTGGAATTAGAATCACAATCCTTGGAAGAGAACCAAAATAAATCACAAAGGATGAGGGGGAGGCGGAAAGGGGAAAACATAAGAAGAAACTCACCTCAAAATGATGAAAAAATCCTAAAAAACTCACAAAAAACCAAGGTTGATTTGAGGGAAGAAAAGGATAGGGAGAGGTAGAGGGGATGGTTCATATACACACATGGAAATAAAGGGGTTGGGGAAAGACTAAAATCCCTAGAGTGATTTTTTATCTTTACCACCTTTTTTAACCCAACATGGAAATCCACACGGTTTTCCAAACTGTAAAACAACCATGATGAACAAAAATATACCCCTCTAACACACCTTATATGGTTTTACTAAAACCGCATGCAAGTCATGCACCCTGGACCTGAGAGCCATCCACTCTACATCATTTTCCCTATAAATTTTATTATTTATACTTAACCATGCGCTGACTATATACCCAAACTATGCTCAATTCAAAATGAACTGGAAACACCCTGAGCATTTGAGGGCCACACGGTTTTCACTAAATCATTCACACCAAACTGTGCGCTAGGATAAAAACATACCTAAAACTCTAACTTGCACCTGAAAACCCAAGATTTTATTGAGCACCTAAGAAACCTTTCAGGCTTCAAAACACACATGAAAGACTTACAAGAAGAGTTTCCAACACTAAAATTTTATAAATGAAACTAAATTCACTAAATGACTACCCAACATGCTAAAAATTCAAATTTCTTATAAAATTTATAACCTGTATTGACAAGGGGTATTACATAGGCACTAAAACCAAGGCATCCAGTATTCAAAAGCAACCATGCTTTCTTAGACCCAAACAATTAGCCTTTTGAAATGACTATTTCATTACTATCTTTAATTAACTGATTTATTTATTATATTTAACAACCACATTAAATATAAGGAATCAACTATCAACAACTATAGAATATTATTTAAACATGCTTCAATCATCATTTTGATTTCCATCAATTACATGAAGAATAGAAATAATTAACTTGACTCTTTATTATTTATCCAACAAACATTACCATCTTTATGAGAACTACCAGCTTTATGTTCTTTATCTAATTTTAGAACATGTAAAACATGTTAAACCATAGTATAAAAATAGATAACACACTATCTATAAAAACAAGAGGCAAATCATTATCATAATATAAACACATGTGATCGCTAAAACCAAAAACCTATTTTTTAATATGGTTTAATCTTTATTAGGGTTAGTTTTTACACTAACCAATGAGATAAATAATGTTAACTTTATGATTTCACAAAAAACAAGAGAAGAAATGAATCCCATACCTCGATTAGAAGTTTAAAATTCTCTGTACAAGAATGAACGATTGTGGATCAACCACCATTAGAAGAAACACTACTAATTTGAAGTAGGACTAGCCAGAACCTAACATCTAGAAGACACCAACAAACCATGCTCAGATTTTATCCCAAAATAGAGATTATTTCCATAATGATCACTGATTCTAAAGGAATAATGAAAAGAGAAAGAGGAGGGAAGGTTACCTTGATCAAGAGCACTCGATTCTATAGGATATCAGTTATAATCCATAAGGAGTCATCCATAGGGTTCCAAGAGAAAGTAGAACCAACACTTACCCAATGAAGATTTATATCAATGGATCCTAAGTGTGAAAAAACAACCAACCATTCCCTAGGTTTTCTGAATCATCTAGAAATCAAAGCAATTCAAGATGAGAAGCATGGATTGGTTATTTAAGGGTAAGAATCAAGTTAAAAATTCATTCAAGACCCCTAATTTATGATGTACATGTAATCCTATTTCAAAAAGATGAGATCCGAAAATAATAATGATGTTTTTGGCCATTTCAATGCAAGACCAACCACCACCATGACTTCCACCATGACTGTGGTGTTATTTAACATACCATCTCATAATGGCTTCCACTAGGGAATGTTTCCCACAACTAAAAAATTTTCCCCTCTCCGCAGCCTCCGATATATTCAGAAAAGCCTCTTTCCCCATCCCTATTTTGGATAGGAGATCCCCCAAGGTATCATTCCTGGTGACACACCCTCAACGAGTATTTCCATGCTATTTTTTTTTAGACCAGAGGACACCATATACAACATAGCCTCCAAAATGGATTGACAAGACATGTTTCTAGATTTGGTGCACCAAACACCACACAAAAAACCCAAAACATCTCGTCCATTCCTTTACCTCCAAAAAATACTTCACCACTCCCACCACTAGGGCATCGTAACCCCTAGAATGGTCAAGACCACTCTCCTAGCTTCTTAAACACTTCTAAACTCCCTCTAATCATCAATGAGCCTCAATAAAACACCAAGAAGATTCCAGGAAGGTCTGAACCATTATAATACACACCTCTCAAATAATTCACATCATCTAGAATTAAAACCAAACATAAAGAGAAGAAATAAAGGGGGTCATCCAGCCAACCACCCCATGAGATACCTCTCAATAATCTCTCCATCAAAGGAGAGAAACCAAATCACTTAAAGGAATAAGGCTTAAGACTAAAAAACACTAAAAAACAACTCCCAAACACTATCTTGAGAGAGATACATATCAAACAAGAGTAAAACCACAAACATGGATTCAATAAAGAGAGTACCATCTCATAAACTAGATAAAGGTCAACAACAAAACATCATTACAAAATAGAACCTAAGAATAAAAAACTTAGTATACTAAGCATATATCTATGAATAACATTTCCAAGTGATCTCCACTATGCCACCATATTTCCAAAGGACATGAACTAAGGGAATAAAACACCCATACAAAACCTTATCCTAGTGGTCTTGGATCTCTATTGGTTTCTCCTCAAAGGTTTCATCATTATCAATGTTGATCTACCCCCAATCGATGATGTGAGAATCATCATGAAGATAGAGGAAAATCTATAATAAATGGACAACATCATGTATTTAGATCATCTATAGGGGAAGTTCTATCTGGTACACAACGAATCCAACATAATACAACACCTCAAAAGGCCCAAAAAACTGAGGATAAAGCTTATTTCTATGTATAAACCTTCACTACCCATGAATAGGAGCCACCTCAAGAAAAAATGATCTCCAATTTCAAATTCTATAGGCCTCATCCTATGGTTAACATAAGACTTATGTGGATCCTACTCTACCTTCATCATATCATGAATCACTAGAACCATCTCTGTCATGTTTTTTACTAGTTTTGGCCTAAGAATTGCTAACTCTTAAACCCCAGTCTAGAATAATAGATAATGAAAAGGTATTCCATATAAATCTTCAAACAAATATATAACAATGGTGGAGTGAAAATTATTATTGTAAGTAAACTCAACCAAAGGTAGGTGACTCGCCCATGAACATATAAAATACAAGACTTAAGAGTACAATATATCTTCAATAATCTGTATGGTTAGATCTATTTGACTATTATTATGTGGATGAAAATAAATTCTAAAGAAAAAATTATAACCAAAAGAATGTTTAAGACCTATCCAAACCTTATAGGTAAAATGAGGATCATGATCAAAGATGATCATCCTAAAGACTCCATGGAGCCTCACCACCACCTCCAGATACTACCTCGACAAAACCTCCAATTTTCTAAACTTCTTGATCACTATGAAGTGATTTGAATTTTTAAAATGGTCCATTATCACCTAGATAGAATCATATTGTCCCTGATATTGAGATAAAACAATGAAAAAGTCTATCAAAATTTTCTCCCACTTCTATTGGGGAATATCTAATGGCTAGATAAAACCATCAAGAACATGGTGTCCAACCCTCACATTTTAGTAGACTAAACATATGGACATGAACTCTGAAACAAAATTCTTTAACCTAGGCCACTAAAACTAGCCTCTTAGTAAATGGTATATCTTCATCAGTCCAAGATGTACCAACAATGGTGAGATATGAAACTCATGGAGAACTGCCTTACATATCACCAAAGGAACGGAAATACTACTTGGAAAAAAAATTGTTTTTTTCATCCTCAAATCAACCATTAGGGGCATCACTATATAAAAATCGATCCTCTAAAAATTCCAACTCAAATTCTTTCAACTGGGACTCCTCCAACCATTTCACTAAATATAATTGCACTATTATCTAGAAAAGGCATCCTCTACCACCAATATTTCCCATATAAATATGTATTCTAACGACCCATCCTTGACGTACATGGACATAACATTTATTTTTAGGAATACTTAATACATTACACAAATAGATTCCCAAATACCGTATTAGTTTAGTGTCTTTGGAAACTCGGAATATATTCTTATGACTTGGTGAAAGATCTTAAACATCTCCCATAAATATCTACCCCATTATTTTTCCTTCCAAAAACCTTTCTTTATATCCTAGGGAAAATAAAACATAAAAAGGGTGACCTCAAATTCTCAGTAAGGGTAAACATGAAGAAGATAAAGCAAAACATAAACATAAGAATGTAAAATCATGAACATAAAGTTGAAATATAAAAATCTTGAGTCATGAAATAAATATTGGAAATAGGTAAGGAATAAATCATATATTTGGCATAAAACATATAATTGTGTCAAAAAAAGCACATAATATGATTTCCATAGTAGCCAATACATTGCTGGAAAGACCATCATAGTGTACAAAGTCTATTACTGAATCAGGTTTATTTGTCGTTCCAGCCAAGTATTACTAAACCAGATTTACTTTCCATTCCATTCATGTCCATCTCATGAGATATAAATATTTACCCAATGCATTGGAGGGAGATATAGGTCACACCCATCTCATAATGAAATCAATCTTACATGTGCCACAAAAACATAAACCATTCATCATAGCATAACCCAAGGAACAAAAAAATGGGTTTCTTAAACATCATTCCATCATAATATAATCCATATAAAATATCATTCCATAATTAATACAATAAAATAATAGTAATAATAAGGATATAAACATAACCCTATTTAAAGAGCGTCATCTTATATGGAAAATAATTTTGATAAAACACTCGAACTTAATTCATGAGAAAAATATCCTTTCTTCTTTAAAAATGTTTTCTTTTCTCAAAATGTCGTGTAATTTAAAAATAAAATAATTTAATTTAAAATAAAATTAAAATATTATAAAATAATTTTCATGGAAATAAGGGGTTATTAAAGCATAAAAATCCATTTATTCCATATAAGTTAAAAAACATTCTCCTCGTACTTTTATCAGAGAAGTCAAAAGGTAACACGTATGGTAAACGAAAGAAAGATTCCTTCCAAACCATGTAGTAAAAGTCAAAAATGGGTAAAAATTAATTTAAAAATACATAGAATAATATTAAAAATTTTATGAAAACATTTTTATAAAACATGGACATGTATGATAAATATACCCCCAGTAAATACTTACGTATAAACAATCTCGAATAAAAACGAGATTTCAAAATTATCCCTTAACTTAGGTCAGATATGATTTGTATGTATCTGAAACTCCTGTATAGTGGGTTTAAAAATATTATTAACTTATAATATAACCATAATAATTTTTATTATATCATATATGATTTACTTATAACTTTATATTACTCGTTCATTTATCAATTCCTTATTAAAGAAAAGTTTTGGGTAATAATCATTTTTTACCGTACATGTTTTGACTTGTTATTATTGATATTAGTACTTAGATCATGATTTAATTACTTCTATAATGTAAAACATGATTTATATATCATATATATTCATTATATAAATATATATAATATATATATAAATTAAATGGAATACACTATTCATGGAGATGGTAGGCCGTATGTATGCATGAAAGCTGTTTCCATTTCCTTATTGAATTGAATGGAAGCAAGTAAATGAAAAATATATATATATATATATATATATATAAATCTAGTAGAATTATTATATCATATATTTCATTATTATTTATTATATATACTTTATAATCATCCTTGAATGGTTAATGTGGAGAATGAATCTCATCGTGTTGTGGAGACGGTAGGTCGTATACACGCACGAGCGACGATATCATTCACTTAATGGTTAAATATTATGGAATTGAATGGTATATTAATTATGAAAAATAATTATCATGTTATATTTATTATTTAAATTCATTTTACTCATCATTATACCCATCCAAATTAATTATTTTTGAATAACAAATTACACCATGGCGTGGAGACGGTAAGCCGCACGCACACACACATGGTGATATTTTTATTCATAGGATGGATAAAAGAAGGTATAAGGATGTAACATAATTATAATAACATATAATCATTTATAATATACTATATTTATTACTTTATCATTTAAATAACATAATAAGAGGAAGTAGAATAAGAAAATAATTTTGAAAGTGGTGATAAAACAATTACCTCTTTTTCAAGTATCTCCTTTTGATTTTCACAAAAGGTATCCCTAGTATATATTTCTACACAAATTGTGGAATATATAATTAAGTTATGGATTTTGGGAGGATATTTGGTCAGGGTTTTTCCGATAAAAATGGATTTGGAGGTGTGAATAAAAGAGAAGGAGAAGTGCCCTTTTATAGGAGAGGTGAGGGGCACTTTAGGAAAGTCTTTAAATATTAATTTATTATAAATTTATTTTAGGTTTATAATGGTCCCAAACTCATTTAATTTGAATATTAGATGTTTATGGGTATACATCCTCTCAAAAAATAGGTTTTAGACAAGTTTAGGTCCCAAGATTAACCCTATCTTTTAGCTTTAACTCTTAGTTAAAAACATTAACTCTTACCATGTCTTCTTGTATTTTCATAATATATGGTTACTATAGTTACTATAAAATGAAAATAGATTAAACATTATATCATAAATAACATTTCTAACATTATATAATTAATTTGGAAGAATCTTAGATTTTTAGGACTATTATATCATTTAATAAAATATTATTTATTTTAAAAACTCATTTATGTCAATTTTTATACTATATAGTAATTGTTTTTTGTCAAAGTCAAAACAAATTAATTCCTTAAAAAAAGGTATTAAATCAAATATAATATTTAAATATCATCCATAAAATTCTTTTATGGTATCAAAATATTCAAATTATATTTATTTTAATATTTATAATATCATTTATTTGAATATTTCATTAATAAGGTAATCACTGCATCATCATTATGTAAAAATAAATAAATTTATTTAGTGTATAAAAATTATAGATAAAATACTATGATATAGGAAATATTTTTATATTTATAAGGAATATTTATAGTCAAAGAGATAAATTATATAACCTCACCTTCAAATTGTTTTAGTGAAAGATACATGTTTATGTCATATTTCCCTTTTCTTTAAATTAAAAATTATAAAATGTCATTTTCACACCCAAGTGGCTCCCAAATGCCAAAAATTCAACCTAAGGATGCTCATGGTCAGAAATATCTCATAAAATAGGATTAATACACATTTTATGTTAGTTTTATGATATTATAATATTATTTTTTACCCTTATTTACCTGATTTACCCTTTAACCATGGTAAATAAAAATAACTACTAAAGTTACTATTCATAATGTACAAAAATAAAAGGTACCTATTTAAAAAATTTATAACTTATGATTCCATATATTGAATCCATTTTTATAATTTAAAAACACAAAAATTGTAGTAATTAATTTAAAATTAATTTTCGTTGTCAAAACCAGACAACGATTTTTTTGAAGAAGTAAAAACTATCAAAAGATTAACTTGTGTTTATTTCCAATTTAAATATGAAATTAATTGAAATGAAAAAAAATGGATTAAATGATAAAAATATATTCCATTTATACTTTAAATCCATTAAATAATATGATTTAACCATATAAATTATTTTAATGGAAAAAGTTGTTTTCAATTAAAATTTAGCATATTTTTACTATTTATCAAAACATGATAGTTATCAAAAAAATATATAAAATCCATCCAAAGAAAATTTTGATATACCTATTCTAAATAAGAATTTTATTTTTTTTAAATAGAACATATAAAGGTTTCAAAAACTAAATTTAAAAATGGTTCTACATTAAAAACACATCCTTTATATTCAATTGGTTTTTATTTCCATTTATAATAAATTTTATAACAAATGAATAATTATTTAAACATTTTTAAACCATATTTTCATAATTCATTTGATACTATTCATAATTACTAGTTTATATCCCATTAAATAATAATATTTTAATAATATATCGTTGTTTAGTGAAACTCGGTATTTCCTACATCATAGTTATCGAGGAAGGTCGCTCTTGCGTGTAATGCATGCCAAGTAAGTGTTAAATTTAGTACAAGAGTCATTTTTTTTCATATAACACAATCCTAACATAGTTATTTTATACATTGAACAAAATATATACTTAGTGTTGTGTGATTTTTTTTTTTAAAATTGCGTGTAACACATGCCAAGAATAGTTTTTCTTATACAACAAGCTAATACGGTGTTGTGTATAGCACAATATAATCTTGGTATAGCATGAAACACAAGACATAAAATAAATTAAAAATAATCCATCTCATAAAATATTGGGGTGTTACATTATACCCCTATTAAAATGAATATTTCCCTCGAAATTTATCAGGGTTATAAAAGGTTTACTACTTGAAAGTTTCTTTCATAGAAAGCCACATCATAAAAAGGAATACTAAAAATTCATTTTAAAAAAAGAAAGTTAGAAACATAACGGTTAACCACCAAAGTAACTCATCACTGGGTTTCCACATAGTAGAACATAGGTGGGAAGTGAAAACATAGATATAGAAGAAAAAATCTAACCATCAAGTTCTGACGAAGAGTGACAGAGAACAAGGCTTAGAGAAAGTTAACAACCATAAAGCCATAAATATATGATGATTTAAGGGACCATATTATTCATAAGATAATAAGGTACTAAGATATCATTTTTGGTTTTCAAGATCCTTTACCTAATGTTGAAGAAATTTTCATGTGAAAAAATACTTACTTGATTTTGGTACAATCTCACCATTGTTCGTTCCTTAAACAATTTCCACTTCATCTATTATTGAAAGAAATGAAGTTGAATTTTTTATTCTTTAAGTATTAGTAGATCATTTTATATAATGATAGAACATTCCATCTTTCCCAATAAAAAGTTTATCACAATTTATCAAATATTCCTAAGTCCACCTATAGTGAGATAAGAATTTATTCTAACTAATGTCGTCAGAAGTTTAACTTAAAATTTCTATAAATTTATAACCTTACAATCCTTATAAAAGGTGAAAATAAAAAACTATAGAAAATGGGTCACTTAATCAGATTAAAATTTATCCATAATATATAATAATGTATATCTGGTCGGTCACATTCCAAAAGTGTGAACACCTTCATCATGTATTCTCTTGAGTCACGGTAACAACCTGAATTATCAAATATCTTTATTGAAAACATGCTTGTTTCCTTTTTCAAAAACATAGTGGATTATTACTTAAGTCCCAAAAAGTTGCATACTTCATCCATGATAGCATAACCCTCTTGTAAATAACTCCATAATTAGATCTCAAGAAACTAGCATCATCCAATTTAATTATTCAAATCTAACATATCTTTAGTCAATCATCATTATCTTAACATAAGGGACATATTAAGGGTTATATTTCCCTTAATCATGTGTTCTCCAAGTATATCACCTTACCATTAAAATCACTTTTTGGATCCTTATAACTATTCAACATATCCTTTCCAATACTTAATGAAAACTTACACTGAAAACACTTATATATTTCATGATTCATATAACACAATCTTTGAATTCCAAAACATATACACCCCAATCATCCAAATTTATTCTTAAACCATTACTTAGTATCAATCATCTTCATCTTTCCTAAAATATGAATCATGTATTAAGGTTTCTCAACCTCAAGCTTCTTAAAATTAATGTAAACAATAATCTAAGATCATCACATACCTTTCACATGTCGTTTACAATATCTTTGTCCCCAGTAGTTTGACCAATACTTGTACCATCATCATGATTATCTTCATGATATTTACACTTATGAAATCAATCTTTATAATTATCATAATTTACACATCTGAAATATTCAATGTTTAACAATGTTCTATCTATTTTTGGCTATTGACTAAGACCAGAAAGAAAAGCGTGAGAAATATATATCAGAGATTAGAAAAACATAAGTAAGGTAAATTACTTATAATATTTCAATCTATGATATCTTCAGTTTAACCCTAGGTTAGTCATGATTAACACAAAAACTCTAGGATTGTAACCTTTACTTGACTTATCCTTAGGAAATCCCTTGAAATATCCTTATAAATATCTATAGGGATCTCAATAAAGTTTTCGCATCCTAGTTTCCAAAGGTTAACTAAAACTTTGCTCTGATACCAACTCTAACAATATGGAATTATTTATAGTGGACTAGAATTGATACCCATCAGAGTAATCCATGGGTGACTACACCCCCTGGGTGGGACACACCACCATCTCCAGTGGCAACCATTTCCTCATGAATACCTTGGCTGGAGATCCATGCTTCATTCAACGTTCACACGTGAGAGTTCCCAAGGATCAGATTCATTACTACCTCCTTTGATCTGATACCAACTCTAACAAAACAATATTGACATACATGTACATTACATTTCTTTTTTCAAAATGCTTAATATATTACACAAATAGATTCCCAAAGACTGTATTAGTTTAGTGTCTTTGGAAACTCAGAAGACATTATTATAGCTTGGTGAAAGATCTTCAACATATCCCATAAAGATCTCCCCCATTAGGTTTCCTACCTAAAACCTTTATTTATATCCTGGGGAAAATAAAAAATAAAAATGATGAGATCAAATGCTCAATACGGGTAAACATGAATAACATCAAACAAAACATAAGCATAAGAATGTAGAAACATGCACATAAATTTTAAATATCAAAATCTTGGGTCATGAAATAAATCTTGGCAGTACGTAAGGCATAGATCATAGCTTTGACATAAAATATGTAATTGTGGAAAACAAATAAGCACATAATATGATTTCTATAGTATCCAATACATTTCTTCCAAGACCATCATAGTAGACAAAGTCCATTGTTGAAATGGGTTTACTTTCCATTCCATTCATGTATTACTAAACCATATTTACTTGTAGTTCCAGTCATTTCTATATAATTAGATATAAATCTTTACCCAATTCATTGGAGGGAGATATAGGTCTCACCCATCTCATAATGAAATCATTATTACATGTGCCACAAAAATAGAAACCATTCTCATAGTAGAACCCAAGGAATAAAAAAATGGGTTTCTTAAACATCATTCCATCATAAAATAATCCATATAAAATATCATTCCATCATTAACAAAATAAAATCATAGTAATAATAAGGATAGTAACATAACACTATTTAAAGAGCGTCATCTTAGATGTAAAATAATTTTGATAAAACACTTGAACTTAATTCATGAAGAAAATATCATTTTTTCTTCAAAAATATTTTTTTCTCAAAATATCGTGAAATTTTAAAATAAAAGAATTTAATTTAAAATAAAATTGAAATCTTGTAAAGAAATATTCATGGAAATAATGATTTATAAAAGCATAAAAATATTTTTATGCTGTATAAGTTAAAAATAATTATCCTTTTACTTTTTTCAGAGAAGTCAAAAGGTAACTCTTATGGTAAACGAAAGAAAGATTCCTTCCAAACCATGTAGTAAAAGTAAAAAATGAGTAAAATGAATTTAAACATACATAAAATAATATTAAACATTTTATTAAAACATTTATAGAAAACATGGACATGGATGAAAAATATACCCTCAGTAAATACTTACATATAAACAATCTTAGATAAAACGAGATTGAAAAATTATCCCTTACCTTAGGTCTGATATGCTTTGTATGTATCTGAAAATCCTGTATGGTGGGTTTAAACATATTATTAACTTTTAAGAGAACCATAATAATATTTATGATATCATATGCGATTCACTTATGACTTTATATTACCCGTTCATTTATAAATTCTTTATTAAAGCAACATTTTGGGTAATAATCTTTTTTTATCGTACATGTTTTGACTTGTTATTCTAGATCTTAATACTTAAATCGTGATTTAATTACTTATAGAATGAAAAAAATTATTTATATATCATATATATTCAGTATATAAATATATATAATAGATAGATAAATGAAATGGAATACACCATTCATGGAGATGGTAGGTTGTACGTATGCATGAACGCTGTTTCCGTTTCCCTATTAAATTGAATGGAAGAAAGTAAATGAAATATATATATATAAATATAATTTTTTTAGCATTATTATGTCATATATTTAATTCTTATTTTTTATACAAAATTTATAATCATACTTGAATGGTTAACGTGGAGAATGAATCTCATCGCGTTGTGGAGATGGTAGGCAGTACGTACGCACGAGCGTCGATATCATTCACTTAATGGTTAAATGGTATGTAATTGGATGGTATATTAATTATAAATAATAATTATCATTTTATATTCATTATTTAAATACATTATACTCATCATTATACCCATCCAAATTAAGTATTGTTGAATAACAAATTACACCACGGTGTGGTGACGGTAAGCCGTACGCACGCACACATAGTGATATTGTTATTTTTAAGATGGATAAAAGGAGCTATAAGGTTGTCCCATAATTATAATAAAATTTAATCATGTATAATATACTATATTTATTACTTTATTATTGAAACAACTTAATAATAGGAAGTATAATAAGAAAATAATTTTGAAAGAGGTGATAAAACAATTACCTCTTTTTTGAGTATCTCCTTTGGATTTGCACAAAATGTCTCCATAGGATATATTTATGCATAAAATGTGGCATATAAAAGTAAGGTAGTGATTTTTAGAGGATATTTGGGTAGGTTTTGTCTGATATAAAGGTATTTGGATTTGTTAATAAATGAGAACGAGAAGTCCCTTTTATAGGAGTGGTGAGGGGCACTTTATGAAAGTCTTTAAATATTAATTTATTATAAATTTATTTTCGGTTTCTAATGGTTAAAAACTCATTTATTTATAATATAAGATGTATTTGGTTTTAAATACTCTCAACAAATAGGTTTTATACAAGTTTAGGTCACAAAATTAACCTTATCTTTTAGCTTTAACCCTTAGTTAAAAACATTAACTCTTACCACGTCTTCTTGTATTTTTATAATATATAGTTCCTATAGTTATTATAAAATAAAAATAGAACAAAAATTTTATCATTAATGAAAATTTTAATATTATATAAGTCATTTTTATGAATATTATATTTTTAGGACTATTATATCATTTAGTAAAATAGTATTTGTTTTAAAAACTCATTTATGTCAATTTTTACACTATTTAGTAATTGATTTTTGTTAAAGTCATAAAAACATAATTCCTTCGAACCAAAGGAATTAAATCAAATATAATATGTAATATCATCCATAAAATTCTTTTATGACATAAAAATATTCAAATTGAATTTATTTTAATATTTATAATATCATTTATTTGAATATTTCATTAATAAGGTAATCACTGCATCATCATTGTGTCACAAATAAATTTATTTATTTAGTGTCTAAAAATTATTAATAAAATACTATGATGTAGGAAATATTTTTATGTTTCTAATTACTATTTATAATAAAATATATAAATTATATAACCCCACCTTAAAATTGTTTTAGTAAAATATACATTTTTATGTTATATTTCTCTTTTCTTTAAATTAAAAATTATAAAATGTCATTTTCACACCCAAGTGGCTCCAAAATGCCAAAAATTAGGCCTAAGGATGATCATGGTTGTAAATATCTCATCAAACATGATTAGGACACATTTTAGGGTAGTTTTATGTTATTATAATATTATTTTTTACCCTTATTTACCTGATTTACCCTTTAACCATGGTAAATAAAAATATTTACTAAAGTTACCATTCATAATGTCCAAAAATAAAAAGTACCTATTTACACAATTTGTACCTTCATATTCCATATATGGAATCCATTTTTAAAAATTTAAAACACAGAAATTGTAGTAATTAATTTAAAATTAATTCCCGTTGTCAAAACCAGAAAGCGGGTTTTTAAGAAGTAAAAACTATCAAAATATTAACATGTGTTTATATCAAATTTAAATGTGAAATTGATTCCAATGACCAAAATTGGATTAAATGATAAAAATATATTACATTTATACTTTAAAACTATTAAATAATATTATTTAACCATATAAACTATTTTTATGGAAAAAGTTGTTTTCAATTAAAATTTAGCGTATTTTTATTATTCATAAAAACATGATAGTTATCATAAAAATATCAAAAATTCATCCAAAGTAAATTTTTATATCCTGATTATAAATAATAAGTTTATTTTTTTCAAATAGAACATATAAAGGTGTCAAAAAATAAATTTAAAAATGGTTCGCCATCAAATAGTGGTAAAACTACATTTTTAGAAAAATACTTATTTTATCTGAAAAATAGAATTTGTTCTTATATCATATGTAGAAAACATATAAGAAGAATTTAAAACATTACATTGAATATATAACATATATTTTTTTGTTAAATAATAATCAATAAAGAGTGATGATTTTATGAACACAATTTTTCTCTTTTTAAATAGGTTTTCATAAAAAAACATCCTTTATATCCAATTAGTTTTTATTTCCATTTTTAATAAATTTTGAAACCAAATAATTATTATTTAAACATTTTTAAACCATATTTTCATAATTCAGTTGATACTATTCATAACAGCTAGTTTATATCCCATTAAATAATAATATTTTAATAATATATCGTTGTTTAGAGAAACTCAGTATTGCATGCAATGAAAGCTATCGAGGAAGGTCACTATTGCATGTAATTCAAGCCAAGTTAGTTTTTCATTTAGTGAAATATTCTTTTAGTTTTGCGTATAACATAATCTAGACATAGTTCTTTTATACATTGAACAAAATCTATACTCAGTGTTGTGTGAAATATTTTTTTTGAAATTGTGTGTAACACAAGCCAAGAATAGTCTTGCATATATAACAAGCTAATACGATGTTGTGTATAGTGCAAGATAATCTTGGTGTAACGTACAACACAAGACATCAAAGAAATTAAAAAGAATATATCTCATAAAATCTCGGGGTGTTACATGCATCATGGATATTTCTTCCATCAGTCTCCAAGAATCTCCAAAATCAGGAACAACATCACTACTTGACTTCCTACTTAGTGCATTAGTTACAATATTACCCTTTATATGGTATAGTAAATCTTTAATTCATAATCCTGCAATAATTTCTTCCAATATCACTGTCATAAGTTTTGGTTATGCTGGTAGAAGACGTACCACAAGATTTTGTGATTGGTGAAAACCATGAATCATTTGCTGATGAGGTAATGTTAGCAAAAATTTAGGGAAAACATAACCATTTTTAACTCAATATCATGGGTGGAATAGTTATATTCAAGGGGTCATAACTAATGAGTGCCATAATAAACAACCACCCTATTCTATATCAAGACACTACCCAATCTAAGACATGAAGCATTACAATAGACCTCAAACTGAACTCCATATTTTGAAAAACCTAGAACTGGGTAATGACAAAATTCTTTTTCATATACTAGAAAGATGTCTGGCATTGATCATTCCAAAAGAATTATTTATCCTTTTTATTCAAGGTTTTCAGAAGAGTCGTAATCCAAGATAAGTTGGGTACGAATCACCTATAATATCCTACGATCGAGGAAACTCGACACCTCTACAACATTCTTGGAGACTTCCCAAGAAATGACTTCCTTGATCTTTGAAGGATCCACAACCACAACACATTGGGATATGACATTCCCTAAGAAATAAATTTCATGCTCCTAAAACTCACACTTTTATTATCGCCTTAATAGACATTGATAGCAAAGAACTCCCAAAATAGCCCACAAATTCTCTATGTTCTCCTCATTATAAATAGAGTACCTAAGGACATAGTTGATTAAAACCACAATGAAATGATCTGGAAACTATTAGAACATTGCATTCATCAAAACCATTAACATGGGTAGATCATTAATCACTTTAAATAACATTACAATAAACTCATAATTCCCATAATGGAATCAGAAGGAAGTATTCGGTATATCTTCATCCTTCACATGCATCTAATAATATCTCAATCACAGGTCAATATTCAATATCTATATATATCTCTTCATCTGATCAAATAAATCATCAATACACAAAAGTGGATAATGAATCTTCACTATCACCTAGTTCTAGTGGAAATAATAAATACAAAAACATAGGCAGTCATTAACCTTCTTTACAAACAAAAATGAACCACCCCAAGGTGACACACTTATCTAAAAAAATATTTCTTCAAGAGATCATCGATATGAATCAGAATCTCACACAAATCAAAAGGAACTATCCTATATGGATACATTAAGATCAAAGAAGCACCTGAATATAGCTCTATCGCAAACTCAATCTTCTGTTTAAGGGGTAATGCCACAACCTTCTCAAGAAAGGAATCATGGTACTCTTCCAAAACCTTTGGATACACTATTGGATGATCCTTTAATAAGATCAAAATTAACTCATCCATTAATGAATTCAAGGAAGAAACACACCTATTACCCATACGAGGGTCTTTCTCACCAATGAACATAACCGAATCTCCATCAGTATCATAGAACACAATCTACCTCCTAAAGCAATCCACAATGGACTACACTGAATACAACCAGTCCAAGATGAGGATGATGTCATATGGATGTATTTAAAAACATAGGAAGTCTCTACAAGAGCGATGCTTCCCTAGCACTAGCTATAAATCTCTATATACTTCACAAAAATAAGCTCGACCTCCAACTAGTGATTCAACTCTAAGGGAACTATAAGTCTCTCCACCTCAATTCACAAAAAAAGAACCACGACATGTGATATAAAGGTTTTCATATCTCTATAATCAAAAAAATCATGCATTCAAGTATAAAATAAGAAAAACCCACCTCAAATGATAACCAGATCACCTGTAGCTGGTAACTCTAAAGAATATAGCTTTCCAAAACCCACTAAATGAACTTTATGATCCCGATGAAAACAAAATTCATGGAAAAACTATTATCTTTGAGGATGAGGAGAATCATGGGGCTATCCTATGACTAACCCATCACTCCTCTACTGATCAAAGGCTGGAGCACCCTACTGTTTCAACCTCATCTAAAACTGCTACCAAAGTAGAACCTAAAGTGGAACACCAGCTGTATTCCACATTATCAAAAAATTAGGGAACTATTTAAACTTATGACTACATCCTTCATAAGAAAAATAAATATCTGGTCCCCTGTAAGGGGTTTGAGAACTACCACCCTCAGAGAAAGAGATGATGAGGGATAAGACCTACCCTCATCCATATGAAACCCCTTCTGTCCAAATAATTGAGAGCCCCAAGACATATCTATATTACATATAAAATCCTGTTGAATCCCATATCATGGTGTTCCACTCCTAGATAAAGTCCTCATAATAGACTATTCTCTCACCAACACCTTGAGATATATCAATAGAATAAATGGGGTGACCTGACACTGGATATACAGATGCAAAGACTCCTTAAAATTATTTACCCTATCCTAATCACATAGAAACATGTCTAAATCATATCAAAGGAGTGTCCTAAAATAGATCCCAAACTCATGCACATTGTAACTCCTCTATAGAAGGGAAAACAGATTTTAGTGACTGGTCGCCTTCATGTTTGAAGAAAAAAACCTAGCTCAAAGCTAGTCTTGGAACATATCCCATGAGATAGTTGACTCATTGTGATTTCCAAGGAACAAAAACCACCATTTTTTAGTTTCTCCATGCAACATTATTACTACTAATGAAACCCAATGCTCATTCTGAGCATAGATCAAACTGAAGGCCATCTCCAACTTCTCTAACCAATATTCTATTATTGAGTTTTCAATAGAGCCCTCATACTTCTATAGACTCTAGAGGTAAAAATATTAGATTTTATGCCTTTATGTGTCATCATCGTCAACCTCAACTCTATGATAATCTACTGGCATATCCTTCTGAATATATTTGAAATGAACCTAATGAGGATGTTGACCTGGATCCATACCTGCAAAATAAAAAATGGTTATGCAATCCTAAACCTAGAATATGGAATATTTAAGATTAATTATTTAAGGTTCCACATAACCTAAAAGTTCTAACCATTTCAAACAAAATAAAAAACAATAACAATGCATGATCCTTTCCTAGGTATCTACCTCACAACTGATATCACTTCACTTAGTAGGAATAATAAACTTAAAGGTCCTCACATGAAATCACGAGGGGGTGGGGGGGGGGGCTTAAACACCAATGTCATATCTGGTATCCCTTGTTTACATCACTTAATAGGAATAGATGAAACTATTTCCCTACCAAACCATGCATTCCTCACTAGTGAATACCTCCAAACTCTATCATATCCCTCAACCTGAACCTATGATACCACTTTGTCACAAACCCCCTAAAGGTTCCCCTCAGAGGTTGAAAATGAGATGAGGTAGATAATGATTCCTAAAGCCTACCTCCAATAGACCATGGGTTGGTGACAATCCCTGAGGATATATCATACACACAAATACGAGGCATTACCCTCTAAAAAGAATATTAGGAACAAGAGATATGATATAACCATGAAAAAATCCCACTTATAAAATAATAAAATATCCCAAAACACTCATCTTATGTTATACAGACTAAAACAACTATAAATGAAACTAAAACTACAAAAAATAAATCCCCAGCAGTGACCTCAAAGCCCAAACAGATCCCAAACAACACCACGAGCTAGCAATGTACATCCTAATCTCCAATAATCTTCTATGGAGTTGAAAAAAAATAGTTTTTATATATGTAGGGTGAGAATAATAGGTATGATTAGTAAGATCCTCTCTGGATCCTTTCACAAAAAAGGTAATGAAATCATACTAAATTCCAGTGAATAAATAAGTAAAACTAACTTATCACCTAAATAGGAATGAAAAGTTCCCAACCCCACCATGATTATCTCACCAAGTATCACATAAAAGTTGTCACAAACCAACCTAGATACCCTAGTACCCTGATAACCAATCCAGGTTGGTTTGTAAAAAAGTGGTATCAAAGGTGCAGGTTGTGAATCTTACCTTGATGTCAGTATGAATTTTAGTAATCTTATTGGGATTTAGAAGGTAGTTTTGATTAATTTCCTAGATATCTCCCACAAAAAAATCCTTAAGTAACCAAGGGTGGTTTGAGAAAGGCATCTTGCAGATTAGTTATAGTATTTCCCCTAGTTTTTATTTGGATATATTGAAATCCAAATCTTGTTTATCTATCTGATGGGATTAATTTCCCTCATTTATCTATTTGAGTGGTAATATGATGTCTTTAATGTTTCCTAATGATGTTGTGTATCATCATGCCTCTTATAAGACATGTGAATCAGTTCTAGGAGGAATCTGTTGATGAAACATAGTAAGAAAAAACTTTCGTGTACTGGAATCTAGTTGAAGTTTTTATGCATGCTTTCTAAGATCTGGTATAATCACCTGTAACCATTTCTATTTAGGCTCCAGCTATGAAACCTTAGAGGGATGGATTCTAGATTCATTTTCAGGATTTCCTTGTCCAAAATCCACCAGTGTTCCAAGGATCTAATGATCCTCAACTAGATGAGAATTGGTTGAGAAATATCAAGCTTCTGTTTGAGTTATTATAAATGACTGATTCTATCAATGTAAAATGTGCCACCTTCAAGATAGAGTATCCTAGAAGAAGATGGTTGGAAATGACGGTGATAGAGAATAAGTATGAGGGATTAAATTGGAAATAATTTAATGCTATTTTTACTAACTAGTTCTATCCAGAGTCGATGGTATTGGCCAAATCTATATAGTTTTTCAAACTCGTATAGGCTAACAAGACCGTGATAGGATATGAAAATATATATTTTGAGATTATGAAAATTTTACCTTATATAATATCAAATGATAAGATGAAGACTTGATGGTTCTAGATGAGGCTTATATCTGATATTCATTCACAAGTTTTCTTACCAAAGCTTCCTTCTTATATTGATTTGTTAGATAAAGTGTTTATGGTTGAAATGGACCTGGTTAGTAATTTAGGTTTAACATGAGTTACTTTTTATCCTAGTGGAATTTTTATGAGTTCATATAAATGGAAGAGGAAGTGTGACGATTTTAGTGGTGGTTCTCTAAAGAAGGGTTTTTCTAGAACTCCTGTAGTGATCAAAATAAGCCATTTGATTTTATACCAATGTGGCAAGCTGGGGTACTCAAAATGGATTTGAACTGAGGAAAACAAATATGTGGTTCCTATGGAATCTCATGTCACTTAAAGAATTTATTACATGTATATTCTACTCCATGTAGTGAAATAGGATCATCAGTGCCTAGCATGAATATGGTGAAATCAAATGCTTCACAAACAAAGGAGTTCCACCCATAGGTATCTAGAATAAAGCTTCTTCATGCAGTGGAAGAGTCTCTAGAGGGATAATATATGGGTCTAGTGACTTTGAGAGGTTCCATCACAATTACTTAATATTTAGTGACTGCTTTGTTTGATACTGGTGCATCTATTTTGTTCATTTTGACTCATTTTTTGAATCTTATTAATCTTCCTACAAAGCTTTTATCTTTTGTGATGGATATTACTACACCCCTCAAAATGAAGAAAGAGAAGGTTCTCTATAGTACCACTTGTGTTTTCTCATTATCAGATATCAAGCTTGCCTAGGATTTTATTTTTATTAAAATGAAGCCTCTTGATTTCATATTTAGGATGGATTGGATTATTTCTAATAATGTCTGAATTGTTTTTTATCTTTGACGAGTCTCATTTACTACACCCGATGGGGTATGCCGTATCTTTTAAGGAGAATGAGACCCAAGATCAAGTATATCTAGAAATTATTATCCAGATTTGGGGAAAGTAATATCTATGTTTGATTTTAATCTAGATCTATAATCTTTGAGTGATGATCTCCCTCCATTTTTCGTCGAGTTTCCCAATTTTTTTTTCCAACTTCTCTATTTTTTCACCAGTAAGGTATATAAAGTTTTTATTGACTTAGTGCTTGGTACTCAACCAGTTTTTATTCCTTATTACTGCATGGAACCAACTAAAATGAAATAATTGAAGTATCAATTTGATGATCTTTTAGAGAAAGGCTTTATATACCCGAGTGTGTCACCTTGGGTGGTGCCTGTTCCCTATGCTAAGAAAGATGATGGGTCACTCCACCTTTGTGTTGATTATCGAAAACTCAATCAAGTTATGGTAAAGAAAACATATAATTTAACATGGATTGATTGTATTTTTGATTAGTTTAAATGGGATAATTGGTTTTCAAAGTTTTATCTTTGATCTGGTTATCATCAGTCGAGAATAAAAGAATATGACATTCATAAAACTGCCTTTAGAAGAAGGTACAAACATTATGAGTACATCTTTATGCCATTTGGTTTAAAAAATTCTCATGTAGTTTTTATGTATTTAATGAACATGATATTACATGAGTATCTAGTTACTTTTTTGGTGGTTTTTTTGGATGAAATACTACTTTACTCTAATTCTGAGGAGGATAATGTGTGTTATTTGGGAGAAGTTCGAGGATTTTTGATAAGTCACTGAATTTATTCCCAACTATAAAAATGTGATTTATGAATTCAAGAAGTGAAGTTCTTGAGGCATTTGGTGTCAGAACATAGTATTTCTTTCAATACTAAAAAGGTAAAAGATGTTATTACATGGGAGAAACAAAAAAATGTTTTATATATTTAGAGATTCTTGGGTTTAGGTGGGTATTATCACCAGTTTATAAAGGAAATATCAAAGTTGGATTCTCTGATGACTGATCTAACTTATAAGGGAGTAAAGTTTTCTTGGGATGAGAAATATAAGATTTCTTTTATTGAGATGAAATGTCTTTCGACTACTATGCTGGTGTTGACTCTTCTAAACGTTGGGCATATGTGGTCTTCTATGATGCGTCAAGTTTAGGGTTGGGACTTGTTCTTATACAAGGTTATCATGTCATTTCTTATGGATCTACAAATATTAGGACATATGAGAAGAATTACCCAACCATGACCTTGAACTCATAGATTTGATTAATGTACATAAGAGTTAGTGGCATTACATTTTTAGAAAAATGTTCACCATGTATTCTGAACACAAGAGCTTGAGTTATATCTTCTCTCTAAAATATTTGAATCACTTCCATAGGTGTTTGGTGGAGTATCTACAATCCTTTGATTTCAACATCACCTATACCCCAGGGAAAGGGAATGAATTCATGGATGATTTGAATAGGAAACTTCCAAACCATGTAGTGAAAGAATCATTGGAAGAGTGGAACTTAATAGATCTTTTTTTAAAATTCCATATAAGAGTCAAGAAATAAAGGGATGATGTTGATTTCAACATTTTTTAGTTTACCTCCACTATTATAGAGATGATCCTTTAAGATCAATATATTGATGATGAATTCTATATCCCTAGAGACTCTATTTATGGTGGGGAGACTATTTTTGAGTGGTTGTTCTCCACAGAGGGGTTTCTATATTTTAAAAACCATTTTTGGTACTGTTATTGGTTAAGAAAGTTGTGATGGGGGATTGACATAATTACTAGTGGGTTGTGAACTTATGAACCATTAAGATGTTCTATGACATGAAGTGATTATTTTGGTGGCCAGGTATGAGATGGGGCATTTCTGATTTTCTCTTTCATTAATTTAGTTTCCAATAGGTCAAGGCTGAGCATGAGATACCTTATCATTTTCTTCAGCTACTTTTAGTGCCGACTTGGAAGTGGGATAAGATATCTATGGAATTTTTGGATGGGTTTCCTCATACCCAGATAAATAAGAATTAAATATGTGTTGTGATCAATAGGCTGACCAAATCATCTCACTTTATACCCATTCACAATACAACCAAAGTTGAGGGGCTTAAAAATATCTATGTGAAAGAGATTGTTCATTTGAATGGAGTTTCATATGCTATAGTCTCTGATTGAGATCCCCAATTTACTTCAATCTTTTAGAGAGGAATTCATGAGGTAGTAAGATATTAGGTTCATTTGAGTACAACATACCATCCGTAGTCAGATGGCTAGACAGAGAGAGCTATACAGATTCTTGAGGATATTCTTCATGGCTATATTCTTGACTTTGGTGGAGATTAGGATGATCATTTGGGACTATTTTAGTTTTATTATAACAATAGTTACCTGAATATGGTTAGTATGGATCCTTTTGAGGCCTTGTATTACCGATATTATAAATCTCTGTTGTGTTGGTTAGAGATTGGTGAAAGTTCCTTGGTTGGAATAATCTTGGTTCAAGAGATAACAACAAATATTCAGTTGATTATTTAGAGAATATTGATGCAATAAAGATGGTATAAATATTATGTTGATCGTCTCCATAGACCATTGGAATTTTCAGTTGGTGACCAGGTGTTCCTAAATGTTTCACCCCATTTGGGCTATTGACGGCTTGAGAGGAAAGGGAATCCTGCTCCTCATTTTGTGGGAAAATTTTAGGTTATTGAGATTGTGGGAAAAGTGTATTAACATTTATCACCTCCTCAATAACTAATGTTGATACATAATGTGTTCCATATATCTCAACTATGGAAATATCTTTTTGATCCATCTCATGTTTTGAGCTGGAGTGATCTTGATATTGAGCCTGATTTATCCATGACTGGACATCCAATCAGGATAGTTTATTTTGAAACCAAGTTACTTTGTGGTAGGAAGATACCTTTGGTTTGAGTGCTATGGTATCATGGTTCTGATACTCATTATATGTGAGAGAGGGAGGCACTGATGAGAGAGCCACGACCTTATCTTTTTGACATGGAAGCTTCTTAATAGAATTTTTGGGCACAAAACGTTTCTATGGTGGGAAGGTTGTAACATCATGTTAAAATTTTAAGGCACTCATCAAACCCTATTTTGATCATGATTTGGTTGGGTCTTGTTTAGAGGTTCTTCAGGTGAAATTTTGAAAATTTTGGAGGGATTTTTGGTTGTGCATGGTTGGTGTATGATTTTCCCAAACCGTGCACCATGATAGTGAAAACCATGAAAACCTAGGTAGTGAGGGCTTGCACATTTAGAAAATGTTTTTAAAAACTATGTGTCCACCTAGTAGAAATTGTGCACCCCTTTAGAGGGATGCATGGTTAGGGAACTGTCCAATTAAACCTATGAACGAGATTTAATTATTCCTAAAATTGTTGATAAATTACCCAAACCCTATTTTAGACCCCTGATCAACCCTACATCAGTATATTTCATTTTCCAAACCCTTTCTAAGGTGGATCAAATCTAGGAAATCATCGTCTGATCCTTCCTCAGTAGGAATTATTCCCCATTCCTTTTCTCCTTCTCTCCACCCTAGGTTTTTTAGATCTTTGTGTTGTTGGAGGATATAATCTCCATTGGTTTAGATCTTGAATCTAGGTTTGATTATTATATCTCATTTTCCAATGTTCTTCATTGGGGTTTTCCATTTCTGAAGTTGTGTTACGTGATCCTGTAATCTTTGGTAGGTGGTTCTGTTTATGATTGGACAATTGATTTAACACTAAATTGATTGATTTAAATTAAGTTTCTTTCAATTGTATTGTGAAAACCTAATTTGATGTAAATTGGTATTTAATTTGATTTGGTGTGAAATTTGTGGGAAACCCCCAATTATATTGAATTGGGGTGTGATTTTTGGGATTTGATAGAAATTGTGAAATTAAATTGTGAAATTGATTTCAATTTTTTATTTTATAAAAAATCGATTAATTTTTTTTTATAAGAACCTGTTTGATTTTATCCTAAAAAAGTAAAATTGATTAAAAAACCATGTTTGATTGTTAAAGATAAATTTGCATGTCGAAGTGGAAAATGGGTTAATTGTAGTTTAAATAGTTTTGAGATAAATTTCCCATTATTGATTATTGTTTGAGAACATGAAAGCCTAGGTAGTTAGTGAGTTATTTAAGACAACACTCTATTGACACTTTAAAACTATAAAAAAACATATGTAGCAAGTCACATCCCCGATGGGATGGTGATGAGTCCTCTTTGAATTGTGTTAAGGAACATGTGTGCACATATTGCTTTGATAACCTATTAGAGTTCGTTAGGGTCCCATAACTTGGAACTATCATACCTCTTGTTAGATGACCATTTTTCTATTTTGCGTTTATTTTGATATATTCCATTATTTTAAACTATTTTACACATGCCTTGTGAATTCATATAAATTTTTTTATATAAAGTGTTAATTAAACCATTTTTTAAAATTATTTCCATCAATTTAAATTTAAATCATGATTTTTGTAAATATGATTTTGTACTTCCATGCCTATTTATTTAAAATTGAAAGATTTATCTAGTTAATTAATTGTGGCATCTTCTTATAGAGTCCTCGGTGAGACCCTACTGGGCCTTTAGATCACACACTACCTATGCCTCTAGGTGTTTGTAGATTTCCTTCTACCATGTTCGAGCAAGGAGAAAGCGCCATTGGTGGTGGTAGTTTTTTTAACTCCTTTGAGTTTGGAGTGTTGTGTTCATTGGAACTTGGGTTGTTTATCTTCCTATTTTATGGTACTTTGATGATGTAATGTGGGTTGTTTATACCTATTTGAATTTTGATATCATTATCCCTATGGTGTTTTCTTTTGTGAATACTAACTTTCATATGTTCTTCTACTGTTTATGTGGAAAAACCATTCCCACTTTATATTATATGATATAAGGTGCTTGTCGCCAACCCATGGGGATAAAAAATGCCATTCAGACCATGTCAATTATCAAGGTACGAGGTAAGGGTGTAATTTTGGCCCGACTTGGCCTGGACAGGGCCGGACTGGGCTGAACAACCCCATGAGGCGGCCCGAGCCCAACCTCATGCCGACCAAACCATCGGGTCAGGTCGGGCTTTTTCAGGCTGAGATGGGTTTTTTCGAGTCGGGCCATGGTGAGCTTTTATTATTTTCAAAATAATTGTCTCTTTTATTTTTTTTTTATTTAATTTTTTTTAACATTTATATAAAAAGTTTCTTTACTTTTATTTTTAAATGAATGTTTTTTGTAAAACTGTTTATTTTATTTTTTATTAACATTTTACAGTGGATGGATATGTTTTTTTGTCTAAATAGATTTATATATTGGGAATATATATATATATATATATATATATATATATATATATATATATTATTTGCAAATTGTAAAAAAAATAATGAGGGGTGCGCCGCTTCCATGGGTGATTTTAAAGCCTTATTATTTAAACATTTTTCTAACATTTATTTAAAACAGTTTTTACATTTATTTTTTAAACTTATTTATAATTTTTTAAGTGTTTGTTAATATTTTTTATTTAAACATTTTTATTTAAACCGTTTTTTATCATCTGTTTAAATTTTTTTTACATTTATTTTTAAATGATTAATTTAAAACATTTTTGAGTTTTTTTAAATGCATTCTTTTTGCAATTATTTTTTTAAAACATTTAACTTTTTTTCATATTTATTGTAAAAATTATTCTTTAAGTGTTTGTTTTAAAAAATTTAATTTAAATGTTTGTTTAAAAAAAAATAATTTTTTTATTTAAACCTTTATTTAAACCATTTTTTAACACTTGTTTAAAACATTTTTTTACATTTATTTTTAGAATTTTAATTTAAAACGTTTTTTTGAACGCATATTTTTTACATGTATTTTTTTAAACATTTAACACGTTTTATGTAAAAACATTTTACAGTGGGTGGATATGTTATTTTTTTTCTAAATAGATTTATACATGTCTGTGAATTTATATATATTATGTACAAATTAAAAAAAATTAATGAGTTATTGGGGGTGCGCAGTAGTGAGTGGTGGGTTTAAAGTGTTGTTATTTAAACATTTTTTTATCATTTATTTAAAACGTTTTTTACATTTATTTTTTTAACTTATTAATAAAAAGTATTTTTAAGTGTTTGTTTAATTTAAAACATTTTTTTAAATGTTTTTTAATTTTTTTGCAGGGCAGGTCCGACCCGACCCTCTCTGGACTAAAATTACACCCTTAGCAGGTGCGCAGTAGTGGGTGAGTTAATTTTTTTTAAATAGATTTATATATGTATATATAGTATATATAATATATGCAAGTTTTATCATATTTTAAAAAAAATAATGAGGTTAGGGGTGTGCAGATATCATTTGGTGAGTAGTTATATTTTTGTTAATATATAATAAGTTATTATATACATATATAATATGAGAAAATTGTAAAAAAATAATTAGGGGTTGGGGGGTGCGCTGCAGTGGGCGGGTTAATTTTTTTTCTAAATAAATTTATATATAATATATGCAATTTGCAACATATTTAAAAAAATTAATGAGGTTGGGAGACGTGCACGAACATCATTAGGTGAGTATGTTATTTTTTTTGTTAATATAAAATAAGTTATTATATAATATTAAATCATTGACACACACACACACACACATATTATTAATGGATTTTTAAAAGCCACACTTAATTGATATATATTATTAATAGCTTTATATATAATATTAATGGCTTTGTTTATATATATATATATATATATATATTATCATATCATTGATATATATATATAGATATATATATTATTAGCATATTTGTTTTTATATATACATATATATAATATGCAAGTTTCATCATATTTAAAAAAAAATTAGTGAGGTTGGGGGTGTGCGCGAATATCATTGGGTGAGTGTGTTATTTCTTTATAAATATATAATAAGTTATTATATATATATAATGTTAAATGATTGATATATATATATATATATATTTATAATATGAGAAAATTATAAAAATAATAATTAGGGGTTGGGGGTGCGTCGCAGTGGGTGAGTTAATTTTTTTCTAAATAGATTTATATATGTATAGTATATATAATATATGCATGTTGCAACATACTTAAATTTTTTTAATGAAGTTGAGGGACTTGCACAAACATCATTAGGTGAGTGTGTTATTTTTTTATTAATATACAACAATTTATTATATATATATAATATTAAATCATTGATATATATATATATATATTAATAGTTTTGTTTATATATATATTATATTAAATCATATACATATACACATATATATATTATTAATGGATTTTTAAAAGCCACACTTAATTGATATATATTATTAATAGCTTTATATATAATATTAATGGCTTTGTTTATATATATATTATCATATCATTGATATATATATATATATATATATTATTAGTAGATTTGTTTTTATATATACATATATATAATATGCAAGTTTCATCATATTTAAAAAAAATTAGTGAGGTTAGGGGTGTGCGCGAACATCATTGGGTGAGTGTGTTATTTTTTATTAATATATAATAAGTTATTATATATATATATATATAATGTTAAATGATTGATATATATATATATATAATATGAGAAAATTATAAAAATAATAATTAGGGATTGGGGGGTGCGTCGTAGTGGGTGAGTTAATTTTTTTTCTAAATAGATTTATATATGCACAGTATATATAATATATGCATGTTGCAACATACTTAAAAAAAATTAATGAAGTTGAGGGACTTGCACGAATATCGTTAGGTAAGTGTGTTATTTTTTTATTAATATACAACAAGTTATTATATATATATAATATTAAATCATTGATATAAATATATATATATATATATATTAATAGCTTTGTTTATATATATATTATATTAAATCATATACATATACATATACATATATATATATATATATTATTAATGGATTTTTAAAAACCACACTTAATTGATATATATTATTAATGGATTTGTTTATATATATACACTATTATATATATAATTATATATCTTTGTATATATATATTTATACACACATTATAATTATATATAATAATAATTATATGCATATATATAATATTATTTTTTGTTAATATATAATGATATATGCACATATATATAGAAATACACACACACACACACAGATATATATAGATACATATATAGATAAATATATATGTATACATATACATGTATATATATATAGGTATATATATATATGTATGTATATATGTATATATACAGATATATATATATATATATATATATATATGCTGGTGATTAGTTTACAGGCACAGCGCCTGGACCAGTTGGTCCAGGCGCAACCTTGGGAGCTTGTGGTAGGGGGATCCCGTAGTTTCCCCATTAAATTTTTTACAGCATGCGGGTTTCGCGCGGGCCAGTGGGCCGGGCTTTTTCGGGCCGACCCCGTCTGGCCCGCAGGCCTTCTTGGAAATGCCCAGGCCCGACCCGTTGAACCTACAGCCCGAGCCTGACCTGGCCCGATGCGGCCTTTGCCGGGCCGGGCCGCTCGGGCTTTCGGGCCGGGCCGCCAGGCCAAAATTACACCCTTAGTACGAGGGTATCTAGGTTGGTTTGTGACACAAGTAATAATATAATAATCAATATAATATCAAAAGAAGGTACCTCACTACCACTTAACCATTGGTATATCCTCTACCGCAATGTCACACATCCTAAACCATATCTCTCCAAATATAATTTGATCCATACGTTGTGTATTATACCTCAATCCATCACAGCTGATTCACAACATACCTATAATAATACTTAGGATACTACATCTTGAGATACATGTATGTAAAAAAATAAAAATCCATGACAACCCTATACACACATATATGGGAAAGGTAACCATTGTGCATATGATAACATAATATTAACAAGAAAAGAGAGTGAGAAAAGAGGGGCTAGTCAACCATCCATTCCTCACCTACCTATATGGTGGGGAAAACTTCCTCTAGAGTCCAATAGTGTCATTATCCTTACTGACATGAGTGGGGTAGCATATGAAATCACATTACATAGGAATATAAAGCTCGCATCCACACTATGGAAGAAAACCTAGTCTTAGAATCAACTGTAGTTATCATCTCGCAAACACATGGCTTCCACCACTAAGAACTAGATATCCTATAAGAGCACCAGCATTTAAAGATATTTTCGTTTAATTTTTTCCATTAATCATTTCATAATTATGTTAATTACTAGACAATTTCCATTCCCTTCAGGCATAATCAAACCTCTTTCAAAGTTTCTCAAGATTTATCATAATTTTTAATTCCATTAAACCACAAAACCCATGGGTTAAATTATTAAACATTCATTATCATTATAATTCTATAATTCCAGGTACTCTAGGACTCATCCTAAGATACCATAAAAATATGAATACACCATGTACAACTAGCTACTTAAAGTAGCAGGGAAAGGAATTTAGAAATAATAAACTTAGTCATCTAACCTTAAAAAATATTAAATATCAATAAATCATCCCATATTTTAGCATAAAAACAATTTATAATCCTAGATTCAACCCATTCCATCAATCATGGTTCCATCCATGACACCACCATTCATATCCTCATCTATCACGTCATCATAGGTGCCAACTACTTCCACAAACTCAGGCCTTCCCAATAATGTCTCACTAAACCATCATCCATCCCAGGCACATATCATGATGTATATAAAGGCTCATCATCTAGATTAATCACACATGACATCAAGAAAATAAAAAACATCCAACAAGTCATCTAGAATCAAAAACCAAGGCATCCATCATTTATAAGAAAATATGCTTGCTCAGACCCAAATAATTATCTTTTTCAAACAACCATTTTATTACCATCCTGAATTAAACAATTAATTTATCATAGGTTAAAACCATTTGCAACCTAAGGAATCGGTTGTCAATAACTATAAAACATTGTTTAAATATGCTTTGAACATCTCTTTTATTTCCATCAATTACATGAAGAATGGTAAAAATTAACATGCATATTTATTATTTAGCCAAAAAAATTACTAGCTTTATGACCATTACCATATTTACATTCTTTATACAATTTAAAAAAATATAAAAAATTCTAAACTATAACATAAATATCGATAACTCACTATCTAGAAAAATAAGAGGTAAACCATTATCATGATATAAGCACATACAATCACTACAACCAAAAACCAATTATTTTATTTAATCAAGTTTAATCTTTATTAAGGTTAATTATTCTATTACCCAATGAGATATAGTGTGATTAATTTATGATTTCACATAAAAATAGAAGAATAAAATAATAACCTACCTTGATTCAAAGATCAATGTTCTCCACACAAAAACAGATGATTGAGGATCAACTACTACTAGAATAAACACCATAAAGATGAAGGAAGACCAGCCAAAACCTAAAATTTGTAAGCCACCAAAAAACCATGCTCATATTTAAGCATAAAACATAGATTATTTCCAAAATGACCACCTAGTATAAAGGAATAATGATAGGATAAAATCGAGGTAATGGTACCTTGATCAAGAGAACTCAAATATCTATGATCCAGGTTAGAATCCACAAGGATTCAACCATAGGGTTCCAAGAGAAAGTAGAACCAACACTTACCCAAAGATGATTTCTAACAATAGAGCCTCAACATGAGAAAATAACCAAACCACATGCTAGGTTTTACAAATAATATTTAAATAAAAGTAATTCAAGAGGAGAAGCACATATTGGTTAATTGAGGAGAAGAATCAAGTTAAAAATGCATTCAACACCCCTCATTTATGATTCATGTGTTTCCAATATGAAATAGACATGATCTAAAAATAACAGAAATGATTTCATCCATTTCAAATAAAAACAGATCACCACCATGTATTCCAGGATGTACATGGTGTTATTTAGCATAAAATCACAAAACAACTTTCATTAGGGTGTGTTTCCCACACCCAGACCATTTCCCTCTCAACATGGTCTCCAACATGGACAGAAAATCCATTTCCCCATACCTATTTTGGAAAATAGATCCCCCAAGGCACCAATCCTGACTCCATTCCCTTAATAAGAATTTTCATGGTGTCTTTTTCAGACAAGAGGACACCAAAATCAACAAAACCTCCAAAATATCTTGTAAATCTGTGTTTCTGGTCATGGTTCACCACACAACGAGCCCAAAAAAACTTTTATATGACCTAGGTTCTAACACGACCTTCAATATGCCCGCCACTAGGGTGTGTAAAGTCCCATAATATCCAAAAACACTCCCATATAATTTGTATCACTTTCAAACTCCCTCTTAGTAGCATTGAGACTCGGGAAAACACAAAGGAAAGGTCGGGAAGGTCTAGAACATTATATAATAAATAGCTATACCATGTTTAAATATTTAGATGCTAATTTCCTTAAAAATACTATTATATATTTAATTAATAGTTATAAATTATTATATTATGAATATATATATACAAAAATTTATATGATAAATTGATTTTAGGGTAGAGCCTTTCATTTTCATGGTAAGATTGACTCCATAATGAATTTAGTTTTAATCTACCTTGACCTTAGTTTATAATTGAAATTATTATATTGAATTTAATTATTGGGCACAATTCATTACATGAGGTACTAGATATATCATGGATTATATTCTCACTTGAGTAAAGTCTTATTGGGAAGAGGGACTTGGGATTGGACTACCTACTGGTCTAGGGGATTATTCCTTGTCTAGAATTGTGAATGGGGTTAGCTATCTATCACTCTGAGCTTATTCATTTTAAAAGATTGAAGGACATAAATTTTTATTTATTTTTGGGATAATATCCTTTTTAATGGGGTTTAGTGAGAACCCTTACATGACCCGTAGTCCTAATAGGTACATGGCCTAAGTACATGACCTTGAAGGACTCAAATACTAGACACCATGAGAACAGTCCCTCCCAAACATATTTGACTTGACCTAGCACCCAAAATTGAATGGATTCATAGCCAAAATTTCCCTATGAAAAAATTCACAGTGTCTGGTACTTATGGTGATGCCATACCCTCTCTTCCTTTATAATATAACAACCCTACAGAGTTGGGTCTATTACTCTAAATCCTCATTTGGTCAACACTTGAGGTAGAGGCCCATTTTTTTCTTCCATCGAAGCCTCCATAGTTCATCCTTCCAATGAGGAACACTGAATCTACCATTGAGATCCACCCACTTCCATCCCTACACCACTATCACGTGACACTATCTACCGATACTTCTCGTCGCTACCACCTCATTAGTTTCCAGCAAGCCCACCCATCAAAGCAGTCATCATCGATCGAGGCCATTGATAACCACACCAATCCTGATTCCATCATCCAACCTTGCCACATAATATGACCACTCCATCATCACTAGTGGGAAATATGATGCCATATTATAATTCCTCACACTCACCTTCACCTGAAGGAAATATTTTTTCAACCACCCCAAATATTGGGGTTTTCTAGGATTATAAACCGGGCTTATTGAAAGATTACAAGGATCGTTTAACCCTAGTATGAATCCCAACCGCACTATGGTCTTATTCATATAAAGATTTTATTTCTCATATAACTATATACATTTACATGAAAATTTAATCTAACTTATGTATTTGATATATTTAGATATGTATGAATATACTTGACCTCTATTTTTTAGTGAGTAACACAAACTTTTGAATTGTGTAAAGAGTTACACATCAATATGTTTTAAACATATTGATTAGGTGGGGAATAGGATTCCAAACTAAATCACCAGAAACATGCATAAATAAAAGTAATAACATGAGATAAGATGGTGAGATTAAATCCCCTTTAAATACTAAGTGTTATATTCCTTTTAAAGAATCACTTTTCAAGACCTTGATCATCCAACTAGGTAGGTCACGCTAAAGCTGGACACCCCTAGATTATCATTTGTAAGGAAATAAAGTTATGAATAACTCTAGATTATTTTTTTGGGTAATTCATTCCATATTTGGGTTCCCCTTGATCATCCTTAGTTAGTTTATTCTTGGTATTTTATTTAAATTACACTAGTTAGAAGACCTTAATAAGATTAGGTTACCATAAGAATAGAGTTGAGTTTATCCATGCGATGGATTAGATAAATATTTTTTCACTCATCTATCCATTAATCATATATAATATGGTTGGGAAGATTACCTACCTAAATAGATAAACAATTAGAGAAATGCTAAAGTGGACTAGAGATTAGTAAAATATAGACGTTGGCCTACTAATATATATGATTTGTACACAAGGGATCATCATTTTAGTGGGATAATATTTAGTAAAAGTACTTATTAAATGTTTAAAAACATGATAATCATATAACAAAAGAATCTATTGTATATAAATAGAATTATCATCATGAAAATAAAATTTGAGATTAGTCCTTAGAAATATAAGCTTAAGGGCAGCTATTCCTAGGATTGGTAACTTAAGAAAAGTTATTAAGAAAAAATTAGCAATTTAAGATTTTTTTAAGAAATATAAATATTATATGTGTCAGAGTATAAATTTTTGAGTAACTAACTATTGAAATTGTTTAAAAAATTAATCTATATGCTTTTGGAAGCTTAAATTGATTCATCTAGGTTTTTAAAGTTATTAGTTGTAAAATGGCCAAAGTAATCTTATCCTCCACTTATATACTCAATACGATTGAGTATGTTAATGAAATTAAATATTATTGAATATGTTAATGACTTGGTGAGACTGATGTTTTCATCTATGTCTTATTCTACCTCAAGGGTTGTAAAAATCATAGTAGAGATTCTAAATTAGGTATAAATTTTATAGAGTTAAATTCTATTATTCTTACAGATATATGATATCGATTGTATGTATTATAAAATTGTAAATATATTGGAAGTAAGAATATGAGAAATAATAGAATATTGGAGCTTGATGTTTTATTTCAAGTATTAAAGAAAATTAGTTGATACATTGATGACTTGTATGTTTCAATATTGAATAAACATGTCATAAGATTTGTATTTTTATCTCATTTTTCTCCTAAGATTATAGAGTAACCAATTATTATTTAATAAAATGAGATGGGTGTTTTCAATACACATAATTTATGGTTTTTTTAAATTATATAACATGATTTAAGGGAGACTATAAATGGATTATTCTGGTAAGGGAATTAACCCCATTGTCATTTATGGAAATGTTTCGACAAAGAAAATGAATTAAAGAAAAATTTTACCTAATATTTTCAATTTTTTTGAGAATATATGGATTAGGAATATGATTTCTAGGTTTTAAGTTTTGTATAGAGAAAATAAGTTGGAAAAATTTCAAACCAGAAGAAGAAAAGTTATTTTAAAAGTTTAACAATGTTTCTTTAAGGATCCAATCAAGGTCATTTAAACCTAAAGGTAAAATTAGGAAGGAGGAGTAATGATTCTATAAGATGAAATAGTTCCATATACTTTAGGGAGTTTTGTAAACTCCATGGAATTTCTATTTTAGGTATCGGTGTTATAGAAATAAATTATTTAATTTTGAATTGTATGTGATATTGAATGTATATTTCACAAGTTTTGTAAAAATATAGGAGTTCAAAATAAAGGGAATAATTAATATAGATTATTGTTTGAATTCAAATTATTATGTAAAGAGTTTATAAAATAAATATTTTTTTGTAAAAGAATTTATCAAGTTCGGACGAATCAAATATTTACTGTATAAATGTAAAAGAGTTACATTATTCACCATAATAGAGTAAATATCACTTTATCCTAAAAGGTTTAGGATGTGATGGTAGTTAAATAATTTAGATAGGTACATTATTTATGATAGATTTCAAGGAAAAAGTTTAATGGAAATTGTTCTAGGGATGATGATGATGAACCTTGAAATAGTTCTAAGTAGAAAATAAAAGTTAACATTAGAACATATAATGTTGTAAAGTTAAGGAGTTTAAATATGTTCAAGGAGTTAAATGTTAGGAATATGATTCCTAAGTATCACCATTATTCAAACTTTATTTATTCATATATATTACTCACTATAGAGTCAATGGGTGGGTTTTATCATATGCTCACATGGAGATGTGATAGGAATTATATATTGTGTAATGAGTTAAAAAATCCCTTTAAAATGCAGCAAAAACAGGGTTGATCTAGCAATTTATCATATATGGTATGACAGATAGGCACTTATGTTGGGTTTGTTAAATATTCTTAAAAGTGTTTAAGGATATAAAATTCATCATATAAAATACCATCTCCATTTTATCTTTCTTTTATGCTAGTTGGATAAATGTATATATAGATATACACTTCATGAAGTGTAATGATAATTGACCTCTCAATGCATGATTTTGAGTTATATCTAATCGATGTTCATAAGGTATTATTATAGGTTACTATGAAAGTTTAAGGTTATAATGAATAGGATTTTTGTATAGATATTCATAATATACTCATGAGGTATAAAAAATGTGTTTTTGTATGATGGATAATCCATTATGTATACCACATATAGTGTCATAAACAATGGATTTGATATATAGGGGGTTCATGGATCATATTTGTTCCTCATTTCCTAAGCTTGGAGATATACATAGCATGAGAACCTTCATAATTTTATACCCTATCACACCCGAGCTTTGCGCTGCGTCACGTTTCTAATTTTTATTTTTATCTTATAATTTTATCTGCCTCTAATTATCATTGTTCTTTCTATATGAAATGCGGGCTGAGCCCGACTGGGGTTTTGCATTTTTTTTGCTGATAAATGAGCGTTTTGGGCCTTGACAGCGTTCAGTGTGCCTCTGTCGAAGCCGCACGACCTCACCTAGGTCGCCACGTGGCCTCGCCCGGCTCCCCGCACGCCTGCCCGATGTTCTGCAGATTAAATGAAATGAATTAATAACGAATAAAATTAAATTAGTGGGGAAATAAAAATGAAAAAAATAAGATTTCACTAATAATTATAATATTATTATTTGAGGATATTGTTAATTATTATTGAGTATTATTACTATTTATATTAGTGATGGAAATTGAGTTATTTTATTTATTATTATTACTCTTTTTTTAGTTTATTATTATTATTATTATTATTCTTGTTATTATTATTATTATTATTTATTTATTACTTTATTTTTCTCTTTTTTTTGGAATTTTTTCCCTTAGGGTTGCGGATTCCCCCCTTTTACCCCCCATTTCCCGTCGCGACATCCCCCCTTCCCTAACCCCATCCCGTAGAGCCGCACTCCCCATACCCCCCCTGGTCCGTTGACCCCTTCCCCCTTCTCTTGATCATGGCGCAACCCCCCCTTTCTTGGTTCGACGAACCTGAGCACCCCCTTGCTTGGTCCGGAGAACCCCAGCACCCCCTTTCCTGGTCCAGCGAACCCCACACCCCCTTTCCTGGTCTGGAGAACCCCAACTCCCCCCTTGTTTGGTCTAACAAACCCCAATGCGCCCTTGTATATTCCGGTGAACCCCAACACCCCCATTGCCTAGTCCAGCAAACCCCAACGTGCCCGAACCCCGGCCAGGCCCTTGCGCCGTGCCCTGTCCCCCACTTAGACCCGCACAGACCCCTGTCCGATGACCCACTCTGGTTTGTAGGGTTTAAATTTCCTTATTTATTAATTTTATTTATTTATTTGTTTTCCATATTTTTAGGTTGTGTTTAGGGGGTTTAATCTTTTCTCATTTGGGGTTTAATTTGGTGGTTTTGGGGAATTTGCCTTGTTTTGGATTCGCGCTAGTTTGTTGGAGGTGCGGTTCGCGTGCGTCGGTCTTTGCGCACCATGTTTGTGAAGTCTGCTACCCCAAGGTAGGTGGTTCCGCGTATAATTATTGTTTGATAAATTAATTTGAATGTTCGATTAATTTATCATGGCTTTTCGTTAATTACTTGGGTGAGAACTTAGTTCTAAAAAGAATTTAACATGCATTGATTTATTTTGTATCATGTTAGTATAGTGCATAGTGTGTTTCTGTGAAAACCCTTATTGAGTCATTCGATTGTGTTATATGAGTTGTATAATAATTTTATTTAATTTATGAAGAGCCGTGAATTCAATAATGAAGTGGTGAAAATGTGCATTTTGTAATAAAGGGAGTTTTCATGTGAGTTTTGTGTGTGAAAAAGCATGTGACGTCACTTGAAATTATTTTATATAATTTCTTAATGGTTTATTAAATGGTACGGTAATTATGAACTGGTTTTGAAAACTATCAAAGGGTGCAGTTGTTGTTTTAGTATTGTGTCTATTTGTGTTTAGTCAGAAATGACATTTGAAAGAGTTTTTGGTGTTTAATGTCATGCGACATATCTTGAAATTGTTTGGAAAATGTTTATGGCAGTTCGTTTAATTATAGAAATAGTCTTTTTAACTATGTGGGTGGTTTCTTTAATCGCGTGCGTGATGCAGATTGGGTTCCTGAGGTGGCGTTGTGTGCGTTTGGTTATGTGAGGGGGTTTTGGTCAGTCTAGTGTGTAAAGCATTGTTTTTCTCTCAAAAATTTATTTATGAAAAATTTGGGTTGTTTTATTAAATAATTATTAAGGGTGAAAGATTGTTTTGGTTAAATTGTGTGAATATTTTTGGTGCTTAAAGTCATGCATCGTGTTTGGATTTTGTTTAATAAATTCTATTAGTGGCATGTTTGATAATGAAAGTGATTTCTTTGACTGTTCAATTGTTTTAATTTGTTGTGTAACTGATATAGATTCAGTTTTTGAGATATTTTTAGTGTGCGCCTTATTTAAAAATGGTGTTTACATGTGTAAGTGGGGGTTTGTTTAGTGGTGAGTGTCATTTAAATCATCCAGATGGTTTAGTTGAGTATGTAACCTATGCAGATTATGTTTTTGAAAAGATTTTGGTGTATGTTTGGTTAAAAGTGGGTTTGGGTGTGAAAATTGTGATTTCGAGTGCGTAGATACCCTGTTTGTCTTTTATGCATAAGTGTGACATGTTTCATGAACTTGAAACTTTCTTGAGCACAAAGCAGGAAGCCCGAGTAGCTAGGAGGGTGGACTAGACTATGGGCTAGTGTTCTAGAGGTGACTCGACCCAGTTTCACTGGCAGGACTGACGATTGAAACACTAACTAAACATATTTTTTTCTGAGGTTCGTGGCCTTCTAAGACACGTTTTCTGAGGGTTGTGTCCTTCTAAGCCACGTTTTCTGAGGGCCGTGGCCTTCTAAGCCACGTTTCACCAAGACACGAATATCTAAGGACCCAAGCTATCTAACACCCATGAGGCCTCTCCCATTTTAGTGCTCATTGGTTACTTTACGCTCATCAGTGAGACACATTGGTTATTTTAAAAAGTAAGGGTGTGTGTTTCTTTTTAATTTAAGTTGTTCCATTTGAAATTGTTTTCCTAAAACCCATTTTCTTTAAACTATTCAATCATTTACTTCTTTTCTTTAATTAAAACTGCAAATGTATTTTTCATTTAATAATTATACGTGGAACCTTTTTATTGGGTGACGTCCTATTGGGATTTTGGATCACACCCTACATACACCTTTGGGTGTATTCTATTTCTTTTGTATTCCAAGTTGAAGCATTGAACTTAGTGAGGGTGGTTTTGAGTGCCGATGGTCTTCACTTGAAGGTTGGTATTGAAGTTTCAGTTCTCTATTTTTGTTGTTGTTCACTTTGGGTTTTAGTTGAAGTGTAGACTTTAAACCTATTTATAGTTTAAAGGCATGTTTGGTTTTCTGTTTCCAGTTTCAGTTTGTTTATCTTGTTATTTGTCTTTATGTCTTTTATTTTGACTAAACCATTCCCATATAATGTTTTGATACCCGGGCACTTGTGCCAGCCTGTGGGGATTGAGAATGCTCTTCGGTCCATGTCGCGGACCGGGTCAGGCGCCGAGTCGGATGGAGACCTGGCCTGGTTCGTGACAAAATGGTATTAGAGGAGAAAGTTTTCTCTCTTGGGTCATGTTCTTTTGGGATAAAATCATGCTAGACTGGAGTTAAGGTTGTGGGGACTCGATGTCATGGCTACGAGCACGGTGCCTGTCCAGCACACCTCGTGGAAGTACTCGAGTTACCAAAGCAAGTTGAGGTTTATCTAAACCTTTGGTCTGCGTGGTTAATCTTGTTTAGGGGAAATGAAAAGAGAGTAGGGTCAGTGGTCCCAATGAGCACATAGGGTCTGGAAAGCCATGTGGATCCAGGGACACTGTCCTAGAATGCTCTCTATGGTGGTGGCGGGATTGGCGTATGGCCGCCAACTATATGTTTCAGTTGCCTGCTAACACTGGTATCCTCTTGAATCATTCCTCATCTCTTTGTTTTGGATTCATGGAAATCTGGGTTTTAAGTAAAAAAAACATCTTGGTCTTGAAAAAAAAAGTTTTCAAATGAAGCGCTATAAAAATAAAACGATGTGTAAGGTTTGGAAAGTGTGGGTTGAATGATTGGTTTTGAAAAAAATGAAAAGGGTCCAGTTTTTATTCTTGGTGTTCTAATGGGAAACCACATGCATGAGCGTATATGGAAAGAGAAATGGTCAATGGAACGAGTGGATGAATTCCTGGATGGATATGAGGTGGGTGCCGGTGTGGCCCGAGAACATGCACGTGCGAGGCCCATGGGACAACATTGGTGTTTGTGCAACCCACTGACTTTGTTTTTTCAAAAGGTTTTGTTAAATGAGAATTCTATGTTTTAATAACTGGTGATTGTGTGGTGTGTCCTTGTGTTTTGGAAATGTCGGATATGAGGAGTTTTGAGCTGAGAATCCTTTTTGGACGATTTGTGTCTTGAGTTTGAATTCATACTTGTAAGTTGGTATGAAAGTGTGTAGTTAGTGAATTCTTTTGAAAAGTGCTTCGAGAAGCCCTTGCAGTGGTTCCCCTTGCATGTTTAGTGTTCTCTTGTGGTATTTCTTGACCATTGGACCAGTTTGGTTGGGTCCATGGTTTTCTTTCTTGTCTAGTGTACAACCCCCCCATAAAGTGTTAATATGCGTTTGAAGTGTGGCCATGAGCAATTCATCATTGGCTGACCCTATAGTTGATCAGAGGACTCTCTTCTTGAATTCCAGAATTGAACCCACCTCTTTTTTTTACAACTAAACAGATCCTCTCACAGCGGTATGACAAATGCGAGGAGAGTTGAAGGGAGTTTTGGTCTCTTTGGGTTGTGTGAGTTGTCGGGTATGAAGTTTGACATTGTTGTGTTTGAAGGTTCCCCTGGAAATGCTAAAATGAATTCCAGTGGGGATGGGTGAAGGTGGTTCGGAATTATCCGTGCTGATGGAAGTCTTGAAAGGTTTGTAGTGATTCCATCGGCCGCAAGGGTCATGTTTGGTGACGTCTTGCAGTGTGAGTTCTCTTTGAAGAGCAAGGTTGGATTTCGTATGATCCTTCGAGAATCCCTGTTTTCATAGCAGTGTGTTCTCTCGGGGAGTTCTACTTTTTCTGTTCAAAGGGGAGTGTTTTTCATGTGTCTTTCCTCCTTATGTTTCTTAGTTAAGGTGAATAGGTGATGCATGTGCATCCTATAAACACCTATTTTGGTGGATGTGTCACGAGCAAGTAGTTGGATGTCTTGGTGTGTTGTGTTTGATGGGGTTGTCTCGATTACGGTGTGGTTGCATGCAACACCCAAGGGAGAAGCTCCATTCGAGAGTCTTCGACACCTGACTGTGAGGCAGAAGATGCTTCAAACATTAGGGCTCTAGCCATAGGCCTCGGAGTAAATCTAGAACATGGTCAGGAACCCAGAGAGTGTATGGGACCCTGACTTGGTTCTGTCAGTAGTGTTGAAAGTCAAAGCAGTTTAAATCATTTCCTGTAGTTGTTCCATTCCAAATGAACCGTTTCAACACGTAGGATTTCGTGACTATGTAGAGGTGGGGTCGTCTCATTGCCTTAGAGTCTTGGGGGTCGCATTCCACTAGATGAAATCACTTTAGTGGTCCATATGGGGTATATTGGGTAAATCAGTCTCAAAGTTGAATAAGGCTCATCCAGGGATGTGAAGATGTTGGTTTGTCTTCAGATGTGGTTTTGGCGCCCCTGTAGTCGGGCCCATCCCTCCCCGCCCCTTGTGGTGGGGTGTTTGGTCACTGTTGGGAAATTCTTAATGTTTTGTATCTTTCGTTGATCCTAATGGTGTGGAGACCCACAACTAGTCTCGTTCAAAAGTCTAGGGAATGAATCAGTGTTGGCCTTTTTCATAATGGCGGGGAGTCCGCCCGGGCCTTCCCGTGTCGGTTTTCCAACCTCGTATTGGGTGTCAGTGGGTTTTTAATTTTGGGGATCCCTTCAGGCTTTCCCCATGTTGGCCTTTTGGTCATGTTCCTAGATGTGACTTGGTAGTAGGTGATAATAGTGTTCTTGGGATATTATTTGATCTTGTTTGTTCCTTCTAAATAAATGGTGGGGTTTTAATTCTATGGTACTTGAGGTGTTTCGGTTTGTGAGTTTGGTTTCTGTGGGTTCAAGAGTTAGTTTTCTAAAACAGTCAATTGGATGCGTTCTGACTCTTTGGGGCGGGAGACACTTATCAGAAAGTCTTTTTGCGAGTTTCTTGAAGTTATCTTTGAGTCACTCTCTCTGAGCATGATGATTTTGCCTCTCTTCGCTTGATGTTTGTGGGGATCCCCTTTGAACCTTAAGGGAGTGTGGTTTTCTACTTTGGGGTTTGGTCCTAGTTGTGGCTTTCCGGGGATGGAAAGATTTATGGTGGGGAGAATTTTCACTCCCGGGCTTTGCGCTGCATCATGTTTCTAATTTTTATTTTTATCTTATAATTTTATCTGCCTCTAATTATCATTGTTCTTTCTATATTAAATGCGGGCTGAGCCTGACTGGGGTTTTGCATTTTTACGTTGATAAATGAGCATTTTGGGCCTTGACAGCATTCAGTGGGCCGCTGTCGAAGCCGCACGACCTCGCCTAGGTCGCCGCACGACCTCGCCCGACTCCCCGCACGCCTACCTAATGTTCCACAAATTAAAAGAAATGAATTAATAAATAATAAAATTAAATGAGTGGTGAAATAAAAATGAAAAAAATAAGAAGATTTCACTTATAATGATAATATTATTATTTGAGGATATTGTTAATTATTATTGAGTATTATTACTATTTATATTAGTGAAGGAAATTGAGTTATTTTATTTATTATTATTACTCTTTTTTTAGTTTTATTATTATTATTATTATTATTATTATTCTTGTTATTATTATTATTATTTATTACTTTCTTTTTATATTTTTTTTTTATTTTTGGAATTTTTTCCCTTAGGGTTGCGGATCCCCCCCTTTACCCCCCATTTCCCGTCGCAGCATCCCCCCTTCCTTAACCCCATCCCGTAGCACCGCACTCCCCATACCCCCTGGTCCGTCGCCCCCTTCCCCCTTCACCTGATCACGGCGCAACCCCCCTTTATTGGCCCAGCGAACCCCAACACCCCCCTTGTTTGGTCCGGCGAACCCTATCACCCCCCTTGCTTGGTATAGTGAACCCCAACACCCCCTTTCCTGGTCTGACGAACCCCAACACCCACCTTGCCTGGTCCGACGAACCCCAACACCCCCCTTTCCTGGTTCGGAAAACCCCAACACCCCCCATTGCTTGGTCTGGTGAACCCCAACTCCTCCTTTGCCTGGTCCATCAAACCCCAGCGCACCCGAACCCCGGCCAAACCCTTGCGCCGCGCCCTGTCCCCCACTCAGACCCGCACATACCCCCGTCTGATGACCCACTCTAGTTTGTAGGATTCATATTTCTTTATTTATTCATTTAATTATTTATTTGTTTTCCAGCTTTTTAGGTTGTGTTTAGGGGGTCTAATCTTTACTCATTTGGGGTTTAATTTGGTGGTTTTGGGGAATTTGCCTTGTTTTGGATTCTCTCTAGGTTTTTAGAGGTGTGGTTGGCATGCGGCGGTCTTTACGCACCATGTTTGTGAAGTTTTCTACACCAAGGTAGGTGGTTCCACGTATAACTATTGTTTGATAAATTAATTTGCATGTTCGATTAATTTGGCGTGGATTTCTGTTAATTACTTGGGTTCGAACTTAGTTCTAAAAAGAATTTAACATGCGTTGATTTATTTTGTAGCCTTTTAGTATAGTGCATAGTGTGTTTATGTGAAAACCCTTATTGAGTCATTAGATTGTGTTATATGAGTTGTGCAATAAGTTTATTTAATTTATGAAGATCCATGAATTGGATAATGAAGTGGTGAAAATGTGCATTTTGTAATAAAGGGAGTTTTCGTGTGAGTTTTGTGTGTGAAAAATCATGTGATGTCACTTGAAATTGTTTTATAGAATTTCTTAAAGGTTTATTAAATGGTACAAGAATTACGAACTGGTTTTGAAAACTGTCGAAGGGTGCAATTATTGTTTTAGTATTGTGTCTGTTTGCATTTAGTCAGAAATGACATTTGAAAGAGTTTTTGGTGTTTAATGTCATGCGACATATCTTGAAATTGTTTGGAAAATGTTTATGGCACTTCATTTAATTATATAAATGGTCTTTTTAACTATGCAGGTGGTTTCTTTAATCATGTGTGTGATGCATATTGGGTTACTGAGGTGGTGTTGTGTGTGTTTGGTTATGTGAGGGGTTTTGGGTCAGTCTAGTGTGTAAAGCATTGTTTTTCTCTCAATTTTTTTTATGAAAAATTTGGGTTGTTTTATTAAATAATTATTATGTGTGAAATATTTTTTTGGTTAAATTGTGTGAATATTTTTGGTGATTAAAGTCATGCGTCGTGTGTTGAGTTTGTTTAATAAATTCTATTACTGGCATGTTTGATAACTAAAGTGATTTCTTTGACTGTGAAGTTGTTTTAATTGGTTGTGTAACTGATACAGATTCAGTTTTGAGATATTTTTAGTGTGCGCCTTACTTCAAAATGGTGTTTACATGTGTAAGTGGTGGTTCATTGAGTGGTGAGTGTCTTTTAAATCTTCCAGATGGTTTAGTTGAGTATGTAACCTATGCAGACTATGTTTTTGAAAATATTTTGGTGTGTGTATGGTTAAAAGTGGGTTTGGGCATGAAAATTGTGATTTCGAGTGCGTAGATACCTTGTTTGTCTTTTATACATTAGTTTGATGTGTTTCATGAACTTGAAACTTTCTTGAGAACAAAGCAGAAAGCCCAGGTAGCTAGGATGGTGGACTAGACGAGTGGGCTAGTGTTCCAGAGGTGACTCGTCCCGGTTTCACTGGAAGGACTGAAGATTGCAACACTAACTAAAAATATGTTTTTCTGAGGGTCGTGGCCTTCTAAGCCATGTTTTCTGAGGGTTGTGTCCTTCTAAGCCACATTTTTTGAGGGTCGTGTCCTTCTAATCCACGTTTCACTGAGACACGAAGATCTAGGGACCCAAGCTAGCGAGCACCCACAAGGCCTCTCCCATTTTAGTGCTCATTGGTTACTTTATGATCATCAGTGTGACACATTGGTTATTTTAAAAAGTAAGGGTGCATGTTTCTTTTTAATTTAAGTTTTTCCATTTGAAACTATTTTCCTAAAACCCGTTTTCTTTAAAACTGTTCAAGCATTTACTTCTTTGCTTTAATTAAAACTGCAAATGTATTTGTCATTTAATAATTATGTGTGGAACCTTTTTATTGGGTGATGTCCTACTGGGCTTTTGGATCACACCCTATATACACCTTTGGTTGTATGTAGATTCTATTTCTTTTGTATTCTAGGTCGAAGCGTTGAACTTAGTGAGGGTGGTTCTGATTGTCGATGGTCTTCACTTGGAGGTTGGTATTGAAGTTTCAGTTCTCTATCTTTGTTGTTGTTCACTTTGGGTTTTAGTTGAAGTGTATACTTTAAACCTGTTTATAGTTTAAAGTCATGTTTGTTTGTCTGTTTCCAGTTTCAGTTTGTTTATCTTGTTAGTTTTCTTTCTGTCTTTTATTTCGGGTAAACCATTCCTATATAATGTTTTGATACCCGGGAACTTGTTCCATCCCGTGGGGATCAAGAACACCCTTCGGGCCATGTCTCGGACCAGGTCGGGTGCCGAGTTGGATGGCGACCCGGCCTGGTTCGTGACATTCCCTACTTATGAAATTCTACATGTCTATTTATTGAATATGGAGGTGGTTGGGTATGTTGCTGATCATGTCATTCGTTGGAGCTTAACCATGATGGGATATTTTCTCTCATATGATGAGTGTGACATCTAGGCCCTCGATTAAGATGGAATTTGGAGTGTGTTACTACACCTAGATAGTAAATATGATGTGTTTATTTATTTAGATGTGGGTAATGTGATGTGATTATCTATAAAGATGAATGACATGTGATGTATTCATCAACCAAGTTAGTCTATACTTAGAGAATTGAGAATGTATGAGTAGGCTAAATGGGATTGACATGCTTTACACCCTATGGTGACTTAATGTCTTAGATAAAAGGAAAATATGATAATACATGTTTTCATGCTCCACTAGTATACACCACATGAAAAAAATGTATTCATCCATTAGTCTTCATATCATGCATGAATGAACTCTCATACGTTACATCTTATAGAGAACACACCATTTACCATTATATCTTGAGTAGCATTGATGGTTTACTGGAAGATTATATCTTCTTACATTTATGGATTTTGGGATTCATATTTTTTAATGCTATAAATTCATGTGGAGTTACCCCTTGTGGTTAACTAAATGGGGATAGAGTTTGAGAGAGAGAGATACTCTAAAAGTGTTTTAGAGTTAATCTAAAAAAGTTTTGTATGAGTATTCACAAGTTATTTAATATTATGTAATATAAGAAGAAGTTAATGATAAATTTCCAAAAGTGTTTTGGAAGATATACAAAAGGATTTTGGGATATTATTTCATGAGTTATTGTATATGATACATTATAAGGTGAAATGATACAAAGTCTATAAGGATTTAGTGCAAGTGGGGGATTGAATGAGATATAACCTAAATCCTTATATATACATATCATATATATATATATATGATTTATATCATATTTCATGAAAATAATAATTTTCATGAATAATGGGATATATTGTTTTATAATATCTATAATAGAAGTAATGGATGAATATCAAGCTTCAACCTAAGATATCATTCAATAAACTATTTCATAAGATGTAACGTATGAGAGTTAATTCATGCATGAGATGCATGAGTCAGCAAAACCATTAACTCATGTGTTACAATGTCTGAGTTAATGTGATCATTAGCTAAGGAACTTCTTTGGGTCTATATAAAGACCATATACATATGATAGATATGTGTGTTGTTATTCATTATTCTTACTTATTTTTCCTTGGTTTAGATTCTCTCTTCTTATTCCTTCTTTACACTTGAGGAACTAACATACCATGAAGGAATAGAGAATCCCATCCATGAAAATAGATGATTTAGATTAACCCATTGATACCAAAAAAGGTTGGATATGCTTCATCTACCACTATTATCATCTTTATCAAGTATATCATATAAATATCAAAAGGTTATAGAGGAAACATAATTTTAAGGCATTTTGTTTTATAGTATTCTTATTTTCTATTTTTTCATGGTTTCTTTAATATGTTATAGAGATCTTGTATTTATGGTTTTTTTATGTTTCTAATATATTGATTAATTGTTAATAAACCTCAAATAAACCTAAAAAATTTACTTTTATGAAATTATGAATGTTTTCTTATATGGAACACATATTTATGTACATATTATGATGTGACTGGTGGGGATAGAATTATACATTCCTCCAATGCATTGGATAATGTTTTATATCTCATGAGATGATATATATGGGACTTGGGAGTTGTAGTGATCAGGGTTTTCCTATGAAGAATCCATAGCATGTTTTGGAGATTTAAAGCCTCCATCCCTTGTGAAGGGTAAAATAATCATTCCCCCCCTAGATAATGACCCCAATTTTTTTTTTCTGAAAGTATAGTTTCTCTTAAGATGGGTCTTTTACCGTTGGGATGAAGCATGTTGAGATTCTAATCCAGACATTTTTTTTGGATATTTAATATTTAATATTTAATAAATTAATATTATTTATTTTAAATGGTTCAAAATTTTATATATTCTAAATATATTATTTAATATAAATTCCAACTTTGTGGTTATGTCCAAAATGGGGGGTTTTACCTACATGAGGTATAAACTTCATTCGGGAATCATCCCCTGGTTCGAGGCCATTTAATGGGTTTTAATTTAATTAATTATGGGTAATAAAATATCTTATATTTCATATCTCTCCCCATTCATGCATGAAGTAAGTCCCCCTATATAAAATTCATAATTGGAGAGTTGGGAGATTAAGGATGAGGCTTTGTTTGAAGGAGATAATAGCATGGATCATGGTGCAATGATCATGGATTCGGAATCGGAGGCATGTGATCTTGAAGCTTTGATGATCCACTGTGAGGTAGGGTTTTTTATTTTCAATTCCACCATATTTTGATTCAATAGTTTTTTTTATTTTTTTTGGAATTATATTACCTATGTAAAGTGTTTTATTTATATAGAGATCAATTATAGAGAGTTTAGTGTAGATCAGAAGTTTGTAGGTGTTGTGTACTTGAAATTTATGACTACACAACATATAGTCTTAAGAAAACATATCTTGCAGTGTTTTTATTCATATAAAGTTGTATTTAAGTACAAATGGTGTTACTATATATATATATGCTGTGTAGGACCCTAGTAGAAACTCCACAGGGTCTAGCCATGTACAAGGCCATATAATCCTTGTGAGGTACAAGGCATGTACAAGTATATGTCATACTAGATTGTATGACATGACCTAAGTTAGGGTACACTCCCAGGATCCAATGTTCCTTATACTCCATGTATTATAGGGATGAACCATGTACTTGGGGAGTACATGCTGAGTCAGGCTGAGGTACACATCAGAGTGAGGCTTGGGGTGTACATGTCATGTGCTCTTAGTACACACTGAGTACTATCATTTTGAATGGGTTTTAGGTACTTTATCACCCTATATCTGGTTTAATCATGTAATCAATCTATTATAAGTATATTTATATGTAGGATGTGATTATGGGTTTTTTCTCTAATATAGTCCATTGGTGTGATGATTCAGTGCAGGTTTCATACCTTAATCCCTTAGCGATGGTAAAGAGGTTTAAATGATGGAGAAGAGTAGGTATGAGGGCATTATATTTTCTGAGGCACATTCATACAATAGGATAAGGACCCTCACATGTTTTTAGATAATGGTACACTATGTGTTTTGTTGATGGTTATGGATTCCTCAAAGGATAGAGAGCCACACATTCTAGTGTTCCTCCATGCATGAGTGACAATCCTATATTTGAAATAGAGTAGTTCGATGGGACCTAGGTGGATGTGGGACTTGTGGAGGTTTCACTTTATATTATACACACCAAATTTAGTGTTCATGTATGTGGTTCATATTTAGAGGACCAAGGAGTTGGTTATTATCTCCCTAGTTGTAATGAACTCTTTGTCCAATATTCATTTGAATGACATATATTTTTTGTTTTTTACGATGAATCTCAAGTTATAACCAAGGGAGATAGAGAAGTCACTGTAGATCATTCTTGATGGTCCCTTCTAATAGTCCATAAAATTAAAATTCCATGTGGTATTATCTTTACAGAACTTGAGATTCAAATATTTTTCTAGAGTTTGTATTTTGGGATGAGGTTTTAGTCATCCCTTACATCGATATAGTCAGTACTCCTCTAGCGATGTGGGGAATGGGTACTCCATGCTAGGATATTGTTTATCAGACCCCCACCTATTTTATAGGTATAATATGGTATTATATATATGGAATTTCTTCCCCTTTATGAATTTTATTTACCCCTTGGCATGGAATGGAATCTACAAAGTGATTGTGGAGTTGGATCAATGCTAATATAAATTGTTCAATAGAGCCGTATCAATTTCTGAGATCAATATCCGCTTGTCCAATTTACATGTTCTAAAAAGGAATGGATACCCCATGATGATTTTGAAATTCATATCTTGGAAATGATGATGGTGATCTCCATATATGGTTTTTGAGGCTACATTCTTTTGGATCATGAGGCGCTCAAGTTATTTCATTCTCAGTGTGCTTCCTAATGAGAAGTTAGTTCAGGAAGTTGTTTCTCTTCTGATGGTTTCCTCTTTTTACATTAAGTAAATCTAGTAAAACGGGATTATATATTTAAATTTTAGTGGAATAGACCTTGGGTATATTTTCTTATAGAGTAGGGTGTAGATTTTTTATTTCAATAGGATACCCGGCATCAAACACATAGAGTGGGTTTGGATAGGTTTCTATGACATAGGGCCTCATTTCGAGAACCATGGTTTGTGGGTAACCCTGGATATATGCCCTATGTATAGGGATGATAGTAATGTTTTTATATATAGTTTAGTTCATGTTTTGGTGTTCCTTTCTTTAGCAGGATATTCCTTAATAGATCCCTAATGTTCATTGGTTATGTTTGTTTGCACCCAAATTTACCCAATAAATATGGTTAAACTGGTCTCTTATAGCACAACATGGGTTATCAAATCCTCAGGGACCGAAGAAGTAACCTATAGGCACCATGATTTGATGAAAGAATTTGGATATGAAGTTGAAAACTTGGGTTTAAATTCATTGAATTATTAAATTATATTTTTATAGACTTAAGTTAATTCAATTTAAAAATAATTAGGTGATCTTTAGTTATCATATGGGGTGGATTGGATGAATTTATTTTTAAATTATTTAAATGTATTATATTCGAGTGTTTCCTTCATTGAACTATGAACTTACCAAATTAATCACATAATTTTGAGCCTTCACTATCCTAAGGCTAATCATCTATAAACTTAGAGGATCATATTAATGATAAATACAAGGTAGAGTATCTTTTTATCACTCAAGATGTGTATCCTTAAAATTGGTGAGTTCAAAAGAGAAGGTACATCATTGAATGAAAATATAAAAAATAGAATTGATTAAGAATTATTAAAATAAAAAATAACACCCAATAAATCCCCTTGATACTCCCTTAGATCAAACTAACAGAGGATTATCCCTCCATTTATGCTATTTTATCAATGGAAGTAGGTAGTAGACTTATGAGGGTGGAATTGGAGAAGAAAAATATAAAACACTCACTCCACTGTTGTGTGAAGAGTTTCACAAAAGATAATGTGAATAGACTCAATAATTAAGGAAAAAATTTCAAAATGATATTAAAAAATGAAATAAGAAATTAAGAATAATAATAATAATAACTTTTATTAATTAAATGAAGGTGAATGAAAAACTTACATGGGAAAAATTGACGACGCGATTACAAACCGAAAGCATGAAATTACAATTGAAAGGAAAAACATCGATACAATTATATTAATCCCAATATCCTTATATAGTAATATTTTGAGCCTTAGGTAGACCCACCATCAATACATTAATTCCCCATTAATTGATAGAGTCAAAAGGAGGGTGATAAAATCAAGGGAAATTTGACGTTTCAAAGTTGACTAGGAAAATCATCTAGATTCATCCCCCTTATTGATGTGTGAATTTTTAACTAAATATGGAATAATAAGAAGGGTTTTTAGAATTAAAATATCTTATTCCATGTTACATTTAAAATATTTTAAATTTTATTCATATTGGACCAACTTTTTGGAAGTTATGCTCGATATAGTAGGATGACTTTATGGGCGTTCAAATCTGGCCCACTATTTAAATGTAAACTTGGGCCCCCTTTATCTCCATGAAAACATAATAATTAGCTCTGGAAACAGTTTAATTAAATGATAATCATATTTTTATATTTCTTTAGTTAACATTTTAGCTTCATTGGCCTTGGATTATGGGCCCCACTTTTGTTTGATGGGCCTTAGGCCCATTATGATTTGTCCTGAAAATTTCTGTATTCATGCATACAAATATTCATCTTACCTTGGGATTCATCTATCGATCCTAAAAGAAAAAATGTTCTAAAATAAGTTATCAATCATATCCCAAAATATAAAATTCAAAAAATTAAACAAATTAATTCCAAAAATATATGATTGATTGGGCCCAAATTTTCACTTTAAACATGAATTGCACTTGTGATGAGAAATGAAGTTCAATTTATAAAATGCACTAAAATTGATGTTTATAGACTTTGAAACACATGAATATTAATATATAATCAATTAATATTATCCCCTTTTAGTGTATAATCACACCCCCAACTTGAGTTTTTCTATTCTTGAGCAAAAAGTATCTCAAAAATATGAAATTGAATTCCTTTTTTCAATTTTTTTAAAAAACATTGATCATAAAAACATCATTACAAACAATCATGAAGCCTTTCAAAATAATTTCACACAATATAGGTCCACAAGCATAACCAAAGCTCAATACCATTCTTTTGTTCAAATTCATTTCCACATTTCATCCAATTTCAATTAAGCATGATGATGTGTTGTGTATCTCAAAAGATGTGGGGGCCTATTTTCTTGTTCAAGGGGAAACAAATGGAAGTGCCAGGTGGGAATAAATTTAAACCTTAAGATGAGTATCATTTTTGTTTTGTTTTTTTTGAACCACAATAGATATTAAAAGACTAAATTTAGGCAAGATAACTATGAAGTCATGATCCCCAAGTTTCAGATGCAACACATATTGTCAATTACATGCTCTACAATAGATATATAAATCCTAACTCTGGAAAAAATAACTATGGAGTCATGATCCCCAAGTGTTATACATGAAAAATTTGGACAAAAAATTTATCTATGCGGTTATTATTTAAATTTTTTGGATACTCAAATTAAACTAAAAGTGACCCCAAACCCAATGATATGATGAAAGGGACCCAAGAACTCAAATTAACACCCAAGATACAATGAACGTGCATTGTGGAATTTTGATTAAGAGGATGAAAATTTAAACATTGATAAATCACATCGGACAAACGCACTTTCCAAAAACTATGCTCATGAACTTAAACATTTATTAAAATCATAATCAAGGCATTCAAAATCATTTTAAATTCAGTTTTTAGGATTCACAATGTACATTAAAACATGAAAGAATAATGAATTGATTATTTTTTTTCCAGATTTTCACTCCCCCCAACTTAGAATGATACTACCCTCAGTGTTGAAAGATAATAGAAGATAGAGATCAGGATTGAGAAGAAATAAGGGAATAATATGATTTGAAATGAATTCATGGAATAGAATCACCTAGTTTAAAGTTGATGACCATCAACAATTAGTTAATCACATTAGATTCATGTCACAACTGGACTACTTGGGGATGATTGAAGTTAAGTTTGAATTTTGGAAGGAATGTGTTTCATTTGAAAATAAAAAAACGCTTTAGCTACCAAATCTCATACACAAGAAAAATTAGATCACATTGAAAACCCAAATGGGGTTTCCTAAAAAAAATTAAATTTTTTTCTGATGTTATCTTTAAGTGAAATTGTTTTGTGATAGGGGAAGTATTTTTTATAGAATTATTATTGCAGTTGGTACCAAGAGTGAATGGATGCTGGTATCAAATTGTTTAACCAATTATTTTCTCAGTCCTTCATAGAAAAAGTAAAGAGTCTCAATTTAGAAGATTCAATTTGATTTGGAGGGCACATGGTTTTGACAATGTCACCGAATTCTTTAACATAAAGGTAGGCATCTCAGACTCTATACCATGAAAGGTTGGAAGGTGGTTCAGGACATGGGGTTTGAAGAAATATTGGGAATATCCTATGTTATAATGCCTAATGCATGAGGGTACATTGTTCCAGTATGGTGTGATATAGTCATTCATGGTCTAGTCTATAATAATTCCCATGTTCGAGTCTTGCTCATTTTGGTTTCCATTTGGGTTCCCTCCCTGGTTAATGATTTAGTTTTGTTAAAGATTATCCATTGTATTGAACTCAAAATTTAAATATGAAGTATTAGGAAGATTATGATTTAATATAAAGAGACCCCTATGTGTACTTGACACCCCATACCCATAAATATCCACCCTAACTAGATGATTTGAATGGTCATGGGTGTAGGCAGACATGCACCCAGAAAAGAGAAAAAAAATAAAGGGGAAAAGATAATAGAATTAGGATGAGAAAAGATAAATGGGGGAGAATAGAAAGAGGTTCTAAGGTGACTTACATGGTACTTGGAAATGGCACCAGTATTTTGTTGTGCCCAAATTTACCCAATAAATATGGTTAAAGTAGTCACTTGTATCATAACATGGGTTATTGAATCCTCAAGGACCGAAGAAGTAACTTATAGAAACTATGATTTGATGGACGGATTTGGATATGATGTTTCCAACTTGGGTTTGAATTGATTGGATAATTAAATTATATTTTTATATACTTATTTTAATCTAATTTAAAAATAATGATTTTATCCTTGGTTATCTCATGGGGTGGATTGGATGAATTTATTTTTAAATTATTTCAATGTCTTAAATTTGAGCGTTTCCTTCAATGAAATATGAACTTCTCAAATCACTCATGGAATTTTGAGTCTTCAATATAATAAGGATTTATTGAATGTTATTTATTATTTTAATAATTCTTAATCAATTATATTTTGATATTTTCATTAAATGATGTACCTTCTCCTTTGAACTCGCTAATTTTAGCACTCGGGATGTGCATCCTTAAAATTAGTGAGTTCAAAGGAGAAGGTACAACATTGAATAAAAATCTAAAAAATAGAATTGATTAAGAATTATTAAAATAATAAATAACACCCAATAAATCTCCTTTATACTCCCTTGGATCAACCCAATATAGGGTTATCCCTCCATTTATTCTATTCTATCAATGGAAGTGGGTAGTAGACTCATGAGGGTGGAATTAGAGAAGAAAAAGATAAAACACTCACTTCACTGTTATGTGAAGAGTTTCACAAAAGATTATGAAAATAGCCTCACTACTTAAGGAAACGGTATCAAAGTGATATTGAAAATGAAATAATAAATGAATAATAATAATAATAATAATAATAAATTTTATTAATTAAATGAAGGCGAATGAAAAACTTACATGGAAAAAATTAACTATGTGATTACAAAACGAAAGAATGAAATTAAAATTGAGAGGAAAAACATTGATCCAATTATATTCACCAAAAACTCCTTATATAGGAATATTTTTAGCCTTATGTAGACTCACCATCAATACATTCCTTCCCCATTAATTTATATATTCAAAAGGAGGGTGAGAAAATCAATGGAAATTTGATGTTTCAAAGTTGACCAAGAAAATCATCTAGATTCATCCCCCTTGTTGATGTGTGAATTTGTAACTGAAGATGGTATAATAATAAGGGGTCATATAAGGAAAGCATATTTTTTCATGTGGGATTTAAAATATGTCAAAATTTCATGAAAATTGGACTATCCTTTTGGAAGTTATGCTTGATCTAGTAGGATGAATTTATGGGCGTTCAAATCTGGCCCACCATTTAAATATCAACTTGGCCCCACTTTATCTCCATGAAAAATTTAGAATTAGCTTACGAGATAGTTTAATGAATGATATTCATATTTTTCTCTTTCTGAAGTTAAAATTTGAGCTTCATTGGAATTTGATTATGGGCCCCACTTTTGTTTGATGGGCCTTAGGCCCATTATGCCTTGTCTATAAAATTTCTGTATTAATGCCCAAAATTATTCATCTTCCCTTGGGATTCATCCATCGATCCTAAAATAAATTTTTTTCCAAACAATTTGATAAATCATATCCCAAAATATCAAATTCAAAAAATTAAATAAATTAATTCCACAAATAGATGCTTTATTGGGCCTAAATTTTCACTTTAAACATGAATTGCACTTGTGATGAGAAATGAAGTTCAATTTATAAAATTCACTAAAATTGATGTTTATAGACTTTTAAAAACATTAATATTAATATATAATAAATTAATATTAGCCCCTTTCAATGTCTAATAAATTTTCTATGTGGTTGTCCCTTATCTAGGACCAATGAGGTTTGATCCTCTATATCACTGTTGGCTAGGGAGGTGTCTTCCCCTGAGTGTGATGGTAAGAGAGTTTTTTTCTCCTAAGGTGTGAGAATTTTCATGGTGACATTGATCATTGAGATTGTGTGAGTACTCGAGTTTATATCTAGTATTCCTCTATGGGATTATAGGGTGGTCTTCTTTTCAAAAGGAGTGGTATTTTCTCCTCTGATGTATCCTTGTTCATTTGGGTTGATATGTGGTTTGGCCTTACTTGTGAGATGATGTACAATTTTTTTTAGGATTCCTACTACTTTATGGGTTTCATTACATACACTTTTTGTTTCAATGGATATGGTGTATAAGTTTGGGACCATTCAAACATGGATTTGTGGAGATAGATCCTGGTAGAGACAGTGAGATTTGCAACTAGTAGTTTTTTGTTGAAGTGGTTGTGACATGGTGACTCTCTGATTCCTATTCTGTCAAAATAGGTATTATTTCATGGGGTTTTGAGACTTGTGTATTTAACTTTTGTATAAGATTTTATATTATACACACTTGGTATGTTTAATAGATATATTCAAGCATATTTATCATTTCAGTTAGATATGTATATCTTATGTGGTTGGGGATATTTTTGTTGGATGGTGATATATATATACTATAGGTTGTATAGGATAAGGCCTTAAATATATTCATTATGTCTTATTTGTGCCGGTCACTAGCCCTTGGACTACTGTAGGCAAGCTTGGGGTGGAACACTTAACTTACCGTCGACCCTAGTGGGGACCCGATGGGTTAGGTTGTGTCAGAGTGGGATTATATCAAGGTTTTATTAGGTATGGAGTTTTGAGATAGAAATATTATGAGATGTGGTTCATGAAATGTGGGGGTGACAATGCTTATGGTTCTTGAGGCTATTTGTCAGACCAGGGAACCTATCTAGGTTATGGTGACTGACACATTCCTATGCATGGACTTTGACAATATGATTTACTAACTTGAATGCTTAGGGAATTGGTTATAGGGTATGAATGTGTAGGTCCATGAATCATGTATGTTGGTCGGAGTAGATGAATCAAGAGGGGGGGGGGGGGGTTAATTGAGTATCTATAAAAATTTCTGTTAAAAATTGGTTCTTTAAAATAACATCCCCTTTTAAAATAAAATCAAAGTCAGTTTGTACTGAATTTATAAAAGTCGTGAAAGTTAAATTAGTTTCTCAGAATATTGATTAGTTCTCAGTTTTACCAATATATGATTAGAAAAATTTTGAAGCTAATCTAATGAATCAAAATAGATATAAACACTTGCTAAACTAACTATCAAATTTTAGTTTATCTTAATGTGAGAAATACATAACAAATAAAAAAATATAATACAAACAACACAACGGTTAATACAATAGGTTTAGTATCAAGCTGAGACTTAGTCCTCTTCACTTGGTGATCAACCACCACCAAGAAGTTTATATTAATAAAAATTTGATCCACACCCTGGATTGGGGTTCACAATAGCACATAGGGCTTTCCAGGCCACACTTGACCTCTAACACAGTTATTCATGGGAAACACTAATAAACAGATCACACAAGATCTCTTCCACAGTTCTACATGGGATACAAGAGTAAAAAGGAATTAAGAGTGAGGATATTTTGGTATCCTCCAGTTATACCCAGGAGACATTGTGTGTGACATAAATAGATACACACACTTCTTAAATAGTAAACACAAGATCACAATAGATTTATAAAAGAAGAAAAGAGTTTAGAAATCTCTGTGTGTTGTGCAGTAAAGATTTGGACTCAATGGATATAAATAAAATGATATTCTAGTCCTCTTTTGGAAGTTGGCTCCAAAACAGAGTATCGTAGTCTCTGTAATATAGCTTCTAGGTGTGTGAAGGTTCAACTCTTCGATGTCAGGGTGTTCAGCGAGCTTCATCAGGATGCAGCTTGTAATATTAAACTTCTTTTATACTCAATCTTTGAGTTCTTATATTTTCAATATCTTTCATATTCACACAACCAACCTTTTTGTTTTTCTAGCGGGTTTAGTGACTCTCTTTTTAGGTTGAGCTTGTAATCCTTTTACATTTCAAGGACCAATAGGAATGAAGATCTCTACATGTGCATGTACCTCATACTGTCTACGAATAGTCCTACAGACAACATTAAATAACTTTAGAAACATTAATATGTCTAAATATGACTGTTAGAAAGAAATTTTAATTAATAAAAATGAAACAGTTATTTATGACTATCGGTGAGTCATTTGCATTGGTCTATCATCTTCGGTCTATTAGCATCAGTCTATCATCTTTGGTCTGTTAGCACCGGTCTGTCATCTTCGGTGTGTTATCTTCGGTGTGTTATCTTTGGTGTGTCATCTTAGGTGTGTCGAACATCGATGTGTTGAACATCGGTGTGTCGAACATCGGTGTGTTGAACATCGGTGTGTCGAACATCGGTGTGTCGAACATCGGTGTGTGGAACATCGGTGTGTGGAACATCGGTGTGTGGAACATCGGTGTGTGGAACATCGGTGTGTCAAACATCGGTGTGTCGAACATCAGTGTGTCAAACATCAGTGTGTCGAACATCAGTGTGTAGAACATCGGTGTGTCAAACATCAGTGTGTCAAACATCGATGTGTTGAACATCGGTGTGTCGAACATCGGTATGTTGAACATTGGTCCATTGAAAGGAAATCTAAAAAGCTTATGAAGAGACTATCTTACACATAAAATTACATGATTAGGTGACATCCAAAAATATATGTAAAGATACACTTGTAAACATATGGATTTATAAATATAAGTTATTGAATAATTTATTTACTTAGAGAAATTAAATGGCATGAAGTAGTAGAATCTGTAGTTAGACCTTATTTGTGATTATGAAAACAACTATAGCATAGAGGGTCCAAAAATATCCCCCTTTTTGATAATCACAAATTTTGGAATACATGTAAATATAAGGAATAATAATAACTGGACTTGGAATAATCTTCACTAAATTTGATTATTCAATATAACTAAATCCTTCCCTTGTATGTGTTTTTAAAACAAATCTTTCCCTCAATAAATGTATTATGATGAGTATATGCCATGTGTCATCTAGCACATGCCATGTGTCATCTGTCATCTACCAGAATTTCTCCCCCTTAGATTAATAAAGTATGCCACTTCTTTCTCCCCCTTTTGAGATTAGCAAAAAAAAGAAAAGAAAAAAGGAATAGAAAGTAAGAGGTGGAATCTCATAAAAAAGATATCAGAAAGATTTCCATTAAGAAGAGTATAGTCCAAACAAAAGAACAGATCCCTATCAAAGATGAAATCCATCACTAAGGGTTTGGCTGCTGTGGGGATTTGCCTTTATCTGAAGGATCTGGAGTAGGATGAGATGGTTTGGTAGAGGCATAGGGAAGAGGTGGTCTGAAGATAACACTAGGCAGGGCAACACCTGTAGGGACATTGGTTGCAAGACTAGGCCTTCTCTTTGACAAAACATGACTAGGAGATTGCTCTGCAATGATCGGTTGAATTTGGTAAAGATCCTGAGAGATAGTCATTAGATTAGGAGGCTGAGAGGGAGTACCAAAGGAAACATCAAGAGGGATCACAATTGCTTCATCCTGGACATGCAGATATGTATTTAGGATATTTATGAAATCATTAATGATTTCACCACCATATTTCATATATTTCTCAAATTCATCCTTATTCTCCATGAATTTATTCAGCAAATGGGTAAACTCCTTCAACTGAGTAACTTGTTTCTTGAACGCTTCTGTGACTAGAGGTATTCTAAGATTTTATGACAGAAACTTGAAGCTATTTATCAGATCATGCTTGGTATAAATCTTAGTAAAGTACTTATCCACTTTCTCTCTAATTTTCTTCTGAGCAGCAGAGGCTTCATTTGTGCACTGCTTGACCATATTGTACAAAAGGTCTATATTTCTGTGTACCTTTTCAAGAGTTTCTTTTTCTGAAATACTCTGAAGATTTTGGAGTTCCTCTCTCATCACAACCTTGAGAGACTCCAAATCAGCAACATCGCTTTTCCCAATTCTATAACTGGATGGGCCAGTTAACATTTTACCAAGCTCTTCTTTCAACTTCTTCAGATCTACACTGAGGAGACGAGTCACCAAGTTCCTATGAACTTACAGTACAACACTAAAGGAATTCTTGAAGTCATTGGTTAGAGAATTTAATTCATTGTTCATCTTCTTTACTTCTTCTCTCAGAAAGGTATTATGCCTAATGATGGTTTCTTCTATGGTAATGAGATTTGGTTGAATCTCCTGGATCACCATTCTTGAAATATTTATTGCATCTACATATGAAATACCTATTGATGTGGAGGCTTCACTTCTGGATCCAACTGAGGCTTTCATTGAATCACATATATCAAATTTTAATTGTTCCAAATTGGCATTAGTGACATAGTTACTTGATACTGCCTATGCTATTGGCTCTACTACTAGAGGTGAAACTGGTGGAATAGGTGCAATAGGTTCTGCTTCAGCTTGGACTTATGGAACAGGAAGAGGAGGCACCCTCTCCTCCTCTGAGTCATACTCCAAACCAAAAAAATGTATCCTGGATCATTATTACACTCTCTAGTATAGGTTCAGTCTATTGGTTCAACAGTGTCAATCCTGATCCTTCTTCCCTGAGGCTCACAAACAACTTCATCTACAACAACTTCTTCATCCCGCCCTCTGGCCACAATAACGTTTCTGGGTACATGCACTAACTGAACTTCAGGTTCTGCATGTGCTCCAGCCAATTCAACTTCTCTAAGAATTTCCTCAATTTGAGGTCCTTGATCCTCAGCTTCTTCCTCATGACCAACGACCATAAGATCATTCAATTCCTGAGTAATTTCTTGATTTTCATCATTAGGATGGGGTGATATATCCTCATTTTCAGCATCTCTATGATCAACAGCCTCTTGTTCAACATGCTCAACACCATCACCATCTCCATGTACAGATTCCTCACTGGATCTGTCAACCACTTGTTGTCCCATTTTCAAATAATCACTTACATGATCATCATTTAGTACTTCATCCTTATCATCATCATCATCATCAGACTCCTCATCTGATTTACTTACATGACCATAAACAATAGTAACCTTGGTCTCTTATTCATCCTCATCACCTAACACTGATTCTCTTGAGGTTAAGTCCAAAGGTGGACTAGCAGGTCCATAAGACATGTCCTTGGGGATTTCAGCAATATCAGGATCACTCCTGTCATCAAAAGGAGATCCTTCTTTCATTGGCACTTTAGTCTCTGCTTCCTCATCAGAATAAACTGGTTTCTCTCTTGGTTTGAGACCTGGATCAATATGATCTTTTGGTCTGGTAGGATGGTCAAATGGATTGAAATATTCATATAAACTTTCCTCATCACCTACCCAACATTTCTTCCAATGGTTCTAGAATATCTTCATCCTTTTACAAATGTCTTTTTTAAGACAAAAACCACCACATGCACTTATCACTTCATCTCCATCTTCCACATAGCTTAACATTTTTATCATGGCAGAGATCATCCTCAGATAGTAAAAACATGCTACCTTCTTGGATGGATTTATTAAATCAAATACATACACCATGAGATACCTACATAGGTTCACTTCTATCCCATGTTTCAACAGATAGTTCAGAAATACATATTGATACTTCACTGTAGAGAAATATCCCTTCTTTAGGAAGATTTGATATTGCATGAACTTAAAAAGCAATCTTATTTCTCCTTCAAAATCACTTGCAATAGTCCTACTAGATTCTCCATTTCTATTTAGCTCCTTCAGAGTATCTTTATAATAAAACAAATCAGAGGAGGGAGGAATATTACCTGGATAATCATTACAGACACCTTTATGAGGCATCTCCAAGCACTCAACCCATTCCTTAGATGAAACATTTATTTCCTTTCCCTTCACCATTGACTTCATCCTTGCTGCCTCAGCTTCATCCAGAGATATATTCAAATGTTGATAGAATTCATTAACTAGCTGGGTATAATAAGGTCTTTAATTTTTAACAAACTAACTCATCCACCCTTGAGATTCCAGTACTTTTAATAAAAACAACTTGCTTGATAGAAGCCACTATACAGATAATTCCTTCTCAACTGTGACCACTCATCTTTCCAAGCTCGGTTTTGTAGTCCCACGAGACTCACCTTTCTGACATTTGGTAGAAGAATATTTTATTGTCTCTTCCATAGTGCGCTTGGTCCTTGCTATATCGAGGCTTTAGATTCCAAAAGAGTTGAGGATGAGGGTCGAGAGGTAGAGAAACAAAGGGTAGAAAGCTTTATGGCAGTGGGAAGGTGAAATATCAGGATGGATTGGACTTAGTATATCATTTAGGGATTGTAAATTGTAAATCATAAAATTTAAAATGTGGAAAAAAGAATACCAAAACAGTGTTGTTTTACTTAAAACAGACAGACTAAAAAAACTTAAATGCATCAGTGACATTAAATCAGTTTTACATGATTGGATTTATAAGATCAGTTTCACAGGATCAGTTTCACAAGATTAGATTCACAAAATCAGTTTCAAGAGATAGGTTTCAATAATTGGTTTCAAGATATCATTTTCAAGAGATCAATTTCAAGAGATCGTGTTGGTCGGAGTGGACACTCAAGAGGGGGGGGGGGTGAATTGAGTTCCAATTAAAATTTCTGTTAAAAACAATTTCTATTAAAATCCCCCAATTTCAAACACAAATTAAACTGTAGTGAATTTATATAGATTATAAAGGTTCAATTAGTTTCTCAAAGATTGATTAATTCTCAGTTAACTTAATCTTATGATTAAATTAACTTTTGAAACTAACTTACTGATTTATAACAAATATAAACACTTGCGAATTTAATTATCAAAGTAGCTTTGAAGATAGATTATATTTCAAAGTAATAGAAGCGGAATATGAAATAAATATGTATAGTATGGATATAGAGTATAACTACAAACACAGAGAATTAACCAAGAGGTTCAGTCTCAAGCCGAGACTTAGTCCTCTCAAAAGTTTATATAAAAATGATCCACACCCTGGATCGGGGTTAACAACAGTGAACACACTGTCCACTGTCCAGGTCACAAGACCTCTACCACAGTTCTTCGTGGGAAAACAAACAACAGCAGCCAGCTGTCCAGGTCACAAGACCTCTACCACTATCCACAGTGGGAAATGAAGTGTAAAAGGGTTTGTTGAGGATTTACAGATCCTCCAGTGAAAGTACAGGAGTCAGTGTGTGTGTTTAATACAGCAGATAACACACACTGCTCAAAATGTAGAAAACTAAAACACAGTAGAGCAAGAGATAGAAAGAAGAAGGTTTAGAGTGCTCTATAGTGTTGGCAGATCAGTTCTGGACTCGTAGGAATGAGTGACTTGAAGCTTTGGTCCTTTTTCTGTAAGTTGACACTAAAACAGAGTGTCGTGATTTCCAGACTTCCAGATGTTCAAGTGATCAGCTTCTTTGAGTTTGAGTGCTTCACAGCATGGCTTTTAGGAGACGGTTCTTTCAGTTGGTTCACTTGAGACTCTTTTGTTCTTCAGAATGAATGCTCGAGAGTTCTTCTTTTTGTGTATATGCATATCTCCTTCTCAGTTGTAGATGTTAGACTCTTCCATTCATTATCTTTCTTGAATGCTTCTCTCTTCTTTTTATACTCCTCCATATATGCCCTTTTTGTTCACCCGAGGCCGACAAGATAAATAGTCTTGAGTTACACGTGCAATCTTCCTCGTACATTGTATTATTTCTTGATATGTCTGCAAATATCAATAAATAATGTTAGGTGTATTAATTTGTCTAGACATGACCGTTAGATTAGTATTAATCAAATTGGTAAAGAAAAAAGTAGAAATATAATAATAATAGACTGGTCGAGAATGTATGTCACTGTGGACTTCAACTGTGGTCTTCCAACTGTGGACTTCCTTCTGACTGCTGACTTTAACAAAAGGCTTGCTGTCTGTAGGCTTGCAATGGTAGCTTTTACTTCATGTAACTGTAACCTCTCTAACTGTAGACTTGTAATATCAAATTTGTAGAACTGTAACCTTTATCAACTGTAGACCTCGATCATCAGTAGACTTAGTCGACAGACGCTGTCTAACTGTAACCTTGACTGTAGGCTTATGACTGTAGACTTGTTCGACTGCGAACTTGTTCCAACTGTAGACTTGTTCGACTGCGAACTTGTTCCAACTGTAGACTTGTTCGACTGTGAACTTGAGCAGAGAAAACTTTGAACAGAAGTCTTGTAACTGTGACCTTCGTCTGTGAGCTTTGACAATAGATAGCGGTAGACTCGTGACTGTAAGCTTGTATTAGTCTTCGACTGTAACCTTGTAACTGTGAACTTATTGCAACAGTAACTTAAGGTGACAGTTAGCTGTAACTGTGACTTTGAAAAGAAAACTCTGATTGGTAGCTAATAATACCAAACTTATGTAAATGCTACTGTAAGCTGTTACAGTAAAGTTATGAGAGTAGGAATATGAACTGTTTAGAATAAAATACGTTTAAGCATAGAATAATAAGATTAATGCAAGGTTTTAATATATCATAATCAATGGTTAAGCATGATTTGGGATTATCAAAACAGGTGATTCCAACAATCTCCCCCTTTTTGATAATCACAAATTATGTCAGTATGGAATGAAATATAGATGTATCAGAGAGAAGTGTGCAAAACACAGTATTAGAAATATGAGCACAAAAATTAGGTATAATCCACAAGGATTTCTCCCTCTTTGTATAGGTTCATATCTCCCCCGAGTTTTCCCTATTTCTCCCTATTTCTCCCTATCTATTTCTCCCTATTTCTCCCCCTTTGTGATTAACAAAAAGAAAGACACAGAGAGAGAAAATAAACATTGTATTAAAAAAGAGTACATTACATGACCCAAAACGGGAATACATGATCCCTATCAAAAAAAACATAAACAGACTCAATCCTCTTCATCTGTAGGTAAGGGATCTTTTCCTTTGGAGGAAGACGATGGAGCAGTAGGTGAAAGATCAACAGGCTGAGGAATTGCAGCAGGAATGTCTGGAGGGGCAGCAACAGAGGCTCCTGAAGGCCTGTAGTGAGTATCTTGCCGAGGTATTAGTGGTCTAAGGCTACTGAGGGCATCAGCAGGAGACATTACTGAAGAACCACTGGGGTTGGAGACAGGTAGGGCAGGAGGAACTATAACAGGTGTGCAGTCCACATGTAGAAAAGGTAGGAGCAGATTTCTGAAATCCATGATGATGTTTCCTCCTCTGTCCATGGCAGATAAGAAGTCATTTTTGTTTTCCAAGAATTTATCCAAAGCCGGGGTCAACTCTCGTAGCTTGCTAACTTGTTCTTTGAAAGCTTGAGTTACAGGAGGCAGCTTCATAGTTTCTAGCATGAGCTTGAAGTGATGGTTCAACTGATGCTTGGTGAAAATCCGATCAAAGTAATGATCCACTTTACTTTTGATGGCCTCCTGAGAAGCAGTAGCAGCCTGCAGGTGCTCACGAACAAAGCCACTGACTTCTCTTGTAGTAGCAAGGATCTGTAGGTCTGATGTGTCATTTGCACGGGCCTGAGTAAGCTCTTCTCTGAGCAGGCTTCTAAACTGCTCAAGGTCCACAGGAGAGCTAGATGAAGGAAGAGACTTGACTGAGAATGCCACTGTCTCCTTGAACGACTGAGTCAGATTTCCAATCACTTTCTGAATGACAGCATCCTGATTGCTAAAGTGTTCTTTTACTGATTTCTTGAAAGCCTCAAATACTTCCACAAACTGCTTGACCACTTCTTTGATGTATCGAATCTCACTGGCCACTTGTGTCTGAGAACTGCTCAGGGCAGTTAAAGAAGCAACTGATTGTCTGAGGGCCACTACTGCTCTAGTCCAGCTTTCAATTTGAGTGTGGCACACTTTCATTTCATCCATCACTTCTTTGATTGGACTTCCCACAACACATCCTAGAGATAATTCTAAGGATTGTTCTACATTTTTCATCTCATCAAAAAGACTGGTTTTCAATTCAGCAACAGACTGTCTGATGGTCTCCTTCATTTCATTCTTTAAGGATTCAAGGTCTTCCTTGGTGGCCAATCTTTCAGTTTCTAACACTGGAGAGCTGTTAGTTAGGATAACTGGATTTCTTGGTGGTTGGTTTTCCTCATCTGAATCCTCATAATTGAGTCCTAACACCATGTATCCTGGATCTGAGGTCCATCCTTCTATATCATACAGTACAGAGACTGAACCAAAACGCTCCCCCTCACTTGGAGCTCCTTCCTGAACATTTTCTACTATCTGCTCGACTCTGGGTAACTCTAAGTGCTCTTCTGTAGCTCTAGCAGGTTCCATATTTGCTTCCTCTGTAGGTTCAGCAGTGAGGTTAGCCTCCCTCTCTGTTGGGTCATCAACCACTTCCATGACAACAGTAGTAGAGACCACTCCTGCTTCCTGGTCAGACACTGACTTGTCTGTATACCCTATCAGAGGGCTCATACTAAGTTCTTCTGCAACAGTTTCTTGATTTTCATTTGAAGTTCCAGCCTTTTCTGCTTCGACTGTATCATCCTCGTCAGAGGTGTCCTTGACAAAATATTGAGATTCTTCTTCTTCTTCTTCTGTAGACTCAGTCTCACTGTCTCTTAGAACAGGTTCTCTACTAGGTAGTTCTTTTGGAGGGCTTGCTGCTCCAAACGTCACTGTCCTGACAGGACTGTGAGTAGTATCAGGATCACTCCCTTCATCAATTGGGGTGTTCTCTCTTGCAGAGTCACCAACTACTGCAGTCTGTTCATCATCTGAGTATACAGGTTCAGGCTCATCAGGCTTTAAGCCTGGATCTCTCCTATCTCTCGGTCTAGAGGGATGAGTAGAAGGGCTAAATTTCTCATAGATTCTCTCCTCATCATTCACCCATGATTTATTCCAGGGATTCCAACTGATCTTCATGAATTTGCAGATTAGTTTCGAGATACATACACTGTTCTTTGCCACTATCAACTCTTCCTGACTTCCAGCTGCACCTTTCACTTTCAACATAACCGAAATGAGTTTAGCATGGAACAAGGCACTTGATTTTGAGCTTGCCTTTATCATGTCCTCCATCTGAGCCATCAGCAACCTACAAAGGTTGACCTTCCTTCCATTTTTTAATAAGTACATCAAGTAAATATCCTGGTGCTTCAGAGTTGCAAAATCTCCTCTTCTAGGACTCAGTACATGCTGAATAAACTTAAACAGAAGCCTGTCCTCTCCACTCATTTCAACAGCAATAATCTTTCTTACTGTGCCATTGCCTGTCAATTCTTCCAGAGCCGTCTCATGATCAAAGATTCTACTATTTGGAGGAGCCTCTCCAGAATAGTAGTTGTAAATACCCTCATGAGGAACTCTTAAACATGCAGACCATTCGACGGATGAAAAACTGACCTCATTGCCGTTTACTCTGGATACCAGTCTATGCAGATCATCCTCTTCCTCGAACTGTAGATATTCATAGAATTCCTTCACCAGCTTCGGGTAGTACGGTCCATTATTGTTTGCGAAACATTCGGTCCATCCTTGCTCATTAAGCACTGCCAGTACTAAAGATCTGCTCGATAAAATCCACTCTTCACTTAGCTCCTTCTCAGCAACTATTTCTCTCTTAGTCAGATGTGGATTAACAGGTCTTATCGAGGCGTTCCCGGTGCCACTGGATTCGACTCGAGTCCTCTTTGGCATTGGTGCATCTTCATTGACAGTCGGGGGTCGCTTTGTTCTGGCCATTGGAACTGAATGAGGTTTCGAGGTTCGGTTGAAGGTTTAGGGTTTAGGACTTGAGAGAGCAAGGGTCGAGATGAGTGGATTGAGATATGTTCGATGTTCTAAGTTTTATCATTTAGGGATTTAGAAATAAAAAGAATAAAGAAAAGAAACGGTTCGAATTCCCGCAAAAATAAAATAAGGTTAAACAGCGAAACAGCCTACAGAGAGATGTAACAGTGAGGTACACCGGTGAGGTCTAACTGTGAGGTTTCAACTGTGAGGTTTCAACTGTGAGGTTTCAACTGCGAGGTTTCAACTGTGAGGTTTCAACTGTGAGGTTTCAACTGTGAGGTTTCAACTGTGCTATAATTAATCATACCTAACTCATGTTTGATGTAACTTAATCTCTCAGAATTCAAAGGCTTTGTAAAAATATCAGCTAACTGATGTTCAGTGCCAATGAACTCAAGAGTGATATCACCTTTTTGATAATGATCCCTCAGAAAGTGATGTCTCACATCAATATGTTTTGTCCTAGCATGAGATACTGGATTTTTAGAAATGTTAATAGCACTTGTATTGTCACACCTTATAGAGACATGTTTGAATTGATATCCATAGTCTAGTAAAGTGTGTTTCATCCACAAGATTTGTGCACAATAGCTACCAGCAGCTATATACTCAGCTTCGGCAGTAGACAATGCAACAGAATTCTGCTTCTTACTACACCAAGATACTAGTGACTTGCCTAAAATGTGACATGTTCCAGAGGTTCTCTTTCTATCTAACTTGCAGCCAGCAAAATCAGCATCAGAATAACTTAATAAATCAAATGAATATCCTTTTGGATAAAATAATCCCAAATTGGGAGTATGTTTTAGATATTTGAAAATCCTTTTAACAACAGTCAAATGAGACTCTTTTGGATTGGCTTGAAACCGAGCACACATGCATACACTGAACATGATGTCAGGTCTACTGGCAGTAAGGTTCAGTAGACTACCTATCATACCTCTGTAATTGGTTTGATCCACTGGTTCACCAGTTTCATCACTGTCCAACTTGCAAGTGGTGCTCATAGGTGTGTCACCGCCTTTGGTGCCATCCAAAGAAAAACGTTTTAGAAGATCTTTAATATATTTACTTTGGTTCAAAATAATACCATTTTTATTTTGAAAGATCTAAAATCCAAGGAAAAATTTGAGTTCTCCCATTAAGCTCATTTCAAACTCATTTTGCATTATTTTTGAAAAATCAACACATAAAGAATTTTTAGAAGATCCAAAAATAATATCATCCACATAAATTTGTACTATTAAGACATCTTTAGAAATCCATTTAATAAAAAGAGTAGGATCAGCTATCCCTTTAGTAAATCCTTTCGAAATAAGAAAAGAGCTGAGCCTATCATACCAAGCTCTTGGAGCTTGCTTTAAACCATATAAAGCTTTAGATAGTTTAAAAACATGATTAGAAAAATGGGGATTTGTAAAACCAGGAGGTTGTTCCACAAATACATCCTCAATTATATATCCATTTAGAAAAGCACTTTTAACATCCATTTGATATAGTTTGAAATTCAGATGAGCAGCATAAGCAAGTAATATCCTAATGGCCTCTAGTCTAGCCACGGGTGCAAAGGTTTCCTCATAGTCTATTCCTTCTTCCTGACTATACCCTTGTGCAACTAGCCTAGCTTTGTTTCTGATTATATTACCAAACTCATCAACTTTGTTTCTAAACACCCATTTAGTGCCTATGGTAAGAGTGTCTTTAGGTCTTTCCACTAATTCCCAAACTTTGTTTCTTTCAAACTGATTTAGTTCTTCTTGCATATCCATTACCCAGAATTCATCACTGATAGCATCATTGACATTTTTGGGTTCAAGCTGTGAAAGAAAAGCTTGATGTTCAACCTGATTTCTTAGAGAAGCTCTAGTTTGTGTTCCTCTATCAAGATTACCAACAACAGCATCTAAAGGATGATTCTTTAGAATCCTAGTTGATTTGGTAAAGGTTGGACTAGAGATTTCAGGTTCATTTATAGGTTCGGATTCCACAGAGGAAGATTCTGGAAAAAGTCCAGAACTGGATGTTTTTATTACAGGTTCTTTAGATTTGTCATTTAGGTCCAGAACAGATAAGTCTTCTTCAACATCTTCAAGAGAAGTTTTAGACTCATGTGGATCAGTCTCATCAAACTTGATGTGAACAGATTCTTCCACACATTTGGTTTTCTTATTGAACACTCTATAGGCTTTACTAGTCATAGAGTAACCCAGGAAAATTCCTTCATCACTTTTTGGAGCAAATTTATCAAGATTATCTTTAGTATTCAGAATAAAGACTTTGCAACCAAAAACTCTAAAGTAATTAACCTTAGGCTTCCTATTATTCCACAACTCATAAGGGGTTTTCTTAAGAACCGGTCTAATCAAGACTCTATTAATAACATAGCAGGCTGTATTTACAGCTTCAGCCCAAAAGTAAACAGGCAGGTCATATTCATTAAGCATAGTCCTTGCAATTTCTTGCAGGGTTCGGTTTCTTCTTTCCACTACACCATTCTGTTGAGGTGTCCTAGGAGCAGAAAAATTGTGGGTATAGCCATTGTGTGAGCAGTAAGATTCAAATTCTTGATTCTCAAACTCACGGCCATGATCACTCCTCAAGGTCTTAATCTTAAGTCCACTAAGATTTTCTACAGACTTAGAGTATTTAACAAAGGAAGAGCAGGCTTCACTTTTGTGAGCTAGAAAGTATACCCAAGTATATCTAGAAAAGTCATCTACAAGAACATAAACATAGTGCTTCCCATTTAGACTTGAAATTCTTGATGGTCCAAACAAATCCATGTGAACCAGTTCAAGTGGTTGAGAAGTTGAAACTTCTTTCTTTGGTTTAAAAGAAACTTTGTGTTGTTTTCCCTTTTGACAGGGATTACACACTTTGTCATTTGGGAATTCAAGCTTAGGTAGGTCTCTAACTAGGTGTTTCTTAGAGAGTTTTCTAAGTGAGTGAATGTTGCAGTGTCCTAATCTCCTATTCCACAGCCAAGACTCTTTATGAAAAGCATTTAAGCAAGTAACATTATGTTTAGCTAAAGTGTTTAAGTCAACAGCATAAACATTTTCATTTCTTAAGGCAGAAAATATTAAAGCATTTTTGGAATTATAAACATCACAAGAATTGTTTTCAAACTTGACATTAAAACCATCATCACACAATTGAGAAATGCTAAGTAGGTTGTACTTAAGTCCATAAACAAATAAAACTTTGGAAATTAATACTGAGTCAGTGTTACCAATCTGGCCTAAGCCGATGATTTTTCCTTTTGAGTTATCACCAAAAGTGACATATCCTCCATCAACCTTTATTAAGCTTTTGAAGCACGAATAGTCCCCAGACATGTGTCTTGAACATCCACTGTCTAAGTACCATACCTTCTTGTAATTGCTTTTCAAACAGATTTCCTACAAAACAGATTAGACAGGAAATGACTTTGGTACCCAGATTTTCTTGGGTCCAGATATGTTAGCAATCAAGGATTTAGGTACCCAGATTTGTTTTATGGGTCCCATACAATTAATAGATGCAACAGATTTAGAGAGATATACTTTATTTGATCTACAACTATTTAAATAACCAGTTGAGGCATACGAATTTCCAAAACTGGAACTAGCAGGATTTTTTCCAGACTTGATAAATCGGGTTTTAGTAAACTGTCTTTGTCCCGGTTGGTATCCCAAGCCAGTAGCATACTTAGGTGCAACTTGCTTTCCTAGCAGTTGGGTTAGAGTATCTTTTCCATTTGTGAATGTTTCTAAGTCCTTTCTAAGTTGTTCATTAGATAGTTTCAGTTCTGTATTCTCCTTTAATAATTGAACATTTTTCTCTTTTTCTACATCAAGTGCAGACTTGACACTTTCAGTAAGAGCATGCTGTTTCTTTAAAGACTTGTATTTATCCTTTAGTTCATTACATGTTTCTTCCAGCATATTACAGTATTCAAACAATTCATCTTTAGACATATTTTCAGAATCAGAACCAGATTCTGCTTCACCTTTAGAATAATAAGAGTTTAAAGTGGGAGTGTCTAAGGTTACCTCAGATGTGTTTGTCATGAAACACATATTAGCACGATTTCTTTCAGAATCACTGGACTCTGATTCACTTGTGCTGTCTTCTGAAGCACTCCAGGTGGCATTCATAGCTTTCTTATAATTCTTGTCCTTGTACTCATATTTCTTCTTGAATTTTAACTTAGGACAGTCGGCTTTGATGTGTCCTTTCCTTTTACATTCATAGCAAACTATGTCTTCTTCTTTATCAGTTTTCTTCCAATCTTTATTCCACTTACCTTGTCTATCATACTTACCCTTGTAGTTTGGTTTTCTGAAGAACTTCTTCTTCCTATAGAACTTCTTGAATCTCCTTGCTATTTGTGCCATCTCGGCATCACTGTCAGAATCTAAGTCTTCACTAGATGAGCTTTCAGTTGGTATATGCACTTTCTCCTTGTCTTTTCTCTTTGATGCAGTAGACTTAAAAGCTACAGATTTTCGTTTTGGTTCCTCATCTTCCTCTTTATTTACCTTGATCTCTTCTTCGTACATCATCAGCTTACCGATTAACTCCTTGACAGGCAAAGTTCCAATATCACAGGATTCTCTAATTGAAACGGATGTGCCTCTCCATCTGTCAGGCAGACATCTCAATAATCTCATGATTTTCTCCTTTGCTGAAACAATCTTTCCGAGTGAGCTCATTGTGTTGACTATCTCATTAAACCCGAGATACATATCAGAAATAGGTTCATCAGCTTTCATCTTAAAGTTATCATATTTGATAGTATAAGTATTTAACCGCATTTCCTTGACATTAGTTGTTCCTTCATGAGAAACAGCTAAGGTGTCCCAGATTTCAAAAGCAGTTTTACATGTAGAAATTCTATTGAATTCCTCATCTCCTAGAGCACAGTAGAGAGCATTCACAGCCTTACAATTATTATTGTAAGCTACCTTAGTAGGTTCATCCCAAGTTATTCTTTCAGTTTCTGGAATCTTGTATTGAGACTCTATAGCAGTCCAAATATCAAAACCCATACTTTCCAAATGAATTTTCATTTTGAGCTTCCATTGGGCATAATTCACACCATTAAAGAAGGGTGTCCTGTTAGTAGGAGCACCTTATAGTCTATTATCCATAAGGAAATTTTAGAAGATGTTTTAAAGAGATAAAATTTAGAACTAACAGAAATTTAAGATCTTTTAGATAAAACTACAATCACAGTTTAAAAACAGAGAGTTAAAATAAAACTTTGAGCAAGTATAACAGAGATAAACACAGCCTCTGATACCAAATGTTGGTCAGAGTGGACACTCAAGAGGGGGGGGGGGGTGAATTGAGTTCCAATTAAAATTTCTGTTAAAAACAATTTCTATTAAAATCCCCCAATTTCAAACACAAATTAAACTGTAGTGAATTTATATAGATTATAAAGGTTCAATTAGTTTCTCAAAGATTGATTAATTCTCAGTTAACTTAATCTTATGATTAAATTAACTTTTGAAACTAACTTACTGATTTATAACAAATATAAACACTTGCGAATTTAATTATCAAAGTAGCTTTGAAGATAGATTATATTTCAAAGTAATAGCAGCGGAATATGAAATAAATATGTATAGTATGGATATGGAGTATAACTACAAACACAGAGAATTAACCAAGAGGTTCAGTCTCAAGCCGAGACTTAGTCCTCTCAAAAGTTTATATAAAAATGATCCACACCCTGGATCGGGGTTAACAACAGTGAACACACTGTCCACTGTCCAGGTCACAAGACCTCTACCACAGTTCTTCATGGGAAAACAAACAACAGCAGCCAGCTGTCCAGGTCACAAGACCTCTACCACTATCCACAGTGGGAAATGAAGTGTAAAAGGGTTTGTTGAGGATTTACAGATCCTCCAGTGAAAGTACAGGAGTCAGTGTGTGTGTTTAATACAGCAGATAACACACACTGCTCAAAATGTAGAAAACTAAAACACAGTAGAGCAAGAGATAGAAAGAAGAAGGTTTAGAGTGCTCTATAGTGTTGGCAGATCAGTTCTGGACTCGTAGGAATGAGTGACTTGAATCTTTGGTCCTTTTTCTGTAAGTTGACACTAAAACAGAGTGTCGTGATTTCCAGACTTCCAGATGTTCAAGTGATCAGCTTCTTTGAGTTTGAGTGCTTCACAGCATGGCTTTTAGGAGACGGTTCTTTCAGTTGGTTCACTTGAGACTCTTTTTTTCTTCAGAATGAATGCTCGAGAGTTCTTCTTTTTGTGTATATGCGTATCTCCTTCTCAGTTGTAGATGTTAGACTCTTCCATTCATTATCTTTCTTGAATTCTTCTCTCTTCTTTTTATACTCCTCCATATATGCCCTTTTTGTTCACCCGAGGCCGACAAGATAAATAGTCTTGAGTTACACGTGCAATCTTCCTCGTACATTGTATTATTTCTTGATATGTCTGCAAATATCAATAAATAATGTTAGGTGTATTAATTTGTCTAGACATGACCATTAGATTAGTATTAATCAAATTGGTAAAGAAAAAAGTAGAAATATAATAATAATAGACTGGTCGAGAATGTATGTCACTGTGGACTTCAACTGTGGTCTTCCAACTGTGGACTTCCTTCTGACTGCTGACTTTAACAAAAGGATTGCTGTCTGTAGGCTTGCAATGGTAGCTTTTACTTCATGTAACTGTAACCTCTCTAACTGTAGACTTGTAATATCAAATTTGTAGAACTGTAATCTTTATCAACTGTAGACCTCGATCATCAGTAGACTTAGTCGATAGAAGCTATCTAACTGTAACCTTGACTGTAGGCTTATGACTGTAGACTTGTTCGACTGCGAACTTGTTCCAACTGTAGACTTGTTCGACTGCGAACTTGTTCCAACTGTAGACTTGTTCGACTGTGAACTTGAGCAGAGAAAACTTTGAACAGAAGTCTTGTAACTGTGACCTTCGTCTGTGAGCTTTGACAATAGATAACAGTAGACTCGTGACTGTAAGCTTGTATTAGTCTTCGACTGTAACCTTGTAACTGTGAACTTATTGCAACAGTAACTTAAGGTGACAGTTAGCTGTAACTGTGACTTTGAAAAGAAAACTCTGACTGGTAGCTAATAATACCAAACTTATGTAAATTCTACTGTAAGCTGTTACAGTAAAGTTATGAGAGTAGTAATATGAACTATTTAGAATAAAATACGTTTAAGCATAGAATAATAAGATTAATGTAAGGTTTTAATATATCATAATCAATGGTTAAGCATGATTTGGGATTATCAAAACAGGTGATTCCAACAGATCGGTTTCAAGAGATCAGTTTCAAGGATAGGTTTTAAGAGATTGGTTTCAAGGATTGATTTCAAGAGATCGGTTTCAAGAATCAGTTTTAATAGATCGGTTTCAAGAATCGGTTTCAAGAGATCAGTTTCAAGAGATCAGTTTCAAGAGATCGGTTTCAAGAATTGGTTTCAAGAGATCGGTTTCAAGGATTGGTTTCAAGAGATAGGTTTCAAGAGATCTGTTTCAATGATCAGTTTCAAGAGATCGATTTCAAGGATCGGTTTCAAGAGATAGTTTCAAGGATCGGTTTCAAGAGATCAGTTTCAAGGATCAGTTTAAAGAGATCGGTTTCAAGAGATCGGTTTCAAGAATTGGTTTCAAGAATCTATCATTACTATTTCATGTCTGATGTAGTTCATTATCTCAGAGTTTAGGGGTTTAGTGAATATATCAGCAAGCTGATGTTCTGCCCCAATAAACTCAAGAGTTATATCACCTTTTTGATAATGATATCTCAAAAAATGATGTCTTACATCAATATGATTTGTTCTAGAATGAAAAATTGGATTCTTAGAAATGTTAATATCACTTGTGTTGTCACAGTTTATGAGGATATGTCTGAATTTGAATCCATAGTCTAATAAGGTGTGTTTCATCCACAAAATTTGTGCACAACAACTACCAACATCAATGTATACTACTTCAGCAGTTGATAATGCAATTGAATTTTGTTTTTTACTATACCATGATATTAGAGACTTTCCCAAAAAGTGACATGTTCTAGAGTTACTCTTTCTATCTAACTTACATCCACCAAAGTCAGCATCTGAATAGCTAACTAAATCAAAAGGTTGTCCTTTAGGATAGAACAATACTAAACTAGTTGTATAATTAAGGTATTTGAAAATTATTTTAACACCACCTAGATGTGACTCCTTTGGGTTTTCTTGAAATCTCGCACACATACACACACTAAACATAATATTTGGCCTACTAGCAGTTAAGTACAACACACTCCCAATCATTCCTCTGTAAGGAGTCTGATCTATTGATTTTCCATTTTCATCAAGATCTAGCTTACATGTATAACTCATAGGGATTTCACCACCCTTAATTCTATCAAATCCATATATTTTCAAAAGATATTTAGTGTAATTACTTTGATTTAAAATAATATATTCTTTATTTTGAAATATTTTAAATCCAAGAAAATATTTAAGTTCACCCATTAAACTCATTTCAAACTCACTTTGCATTATTTTTGAAAAATAATTACATAAAGAATTTTTTGAAGATCCAAAGATAATATCATCTAAATATATTTGGGAGATTAAAAATTATTTTGAAATTATTTTTATAAATTAATTAGGGTTTGTGAGTCCTTTTGAAAAGCCTTTAGAAATAAGAAAATTACTCAACCTTTCATACTAAGCTCTTGGAGCTTGTTTCAAATCATATACAGATTTCGATAGTTTGAACACATGATTTGGAAAAAGTGAATTTTTAAAACCTATGGGTTGTTCAAAAAAAACATTCTCAATTATATAACCATTTAAGAATGAAATTTTGACATCAATTTGATAAAGTTTAAAATCCAAGTGTGCTGTATAGGAAAGTAAGATCCTAATTGCCTCAAGTCTAGCTACTGGTGCAAAGGTCTCTTCATAATAAATTCCCTCTTCTTGATTATATCCTTGTGCAAATAGTCTATATTTATTTCTAATTATATTTCCAGCTTCATCTACTTTATTTATAAACACCCATTTGGTTCCTATGGTCAAATTATCATTTTCTCTATCTACAAGTTTCCAAACTTTATTTCTTTCAAACTGATTAAGTTCTTCTTGCATGTCCATTACCCGAAATTCATCATTGATTGCATCATTGATATTTTTAGGTTCAAGCTCTGACAAGAAATCTTGATGTTCAACCTGGTTCCTCAAGGAAGCTCTCGTTTGTGTTCCTCTATCTAAATCTCCAACAACAACATCTAAGGGATGATTCTTAAGGATCCTGGTTGGTCTAGATAAGGTTGGAATTGATATTTCAGATTGGCCAGGTTGATCTGGTTCACTATGGTTAGGATTTAGAGAATTTCCAGAATTGGATGTTTTCACAGATTCCTTCATATGATGATTTGAGGTTTTATCATTAATGTCTATATTGGACATATCCTCTTCAATATTTTCTAGTGAGGTCTTAGGCTCATGTGGATCTGCTTCATCAAACTTGATGTGTACAGATTCTTCCACCCATTTGGTTTTCTTATTAAAGACTCTATAGTCTTTTCTTGATGTAGAATATCCAAGAAATATTCCTTCATCACTTTTGGAGGAAAATTTATCTAAATTATCTTTAGTGTTCAGAATATAAACTTTACATCCAAACACTTTAAAATAACCTACTTTGGGTTTCCTATTATTCCAAAACTCATAAGGATTTTTCTTAAGGATGGGTCTGATTAAGACTCTGTTTATTATGTAACAGGATATATTAACATCTTTAGCCTAAAAATAAATGGATAGATCATATTCATTGAGCATAGTTTGAGAAATTTCCTGTAAGGTTCTATTTCTTCTTTCCACGACACCATTCTGTTGAGGTGTCATAGGAACATAGAAGTTATGATTATAACCATTTTGTGAGAAAAAAGATTCAAAATATTGATTTAAAAAATCATATCCATGATCACTTATTAAGGATTTAATATTAAAACCACTGATATTTTCTATAGACCTAGAATACCTGGTAAAGTGTGGACAAGCTTCACTTTTATAAGCTAAGAAAAAGGTCCAGGTGTACCTAGATAAATCATCTACAAGAACATAAACACAGTGCTTCCCATTGAGATTTGAAATTCTAGATAGTCCAAACAAGTCCATGCGAACCAACTCGAGAGGTTGATAAGAAGTTACTTCTTTCTTTGATTTGAAAGAGATTTTATGTTTATTTCCTTTTTGGAAAGGATTACAAACTTTATTGTTTGGAAACTCTATCTTGGGAAAGTCTTTAACTAAGCCTTTTATAGTTAACTTCCTAAGAGAGTGTATGTTGCAATGTCCTAGTCTTATATGCCAGATCCAATACTCTTTGTGAAAGGTATTTAGACAAGAGACATTCTATGAAGCTAGTGTGTCTAGATTTATAGCATATACATTATCATTTATAAAAGTAGTAAATACTAAGTTATTCTTGTTATAAAAAACATGGAATGAATCATTTTTGAATTTAAAATTAAATCCATCATCACAAAATTTAGATATGCTGAGCAGGTTATACTTTAATTCATCAATATATAGTACTTTAGAAATTGAAATAGAGTTAGGGTTACCAATATGGCCTAGGATGATGATTTTTTCTTTACCATTGTCACCAAATGTGACATATCCTCCATCAATCTTGATAAGACTTTTAAATATTAAAAAATCCCCTGTCATATGTCTTGAACACCCACTATCCAAGTACCATATCTTTTTACAGGATCTATTTAGGTAGTTTACCTACAAAACAATTTAACCAAGAAACGACTTTGGTACCCATATTTTTATGGGTCCACATACATTAGTAATATATGATTTAGGTACCCACTACTGTCTTATGGGTTTACTATATGCATAATATAGAGTGTTTGAAAAGCAAACTCGGTTTGGTCCGAAATAATTAGATGCAGTAAAAGAATTTGTGGAACTGGAACTTGCTGTAAAATTTTGGTTTTTGAAAAAGGTAGCAGATTTTCCAGATTTGGTTACAAAACATGATTTGGATAAATTTCTTTGTCCTAGTTGATATCATATACCATAAGTATACTTTGGAGCTATTGTTTTACCAAGAATTTGAGTAAGAGTATTTTTACCATTAGTAAACTTTTCTAAGTCTTTCTTTAATTTCTCATTAGACATTTTTAGTTCATTTTTCTTTAGCAGTTGATCATTTTTATCTTTTTTAGTTGTAAGTTCATAGTTAACAGTCATATTAAAAGAGTGTTGTTTCTTCAAATATTTATACTTATCTTTCAACTCATTACATGTTTCTTCTAACATGTTGCAATATTCAAATAATTCATCATTTTTCATATTCTCTGACTCACATTTAGAATAATAAGAATTATGTACAGGAGAGTCTAAGGTTACCTCAGTTGTGTTTGTCATAAAACACATATTATCCGCATCATCTTTCTCATTTTTAGAAGAGATAGATTCACTTGAGATGTCCTCAGAGGTACTCCAGGTGGCCTTCATTGCTTTCTTACACCTTCCATCCTTATTTTCATACTTTTTCTTTCATTTCATCTTTGGACAGTCATCCTTGAAATGTCATTTCCTTTTACATTTGTATCAAATGATCTCTTCTAATTTCTCATTTTTCTTCCAATCTGTTTTCCAATTTCCCTTGTTATCATACTTTCCTTTGTAATTGGGCTTTCTGATAAACTTATTTTTCCTATAAAATTTCTTGAATCTTCTCGCCAGCTGGGCCATTTCTTCATCACTATCTGAAGCTACTTCATCACTGCTTGAGATTTCAATAGTAGCTTGAACTTTCTCCTTATCTTTGATTTTAGATGTAGTTGTCTTGAAGTCTACAAAATTTCATTTCAGTTCATCTTCTTCTTGATTTACCTTCAATTCCTCTTCATACATCATTAACTTTCCAATCAATTCCTTCACTGTCATCTTATCAATATCACATGATTATATGATTGATACAGATGTTCCATGCCATCTTTCTGGTAAGCATCGCAGAATCCGCATAATCTTCTTTTTGGATATTACTTCTCTTCCTAAGAAAATCATAGTGTTCATAATTTCATTGAACCTGAGATACATATTAGAAATAGACTCATCAGGCTTTATTCTGAAGTTGTCATATTTAATAGTATAATTATTTAATCTCATTTCTTTAACATTGGATATTCCCTTATGAGAAACATATAGAGTGTCCCAAATCTCATGTGCAATTTTACAAGAAGAGATACAGTTAAAGTCTTCATCTACTAGTGCACAGTATAGAGCATTCATTTCTTTACAATTATTGTTATAGGCAGTCCTGGTAGGTTCATCCCAAGTGTTTCTAGTAGTTTTTGGAATTGTGTATTTACTTTCAATAGCAGTCCAGATTTCAAATCCCATGCTTTCTAGATGTATTTTCATTTTAAGCTTCCATTGAGCATAGTTAGTTCCATTAAATAAATGTGGTATATTGGTAGTATCTCCTTCTAATCTATTTTACATAATAAATATTTTAAAAGAATTTTAAAGAGATAAAAATTTAGAAATAACAGAAATTTTGAGATATTTGAAAAACAACTATAATAACAGTTGACATGATTTAAAAAACTAACAATAACTTTCAAAAATCCTTTGATACCAAATTTTGTTTGGAGTAGATGACTCAAGAGGGGGGGTGAATTGAGTATCTATAAAAATTTCTGTTAAAAATTGTTTCTTAAAAAAAGAATCCCCTATTAAAATAAAATCAAAGTAAGTTTGTAGTGAATTTATAAAAGACGTGAAAGTTCAATTAGTTTCTCAAAATATTGATCAGTTCTCAGTTTTACCAATCTAAGATTAGAAAAACTTTTGAAGCTAATATACTGGATCAAAATAGATATAAACACTTGATAAACTAACTATCAAAGTTCAGTTTATCTTAATGTGAGAAATACATAACAAATAACAAAATATAATACAAACAGCATAACGGTTAAAACAAGAGGTTCATTCTCAAGCTGAGACTTAGTCCTCTTCACTTGGTGATCACCTACCACCAATGAGTTTATATTAATAAACTTTTGATCCACACCCTAGATCGGGGTTCACAATAACACACAAGGCTGTCCAAGTCACACTTGACCTCTACCACAGTTATTCATGGGAAAAACTAATAAAAAGATCACACATTATCTCTTCCACAGTTCTGTGTGGGATACAAGAGTAAAAAGGAATTAAGAGTGAGGATATTTTGGTATCCTCCAGTTATACTCAGGAGATAGTGTGTGTGACACAAACAGATACACACACTGCTCAAATTGTAAACACAAGATCGCAATAGAGTTATAAAAGAATAAAAGAGTTTAGAAATATCTGTGTGTTGTGAAGTAAAGCTTTGGACTCAATGGATTTAAAGAAAATGATATTCTAGTACTCTTATGGAAGTTGGATCCAAATAGAGTATCATAGTCTCTGTAATCTAGCTTCCAGGTGTGTGAATGTAACACCCGAGACTTTTATGTTATATAAATCATAAAAGGAATATTTTTCTACACAACACTTGCTTGGCTTGCTTTACACGAAATCGCGACCTTCCTCGATAGCGTGCGTCGTACGCAATACCCAGTTTCACTAAACAACGATATGCTATTAAAATATTATTAAAACTAGCCGCTATGAATAGTAATAACCACTTTTTGAAATTTTATAAATTTTATTTTTTAAAATGGACTTCATTTTTGGATTCGGAATATCGAAATTATCCTAGGGTGAAATTTTGGTATTTTTCTGAAAACTTTCAATTTTTGATGAATAGTGAAACCACTAAGTGGTAGTTGAAAAACTGAATTTTTCATAAAACTTAATTTTACCACTTCTGTGAGTGGAATTTAGAAAATTCGAGAGACACGGTTAATATCAAGGACTAAAATGTGGTTCAATGAGATGAAAATAATTTTTTTGTGAATAGTAACTTTTTACTTTTTTACCACGGTTAAAAGTAAATAGGGTAATTAAGGGTAAAGATGATATTATTATTACCCTAACACATGTCCTAATTCTATTGGATAAGTGAAATTCGACCAAAAACAAACTTAGGAATAAAATATGACCATTTAGGCCCACTTGGATTAGATTAGGACATTTATTATTAATTTATTTAAAGAAGGGTTAAAATAGTTAAAATCAAAGTTTAATAAGTAAATAATTTTTAATATGTGGTTATACAAAAGATAAATTCGACTATAAATATTAATTAGAAAGCTAAAAAGAGTTCCTACATAATGGTATTTTATTTCTAATTTTTAGACATTAAATAATTTAATTTATTTATGACACAATGATGATGCAGTAATTATCTTATTAATGAAATATTGACATAATTTATGTTATAAATACCCAAATAAATATAATTTGAGACTTTTTATGAATTCCACTAATTTTCTAGGTTAATATGACATGTTAGTGTTTATTTTATTAACTTTTTTCTAACTTATAATTATGTTATGAGTTTTACAAAAATCAATTACTAAATAGTGTCAAAAATGACATAAAATAGTTTTTAAAACAAATATTATATTATTAATTGTTATTTTATTCCTAAAAATCTAAGGTTCGGACAAATGACTTAGATAAGGTTATATATATCAATAATAAGCAACTTGGGGTTCGTTTGGCTTCTTATAGTAAGTTTATTAACCTTATAGTGTAAGAACACAAGAAGACACGATAAAAGTAAAATTATTTAACTTAATGTTAAATCTAAATGATAAGGTTAAAATAGGAACGTAAACTTGTCTAAATTATATTGGATGAGAGGATTTCGACCCATCCCCACCTTATCCTCGAAATAAATCAATTTGGATCTATTTAAAACCGAACTTGACTTTATAATAAAATAACATTTTTAGTTATTCCAAAGGTGCCCCTCTCCTCCCTTATAAAAGGGAACCTCCTCCCCCTCTTCCTCACACCACTTGGAGCCTTCAAGATCGGCCAAACCCTGAAAATTTCTCCTCTACACTTCCCTAGAGACATCCTAGAGGTTCTGGTTTTCTTCAAAGACCAATTTTAGTGCCCTAAAAGAAGGTATCAAAGAAGCACTTCAAAGAAGAGGTAATGTCCGTTACCGATTCTTTCATCTTTATTTCTTCTTACACTTCTTATTCTTTAGTTGTTTCATTATGAAGTAATAACATAAGTATAACTCATATACTGATATGTTATTATAAGTATTAAACAACCCTATTTCACCATCTATCCATCCTACGGAAAAAGAAATCACCGCGCGTGCGTACGTACGGAATACCGTCTCCACGCCGTGGTGTAATCTATTTTCCACCACCACCTTACTTGGATGGGTATAATGGTGTAAATAATGACCATATATGACTATTATAAAGTGATATGGATTCTGAAATAGTATACATATACTCCAATACAATTCCACAATCATAGGAACGATATCATCACTCGTGCGTACGTACGGAATACCATCTCCACGATGTGATGCGACTCGTTCTACATGATCTTCATTTCATAATGATTATATAAATGAATTGAATGAATGAATATGATATATATTACACTAATACCATTCTGGAAATTAGGTATCTATAACCTAAAGAGAAGAATAATAATTTATTCGACAAAACACGCATAACAACAAAAAGTTATAAACACTCAAATAACAAGTAGCAATGAAATATTACTACTAAGAAGCTAAGAACATGACCATATATGATATCATAAAAATAAGTATGATTCTGGAATAAGTCAATAACATTATTTAAATCATTATACAGGAGGTTTGGACACTTACAAAACAAGTCGGACCTAAGGTAAGGGAAATATCACAATCTCATTTTTATCCGAGATTGTTTTTACTTTGGTAATTACTGGGGTGTATTTTATCATCCACATCCATGTTCCCTCAATATGTAATATTATTTCCATCCTTCTACAATATTTTATATCCAATTTTACCCTTCGGTAAGTTTTTTGTAAAAGATATGAAAGGAATCTTTTGTCATTTTTCGTACGAGGTACTTTTTTGACTTTTCCGACAAAAGTACGAGAAGAATGTTTTTTTAACTTATACGACATGAATGGATTTTTAAAACATTATTTCCAAGAATCTTCCTTTACAAGTTTTCAAGTTTAATTTTAATCAACTTATTTTAGTTTATAATTGTATGACATATTAAGAAAGGAAAAGTGTTTTTGAAGAAGAAATGATATTTTCCTCAAGAATTCATTTCAAGTGTTTTATCAAAATTATTTTCCGTCTAAGATAATATAGGGTTCTGTTTATATCCCTATTATTACATTGATTATGTTGTGATGGAAATATTTTTTATGAATTCCTTTATCTTATATGAAATGTTTTATGATGTCATGTTGTTTAAGAATCCCATTTTTATTACATGGGTTATGAAATGATGTATGATTTATGATTTTGTGGCACACATAAGAATGGTATCATTATGAGATGGGTGGGACCTATATCTCCCTCCAATGCATTGGGTAATGATTTTATATCTCCTGAGATAGACATGGCTGGAACGATAGGTTATACCGGTTCAATGAAACAGGACTGAAACGAGGGTGACTCGGTTCAGAAAGGGACTTTGTCCATTAAGATAGTCTTGGAAATGAGTCTTGACTAACAAGAAATGATTCTCTATGATTATGTGTGAATGCCACAAAGTTTCATGTTTTAAGTTATGATTATTGTGATTACATTTCACTGCCATGGTTTATCCCATGTTATGAAATTATGATCTCTTTTGAAGGATAAGATTTCCAAAAGTTATGTGCTTGTGTATACGATGTGATTGATATTTCTTTTGTTTACCCTTACTGAGCATTTGAGCTCACCCTTTTGTATGTTTTCTTTCCCCAGGACAGGAAGAAGGTTATTAAGTAAGATATGCCAAAAGGGACTATAGATATGATGAAATAAATGGGAGACAGTGTAGATGCTTTATGAACCAGTTGTTTATGTTTCCCAGTTTCTAAAGACACTATACCTATACGGTCCTTTCGTGGTTTTGTTATATGTTGTAATAAGTATGCTTCAATTTTGAAGTATTAACAATGTATGTAAAGTATGGGTCGTTATAGTTGGTATCAGAGGAAAGGTATAGTCAATCTTTGGAAACTAGGATGTGAAAGCCTTAGTAAGAACCCTAAGGATAAGTCTAAGCATAGAACACAATCTTAGTGTTTTAGAAATGGCCATGAATAACCTAGGATAAGAACTTAAGTGTGAAATTTTATTCTTGATTATGTGGTTTTCCTATTATAATTAGTGTTGCTCACACTATTCTTCTTGGTTTTAGTCAATGGTTGGAACCCGAAGGAACCGTGTTAATGCGGAATGCGACAGGCAATGCAATGATTGTCCCCCTGAGAAACCAAACGTTATGGGAGCTGGAATGAAAAATCTTGTAGCCATGCTCACACAACTTTCTCAAGCTATGAATCATGCAGGACTTCCAAACGAGCAAAGGAAGGAGCAACATTCTGTTGAATCCTTCATGAGGCAGCGTCCACCTTCTTTCAGCGGGTCTACTGATCCATTAGTTGCTGAACAATGGATTAGTACTACTGAAAAGATATTTTCAGTTCTTCAATGTTCTGAACATGATAAAGTCATCCTAGCAGTGTATCGTTTGGAAGGAGATGCTGATCAATGGTGGAATCTTATTAAGAATACGAGGCAAAGGGATGAAATTGATTCCATGGAATGAGATGAGTTCAAGAACTTATTTTTCAATAAGTACTTCCCTCGTATTCTTCGAACAAAGATGGAGAAAGAGTTTCTTGAACTGAAGCAAAAGGATGATGAATATGTTGGTACCTATGAAGCAAATTTTACAAGACTTGCAAGGTACTCTTCTGGTTTTATTATCCAACCTGAGAGTAAGATCGATCGATTCTTTAGTGGATTAAAACCAAGTCTTCGAAGGGCGTTATCCATAAGGGACTTCAATAGCTACAAGGAAATCGTTCGATGTGCTCTCAAAGTCGAGATGGAGATTGGAGTAACCCATCAGTCATATGGGTTTGATAAGAAGAGAAAAATGGAATTCAAAGGAAAATCTAAAGAGCACACTGAAAATAAGACGAGCTTTCCCTTATGCTCAAAGTGTGGAAAGAAACATGGAGGGAGTTGTCTTAAAGGGACAAGTAAATGTTTCAAATGTGGAAAGTAAGGTCATCGGGCATTTGAATGCCGCGATGATGGGAAGAAGATGTCTAATGATGCAAACAAAGGAAGGGATACACAGAATGAACCTACTACACTTCAATGTTTCAAGTGCAAGGAGATGGGGCATTATGCCAATAAATGCCCTAATCCAAGGGTTGATGATGATGGTCGACGTCAACAAACTCTTAAGGCTAAAGAAAAAGGAAAGTCACATGCAATTTCTATCAGCGATGTGGAGTACGATAATGATGTGGTGAAAGGTACACTTACCATCCACTCTAAAGTAGCAAATGTTTTATTTGATTCTGGATCCACCCACTCTTTTATTTCTGAAGAATTTTCTAAGGGTATCACCGTATTACCTCAACAATTAGATGTTGAGTTAGCTGTGACAACACCTAATGGCACAACAGTCGCATCAAAAGTTTATAATTCTTCTCTGATCGAAGTTTGTGGGAAAGTGCTTCTTGCAAATCTTGTGATCCTTCCTATAGTGGAATTTGATGCGATTCTTGGCATGGATTGGCTTTCTTTATATGGAGCTCATATAAATTGCCAAAGAAGGGAAGTCACATTTCATATTCCAGATCAATCTATGATCGTCTATCAATGCAAGGATGAACATAACCTTCCAGTGGAAATTTCTTCCATCTTATGGGTCTTGATTCCACTAAATGAAGGTTATTTATCTCAAATGATTGGTGAGAAACTCATGATTAAGAATATGCCCATTGTACGAGAGTTTGGTGATGTCTTTCCGGAGGAATTACCGGGACTTCCACCAAATCGTGAAGTTGAGTTCTCAATAGAACTCGTACCGGGTTCTTTGCCTATTTCAAAGACACCTTATAGAATGGCCCCAATTGAGTTGCAGGAATTGAAGAAGCAACTGCAAGAGAATCTTGATAAAGGATTCATACGCCCTAGTGCATCACCTTGGGAGCACCTGTTCTATTTGTAAAGAAGAAAGATGGATCAATGAGACTCTGCATTGATTATCGAGAACTTAACAAGATTACTATCAAGAACAAATATCCTCTCCCACGCATTGATGACCTATTTTACCAACTGCGCGGAGCTCAATACTTTTCCAAGATTGATCTTCGTTCAGGGTATCATCAATTAAGGGTCAAACGAGAGGATATACCAAAGACGGCTTTCCGTACAAGGTATGGACACTATGAATTTATAGTGATGCCATTTGGTCTTACTAATGCCCCTGCTATCTTCATGGATCTGATGAATAGAGTCTTTAGAGACTATCTTGATCAGTTTGTGGTAGTCTTTATAGACGACATTCTTGTATATTCAAAGAGAAAGGAAGAACATGAAGATCACTTGAGAATTATATTGAATACCCTGAGAAAGGAGAAGCTTTATGCTAAATTTACCAAGTGTGAATTTTGGCTTCAAAAAGTTGCATTTTTGGGTCACATAATCTCAAAAGAGGGGATATCTGTGGATCCAGCAAAAACATAGGTTATCGAAAGATGGTCGAGACCAACAACAGTAACTGAGATCCGAAGTTTTCTTGGTTTGGCTGGATATTATCTACGTTTTGTGAAGGATTTTTCACGATTATCTAATCCACTCACCAAGTTGACTCGGAAAGGAGTTAAGTTTGTCTGGACGGAAGAATGTGAAGAGAATTTCAAGGAGTTGAAAAGAAGGTTATCCAGTGCACCTGTGCTCACACTGCCTTGTAGTGGAGAAAGGTTTGTGATCTATAGTGATGCATCCAAGAAGGGATTAGGGTGTGTTCTTATGCAAAATGATATGGTGATAGATTATGCCTCACGACAGTTGAAAATCCATGAGCAAAATTACCCAACACATGATTTGGAGTTAGCTGCGGTAATATTTGCATTAAAGATTTGGAGGCATTACCTTTATGGTGAAAGGTGTGATATTTATACTGATCATAAAAATTTAAAGTATATTTTCACACAAAAGGAGCTGAATATGCGTCAAAGAAGATGGTTGGAGCTGATTAAGGATTACGACTGCTCAATCCATTACCACCCTAGGAAAGCAAAAAAGGTGGCAGATGCATTAAGTCAACAAGACCATGATAGTTTATCCATGATGAGGATCACAAAAGATCCAATATTTATGGATTTACAAAGGATGGATCTTGGAATTATAATGGAAGGGGAAAAATCTTATCTCTCTCAAATGAATGTTCAACCATCTATACATGTGAAGATTAAAGAGGCACAGAAAGAAGATGTCGAGTTACAAAAGAAGGTGAGAAATGTTCCTGAGTTCAACCTTGATTGTGATGGGAAAATAAAGTTCAGGAATCGGGTTTGTGTTCCTCCCATTCCCGAATTAAAGAAGGAGCTGCTGGATGAGGCTCATAGTTCTTCATTCTCTATTCATCCTGGAAGCACGAAGATATATAGGGACCTGAAAGAGTACTTCTGGTGGGATGGCATGAAAAGAGATGTTTCTGAATATGTCTCTCGATGCTTGGTTTGTCAATAAGTTAAGTATGAGAGACAAAAGTCTAAGGGGATGTTACAACCATTACCCATACTCGAATGGAAGTGGGAAAACATCACTATGGACTTTGTCACAGGACTTCCTAAAACATCCAAAAGCAATAATGTTATCCGGGTCATAGTTGATCGTCTTACAAAGTCTGCACACTTCATTGCTATTAGAGAGGATTTCTCTCTGGATCAGCTTGCCAGGATATATGTAAAGGAAGTGGTAAGATTGCATGGAGTACCACTTTCTATTATATCTGATCAGGATCTGAGATTTACCTCGAAGTTCTGGCGAAGTCTTCAGTATACTCTGGATACAGAGTTGAGTTTCAGCACTTCTTATCATCCTCAGACAGACGGTCAGTCTGAGAGAACAATTAAAACCCTAGAAGATATGTTGAGAGCTTGATCTATGGATTTCAAAGGAGGTTGGGATCAACACCTACCTTTGGTGGAATTTTCTTATAATAATAGCTTTCACTCCAGTATTCAGATGGCTCCTTATGAAGCTCTCTATGGAAAGAAATGCAGGACTCCAACTTGCTGGGATGAATTTGGGGAAAGAAATCTATTAGGACCTGATCTCGTTGATGAAATGGCAGAAAAGGTCAGATCTATTCAACAACACATAAGAGCAGCTCAGAGTCGACAGAAAAGTTATGCCGACAGCCGAAGAAAAGACCTAGAGTTTGAAGTGGGCGATAAGGTGTTCTTACGGATATCTCCCTGGAAGAAAGTCATGAGATTTGGAAAGAAGGGGAAGTTAAGCCCTAGATATATCGGTCCTTTCGAAATACTGGATCGTGTAGGGAAGGTAGCTTACCGATTGGCGCTTCCACCGAATCTCTCTCAAGTTCACGATGTGTTCCATGTATCTCTCCTGAGAAAGTACATACCTGATCCTTCACATGTACTCAGCTCAGAAGTTGTACCGCTGGAGCAAGATCTTTCTTATGAAGAACAACCGATAGAGATTCTGGATCGTAGCGAAAAAGTCCTACGAAACAAGACCACACGATTGGTGAAAATTTTATGGAGGAACCACCAATTAGAAGAAGCTACATGGGAACTTGAGGATATGATGAGGGAGAGGTATCCTCACCTGTTTGTTACAAAGTGACGAATTTCGAGGGCGAAATTCATTTTAAGGGGGGTAGAATGTAACACCCGAGACTTTTATGTTATATAAATCATCAAAGGAATCTTTTTCTACACAACACTTTCTTGGCTTGCTTTACACGAAATCGCAACCTTCCTCGATAGCGTGCGTCGTACGCAATACCGAGTTTCACTAAACAACGATATGCTATTAAAATATTATTAAAACTAGCCGTTATGAATAGTAATAACCACTTTTTGAAATTTTATAAATTTTATTTTTCAAAATGGACTTCATTTTTGGATTTGGAATATCGAAATTAGCCTAGGGTGAAATTTTGGTATTTTTCTGAAAACTTTCAATTTTTGATGAATAGTGAAACCACTAAGTGGTAGTTGAAAAACTGATTTTTTCATAAAACTTAATTTTACCGCTTCTGTGAGTGGAATTTCGAAAATCCGAGAGACACGGTTAATATCAAGGACTAAAATGTGGTTTAATGAGATGAAAATAATTTTTTTGGTGAATAGTAACTTTTTACTTTTTTACCACGGTTAAAAGTAAATAGAGTAATTAAGGGTAAATATGATATTATTATTACCCTAACACATGTCCTAATTCTATTGGATAAGTGAAATTCGACCAAAAACAAACTTAGGAATAAAATATGAACATTTAGGCCCACTTGGATTAGATTAGGACATTTATTATTAATTTATTTAAAGAAAGGTTAAAATAGTTAAAATCAAAGTTTAATAAGTAAATAATTTTTAATATGGGGTTATATATAATATAAATTCGACTATAAATATTCATTAGAAAGATAAAAAGATTTCCTACATAATGTTATTTTATTTGTAATTTTTAGACATTAAATAATATAATTTATTTATGACACAATGATGATGCAGTAATTATCTTATTAATGAAATATTGACATAATTGATGTTATAAATACCCAAATAAATATAATTTGAGACTTTTTATGAATTACACTAATTTTATAGGTTAATATGACATGTTAGTATTGATTTTATTAACTTTTTTAGAACTTATAATTCTGTTATGAGTTTCACAAAAATCAATTACTAAATAGTGTCAAAATTGACATAAAATAGTTTTTAAAACAAATATTATATTATTAATTGTTATTTTATTCCTAAAAATCTAAGGTTCGGCCAAATGACTTAGATAAGGTTATATATATCAATAATAAACAACTTGGGGTTCGTTTGGCTTCTTATAGTAAGTTTATTAACCTTATAGTGTAAGAACACAAGAAGACACGATAAAAGTAAAATTATTTAACTTAATGTTAAATCTAAATGATAAGGTTAAAATAGGAACCTAAACTTGTCTAAATTCTATTGGATGAGAGTATTTAGACCCATAACCACCTTAGCCTCTAAATAAATCAATTTGGAGCTATTTAAAACCGAACTTGACTTTATAATAAAATAATATTTTTAGTTATTCCAAAGGTGCCCCTCTCCTCCCTTATAAAAGGGAACCTCATCCCCCTCTTCCTCACACCACTTGGAGCCTTCAATCTCGGACAACCCCTGAAACTTTCTCCTCTCCACTTTCCTAGAGACATCCTATAGGTTCTGGTCTTCTTCAAAGACCAATTTTAGTGCCCTAAAAGAAGGTCTCAAAGAAGCACTTCAAAGAAGAGGTAATGTCCGTTACCGATTCTTTCATCTTTATTTCTTCTTACACTTCTTCTTCTTTAGTTGTTTCATTATGAAGTAATAACATCAGTATAACTCATATACTTATATGTTATTATAAGTATGAAACAACCCTATTTCACCATCTATCCATCCTACAGAAAAAGAAATCACCGCGCGTGTGTACGTACGGAATACTGTCTCCACGCCGTGGTGTAATCTATTTTCCACCACCACCTTACTTGGATGGGTATAATGGTGTAAATAATGACCATATATTACTATTATAAAGTTATATGGATTCTGAAATAGTATACATATACTCCAATACAATTCCACGATCATAGGAACGATATCATCACTCGTGCGTACGTACGGAATACCGTCTCCACGATGTGATGTGACTCGTTCTACATGATCTTCATTTCATAATGATTATATAAATGAATTTAATGAATGAATATGATATATATTACACTAATACCATTCTGGAAATTAGGTATCTATAACCTAAAAATAAGAATAAGAATTTATTCGACAAAACACGCATAAGAACAAAAAGTTATAAACACTCAAATAACAAGTAGCAATGAAATATTACTACTAAGAAGCTAAGAATATGACCATATATGATATAATAAAAATAAGTATGATTATGGAATAAGTCAATAACATTATTTAAATCATTATACAGGAGTTTTGGACACTTACAAAGCAAGTCGGACCTAAGGTAAAGGAAATATCACAATCTCATTTTTATCCAAGATTGTTTTTACTTTGGTAATTACTGGGGTGTATTTTATCATCCACATCCATGTTACCTCAATATGTAATATTATTTCCATCCTTCTACAATAGTTTATATCCAATTTTACCCTTCGGTAAGTTTTTTGTAAAAGATATGAAAGGAATCTTTTGTCATTTTTTGTACGAGGTACTTTTTTGACTTTTCTGACAAAAGTACGAGAAGAATGTTTTTTTAACTTATACGACATGAATGTATTTTTAAAACATTATTTCCAAGAATATTCCTTTACAAGTTTTCAAGTTTATTTTTAATCAACTTCTTTTAGTTTATAATTGTATGACATATTAAGAAAGGAAAAGTGTTTTTGAAGAAGAAAGGATATTTTCCTCAAGAATTCATTTCAAGTGTTTTATCAAAATTATTTTCCATCTAAGATAATATAGGGTTCTGTTTCTATCCCTATTATTAAATTGATTATGTTGTGATGAAAATATTTTTTATGAATTCCTTTATCTTATATTAAATGTTTTATGATGTCATGTTGTTTAAGAATCCCATTTTTATTACATGGGTTATGAAATGATGTATGATTTATGATTTTGTGGCACACATAAGAATGGTATAATTATGAGATGGGTGGGACCTATATCTCCCTCCAATTCATTGGGTAAAGATTTTATATCTCATGAGATAGACATGGCTGGAACGGTAGGTTATACCGGTTCAGTGAAACAGGACTGAAACGAGGGTGACTCGGTTCAGAAAGGGGCTTTGTCCACTAAGATAGTCTTGGCAATGAGTCTTGACTAACAAGAAATGATTATATATGATTATGTGTGAATGCCACAAAGTTTCATGTTTTAAGTTATGATTATTGTGATTACATTTCACTGCCATGGTTTATCCCATGTTATGAAATTATGATCTCTTTTGCAGGATAAGATTTCCAAAAGTTATGTGCTTGTGTATACGATGTGATTGATATTTCTTTTGTTTACCCTTACTGAACATTTGAGCTCACCCTTTTGTATGTTTTCTTTCCCCAGGACAAGAAGAATGTTATTAAGTAAGATATGCCAAAAGGGACTATAGATATGATGAAATAAATGGGAGACAGTGTAGACGCTTTATGAACCAGTTGTTTATGTTTCCCAGTTTCTAAAGACACTATACCTATACGGTCCTTTCGTGGTTTTGTTATATGTTGTAATAAGTATGCTTCAATTTTTAAGTATTAACAATGTATGTAAAGTATGGGTCGTTATAGTGAAGGTTCATCTCTTTGATGTTAGGGTGTTAAATGAGCTTTAGGAGGATGAATCTTGTAATATTAAACTTCTTGTATACTCAAGATTTGAGTTATTCTATTTTCAATATCTTACATATTCACACAACCAGCCTTTTTGTTTTTCTAGTGGGTTCAGCGACTCTCTTTTTAGGTTGAGCTTGTAATCCTTTTATACTTCAAGGTCCAGAAGACATAAAGATATTCGCACGTGCATGCACCTCATACTGTCTATGAATAGTCCTACATAAAACATTAAATAATGTCAAAAACATTAATTTGTCTAAATATGACCGTTAGAAATAACTTTGAATTAATAAAAATGAAACAATTATTTATGACTATTGGTGAGTCATTTGCATCGATCTGTCATCTTTGGTCTGTTAGCATTGGTCTGTCATCTTTGGTCTGTTAGTATCAGTTTGTTAGCATCGTTCTGTCATCTTTGGTGTGTCATATTTGGTGTGTCATCTTCGGTGTGTCGAACATCGGTGTGTTGAACATCGGCATGTCAAACATCGGTGTATCGAACATTGGTGTGTCAAACATCGGTGTGTCGAACATCAGTGTGTCGAACATCGGTGTGTCGAACATTGGTGTTTCTAACATCGGTGTGTGGAACATCGGTGTGTTGAACATCGGTGTGTCAAACATCGGTGTGTCGAACATTGGTGTGTCGAACATCGGTGTGTCGAACATCGGTGTGTCGAACATCAGTTCATTGACTGGAAATCTAAAAATCATATGAAGAGACTATCTTAGAAATAACATTACACAACTAAGTGACATCCAAAAATACATGTAAAGATACACTTTTGAACATATGGATTTATAAATATAATTATTACTTATAGAAATTAAATGGCATGAAGTAGTAGAATCTTTAGTTAGACATTATTTGTGATTATGAAAACAACTATAGCATATAGGGTCCAACAATATAATTTTTTTTTCATTTTTGGTTTCTTGGCATAAAATTCTAATTTTTGAGATGATTTCATGCAATTTGGAGGTTGTTTTTTTCATTAAAAATGATTTCACTTAGGGTACTAAATGGATATTTTTGTGAATTAAAAGAGAAACGAGACTACTAGAAGACACGTGAAATACCCAGGAGACTCTATCTATAATTTTATGATTGAAACAATTCTTAGGTGAGATTATAATTTCACCCATTTAGGGTCGGTATCTTCTATTAGCAGATCACATAGAGTTAGTATTTCACCCACTTACATGAGGTAGGTATCCTCTCTCTATGGAGTTGATATTTCACTTGTTTAATTGATTATACAGGATAGGGATCCTCCATTAGGGGTGGTATCCCCTCATTATCAATGTGATATTTAATGAATCTTAGGTACTCCATATGAAAATATGGAGTTTGGTATCTCACACACATATAAAAGGTCATATTCATCCATTTGTGGGGTGTGGGTCCTCTATTCGGTCATTGGATCAGTATCTCCTCAAATAAATTTGGTGTGGGTACCACATACTATAATAAGGCTAGTGATCCCCATTTTATCTGGTTATAGGTCCTCCATTTTTAGATTTTATCATTTTTGATGATACAATATGTGATTCTTTATCCATGTGAATCAGTATCCCTATGATGGGTAGGGTATGGGTTCTCTATGGGAGGGGTAGGATCCCCTCATATGAGTGGATATTACCCCTCATGTGTGTGGGGAATCCTTTGTCTTGAGTCTTACCTCTGGTATGGTAGGTAAATGATGAATGATGGTTTTTGTAGCAATTGAATCAGAGTGTGAGATGCAGATGGATGGACCAAATAAATCTTGGCATGGTCAAGGTGTGGCCAATTACCTTTTATTGGAATGAGTATATTATTTATCACCCACTTGTTCTATTCCCTTAATTATTCATAGTTTTTTAGGTTTCCAAATATTCCTATAGGGCCTTTAGACCAATGCATTGTGGTTGGAGGCATCTCTTAGAGGTAAAAATTTATCCTTGTTTCTACCTATGTTGAGAGATAATTTTGGAGGCAATTTCCCTAGAGGTTATACTATGGTAGGATAAGACCTAGAGTTGATGTTGTTGGTGGTGGTAAACCACCATTGGACCAAGTTTGGATGTGTTTCCAATGATGTGATGTGTTTTGGAATCTAGGGGATGGATCACAATCCACTTAGTTAGGGAAAAAACATAGTTGGTGAGTAGGACCCAACTGTTGGAAGCTATAACTAGTCCCTCCATGAGATAGATAACACGTCTTCATGATTTATAATTGTTTCAGAGGATTACACCTATAATTTTAGACAATGGATGGTATCTATTTCCCTTAAATCTTTTTCAAATGAGTGTGTGGAGCTGAACACTGATATTTTTTAAAATGGATCACTTCTAAAGATTTTGAGGAGTAAAAGTAGTGGTTGAGTTATACCCTCAACCCATGTTTTATAGAGGATGTATCCAAATGTGTAGTACCCTGTGATGCCTTTAGTTTTGGGATATACTATGTTCTTGGGTGAGACTAAATTGATAGTAATATTTCAGTTTTCACATGTAATCAACTGATTATTAGTTATTCATCTCAGCTATAGAGCCATTGAAGTGTGAAAAATTATTTGATATAGGGATTTATAAGGGCCTCTTGAGTGGTGTGATGAGTCATGAATTTGTATAGGATTTTTATTGTAGATGTTTGAGCTATGGGAATATGTTGGGTTCTAGGGAGGATGAACCAGGTCATCTGTGGTGGATGAGAACCCGACCGAGGTCAGTGGTGCAGACATGTTGCTCCCATGGTGTTAAAAAAGGATAGAATGAGAGGATAATTTTTATCATCATTCTCAGACCTAGATAACATTTATGTTCATACTGATTAGCTATTGATGCCTAATAAAAGAATGTGAGGCTCTTATAATGCAATATGGCACTCCTACAGAGATGCCTGGTGTCAAATTTGATTTGATCAAACTATCCCATGTGACAAACTTTAGGGTCTCCCTTTTTAAAGGTGGGGATCATGATACCCCCATGGAAAATTACTTGGTAAATAGACCATTTATTTGTGATACAAATGGTTCATGACAACAATTCATACGAGCATTGATGGGTGTCCCATTATTGAAGGATAAGGATTTGTTTATAAGAAAATTATGATATTATTAAAGGTAGAGTTTCATTTGTTTTAATAGTTTATCCAATGATGGGTTGAGGCTATTTAGTGTCCTTATATAAAATAGCATATCAGATATAGAATCCTTGATCTAAGTGATATAAAGTTGATGCTTCTTGAGTGGGTTTCATTATGGGTCCTCATAGATTTATAGACCCTTATAAGTTGGAGAAACTTATGCATAGGTGGGTTATTGTCCTACATGAGGATAGATTCAGGGCTTCTTAGATAATGTTTTTAGTTTTTCCACTTTTGAGAATGAAAATCCTTGAAGGTGGGGATGATATAAAAATTTGGGTTTTTCCCATGACGATTCAATGGTTTGTTTTGGAGATTCAGAGCCCTAAGCCCTTTTCAATGGTAAAACAGTCATTTTTTTCTCAAGAGAAGGTCCCCCGAAAAAATTAGTGAATGTACCATTGCTAGTGTGATGGGAAATTTACCCCTGGGTTGGAATTTAGTAATATTCCAACCTGATCATGTCTTATGGGATATTTCATATTTAATAAATAAATATTATTTATTCTCACAACTTCAAACATTTATATCTCCTAAAAGTAACTACATATCGAAATTATAACTTCTTTATTGAGTCTAGAATGAAGGGTTTTACCAAGGAGAGATATAAAATTCATTTGGTTAATGGTCCTTAGGTCAGATCTATGTAATGTGTTTTTATTTTAATTAATCATGGGTAATAAAATACCCAACTCTCCTCTATCCCCATATTCATACATGAAGGGAGGTCTTCCCCCTCCCTATGGATGATATGGAGCTATAGATAGGGGTAATCAAGGAGGATTCTTCATTTAGAGGAGATTTGAGTGTGAATGAGGTTGCAACAATCATGGATCGGGAACCAGTGGCATGCTATATTGAAGCTTCAGGAATCTACCATGAGGTAGGATACTTTATTTTCAATTCAGATTCATTTTTATTCAATAGTCAGTAGTGAAAAATACATTTAAAACAATTCATTTTTCACAACGGTAATTTATAGCTGACATCATAAATAATTTTCCACATTAGTTATAAAATAACTGATATGAATAATATGAGGTGCATCTTTTTGACATCAGTTATTAAATAAATAAAATGAAAAAACATTATATTTTTTATGAAATGTTGGGAGAATTATTTTTTTGTTCATTCATTCTCATAAAAACATTCAGTTTTTTTCTCACATGGTGAACACTAACCCTTTGTTATTTGATCTGGTGGCATCGAATCTCTTCCAGTTGGTCTTAACATCCATCATTGAACCTCCTCCATCCTCAGCCACTACTTTCAGGATCTTCGCATAGTCTTTCCATTTTCACCATCTTCTCATTCATCAACCTTCTTATATCTATTTACGATTTTTATTTATTGTTCCCATTTTCCATGTATCCAAGGTATGATTAAATTGAAGATTTTTTTAACTTATTTTCTTGAATGATCTATATCACTGCTTCTATTTGAAATCTATTTGTGATTTGTATTTTTAGTTCTAATTGTCCATTCATCTAATGTATTATTTAACTGATGAATTCATTTTTCTAGATTAAGGTTTGATTAAATGATTATTTTATTAATTGGTGTAATAAATAATGTTAATTTACCAATTAATGGGTGTCTAAGGTATGCTTTTTTCCTACATTGTGATCGTGTTTTTGAAGGTATAGTGGATTATGGAGTTTTAATATGGAGTATTGATAATATATATTTAGATGGTAATGATGGTTTCATGATCATATTGTGATTATATTTTTGTTTAAATTTTATTTCTAGGGAATCTTTTTTTAGTGGGCCTAATGAGTGTTTTTGTAGTCACCCTTTCATATCAATTTTGGTATAATTTTAGGCATGTATTTATATTCTTTATCATGTTTTGTAATTCATTTTTATCACTTTCTAATATTTTTCCATCTATATTATGATATTTATTTATTTAATTTGAAAATAATAAATATATAATTATGATATTACATAATAAAAATAAGAAATAATTATGTTTTATTTTTTGTTAACCTTTTAAAATAAATTTTAATGTTTCAATTCCAATCCTTTTTTTATTTTTTTGAGAGGATTTAATTAAATATGTTCAAATTGACACTTTTATAAGGTCAATTACATCCACCACCATAGAACACAACGTAAGGAAAAAAATTGAAGTAAACTTTCAAGCTTAAGGACTTGAACCTATTACCTACCCCTCACCCCCAAACCCTTACCACACCACCACCAATGGGGGGGGGGGTATTTCAAAGTGACACTTTTTTTATAAAATATTTAGTTTTTTTATTTGTGTAATATTTTATGTTATTTATAAAAGCAAATTTGAAATTAAATTTCAAAATATAATAACTTATTTTCAATTATTGATAATTTTTTATAGATAATAACAATACAAATATGGGTTACCACACTGTAAACAAGTGATGAATATGAGGAAGGTGTTGATGTTTGTTTAAAATTTTCTAAATGAAATGTTCCAAAAAACAACCTTTTTTTTCATTCCATGCTTTAAATGTTTAAATATAAAAAAGTTGAAAAGTAGAGAAGTAAAAGATCATTTAATTTTTCATGGTTTTAATTTGAGTTACAAACCTTCAAATTGGAATGGAGAAACTAGGTATAATTCAAGATCTATATATTATGATGATTTTCAAGACAATAATTATGATCTAATTGAAGAAATGATTCATGATATTAAAGTAGAGGTAATTGAGAAAGCACCGATAGTCTATATAGTGATGATGAAAAACCATTATATCTATGTTTTATAGAATTTATAATATTATTAATGGTGTTATAATTAATTAACAAAAAGGAAAAAAATAGATAGTGTAATAAGAGTTTTACATAGTTTTTATAGTTGTTCAAAGATATACTTCCTAAAGACAACAATATTCTTGATTCACATTATAATGAGAATTAAATATTTTTCCTGATGGGTTTAGGTTACAAGAAGATAAAAACCTACCTTAATGACTATGTTTTATATATAAAGAAATATGAAGGTCTGTTAGAGTGTCCTAGATATGGGCATCACAATATAAATTGAAAGAAGTGTCACATGAAAATTTAACAATTAAAAATACTCATACCGGGGTAATTTGGTATCTTCCTATAATTACTAGTTTGAAACATTTATTTTCAAATTAAAATGATACAAAAGGTTAATATTTCATAAATATGAGAGGATACATGATGGAAAATTATGTCATCAAACTGATTTTCCACAGTGTAAAAAATTGATCAAAAACTTATCACATTCAGAAATGAAGTTAGAAATATTAGACTCGTATTATGTAAAGATGGAGTGAATCCATATCAAATACTTAGAAGAAATCATATTCAATGTCCCATATTATTGTTAATTTACAACTTATATCCTAAATTTTTTATGAAGTAGAAATATATCATGTTAAGTTAAATGATTTCAAGACCAAAATATCCTAGAAATGATATTGCTGTTTTCTTATCACCCTTAATTGATGATTTGAAACTTTTATTGGAGGAAGGTATTAGAGTGTATGATTCTTATAAAATGAAAATTTTTTAACCACATGTAATGATTTTATTCACTATAAATTACTTCCCAACATATGGAAATTTTTATGGATATAGTGTCAAGGGGCATAAATCTTGTCCAATTTGTGAAGAATGAACTTCATATTATCAACTACAAAAAGGAAGAAAAATAGTATACATGGGTTATATAAGGTTTTTATCCGTGGATAAATATTATATAATATTAAAAAAGGCATTAAAAAACTCATAGGAATTTTATATTTCTCAAAAACCTTTATCCATTGATTAGTATTTTTAGAGGGTAAAAACAATGATGTCACATTTGGAAAGACAAAAAATCTGGTAATGATAAAAATATTTGGAAGAAATAATAAATATTTTTTTGGGATTTCATATTGGAGATATAATGAGGTCAAATAGAACATTGATATCATGTATGTTTAAAATAATATCTATGACCGTTTTATTGGAACATTGTTAGATATTAAAGAAAAAGAAAAATATGGGTTGAATGCAAGATTGGAATTACTCTCAATGGGAATACATTTTGAGTTAGCTCCCACTCCTAATGGATAATTAAAATACCTACCTTAGTATTTTCATAAATTATCCAAGATGAATAAAATTATTTTTTGTTAGTGTCTCCCTTGTATCAGAGTGCCACAGGGTTATTCTTCAAATGTAAAAAATTTGTGTCACTAAAATATTTGAAGTTCACTGGAATGGAATATCATGATGTCACGTCAGGATGAAACAACTCCTACCAATTATATTTCACAGAATATTTACAAAACTTTTTAGAATAAATATCATGAAGGTGTGTTATTTTTTCAATTCAATTTATAAAAAATTGATTCATATGAATTTTTTGTTCAATTTGGAGAATTATGTAGTTTCTATACATGGACAACTGGAAATGTATTTTCCTACATATTTTTTTTGATATCATGGTTCATTTAATGGTTTATTTGGTGTAAGAAATAAATATTTGTAGACCAATATATCTATGTTGGAAATATCCCTTTGAAAGCTATATGAATATATTGATGGGATATTCTACAAATCCATATCGACCCAAAGAATCCATTATTTTAAAGTATATTTCAATGGAGATTGAATAGTTTTTTACAAAATAACTATATATAGTGGAGAACATCAATTTTTATATATATTTAAATAAAAAAGTTAGTTATAGGGGAAATTGGATTTTTTTGAAAGTAAAATTGTTGATAGATGAATAGGTTAATTAGATATATTTAGATATCTTGGATAACATAGATTACACTTAGCCATATATTACATTTCATATTAATGTGTTAAAACAATTTTATCCAAATAAGAAAGATATGTGGATATTGAATGAGCATAATAAAACATTTTTTCATTATTTAAAGAGATAGTGCATGGTAGATTAGATGCATTATAAATTTTGTGATTGTTAGCAGGAGACCCAATTTTAAATTTGATAGCATCATTCGAGTATAAAATTTATGGATATACATTTCAAACCAAAGATCAGGACAAAAAATGTGTAGTTTAGAATAATAGTTCATTTATTTTCAAATAAGAAATTCATTTTTCAAGTGCTAATGACAAAAAAATCTCCCCATTATGTTCATATTATGGATTAAAATAAATACGAGAGGTTGATTACATTAAATTTTGAGTTCCAATGTTTAGCTATTAATGGTTTATCAGTAAAAAAAATTTCAAACATGATTAATTCAGTATAGAACTAGTTAATCTGAATATATTGAAATAAAAATCCAACCATTTATCATAGAAACACAAGAAAAAAATTCTATGTTTTTGATACATAAAATGTACAGTGGTCTATCATTTTACATGGGAAAAAATAGTATTTTGGTGATGAAAAACTTGACGAAGATGGTGATTTATGTGAGATCCATACTTTTATGGAAATATTATCATAGAATATTGATGACCACATCAAAAAAATGGTTTATTCAATATGGAAAAATCATGAGTAATATAGGAAAATGATCCTTTAGAAATTTACTAATATTATAGATAATGCATATTTATTTATTTTAAGTTAAATTTCAAAAGTTGTTAGATATATTAGTTTTATTTTTTACTTAAAGTATATATTTTAAAAAAAATGATAAAAAAAATTTAGATTAGTTTAGTTTTGTTTGCATCATTTTTCAATTATTCAACTTTATATGTAACTATTGTATTTGTATTATTTTTACTTCATACATTTTTATAAAATTTTAAATATCATTTTATGTTTCAAAAATATTATTCGTATTATTTTAATTTTTTTAACTATTAATGAATAAGATAAATAATTTTTTTAACTACTAATGAATAATACAAAATATTTTTTCAGTATTATTTTTAATATTGTTGTTAACTAATCTAAGAAATATGATAAAGAATGGGTTTTTAGAATTGTTTTGTTTTTCTTGTATTATTTTAAAATTATTATTAAGTTTTTTATATAATAGTTGGATTTGTATAATATTTTACTTAATTTTTTGTTTTCTTTTGTTTTTTTTCATTTAATCTCTCATTAATATTATTATCATTTTAGTTAACTACATTAACAAATATGGATAAAAATGTATTTAGTTTAGTTTACTTTTTATTGGATCATTTTTATTTTTTATTTAATTTTATATGTAATTGTTGGATTTATAAATTTATGTACTATTTGTTTTTGTTAATTTGATTTATAGGATAATGTTAGATCAACCATCTAAGTCACCTCAAGTTTTTGGGGAGGACTGTACACATACTTATGTTGAGGAGCCTCCTCATAATTTTGCACAAGATCCATCTACTTCTACAAGGGTAGAGAAGGCTTTCAGGGTTGGTAAACATGGAAGCATATGTTTAACAAAATTATCAATTTCCTATAGCTAGGACCAGGGGATATATGTTGTATTTGATGATAATGATATTCCCAAGGTTTTTAATCCAAAATAATTTAATACTTTTTTTGAAGTAAAAGCTCAAGATAAAGTTATTATTTTGATTTTTAATTATAAAAGTGTTGACAAATAGATGATATCTCAACTATGAGAGATATTTTTTTAATCTCATTTGTTATTATTTTACTTATCATGAAATATTTTTTACTAATATAGGGTTTTCCCTTCATATTAAATAATATATGATATGACTAACACTAGAGAAGTTAGTAAGAAATATTTAACTTTGGATGATAAGAGATGGAGGGATATTAAATCAACCCTCACATAAAATTTCATTTTTGGGGTAATAAGAAATAAAAATACATGTGAGGTATATCCCTTTCTCTATGAATATACCTGGAATTGGTTTGTTGAAACTAGATGAAAAGAATGATTTTTGGTAAGTGAAATTTTATATTTTATAAGTTTTTTATATTAATTATCATATTAATGATTTTTTATTCTTAATGTACAAAAAACTAAGGAGATATCATATGGAGATCCAGTGTAAAAATGTATAATATCATACTTTATCTCATGAATGATATACACTATTGGAAGAAAAAATTATGGATGGAAATTTTCTAAAAATGGGAGTTGAGACTTCAGGATCTATGGAGGTCATCCCTTATCATGCCCCCTATCTAGACATGAAAAATAGAAGAGGGCCTGAATGAGTAAAAAATGGATAGTATCTTACAGAGGAGTCAAGGGTTTTAATTGAGAGGATTATAAGGAGTTATTTAATTTATTTATGTTATTTAAGTTATTTAGGTTAATTCAACTCTTTATATATTGTGATTCACTAATTATTTTTTCAAATATTCTATATAGAAATCCCTTGAGGAGAAAAGAATACACGGGACCTTCATACATGAGGGTAGGAATGATATTTTAGCTAAAATAATGGGAAATTCTAGACAATTAGGTCACGTATGAGGATATGTGGTAGGTGTATAGGTAAAACAAGTGTTTGGTCATTCTAGATCTCATTTAAAGGAGGATGTATATAACGGAAAAATAAAATCATTTGAGGTTAAATTTCAGGTGATGTGTGACATGATTGAGGATATGATTAGAGATTTAGCACAATTGATGTTTCCAAACATGCAAATATAGTTTTAGGCTACAGATCCCAATTCTCTACCTCTTCCTATAGATCCAACTCTTCTACCTCCGCCTACTTATCCAAACCTTACACCTCCTACTCCACACCTAACCATCTATTTTGAGTTATATATTGAGGATCCTCAACATCATATTATTGCATATGGGATTATATATTATATTGGGGACACCATTCATCATCATCAGATAGATATGGGGTAGCTTAGGATCACCAAGAAAGATATTATAGATAGATTATAAAGAGTAACAATTCCTACACATGAGGTGAATAAAGTTGGGAAAAGTACTATTTTTTCCATCTATACTTGTCCAATAAATTACCATAGAGGTATGTATATATTATATAATTTATTTCATATTGGTGTTAATTTTTTTTATCTTTTTAAAATTTATATAGTTATATATTTTTTACAGGAATACTTTAAAGGTAAAACCTAATATATATACAAAAACCAGCACAAGTTGTTATGACTTAAAATACTACTTCTTTTGGAATTGATAAATTATAAACATTTTAATCTTTGTTATTAGAAACTTATTAAATTCCAATAAATGCTAAAATTTGTGGGCATGAAATGACTGTGATAATTTTAAAGAGAGATATCATGAAGCTTGTAACTAGATATTCTTTGGGCATCAATGAGATGCAAGTCTTTTTTGTGTAATACTATCATCATATTTTTTCAGTTATTTACATTTTTTGAAACTTAATACTTTTGTTTTTTATATTAGGTATTTTTATACAATTTTTATTGAGTATGATGTTAAATCCGTATATGGATTTTTGGACCCACAATTTATTTCACCAATAGCGATAATAATAAAAGATACAAAAAATTATAGTATATATTGCTGATGGATTTCAAAACACTACAATTAAATGTTCGATTATTCCTTATCTTGAAGAGAATAGAATATATATTTCATAAAGTTTTATTTATATGAATTAGATAACCACCCACATTATACTTTTTGTATATTATTGGCCATTGGATGTTGTGTATTTTTTTCTAAAATAGAAGAAATATTACTAGTTATACTCTATACATGGTGACGTGTGAGAATTTTTTTGCAATGTATTAAACATGCAATTTTGATTATTTGAATACTTTTCTATTATAATGACTATTAATTTTATTTCATACATATCATATTTAAATAGGGAATGGAATTACTTTAGAGTGACAATATGGAAGAGTGAAAAGATAAAATATGTATGAAAAAAGGTGACTTCTCATTTATAATTACTACATTTTGGATGAAAGTATTTAAAATGTTATTTTTAATTGAAAAATTATTTTAAAATAGAATTTTCATCTTCAAAATGTAAATGAATGTTGATATTATTCTCTAGGATTTATGTATGAAATAATTTAAACTGAGATAGTTACAAGATTCCATAAGGTTATATTTTATTATAATATTTAATTTATCTTATACTTATATTGGAAATACATGTTAATTATATCTTTTCTCCCTTATATTAAACAAGAGATAAATCAATTATAAAGAGAATGGTAAGATTATTTCACAGGTTTAATTTTGTTTTAGTTTATTTGTAATATATATTTTAATGTTTCAATGAAAAATTGTAAAGTTAAAATTATTTGAATTTATGTTATTGTTTCTAGTGGTTTGTATTGTTGCTTTCACTTTCTAGTTCTGATGTTGTACTATTGATCTCTTATATTTGAATTTAATAAAAAAAATTCATTTTTTACATCAGTTATTATATAACTAATGTAAAATTTTAATAAAATACTTTTTAGATTGGTTATTTTAAATAATCGACATGATAAATGGATTTTCATGTTAGTAATATAATAATTGATGTGAAAATCCTTCCCATTATAAAAATTTAGAATGATTTCTATGATGATTTTTTAAAAACTAACATAAAACATAGTTTTTTACATCGATTAACAATAAAAAACGTGAAAAATTTATTTACAACATCACTTTCAATAACACCACAAGGTAACCGTTGTAAAAGATCTAAGAAATCGACATAGAAAACCCTATTTTGTACTAGTTCATTATTTCAAACTCTTTTTATAGTAATTATACTTACTATAAAAAGTTTTTTAGTTAGTGATAGATCAATTTTAGATATTTTGGGGTAGATTAGCTATTCACAGGCTTGTGTGCCTAGAATTTCTAACTAAATGGAATGTAGTCTCAAGAACACATGTTGTGTATTATGTTAGTGAATATCAGGTTGTAGAAGAAGTATACATAGTGTGTAGGCCATATGTACATGATGTGTGGGACACTAAGAGGAATGAAATAGGGTATTTCTATATACACAATCATATACCCCATGTTAGGTACATAACATGTAAAATTACACACAATGTTGGGTTGCATGACACAACTTGAGTTAGGGTACACAGTCAAGTACCCATGTTTCTTACATGCTATTTATTAAAAGGAAATGATATTTACTTGGGGTATACACATTGAATCAGTCTTAGGCACACTCATGGTGTTACTCTTTGGGTGTACAAATAATTTAATCCTAGTATATGACATGTACTTTCATTTTGGATGTTTTTTTCATTATTTTTCTCCCTAGAGTTGGATTTGGAAAAGTAAGAAGTTCATTCTAAGTATCTTTCCATATAATACACAATTGTGGGGTTATGTTTACTATTAGAGGCTATTATTGGGATGATTTGTAACACCCCAAGCTTCCACGGTACATTTCCCTTTGAATAATGCAATAGCTTGCATTGTACGCAACTTCGAGATTCTAACACACCGCGACTAATCAAACTAGCCGTTATGAATATTAATACCCACTTTTTATAATTTTATAAATTTTATCTTTCAAAATGGACTTCATTTTTGGATTCGGAATATCTAAATTACATTAGGGTTAATTTTTGGTATTTTTTTGAAAATTTTCAATTTTTGATGAATAGTGAAAATACTAAATTTTAATTAAAAACAACTTTTTTAATTGAAATAATTTATAGTGTTAAATTATACATTTGAATGGTTTTTAAGTATAATTAGATTATATTTTTATCATTTAATATAATTTAAGTTATTTTATTTAATCTCACGATTAAACTGGACATAAACATGTGTCAATCTTTTGATAGTTGTTATTTCATAAAAACACGCTTTTTGTTTTGACAACGGTAATTAATTTTAAATTAATTTATGTCACTTCTGTGTTTTGAATTTGGAAAAATAGATTCCATATTTGGAATCAGGAGGTCCAAATTGTGTATATAGGTAACTTTTATTTTTAGACATTAGGAATATTTACTTCAGTAAATATTTTATTTACCGTGGTTAAAGGGGTAAATCCAGTAAATAAGGTTAAAAAAATATTATAATAATATTAAATTACCCTGAAACGTGTCATAAACCTATTGTATGATACATGTTCGACCATGGACATCCTTGGGTCTATTTTAAGACCCCATGGAGCCACTTGGGAGTGATAATGACATTTTATATTAAATAATCTAAAGTAAAGACAAAAATAACAAAAACAAATATCTTTTAGTAAAACAATTTTTATATGAGGTTATATAATTGATCTATTATACTATAAATATTAATTAGAAAGATAAAAATATTTCATATCTTATGATATTTTATTTATAATTTTTAGACAAAATAAATATATTTATATATGACACAATAATGATGCAGTATTTTCCTTATTAACGAAACAATCAAATAAATGATATTATAAATACTAAAATAAATATAATTTGAAAGTTTGTATGCCATAAAAAATTTTTATAGGTCACTATGACATGTTAGGGTTTATTAAATGTATTTATTTCAAAGTAATAAAGTTTTTTAGTACTTTAACAAAAATCAATTATTAAATAATGTCAAAATTCACATAAATGAGTTTTTAAAACAAAAAAAATATTATTGGTTGATATAATAATCCTAAAAATATAAGGTTCTACCAAAATACTTATATAATAATAGGTGTATTATTAATTAACCACTTGGGGTTCTCTTGAAAGTTTATAGTAAGTTTATTAACCATATAATATAAAAATACAAAGAGGCATGGTAAATGTCAAACTATTTAACTAAGATTTAAATCTAAAAGATAAGGTTAAAATAGTGACCCAAAACTGTCTAAAACCTATTTTTTGTGATTATTTATACAAATAACTACCTTATCATCTAAATAAATCATTTTTTATCCATTAGAAACCAAAAATGAGTTTATTATAAAATAATATTTCAATATTTTTTTAAGGTGACCCTCACCCTCTTATAAAAAGTAACTTCCCCTTATCTCAAATTCACACCTTTAAAGCCATTTTTATTGGCCAAAACCTACCCAAATATCCTCTCCACTGTCATCCATTAATCCTAGAGTCCTTAATTTAGTCATAAATCCAATATAAGGATCCCTTTTAATCAAATCAAAAGGAAGAACCCGAAGAAATGGTAAATATTTCATCACCTCTTTCAAGTTTTTTCTTCTTCCACTTATTCTTTCCTTTTTGTTTCCATTATCAAATAATAACTTAAATATATTTTATATAATGTGACGTTATTATAATTATGGTATAACCATATTCATAATTCTATCCATCCTTTGAATGACATGTCACCATACGTGCGTACGTACGACTTACCGTCTCCACGTCGTGGTGTAGTTGTTATTCAATACTGTATTATTTGTATGGGTATAATAATGATGTATAATTGATGTAAATAATAAATATAACATGATAATTATTCTGTATATATGATATAAAATCCAATTATATACGATTTTAATTTCAAAAGAATGATTTTGTCGCTCGTACGTACGTACGGATTACCGTCTCCACGAACACGATGAGATTCATTCTTCATCAAATCCATTCAAGAATAATTTTCATTTGGTGATTAAAAATAATGTTTAAAGACCTAATATCATTCTAAATATTAATAATATACATTCTATCCATAACAAACATTACTTACATAACAAATCATATAAAGGATAATGAACCAGTTAACACCCGAAATGACGATAATACTAAAATATTATTAATAAAGAAATATTAAAAGATCATATATGATATCATATTAATGTATATGGTTATTTTATAATTTAATAAAAATTATATCACCATTATACAGGATATTAACCTACCATAGACCAAGGAAAAGTACAAGGTAAGGGTTAATTTCACAATGTCATTATTATCCGAGGTTGTTTTTACGTAAGTATATATTGGGAAATATTTATTATCCATGTTCATGTTTCATAAAAGAGTTTTCAAAGGGATTATTTTTAAAGGACTTTTTACTAAAACAACATTTTAAATATTTTAAATATTTATTTTTCTAAATCATTCTCATTAATGTCCATGTTTTCAAAATGGGTTTTAAGTATTTATTTATATGGACATGAATGTTTTAAAAATGTTAATTCCTTTAAAAAGATTCAAAGTGGTATGGGACACTTTGATTAAAAAATTTCTTTAAATGTATTCCTTTTTAAATTGTGGGACTTTTAATTGTTTTCATGAAAAAGGGATATTTCTCTCAAAGAGTTTTACAAATCATTTTTATCTATGTCAACATCCTTTGATGGATTTTAAACTTGTTTGAAGTTGATTTATTATGATACAAATATTCCATATTGTATTGAAGGTTTTGTGATATGTTTGACTGTGGATGTATTATTTTTATACCATTCATGGTTTATGGTTAAAGTATTGACATTTCATATTCTAGTTTTAACATTAATGTTTATGTTATGTTTCAACCTTTTCATATGAGGAATTTATTGGACTTAGTATGTGATGGGTGGAGCCCACTATAGCTCCTCGATGCATCCGTAGGTATCATGAGAAAACTAGACGTGGAATTGGCCGAGGCCTTTACCAATTTGATATATGGTTTTGGCCAAGGTCTTAATCATTTTTAGACGTCTTGGTCGAGGCCTTGACAAAATGTTTTAGAATGTCTAGAATTATACATTCCCTCATTATGAAAATAATATTGATGGTTCATGTGGTCATTAGACTAGTATAATATCCATGATTATGTTTTATTATGGCATTATTTACTCAGCTCATATTCCTGCCATAAAAGTGTTCATGTTTATTATTGGTAAAGGAATGTGTTTTCAATTATTCACTATACTTAATATTTATGTTATCTTCCGCTGTATTATTTACCCTTACTGAGAATCTGAGCTCACCCCTTTCTTATGTTTTATTTTCCCTAGATCCCAAGAAGTGTTTTATGTTTGAGATGCATGGTTAAGCTAAGGAAACAATGGCATTCTCAAAGGATTATTTTTTTTGTGTTGTATGTTATAAAGTGTAATGAAACGTTCATGTATGTAATCTATTTTCCAAGACTGCTAAAATGATTTGTATTTTGGGACTTGATTCCTTGTAATCATGCCAATGTTATGTAATAATTCACTGACTCTGGGTAACTAGGGTCAGGGAGTTACATGATTTGGGGCTGGTTGTAGACCTTAATCCCTTATATGTGGTGATGTGGTTAAGATAATATAGAAGAGAAGGTGTGAGGGAAGTATATATCCTAGGGTATATTTAGCATCAATCATAGGTCCCACACAGGTTTTTAGAGAACATTATCCTCTGAGAGTTGGTGGTGGTTATAGATTCCTCAAAGGATGGAGAGTCATAGAAACCAGTATTTATAAAATTTTGATTGATAACCCCTTATTTTTAATAGATAAATTCAATGGGACCTAAGAAAATGTGGGACTCATGGAGTTTTCCCTTATTCCCATGAAACCCAGAGTTAGTGTTGGTGCATGCGGTTTAAATTCAGAGGGAGAAGGAGTTGATCATTCACTCCCTATCTAAGAAAACCTCCATGGATAATATTTGTTTTGACAATAAATATCTTATATCTCTCACACTATATCTTGAGTTATGACTAAGGGAGATATAGTAATTATTGGAGTGTGTTCTTGATAGTCCCTTCCATGGGGGCTGTCAGTTCTTTGTCTATGTGGTGTTGGCAACATGGAACCTGAGATTCATCTATTTTCTTGGGGTTATTATGCTAGATTGTGGTGCATATCATCCCTTTTTTTAAAGTAATAATTACTCCCACAAAGATGTGTAATGTGTATTCTCTATGCTAGGCTATGGTTTCTCATATCCCCCCTCTTTTATAGGTTTATTATAATCTTTCTTGGATGGTATTGTTTCACCTTCTTTGCTGGTGATGCCCCCTTAGGATGGTATAAAATCCTCGATGCAGCTATTTTCACACCTAAAATTTCATTTTTAGGTGTTATTTCTATTATTTGTTCATTTTTATCATTATCCTTCATTTTAGGGTGTTATAATTTTGAAATTTTGAGAATATAGAGGATAAAGTCTATTGTACTATTGGTTCATAATTAGTTCTAACCATGTGACAACCCATGAAAAAACTTCAGTTCCCTAATATAGGTATTTTTCATGGTTGGAACAATATTTTTATAGTTTTGTATCCAAAATCATGTGAAACCTAGGTGGGTTCCAGTGTTGTCTACATGATTATTACACAATTTGGAAAATTGGTTATCTAAATCGTACAGTCTGATAAGAAAAAAATTAAAATATGATATGATGGTTATACCCTTCACCCAGTTTAAAACTTTTCCCCCATTTCTTACCTCACTCAACCCTATCTCCACATTACGCATTAAGACCACCATCTCCCATATTTGACTCAATTTTTGGAAACATTTCACATGTAATCTTTATGAAAATTCAAGTAAGTGGGTCCCTATCCTATCTCTTGGATTCTTTTACTTCTTTACCTTGGATTCTATTATTCCCTATAGACATGGAGGCATAAGTTTTTTCTTAATTTAATTTAAAGGATATGTATTTTTATTTTAGATATTATATTTGGTCTCTAAATTTCTTTCCATCCCTCCTTAGTGGTTTAAACTCATCGACAAAGGATTTCATTAGATAAAGGCAGTTGGTTTCATGGGTAACATTTTTTTGATGAATCCTAAATGATTGATTATTTTAAAATAATATTTTAAAATTGTTTCAATCATATAATTGATATTTTAAGATTTATTACATGTGTTGAAATTTTTAAAAATGTTTTCCCATGATTTTGGAAAACCAAAGTGTTGGAAAGGGGTGTTTTGAAGATGAAAGTGAGGACTGTTTGGTGTGCGTTTGATGAGGTTACCTCTTTAATTGAATTTGGAACTAATATTGGAATTAAAACTGTTACCAAAAAAGGGGATAACCCATGGGAACCTTGGGTATGTAGGGGGGAGGAATATGACACGCCTTCCTATGTATGACACACCCTATCTAGCCTTTGGATTTTGACACACTAACTAAACAATATAATGGTATGGATGGGGATAACCACCGGTAATTGAGAAGTTTCTACCTATAAGATCATGAATGAGATGATATAATTATATTTTTATTATAATGGGTTCAATCACTGAGTGAGGATGATGATCCTATGGTTCTCATAAATTTATCAACCTTAGATGTTTCTCTATCGTGCTTTATTGTGAAATGTTTATTTACCCAAAATATTCTTTGTTTTTCCAAAAATCTTAACCATGTTTTATAACCTATTTATTTTAATTTTTTAAAGATTATTTTTAATTTAACTAGTTTAAAAACTAGAATGAATGGTTTGTATAAAAAATTATACTCACAAAACAATTTGTGGGATACTACTAGTCTAGTGTTTCTTATATCCTACATACACCCAATGGGTGTATGTAGACCTTATTTTGGATTATATAGGTATAGGAAAGGTGCTGCATGGAGGTTATGAGTATTAAAATAAGTAGATAATGGTATAATGGTAGTGAAATTATGAAAACTGGGTCCTTATGTCACATGTAGATGAGTAGTAGATTTTGGTTTTTTTTTTAGTTTTTTCACCATGTTCATTTCATTCATAATTGACTTTCCAATCCCATTATTTTTTATTATATATTGATTCTAGTATTTTATTTTTATTACTATGTTGTTTTCTAGATTTTCTATTATTTTATATTGATGGATGAGTTTTCTTTGGTTTGATTTATTTATTTTAGAGACATGAATTCCCAAAATATGGAAATTCTATGTTGGGTCACAATTAAGATCCATTTGTTATTCTATTGGGGAAAAACATTTGAAAAGGTAGTATCCTAATTCCTAGGAACTAGTTTCCATCCTATGGTGATCAGGAATTCCCTTTAGGCCTTACCAAGGGCAGTCTTGGGTGCCCATATTAGTAGTTTCCTAGGTCGGTTCATGAAGAAATGGTATTAGATCCTAATTCTAGTTATGTTATTTTGGAAGTTAGGTAGATAGGATATAAGACTATTAAATGTCAAGTAATAGGTATGAAGAAGTTTGTAAAGAAATTATAGTATCCTCTCTCAAGTTTATAAGGGTGTTGGTAATGAGATTTTTATTTTTTATTGATCTATCCTTCCACTTTATTTGGGTGAATAGGCTATAGACCGTGCACATGATATATGTTTTATAGAATGATGTGATTTTTTTATACTAATTTTAGTAATATTTACTTTAATATTTGATGGATTTTTAAAGTTTGGATTAATGATTTTCTATTTTTTAATCGTTTAATATTTTTATTTGATTTCATGCAGTTCCATGCTCCCTCAAAGTCCTCGCATGAATTCTTCAAGGGGTTTCATGAATAACTTTTTGTGAGTCAATCCATTGATAGATCAAAATATTATCAAGTAAGTTGATCATATGGTCCATACTAAGGACCAAAGTGTGGACCATACCATTTATTAGGACAAGGAAGTAGAATTAGTAATGAGTGGAGTTAAGGATAACTATCAAAAAATTTTTCACCATAAGCCTCCAACTTTTCAAGGGACTAACAACCCTCATAAGGTGGAGGAATGGTTAGAGAAAATTTATGGGATATTTTGATTTCTTAAGACTTCACATTACACTTCAGTGAAATGTGTTGCCTTTATGATTCAAGTTCATAATTGAAGATAATGGGACTTGATGGTATTAGCTAAATGAAATTAAAATATAGAATGGAAGGGAATCAAGTATATCCTCACTCATAAGTTCTATCCAGATAGCATGACTTTTTCCTAGTCTCAGAAGTTTTTCACCATTCAATAAGGTTATAGTAGGGTTACAGAGTACAAAAACTAGTTTTTTTTGAGCTTGTACACTTTTCAACAGACATGGTATCCAATGATAGATTAAAGGTTTGAATATTTGAAATGGGCCTTTAGACTAATATTTGATTATAGGTAATCTTCTTGAATATCCCAATGTCTTCCAAGGTGGTAAATCAAGACTTGATGATAGATATTGATCAATTAGAAATGTATGGGTTAATCAGGGATTCTTCCATGCCTGATAAGAGTCATATCATCCACTTGGGAAGGAAAGGAAAGTGGGAAGTGCCTTGAAAATAAGTCAGTGGTGGATCTAGACATCAATCTTAGTCCTTACCATCGATAGTGAAAATTTGTGGTCCCTACACTTGTTATCAGTGTGAAAAAATAGGAAATATGAATCCCTATTACTTGGAAACCCCAAATAATTTTCATGAAATCAATTTTTTAGGCCACCTATAGATTTTTTTTGAGCTATCTCATATTCATATAGTGGTGTAGGATCTTCAACTTCAAGAGGATCCATGATGTATTTTAATTCCATGAATGTCGTGGGACCTCAACCTCAAGGGAATGGGAGTAAGAACATTTATTCATATGGGTAGATATTTTTGAAGGATGAACCCCCATGAAATTTTAAAAACTTATGATTACTCTGGATTAAATTAACTTCATATAGTGGAGAAATATCTGTGGAAACTAATGTGATTCCAACAACAACGTGGGATACTTTTCTTATAACTTTATTTATGTATACTGATTTATTTGATATCAGTTTCTATCACTCATTTATATTTCATCACATTTTATGCCTTATAAATATCTAATATAAGATCGTGACTTATGTTATAGATTTATTGAAACCCCTCATGAAGAAAAGAGAGTAGGGTTTCTAGTTCCCCTCATGTGTTATCTCAATATCAGATAAAGAGATAGCATGTGATTTAATGATCCTTGAGATAGATATTTTCAATGTCACTATGATAATTGATTGGGTTTATACCTTAAATATTGTATCAATTTCGATCATTATAAGGTGTCCTTCACAGACCATGATAGGAAATCCCATGTATTTCAAGGGGAATGGGATCAGATATCAAGTCATTTAAGACCACCTCTTCCAAAAGTGGGTAGATTGGAATGTTATATAACATCCCCATTAGTTGAAGATAATGAAGATAACTTTGGGAGTGAGCTTCCCCTAGTAGTTTGGGAGTTTCCCTAGGTGTTCCCAAATAAATTCTCGGGTTTACCCCTAGAGAAAAAATTATAGTTATCAATCGATCTGGTACCTGAGATGCAACTGATCTCATTTTCTTCTTATCAAATTGTACCTACATAATTAAAATACTTAAATATTTGGATAGATGACTTAGAATACAAGGTATTAATACATCAAAGTGTATCTCTAGGGTTCACTCCAGTTATTTTTACTAAAAAGGGTGATGAAACCCTCTATTTTGTATCAAATATCAGAAATTGAATTAGATGACCATTAAAAATATGTACCCCTTCCCTCATATTGATGATCTTTTTGACTAGTTGAACAGAGTAAGGTGGTTCTCTAAAATTGAACTTCGTCCCAACTATCTTATATTAGGATGAAAGAGTAGGATATTCCTAAGAATTACTTTAGGAGTAGGTATAACCACTTTGAATATCTACTGATACCTTTCATCCTAACTAATTCCCATACAGTTTTTATAGTGCTTATGAACCAGATATTTCACTTATACCTTGAAACTTTTGTCACGGTATTCATGGATGATATTCTAGTTTATTCATGGACTGAGGAGGAGCATTGGAATCATTCAAGGATCATTATGGTAACTCTTTAGGATCATTATCTCCGTGTCAATCTATATAATTAAACCTTCTAGATTAAAGAGGTAAAATTATTGGGACATGTAGTTTCAAAATAGGAAATTTTTATTTATCCTAAAAAAAGTGGAATATTTCATGTTCTATGAGGAACCATGAAGTTTACTTGATATTAGAATCTTTTTGGGCCTTTTAGGTTACTACTAGTGATTCTTAAAAACCTCTCTAATCCAGAATCACCCTTGACTACTCTCACCCAGAAGGGGGTGAAATTATTATAGAGCCCTAAATTATAGGAATCCTTTTATGAGTTGAAGATATGGTTAACCTCGACAATGATTTTCATCCCACCCAACGTCAGTGAGGGATATGTTCATTATTTCAATGCTTAAATGGTAGGTTTAGGTTGTGTATTTATATAGGTCAATAAGGTAGTGGCTTATGATTCTCTCTAGCTTTGGCCAAATGAGAAAAATTACCCAACCTAGGATTTAGAGTTTGTAATGGCTATGAATTACCACAAAAGTTGGAAACAATACCTTTATAAGTAGAATTTAACAATCTATTTTGACCAAAATATTTTGAATTATATCTTCTCTTAGTAGGACTTTAACCTCATAAGGTGGCAGTGGGTGGAATACCTCTAGTAATATGATTTTGACATCGCCTACACCCTAGGAGAGAGGAATATTTTTACCAATGCCTTTGATAGGAATTCATATTCTTAGCCTCTAAAAGAATCTATGGATGAATGGTACCTTATGGGTCTTTTCTCTTAGATGTATTTAAAGGTTAGGAAATTAAAGAGTGGTGTGTTCTTTGAAAGTTTAACCCTCCTCTTATAAAAATCATTCATTACAAGTAGTGGATAGATGATAAATTTGAGAGAATCGATAAAGCTGTATATGGTGGGGAGACCATTATAAAGTTTTCACTATCCTAAAAGGGATTTATTTATTTTAAAGTCTAGTATGTGGTTACTTTACCTATATAGAAATTATTGATATAATATTTTCACCAATATCAATTGGTCATCCACCTGAGAAACACTAAGATGTTTTATGATATGAACCACCATTATTGGTGGCCAGGTATGAGAGATGACCAATAAGATTTTATTTCACACTGTTATAATTTCCAATAGATTAAATCAAAGCATCAAAATTCTATTGGTTTTATCTAGCCCCTACGAGTCCCAATATAGAAGTAGAACAAGGTAGTAATGAACAATTTCATTAGACTACCTCAAAATCCCTAAGGAAAGAATTATATATGGGTGGTGATTGATCAATTAACCAAATCATCTCATTTCACATTAATAAAAGACATCACAAAATTGGAAGAGTTTTGGAGGCTGTATGTGCAAGAGTTTATGAGGATTCATGGTGTGAATTTTTCTATCATATCAAATAGGGACCCCTGGTTCACCTCTAGGTTCTAAAAGGGACTCTAGGAGGCTATAGGGTCTTAGGTGATATTTAATAATTCATATAATCCACAAACTAATGAACAAATTGAGCTATAAATTTAGATTCTAAAATTTATAATCTATGTGTGCAACCTAAAATTTGGTGGTTCATGGGATATCCATATGACACTAATTGATATTTACTATAATAAAATTTATCACTCCTTAATTATTATGGATCCTTTTGAGACCTTTCATGGTAATCCATAATAATCCCTACTTTTTTAGACTATAGGTAATGAAAATTCATTGATAGGACCAAGTATTGTGTAAGATACAATGATGAAAGTTTAGATAATTTGATAGTGGTTGGTGACTAATAAATGTTTTCATTAGTCATATAATATTTTCACCATCATCCTTTGGAATTTTTAGTTAATTTATGGGTATTCTTAATATCGTCACCTCGATTGGATAACTGTTGTCTTGTGAATCCGGGAAATATTTATCTAAGGTATATAGGTCTCTTTTATATCTCTAAGATGATTGGTATAGTCCCTTATTAATTATATTTTTATCTTAATTTGATTTTGTTTCATAATATATTCTACATATTTCAATTAAATAAGTATAACCCAAACCCCTCTTATGTTAGGAATTTAGAAGATCTTGAGCTAGAGATTGATGTGTTATTGACTGATCATCCAATTTAGTTTTTTGAATCCTAGGGGAATGTGCTATGTGGGAAGTCTATCTCATTAGTTTTGAATATTATGGAGACATTATAGTGACTCTCATGAGATTTGGGAGAAAGATTATTGTATGACAGAGTAGTGGCCTCACCTATTTCCTGACCAAATTTATTTGAAAAGAATTTATGGAGGTAAAAAGTGATATGTTGGGGATAATTTTCACACCCACTATGTCAGTTTAAGGTTTTATTTATATTATTTGTTCATTTTTATCATCCTTCTTCATTTATGGGTGTTCTCCTTTTGAAATTTTAAGAAAATGGGGTATAGTTCTCATTTCATTTAGCACATAGTGAGTAATAATCATGAAAAAACCCATAAAAAACTAACAGTTCTCTAAAAGAGGTGTTTTCCATGGTTGGAACATGGTTTTTTTAGCCATACAACCAAACCATGTGACACCTAGGTGGGTTCTAGTGACACCTTCAAGATTTCCACATGGTTTGGAAAATGATGTGGTCAAACTATATAGTCTACAAGGGAAAAATTAAAATCTAAAATGATGGTTTTGAAATTTGAAAAATTTAACCCCTTTCCCCCATTTAGTCCCCCACTCGACCCCATCTACCTCATACACATGGAAAAAACCCTCTCCCCCTCTTCATTAGCTTAATTTTTAGAAATATTCCACCTATAATTTTTAATAAACTTCAAGTAAGTGGGTTCCTCTCCCCTCTCTAGTCTTATTTATTTTCTTTTCATTGGATTTATTTCTCCCCTATATCCATGGTAGCCTAGGGTTTATCTTACCTAAATCTAATTTGTAACATAAAAACTCTAGAAACCTAGAGTTGATAGTTATATTACATTATTGGTATAAATACATGAGTTTATTTAGGATCCAATAGCTTAATAGTCTTTGAAGACACGATACATACATTCATTGCACCAGAAAACATAATTTATAACATGGAAACATTGTAAGAATATATTTATCCATTCCATAATATCCTTGAAAATTATAAATAGTTCTCTTCTAGGTATCTTGTGGAAATGAAAAAAAATAAGTGTGAGATCATATGTTCAATATGGAGTATGATGTGAGTTGAAATTTTAATTTTTTTTATCTATTTTTCATTGATAATTAACCCCCTAATTGACTTATTACCAAGTAATTAATTGAATTTTTATCGATATTGTGAATCCTAAACTAAATTAATAAATGGATAAATTGATGATTTTTAGTGATTCACTGTTTTTTGAGAATTTATTTATATCCATACATTTTTTAGATCTTGAAATTTAATTATATGATTAAATCTAGAATTAATTTTATTAAATGGATTTTTTTAGAGTTTTAATATTTTTATCATTTTTGAATTAATTGAAAATCCATAAATTGAAATTTTTTAAACAAAATAATTATTAAATGTAAATATAGATTTTTAAATTCTCATATGAAATCAGTTGTTCTTGAAAAAATACGCGAGATTGGACTTAATTGAATTTTTAAATTTGGGACTTTTTTATATTTTAATTTGATTTTAATCAAGAACAATTATTTTACTTAAAAAATGTGTTTGTTTCTTGTACATGTTAAAATAAAAAGCTTTTAAAGTCCTGGAATGACTATATGGCTACATATTTTTTTTAGAAAAAATGCCAAAGGCTTGGAGTGACCATGAAATCACTCCTTCATGTGGTTGATCAAGCAACCAAAAAAAAAACAATGAAGAATGAAAGGATCAAACATTCCATCTCCTAAACAACTAACCATAACACAACTTCCTCCAAATTTTCAAAGGTAAGATATCGTGAGGCTCCCCCTTCCAAGTGACTACACAATCATCCTCTTCATATGGTCAATACACATCAATGAAAATATGGAAAATGGAGAGATTGAATGCACCCCTCAATTGATTTCACCCTATCATAAGAAGGAAAGGTTGAAATTGAACATGAATCCCATATTCTTCATGTGAAATTGACCACAACTGAAATCTGTAAAATTAATGGATTAACCATGACTCTCTCTTCTCATGCTCGATTAGTCCCTCTTTATAGTTGACAACACATTGTCCCTTGAGTGACCGCATGAACTCGTCCATTGAAACCAAAGAAACCTAAGACCATGATGCCTCTTATAGAAGCCTAAAATGTTGAGGATCTAGGATTAACCAGATCCAACAATTGAAATAAGGAATATTATGTGAATTAATCTCAAACCTACATCGTTTAATATTGAAATAGAAGGTAGTAAAACCCCAAATATTGGATTTTTTAAGAACACTAGGTAAGGATGGATGTATTAAGAACCAGAGATCTAGAACTAATTCTATCCAATATGATCAATAGAAATATGAGATCACACAAGATGAACCATTGGAGGATAGGTTCAAATTCATGATGACTAATGAGGATAATCCTCCACCAAAGATCGTCGACACTGACTTGTTCAATGCTATGAAAACCATAACCACTGAGCTTGAGGAGATTCCGGATAAATATTCATCACCAAAAAAGATCTGATTTCACACAAGGAATATAATGAATACTTAAAGTGTTTTCAACAATACATGCCACTTGGTTTCAAAAAATCTTGAATAAAACTAAAGCTTACCAAACTAAAGGATGTCGGACTGATTGAACCTGAACACGAAAGAAACCTGATATCGCACACCTATTTCCCACAAAAGAATCTCAAATAAATATACAAGAATATGGAAAAAAATATCACCAATACTAATCCATCACCATGTTTCCTATAGATAAACCAAATAATATGGAGTTCCAATCTATAGAAGTGATCAGTTTTTCCACCTTGTTTACTGTTAGAGATCCAAAAAATCAAAAACTGAATCAAAGATGCAGATCTAAACAATTGTTTAAGAAAAATCATTGAATAATTTAAAGATGAATTTTGAGAATTTACAATATCACTGGAAGGATAAACATGTGAAAGTCCTGATGATGAGTTTAGGAAGAACTTGAGTTGCAGATTCCACTAATGAAGAAAATGAGAAAACAAAATAACAGAGCATGATGGAATTGAGGTGTAATGTAGTGAAATCAAATCACATTCCAAACAAAAAATAGGCTTGTATAGGACCAAGTTTATGCCCACTATTAAGAATTTTAATCCCAATTATGATTAAATCTAGACCCATTCTAGTTATATTTAAGATCTTGTTTCTAAGAGCCTATCACATATATCACTTTATTCCCCCAAGAAAAATGTGACGTCCATTGAATCTATAGAGAAGCCAAAAATTTACTTCAAAACTTCATTAATAAGTATATATACCAATCATTCATTAGAGGATAATAATTTTCCAAAAATGATTTGAGTATACTAATTTGGATAAATCTCAGTCATCAAGTTGTTCACGTGGAAAAAATATGAAGAAATAGAAGTGATCTTAGAATTTGAGGAATAATGTGGAATTTCAGGGTTCATTGGAATATAATATTGTTCTAATAACATGTTTAGAAATATAAGATCAAATAACTTGAGGATTTCTCTATAAAAGATAAACTATTCACTAGAGAATAGGGGCTTCCACAATCATCAAATCAGAGCTTCTTCATATTCATTTACTATTTTATTTTATTTAATTTTTCTTTAATAACTCTGGTGATGACACACTAAGAAATTATTGGAAGAGAGGAGGAGATTAACCCTATCCACTATTAATTAATTATTCATTTTAATAGTTTAATACATTATATTATTTTTTTGGATTTATTCAAACTATATATAAAATAAGAGATTTATTTATTTCTTACACTTTGAATTTATCTTTCCTTGTTTACTAGATCACCTAAATAGGTCACTTAGGCCCTATTAATTGCTTTTGATCATGAGCAATGGGTTGACTTATGAGTAATTGGAGATATTTTATTACTAGACCAGGGGAGACTAGAGGCCGCAGTTATCTTTGAATTCATTCGGTTAAACCAAAAATTATAGGTGAGGGTAATTGAGTGAGGTTTCACTTGATTAGAGAGAAAAAGAGAGTATAAATTGGAATAATTATTTAATTATAAATATAAGTGAATGATGCAAGGTTATGCCACTAATTTTGAAATTGAATTTAAAATAAATCAAGTTTAATTACATTACAGTTTCTCCAATTAAATTCACAGAAAAAATAGAAACACACCCATAGCATTTTTCTCTCCAAATAAAAACTTGAGTCCCACTATTATACATTTTACTTGGGTTCAAAAATTGTCTTACTAATCACATCGTGATAGGCACACATCAACTTGTCCTTGTTTTTAGGGAGTCTAGAATTTTTGTTTTATGCTTGTTTTAAAAATGATATAGAAAAATGAATAGATCCAACTCATCTCACATTATTGGTTTTGATCTAGAGGTTGAGTAAACTTTTATGGATAGACTTAGTACTTTTAGAATCATAGAGGAAGTTAAAAGGGAGTCTGTTACTATCTCATTGACTGACACATCAACACCTTCTTCTACTTCCACCAGAGTCAACTTAGGAACCAAAAACATGGAATATGATCAAGATTGATTGAATAACACTTTAATATAATTATATTCACCTAATTTTAATAACAAATAGCTGTTAAAAAATAATAATCAATAGGATTGTGAGATTAAAATTGGACTACTAAGTCGCCTGCCTAAGTTTCATGGTTTTTTAGGAGAAGACCTTAATAAACATCTGCAATCATTTGGAGAAATATATAATGATTTTAAACCTAGAGGATCCACTAAGTCTCAGATTAGTTGTAAGGTAGTTCCCTCCATTATTTAAGGATCTTCCAAGGATTGGCTCTGTAGAATCCATCCTGGAGAGATTACTACCTGGGATGAACTATACTAAGCCTTCCCTCAGAGGAATTTCCCTACATAAAGAAGTATCTAGGTGAGAAAGGATATTTATGTAATTGAACAGGCAAGTGGATAGATCCTTTATGAGTATTGGGGGATATTAAACGGACCAACAAACTCCTTACCACACCAAACCTATATAGATCATCATTTCCTGGTATTATTTTACCAAAGATTGATGGATAATGACTAGAATATTTTAGATGATTCCTATAGAGGAGAAATTATTGAAAAATCAACAGTTGAAGTCAGAGACCTAATTGAAAGGATCTCCTAGAATTATAAAAAATTTGGTAGCATAACTAACACAAGTGGATTACATGAGGTAAACAATTTTGACTATTTTTCAATAAAACTAATGAACTAAACTCAATTGTGAAAAATTTAGCTTTGAAAAAAGTACATGATACTTCACCCACCATACACCCTCTGGTATTCCAACTTTGTCAATACATAGAGAACTACACTGATGGTTGTCCTCAATTTAAAGAAAAATATGAATCCATATACCAAAGATCATTCCAATATTAGCTAATCTACAACCAAGTAAGAAGATAGTACTCTAATAGTCGATATGGATTGGGAACCAATAACTTCTGAGGCCACCCTTTTAGTAAGGTTTTAAACCACATTTCTAGACACCACCTTTTTAAAGATATAATTATCAACATTCTACAATATATAAACCAAGGTAAGATCAAGAACCCTCAATGGAGGAATTGATGAAAGAAATTATGAAATATAACAACCAGATCCTAACTACTATTAATGAATTAAAAAACCTAGGATCATGTAAGCTTCCAACCTAATCCATTCCTAACCCCGTAGAAAAAATTAGTTCATTACATTAAGGAGTAATAAGGATCTAGGTAGTATTGAAGAATCAATATATATAGAATAATTTGGAAGTGGACCACCCACTAAAATTGAAGAATTAACCCCTAGAAAAGAACTTGAAAAAGTGGTAGCTAAGGAAAAACCCTCTATAAAGAAGGATAAATGAAAATCCAAAAAGGAAGATACATATTAACCCCAAACTCCCTTCCTTGAATGGATACAAACTCCTAAGAAAACCAATGCAGAATCATTACAATAAGAGATCCCAGAAGTGATCAAAAAATTAGAAATCAATATCCCTATACCGGAGGCCATAAACTAAATTCTAGGGTATAAAAAATTCATCAAATTCATGTTCACTAGAAGGAAGAGATTTTGAGGTAATGAAAAGGTAAGACTAAGTAAAAAATTTATGTTATTTTTATTAAGATGAAAAATTCCCTTACAAGTTTAAATTTTATTCTAGAGTTAATAATTTAATTAGTTCTGAAATATTAATAATTAGATGAATAATGAGTTATTTTTTCACTACCTTAATTAATATATGATCATTTAACTAGGAAAGGGAGAGTTAGTGAATAATTTTTTATAGAATCAAAATTATAACTTGAGGTTACTGTAATTTTTGAACTTAATCTAAGGGAACTTGACCTCTATAAAAAAATAACACCTTTGGGAGCCAACTAAAAATAAATTGATATAAGTACCTTGAAATTGGAGTAAAATGGGAAATTTGGATCCCATGGAGAATATATAATACATTAGGCACTGGGTGTGTGAGTAATCCCTATCTATATATCCAATTAGTGTCTTTTCATAGTACTCTTTACAAACATAGTTGGGGAAAATTCAAACAAAAAATGATGAATAAGTGACTAATAGTCAAAAATAAATTTATTTAGGTGAGGGTAATATTGAACCCAAATGAACAAGGGGAAAAATAACTTATAATGAATTCATTTGAGTTGTATCAGTAAAGTGGAAAATTAAACTCTGGTTTAAGAATTTTAGGAGTGAGGAAAAAATGTAAGTGCTTCTTATTAAAACTTTGATTCCAATTAGATCTAATTTTATCCACTTTTGGACTTGTAACTTTGATTGAGTTAAATATATAAGTGAAATAAAATCATATAAGAGTCTTGATAATTCAAAAAATTGAGGGAACTATGAATATATTCTTCTATTCCTTGTATATTTAGATCTATTTAGGATGGTTATTTTTGTTTTTCTTTTTAATAAATGTAATTAAATGATAGAATTATTTAGGCGTGCAATATTTTAAGTATAGGGGTGTTATGTGAGCCAAAATATTGAAAATTATTACCCATTCTTCATTAATAATTAACATTCTAAATATCTTAATCCTAGGTGATTAATTGATTTTTTTGTTATTATGAATCCTAGACTTAATTGATAAATTAATTAATTGATGATTTTTAATGATTCATTAATTTTTTGAATTTATTGATAGCCATACATTTTTCTGGATTTTGAAATTATATTATTTTATTAAATAGAAAATTAATTTTCAAAAATGCATTTGTTTTTGGATTTTTAATTTTTTTAATCATTTTTGAATTAATTAAAAATATATAAATTCAAATTATTTTAAAAAAGAAATTTTGAAATGTAAATTTTTGATTTTTAAATTTTCACTAAAAATCAGCCATGCTTGGAAAAATATTATTGACTAGATTTATTTGAATTTGAAAATTTTGTATTTTTTTCTTTTAGTTTGATTTTAATTCTGAAAAATGATTGTACTAAAAAAATGTGTTGGTGTGCTATACAAGTCCAAATAAAAACTTTGTAAAGTTATAGAGTGACTATAAATGTATTAAAATTATTTAGAAAAATTGTCAAAGGCTTTGAGAAACTGTGAAATCACCCATTCATGCAGTCGATTAAGAAAACAAAAAATGAAAAAGGGAAGGATTGACTATTCCATCTCCTAAACAATAGACTACAACACCAATTCCTCAAAATTTTCATATGAAATCTACCATGAGGCTCCCACTTCCAAGTAAATTCACAACCATCCTCTTCATATGGATGATCAACTCCACTGTAAGTCTGAAAAAAGGGAGATATCAACCACACCCCTCAATCAACCGCACCCTTCCCCAAGAAATAAAGACCACAATTGACCATGACTCATATGTTCTTACTATGAAATCAATATCAACTTCAAATCTAGAAAAGGTATATATTGACCAAGTTTCCCCCTTAAAACGGTTGATTAGTCCCTATTTATGGTCAACTATGCCTTCTCCCTTGAGAGACCGTATGAAATCCTCTATTGAAACTAAAGAAACCTAAGTCCATGATGCATCTTATAATATCTTGGAATGCCAATGACTGGGATTTAACCAGATCCAAATATCAAACTGAGTAAAATTACAAGAATGGAACTTGACCCTTCACCATTGAAGATTGAAATTGGAGGCAGATGAACCCCGAAGCTCGAATATACGAAGAACTCGAAATAAGGTTAGATAGATTAATAACTCAATCTCTACCACCAATGTTATCTGAGAAGAACAGTTTGAATCTAGGATCACCAAATATTAACTTCCAAAGGAGAGGACTAAAGTCATGAAATCAGAGGAGAAAACCAAATCCTTGGTGCCTAATGAGATCGAGCCTCCACCAAAGCTCATCAGCATCATCCTTTTCAATTATAAGAAAATAATAACCCCTAATCTCAAGGTAAAGTCTAATAAAGATGCCTTTACAAACCATATTTGCATCTTCACTGGTAAGACAATGAATACCTGAAGTGTGTTGAAGAAGTTAATTTTTCTAGATGTATAAAATATTGAAGAAAACTAAATCTCACCAAATTGAAGGATTTCATGGTGATTAAACCTAAACCAATAGGAAAACCAATGTTTTATTCCTGTTTTACATTGAAGAATCTCAAACTAAGGTGGAAGAAAAAAACCAAATCTCGCCAAACTTGATCTATTATCACATCTCCTATAGATGAACCAAAGAATATGGAGTGAAAATTCATGGAAGTGATCCACCAAACCACCCTATTCTCCCTTGGAAAGCTATGAAGTCCAAAATCGTATAAAAGATTTAGATATACCCCATTATTGAATAATAATATTTTAATATTTTGAAGATGAATTCTGAGAATGAACAATATCACTAGAAGGATGAAAAATCTGAAAACGAGATGATGAAATAGGGAAGAACTTGATGCGCATACACATTTGATGAAGAAAATATGAATAATATAAAAACAGAGCATGATGAAATAAAGGATTAAAGCATTGAAATCATCCCTTGTTAAAAAAAACACCTAGGCTTGTCCATAACCAAGTAAAATCCCACATATGATATTTTTAAGAAAAATTAGGATGTCATATAGGTGAATTTAAATTCCACTTAAAATATAGAGTCTAAGATCCCAACACATACATCACATCTTTCCCCCAAGAACAATGGAACATCTAGTGAAGCTGTAGAGTATCCAATAATTTATCTTTTATCATTCACAAAGGAGTACAGAGCTTGATCATGGGAGGATAATTCTATACTAAAAAATATTTGAGTATAATGATTTGAAGAAATACCAATTGTTGATCTATGCATCTGGTGATAATATAAAGAAACGAAAGTGGGATCAAAATTTGAGGAATAATTCAAATTTTTAGGGTTTATTAGAATGTAATATCCTGCTTATCACATGGACCAAAATAAAATGTTGAAGAAATCAAATATTTATTTATAAAATAAAAACTTTTCATTGAAGAATTAGGGATTTCATGATCATCAAATTAGAGATTATTCATCTTTATTTCTTGTTTTCTTTCATTTTTTTATTATAATAACTCTAGTGATGGCACACTAAGCCATTAGTGACAAATCTAAGAAGATTATTCCTATTACCTATTAATGAAATCTAATTTTTAAGAGTTAAATATCTTCTATTAATCTCTATATTTATCTTAATTTTATAGATAATATGATATTTCTCTATTTCTTACACTTTGAACTTTTATTCACTTCTTCACTGGATCACACACATGGGCCACTTAGGTCCTATTAATTTCTTTTTATCATGAGTAGTGGGTTCAATTAATAGTAATTAGATATATTGGATTACTAGGATAGATAATATTCAAGGTTAGAGTGATCATTTCATCCCTCCAATTAAAATAAAAATTTTAGGTGAGGGTAATTGAGTGATATTTCACTTTATTAGAGATAAAAAAGAAGCGTATAAATTGGAATAATTATTTAATAGTAAATATAAGAAAATTATACAATGTTAGGCCACTAATTTTAAAATTTAATTTAAAACCAATCCAGTTTAATTCCTTTACCCTTTTCACCAATTGAACCCACAAATAAAAATATAAACACACCCATAATATTGTATTCTCTAAAGACAAACTCATTTCCTACCACAACTAAATTTTACTTGGGTTCAAAAATTATTTTGTTGATCTACCCATGATAGGAATGTATCATAGTAGCATAAAATGAAAGCTATCATAATAGAAATATGGAATAAGTGATACGGTAGTAATAAATAAATAATATGAATCCATAATCAACTTAAATTGAGGGTATGTTATATCCATAATAATAAATGAAAAAATGGATAATAATAATCATTAATAACATGATGATATAATGTATAATGATGGACATAAAAACATGTAATCAAGTCCTTATTCCAAGACACTATAATGATATGAGGAGATTACACCAAAACCGAAGCTATTTTGTCTCATGAGACCTATCGATGAATTGGGGAGCTATATAATTATGGTCCCTTACCATCACTTGATTAAGTATAATGAATTCACCATAAGAGTCATCAAGACATTTCATGCCATTCCATAAGGAACCTATAGCTAAATAAAAACATGTATATCAGTATGATGATAAATATGGAAAAAACAATTCCCAATTCAATATAATAATGTGGATTTCTAGGAGAAAATCCCTTAATCAACTTTGAAGTTGTGGGGTATCATACAAGTAGTAGTAAATACCCTTATTAATGAAATATAACAGTGATAATAATTTCAATGTGTTGATTTATCCATGGAAGATAGTAATTGGGTTCAATAGTTTACATTGGTAGAAAAAACCCTTCATCATGGTTCATTAAGAGTGTGCGGATATTCCAAATCATATCCCATGGGAGTGTCTATCTAGGTGTGTTGTATTAGGCCCACTCATCATGCATTTGGGTGGTGATTAATTTAATGATAAACTAACCCTTTTCAGGGTTATTAATCCTAGGTGAATCTATAACATAGTAGAATCCACTTTTTAGTATCCAATCAGAGATTTATTTTTTAGGAAACTATACATGCTTCTACTTTACCAAAACATAGGGGGGTTTTTCCACCATGAAAATGATTAAGTTTTACAATAGTTTTGGTAACTATTAAATCAAAAGAATATGAGAGAGGGATAACGTTATAGAATTATAAATATCATAATATTCATGATTAATATGGTAAAAGGTATTCTATATAAATTTATGAACCACACAAAATAAAATAGGTGGTGAATATAACACAAGTCCAAAAGAATAAAAATTGAGACAGAAAAATCCCACTTATGGCTTGGGTAACAATTCAGTAAATACCTATTGAAATAAAGGGCTTAAAATTTATCTTTAAATACCATGAATAAATTAATTTTATGATATAACATCTCAAATAGGTAGTATATACACCAAATAAATAAAATTAGGTGTATAATACCAAACATGTCTCAAAGATAGGAAATTGAGATAGAAAACCCTATGATATTATCCTCAATTACATGAACATACTTTAACCTCCTATATTGTAAACATAAATATATTAATAAATAAATTAAAAACATCAACAATATCCTTTTTATTTTATATTCACCATAAATATCCATTCTCGGTATGAGTTATTTCTACATCGAGTATTTATAGTTTGATCATTTGTACTAGTTTTATAACAGTGGTATGTATTCATTCTTATTCCAAATTTCATCATTAATAGGTCATTAAAGTTACTATTATGGATGTTTTATAATTTTTTATGATTTTTCAAATTCCTTTCATAAGTATTTGAGTCTTTATCCATGAATATAAAATCAATAAAAAGCATGTTTCTATGATTCTTGATGGTCGAAGGATGTTTTCTTAATTAATGAATTAAATAATGATATAACATATGTAGAATAAAAAAAACATTATCTATAAAATTATATATATTATTCCAATAATTATTTTTCCATTTTCATTCATGATATAAATTTATAGTATTTTTCAAGTAGGTGGTTAAACCGACACAAGCATGAACACACCCTAATTTAATGAATGATTATGAGTTGGTTTTGTTGAATATCATTATACCAGAAGCATGATGATATTATTTATTTTTTATTAGTGTGATATATCATAATTATAATGTAATTATAATAATAAGTAATCAATATTAAGATATTATATAATTTTAATAAATGGTTTTCCCCTTAGCATGCCTATTTTAAATGATTGAATTAATGACGATCATTTGTTGATCATATCATTAGTAGGTTCTCCAATTTTTTATTCGAAAACCTTAATGATATCGTAAAAATAATATTTAATCATTAATTTGTTTTATAAACCATCAATTATGAGTGGTTATGAAAAATTAATTTCATTTCTCATGGCGGTGGTAGTATGCACATACCCACAAATATCGTTTTTTTCTTAATAGCTGGGATAGATGAATAGAAAATTATAATAACCTTAATATAGTAAAATTATAGTATATAAATTATACTAATATAATTATATTAATATGGATAGAATAAATTTTAATGAAGATAATTAAGATTAAAATCTATGTAGTTGATAATACTCACATTGAGTACTTGAATTTTTTGTGGATTTATCCTTGGAAATAAAGGACTTATGGTAAATAATGAGGATTACTTTTTGGAATTTATAGAGTTATCCCTAGTGGCCCATGAATGAGAATAGATAATGCTATTGTTGTTATTTTGGGCTCAATCACTAGGTGAGGATAAGGACCCTAGGGTTACTACAACCTTAGCTACCTTAGGGGTTTCTCTATGGTGATTGATTATGAAGTGTTTATTTACCCTCAACATTATTTATTTTTCTAAACCATTTAGTAATGTTTTATCCCCTATGATTTTAAATCATTTAAAGATTATTTTTTATTTAATTTGGTTCCAAACTAGCATGCTTGTTTTTTCTAACAAAGTATACCCAAGAAACACTTAGTGGGATCCTACTAGGCTAGTGTTTCTCACACCCTATATACACCAATCAGATGTATGTAGATCTTGTTTTAAAAGATATAGGTAAAGGTAAGTTGTTTTATAGAGGCAGTGGGTATTTCATTTAGTGGAGCATGAGATGATGGTGGTGACATGGGGGGAAATGAGCCCTCATGTCACATAGATATGGGTAGTGACTTTTGGTTTATTTTTTTGTTACAAATTTTCACCCTATTCATGTATTTCAAAATTTTATTTCCTATCCCGTTCCTTTTGATTATGTATTTATTCCTATCTTGGACACTTTTTGTTATGTTTTATTTCTATTTTTTTTATTGTTTTATATTTATGGATGAGACGGTTTGGTTTGGTTTATTTATTTTAGATACATGACTTCACAATATATAGAAAGTCCATGTTGGGTCTTAGTTAAGCCATATTTGAAATTATATTGGGGAAGCACATTCCTAAATGCAGTCTCTCAATTCCCATAAACTATTTTCTAGCATGTAGATATTTGTAATTCCATTCTATCCTTGAAACTAGTTGGTTCGAGTTCATGTATGAGGGGTGTTCAAGGTTAGTTTTTCATATTTTCATTGTTGTCTCAATTTAGGTAGCATTTGTTCAATAGATACAAATCAGTGTTTGGGGTCAGAATAACCACAGTTGGTTTGAAAATTTTATAAAGTAATGGATCAATTAAATGATTACAGAATGCATGGATTCATGATGGTGATGGTTGATATTTGGGTATGGTTCGTGATCTTGGAGGCTCATAGATCATGGGGTGCTCTAGTTATTTACTTCTTGGTGTGACTCCTAGAGAGGAGTTGGTTTAGGAAATAGTTATTGGGATATTGGAATTCTATATTGCGAGTTGAGTGGTATAGGAGGTGATTTATATTGAGCATATTTACTCAAGGAATGTGGTTTTAATTTATCCTTTTGATGGCTTATCAGGAACTGGGTGCTGAGAGATGAAGCTTCAAGTATGATTCTATGACACAGGGCCTCATTTTAGAAATGATGGTGTGTGGGTTACCCCAGATATACGACCTATATATTGGGCTGGTAGTAAAGTTTATATAGACAATGTGATTCATGGTTAAATATTACTTTATTTATTAGGATATTCATTACTATATCCTTGAGGTAAACTGGTGATGTTTTGGGTGGTCTTCCCCTCTTTTGGGCCTATAGAGTTTGATCCTCAATATCATGGAAGGTGAGGGAGATGTCTTTCCTTGAGTGTGATGGATATGGAGGTGTTTTCCACTACAGTACGAGACTTGTTAATATGAAAATTAATTGGTGGTATTGGGAGAGTACTTGGGTTTATCCACAACAATACTCTTTGAGCATGGATGGAGGTATCCTTTAGAGGAGGAGTGGTTGTTTCTCACTTGATGTCTTCTTTTCATTATCGATTCGGGTGGATGTATGGTTCATACATGAAAGTGTGTTGATCTATATCCCTATTTCCATTTTGTTTTCAAGTAATTTTACTGAGTATTTTTATACTCATTCCTAAACGGTCTTTGTTCCCATAATTATCATGTCTATAATGACAATGTACAAGTTAGTGAGTATTCAGATTTAGAAATTTGGAGTTAGATCATGGTAGAGATAGTGGGATTTGTAGCTAGTCGTGCTCTGGTTGTTGTGAACACAACATAATGACTCTCTACTTCCTAGTCACTCGAGGTTGACATTATGTCTTGGGGTTTTGAGCCTTGTATATTTTCACTTTTTTTGGATTTTAAATTGTATTCCCTAGGTATTTTTAGTAGATGTATATACGCATATTTTTCATTTCATTTAGATATGTATATCCTTCGTGGTTGTAGATATTTTTTTGGATGATGATATATATATCTGCTATCATTTTTATAGGATAATTCCTCACATATGTGCATTATGACTTCTTGGTGTTGGATATTATAACCTAGCCTATTGGAGGTGATCTTGGGGTAGCACAGCTAGCCTACCACTAGCCCAGGTGGGGACCCAATGGGTTGGGTCATGTTATGAGAAAATATAATAAATTATATAACTCTATCCTTTATGTTATGTTGTCATGGAAGTGAGGCTTGACTTATTCTCATGATGTCATGTTTAATGTTTTTTTTCCACATTCTTGTGATGACATGATCCGAAGATATATTATTATTTATGATAAATTCATTATGTTATGATTCGTGAATTATGATTCATGGTTCATGTTTTATTTGGTATGATTTATTTATGATGTATTCATGTACCTTGATTATGTTTGCATGCCCACATATTTATCTTATGATCACTTATGATGTTGGATTTTTATCGATTATGTTTACCCTTATTGACCATTTTTACTCACCCCTTCTATTATTTTTATTTAACTAGGTCATGAAGAGTATTATTACATATGATATGTCAATATGGATATCACGTGTGGAGAATTTTGTGGGAGATGCTGAAGAATGATTTTAAAATAAGAAAACCTTTGTTTAGGGGGATATTTTTTTCATTTGATGGGAAAGATATACGTTATGTTAGTTAAAGACTTTTCCTAGCTCTCTAAAATTGTAAACCTAAAAGGTCTTGGGTGTGTAAGTGACTCAATATTTATTGTTTATGTTTTAATTAAATATCATTATGTTTATTCTCTTTATTTAGTATTAATGATAGTTTGTAAAGAATATGTTTTTAGAACCATATTCAGGAGTGTGGTTTTGGGGAATTTTAGTTGGTATCAGAGAAAGGGTTAGATAAGTTTAGGGATTAAGATTCAATTAGATGAGGATATTTTAAGATTTTTGAATACCATCACGTGTTAATAAGTTTAAGGTTTATTATAAGCTTAAAGGCATAGATACCCCTTTTATAGTCTTATGTGATTGGATTTTAAGGTGATTAATGATATTTTGAGGTATGTTTATCAATTTATATAAAGAATATATAATTTAGGTATAGATAACCCTTTAGGTAGATATAAAATTTTATGATGAGGTAATTACAATTAATCATAACAAGGGGTTAATTGATTTTGGGAATAAGAGATGAGATAAACTTGGGATTGTAAAATAATTTGATGTTAAGGAAATTTAGGTTATTTTGAGGAAAATATTAATATCTTTCAGAAGTATATATGATTAAGGTATATATTGATTTGTGTGTGATTAATTTTGTTTGGGGATAAAGGTTAAGTTGAATTTTAGGATAAAAGGTTTTTTTTGATTTTTTGGTTTAGAATATAGTAATAAAGTTCATGATAGTCTTGAGTTAGGATTAGAAAACATTAGTGAAAATCCTAGGGATAAGTCTAAGTATATGGAAACATCCTAAAATTTTGGCAATTTAAATAGTGTGTGGTTTCCTATAAATGAAATCCATGTCTGGATACTATAAATAGATGAAGATTCTATCTTAGATGCACCTAGGGGTAATAATCCTAAAAAAGGTTGTTGGGGTATTAACTCAATCTTCACTTGATGCACAAGAAGTGATCCTAACTGCATACCTAGTTTGAAACTATAGGGTGATATGATTTGGTTGATTGGAATACTATTTATAAACCATTATGAAGGACTTGAATATATATTTTTCTAGTTCTGTACAATTTGATGATTTAATATATAACTTTTTAGGTTATAGAACCTAATAAGAAAATGACCATGAATAACCAAGATTAAAATCTAGAAATTCTTAAGTTAGGATACAAATGAAACTTATGAGTTTTTTTTCTTTTATTCATTTTAAAAGTTCATAGTTTTCTTTTCTATATTCTTATTATGTTATGTATTCTCATCGTCGATAGAAATTAAAATTACGAGGATGTGATTCATTTTAAAGGGGTTCAATATAACACTCTAAGATTTTAGTATGTATTTTCATTCAAATAAATACTACGTTGAATAGTTTTTATCATAAAAAACACTAAACTAAAATAATCCATGATATATTTTAAAATTAAATATAACCTTTAATACATCATTAGAATATAATATAAAAAACCATTAAGAAAATTACCTGAAGAGTAAAACCTCAAGTAAATAAAAAGATAATTAAAATGATTTATTTTAATTCCTTAAATATTATCATTATTATTATAAAGAATAATTTTATGTGTTCTAATACCAATGAATTAAATAAATTTTATGGTCGTAAGATAAATATTTAAATTTAATGGGATTCAATTAAAATCATTTAATGTTAAAATTTATATTTTTCAAACAACTGTTTTTTAAGTTTTGTGTATTTTTATTAAATTGAAAACTGTTAACAATTATTTTAATAATTTTTTTATTGTGTGAATAAATATATTAACACACATTTAATTTTTAATCTATATGAAATAATATTAAGTGCATTTAAAGTTTAAATAGTCATTTTTCCTATAAAAACAATTTTCATTATATTTGATGTTTTTGTTTAAAAGTTGAATTCCCAAATTTTAGATTTTTTATTTGAAAAAATTAACTTCATTTTTTTATTATCAATATCAGAATTATATTAGGGTAAATTTATGGGATTTTTTATAGAAACTTTTATTTTTTGGTGAATAATAAAGAAATATAGTTTTTATAAATACCAAAAACTTTATTACGTAATCATGATATATGCATGAATTAAAAATTTATTAAAAATTTTCCTAAAAAAAGAAATATTTAAGATTAAAATAAATCATTAAAAAAATAATATGTTGAATTTATAAATTTATGATTGAAATTTAGAACCTAAGTTATATTTTATTATAATAAAAAACTATTATGGTCCTTTTCCTTTAATTAAGTATTCATAATATTCCATTTAGTTTTATGATTTTTTTAAAGAAAAATAAACCTTATTTTTTATCATTAACCAATAAATATCACACTTATAAATTATATAAATAATCCTTATCCTAAATAAGTATTTTTATGCTTATAAATATATTTTTCTAAAAATTGTTTTTATTACGTTATGTGTTGGGACTTGTGGAAATGGTTATTTGTCTCAATTTAAATTATTCAAGACATGTTTCATATTGTAAACCATATTTTTTTTAATTAATTACCTATTGTATTTATGTATAATAAAACCTTTTTATTTCATTAGATTTTAAATTCCATCTCATGATCTCCCTTACATGTTCTTTTGATTTATAGAGTACCAAATTCTTAAGGGTTGTTGTTAACTTAATTTAATTTCACTGAGTTATAACCATTATTCTTGAACTTCATCCTTAAAAGTTTGTTTTATTACACCATATGATTGTATTAAATTTTATTCATTATTTATTTTCTAGGGATTTACATTTATTTCTTATAAAATCCTTTCTAAATGATTCTTAATTCACAAATTATAATGCTAGTAAGGGGGTTTCCATCCAAATTTCCTTTATTTGAGATATTTTTTGTATTATGAATCTATATTCATTTATATGATGTATACACTGACTTTTTGACCTAATATATCATGATTATATTTTTATTCATGGTATTCAAAGTTACATTTCAAATTCTATTCTAAAAGTTATTTTGAATCAAAGGTTACTAAAGTTTCAATGGTTTTTTAGAATCAATTCTATTTTCATTGGGTAAATTTTTTTATTCCTTAACTATTCTCTTATAAGTTTATTTTATTATTCCATTCATCCATTATATATGGTATTTTCATTTTTCTCTATATTAATTACATCTTTACATCAAAATATTCTTCATTGATGGATTTTATTCTCAATAAATGTAACGTCCCCAACCCATTTCTTCCTCACATGACTGAGACAGGTCACCAAAAGAACTCAATAAATCCTCCCCATATTCCAAAGGCTTTCAATTAGTAATGAGGTTCTAATAGATTTAATGGGGAGACTATACCTATAATATACCAACCCAAGTCAACCAGAACAATCACCCAAGTTAGCCCATCCCAGGGTAGGTTAAAATAAAGATATCAAAACTAGTTTCATATATAATAAAAACAAGACATACAACTAGAGTAAAAAGTGAAAAAATGGGAGATAAAACTGATCCAAATAGGCTAAAATATAAATAAATACAAGTCTAGACAATAATACTCTACGTGACCAAACATCACCTCCAAACTATCCCAAAAACGAGACAAAAACATAAAGAGAAGCCTACATGATAAAAATGATCTTCCCTTTACCTGAGTCCTAAAAAATGGTCTACAACCACTCACAAGAAGAAGTAGGGTGTGAGAAACAAATCCTAGTAGGATACCACCAATACATCTATACAAGTTCTAATAACAAGAATTAAAAAATCCAAGATTTAAAACAAAATATCTTTATAATCATTTTTAAAAATATCCAATATGAAATCCTTTTTCAAACAATCCTTGAGTTTTTAAAAATTGCATGGCAATTATTCCCAATCTAGGAACAAGAATGTAAATATACTGAATTATAAATACACATGTGAGGCAACATCCATGAAATAATCTATCATATAATCAATAACTAGAAACAAAAATGCACCTACCAGTCAAGCTATAGCCTATGGGACAATACGTACTAGAAACTTACAAGCCTAACAAGAAATATGGTTGGATACAAATAACATAAATTCCTTCCATATACCATCAACATACATGAGGTTACCTCCTAGTGGGATTACACACATTAAAGCTAGTAGTGTCTCTTTCTCGATGTACCCAAGGTTCCCTCTATGCAATGTTTGCCAATTTTTATTTTAAAAACCAAGCTCACATTTTTATAGAACAATTTAAAAGCCAACCCAATCTGATTTAGGGTTTGAAAATCCATTTTTCATTTTAAATCAAGGAAATTCCATTTTCAAAGAAAATCTCATTTTTCAAACATGAAACCATACCCTTTTCAATTTCAAGACATAAAATTCCACTTAAAATCTCAAGAAATCAATATGAACAATAAGAAATTCAAAAATTAGAATAATTGAGTAGATCCAACTACCTTGAGAGCATAAAGAACCTAACCTCCTTTGAAAATAGAGATTGGAAAACATAAGGTCCACCTTCAAAAGTTAAGGAATGACTAGATACTAAAAAGGTTTGATATAAAACACCATCAAATTACCAATACCTACAAAAAATAGAGCCACAACCACATATGAGAGAGAAACAGAGAGGAAAGGTTACTCAGAGAGATGAAGTGCTTAACCCTACTGATCAATTAATGAATTAATCGATCAAGACATAAGGGAGACACCCAAAATTTCCTAGGGGGAGAGATCCATCTAAGAGGATAAGGATTCAAAAAAAAAATGAATCCACAACATGTACACGATGGTCTAAAAATTGAAACTCAAGGAATTTCATGTCGTGTAATATTTTACACATTGTGAATCCATTTTATTTTAAGTTGCACCAAAAAATGTGTCACATTGAATTAAGAAAAAGATTTTTTCACATTACATGACGTGTAACATTCTCACTCTATGTAACACAATTCATGACATCTATCTAGTGGCCATTACACGTCATGTAATCCCATTACACATTGTGTAAATACCCAATGAATAGTAGAAAAGTACAAGGAAAAGTTGAAAATCCAACAAACACTTGACTTCACCATTACAGGTTTCCTCCTAATTTAGGTTAAAAAATACCCACCCAACAAAAGGGGGAAACCAAAAATAGAGATCATAACATACCTGATAGAAAGGTAATGGTGCGTTAAAATCTCCCCACCATAAATTTTTTCTATCCCCAAAAAGAGCTCAAGATCCTAGATCTGTAAAAAGAGAAGGCCATTTTTCCCCATCAATGATTCCCACTACCAATTCTTGGGGATATCATGTTTGCACTGCCATAGTACCCGACCTAGGGGGATCATTTTACTGAAAAAATACCTTATATTAGAGATCCATAATTTGAAATTGCCACTCAACTAAAGTGTTATCGGGCTCAAGAAAAACATTCCCCATCTAATCACATGGGAAAGAAATGGTATATACCTCCTCAACTGGAAAACATGAAACAATTAGTGTATATAAGTCAAGAAATATGGTAACAACATTCGATAGGCCTCCCTCCCCAGTCTCTAAACGATCTAGAAGGGGCCCACAAACCTTAGTGCCAAATTACCCTTATTACCCAATCAATGATATCCCAAGTGAGGTTAAACTATGATAAAGACACGATCACCAAACTTAAACTCTAGTAGCTAACACTGATGGTTCACATAAGATCTCTAATGACTTTGTGCTGCAATCAAATGCCTCTGGATAAATTGCACCATCATTTTCATCTTCTGAACAACACTCGGCCCAAACAAGGACCTCTCTCCCAACTCTTCCTAGCAAAAGGGAGATCAACATGACCATCTATACAAATCCTCAAAGGGAACCATCTTGATTGAATCCTGGTAAATATTGTTATAGGAAAACTCAATGAAAGAAAAAATTTCTATCCTAAGATCCACTGAAATTAAAAACAAAATCCCAAAGCATATCCTCAAGAACCTGGATAGACCTTTCTATCTATCCATTTGTTTATGGATGATAATTCATGATCAATTTAAACTGGGAACCCATACCCTCTTACAAAACTTTCCAGAATCTTGATGTGAACCTTGAGCCCATATCAAAAAAACTTCATAGGTAACCCAACGAATAAATAAATGGAAATATAGAGATTCCATCAAAAATGGACCAAATTGTATCCTTCCCACTAGTATTACATAGTAAACCAATGAATAAATAAATGGAAATATCATCCCACTTTCATATCATAATGGGTAAAGGATACACAAAACTTGCAGGTCATTGGTGTTCTATCTTTACTCTTTGATAAGCGAGACATTGTGATATAAAATCCACAACTGACTACCTCATCCCCAACCGCCAATACCGATGTCTCAAATCATGGTACATCTTTGTATCCCCATGGTTAATTGACCAACATGACTAGTTTCCACTATCTAGGAACTCCTATCTTAAGGAGAACAAAACAACAAACCTGATATAGAAGCACAAAGCTCTACCGGGAGACCAAGAAAACTTGCACGAGGTCTCCCCACTATTTAGGATTTCTCCTAATCATCACCTATCAATGTATATTGTATTATCAAGTTGAACTAAATCATAAAAAATGATTCAACTTTTATTGAATCCAAGAAAACCTATCCACCAACTTCTTCCACTCCCAAGCTCATCATGGCAAAAAAACTCATTAGAGGCCACTATTCAACTGATTCCTTCATGGCTTGTGTTGGAAATTTTCTACTCAACGCACCAGCCACCATGTTCACTTTCTTGGGGGTATACATGATATCAAAATCAAAGGTCTAAAGATACTCAACCCAATATCTCTGTCGCAAGTCCATATATATCTAAGTGAAAATACATTTTAGGTTTTTATGATATGAATTTACTGTAAAACGCTCTCCAAAGAGATAATGACTCCATGTTTTGAGCACATGCATTATAGATTCAAACTCAAGATCATTGTAGAGACCCGAAGCTTAATGTACATGGAAATTACATTACTTTTGTGGAATAATTAATACATAATAAGAACCAACACTCAAGGACGGTAATAGTTTAGTGTCTTTGGAAACTTGGAATATAAACTTCTAATCATGTTGAAATATCGTCAACAACTCCCATAACGATATTACCATTTTTGTTTCCTTACCTAAAACCTTTATTTATTTCCTGGGGAAAATAAAACATAAAAAGGGTGAGCTCAAATGCTCAGTAAGGGCAAACATAGAGAATATAAAACAATCCATAAATATTTGAAAGCAAAAACTTGAACATGAAATTTAAACATCAAAATCTTGAGCAAAGACATAAATCGTGGTAGTACGTAAGGCATATATCATAATGGAACATCAACCATGGTAAAATATAATGGGAATAAAACATGTAATTGTGGAAACCATTCAGCACATGTTATTATTTCCATAGTAGCCAAGGCATTGCTTCCAAGACCATCTTAGTGGACAAAGTCCCTTTCTGAATCGAGTTCACTCCTCGTTTCAGACCTATAACATTGAACCGGATTAACTTACTGTTCCATCCATGTCTATATCATGAGATATAAATCTTTACCCAATGCATTAGAGGGATATATAGGTTCCACCCATCTCATAATGAAATCATTCTTACTTGTGCCACAAAATAAACATACATTATTCATAATAACCCAACGAATAAAATGGGTTTCATAAACATCATCCCATCATCACATAACCCATATAAAAGAAATGGATATCATTTCATAATAAGAAAATTGAAACCATTTAAATCATATAGACATGATACTTGAAACATACACATATGAAATAATGTCATCTTAGATGAAAATGGTTTTGATAAAACACTTGGAATGAATTCTTGAGGAAAATATCCTTTCTTCTTCAAAATCATTCTCTTTTCACAAAATGTCATGAAATTTTAAAAGAAAAGGATTTTATTGAAAATAGTCGTGAAATATTTTGGAGGAAGCTTCATGAAAATAAGGCTTTATAAAACCGTAAAAATCCATTCGTGCCGTATAAGTTAAAAAAACATTCTTCTCGTACTTTTACCAGGAAAGTCAAAAGGTACCTCGTAAAAGAAAGATTTCATACATACCATGTAGTAAAAGTAAAAAATGGGTAAAAAGGACATTAAAAATACATGATTTTTTTTAGAAAACAAGGACATGGATGATAAATATAACCCCAGTAAATACTTATGAATAAACAATCTCGGATAAAAACGAGATTGGAAAATTTATCCCTTACCTTAGGTATGATATACTTCGTATGGATTCGAACCTCCTGTATAGTGATTTAAATAATGTCATTGACTTATTACATAATCATATTCATTGTTATGATATCATATATGTTTCAATTATGACTTTATATTACCCGTTCTTTTGTAAATTCCATGTTAAAGCAGCGTTTTGGGTAAAATCATTTCATTTATCGTATGTGTTTTGACTTGTCATTCTTGATATTATTACTTATATCCTGATTTACATAATTCAAGAATGTAAAACATGATTTATATATAATATATATTCATCATATAAATATATATTATAGATCGATAAAAGGAATGAAATACACCGTTCATGGAGACGGTAGGCCGTACGTACGCATGAATGCTGTTTTCGTTTCCTTATTGAATGGAATGAAACTAAATAGATGAAATAAATATATATATACATAAATACAGTAGAATTATTATTTCATATATTTCATTATTATTAATTATATAAACTTTATGATCATTCATGTATGGTTAACATGGAGAATGAATCTCATCGCGTCGTGGAGACGGTAGTCCATACGTACGCACAAGCGATGATATCGTTCCCATAATTATTGAATAGAATTTGAGTGGATGGTATAATATATCAGAATCAGTATGATGTTATAATAACCATATATAGTTAATCTTTACACCATTATACCCAACCATTTAATGTGTTGGTGGAAAAACATATTACACCACGGCGTGGAGATGGTATTCTGTACGTACGCACACGCGGTGATTTTGTTTTCCGTAGGATGGATAGAAAGTGAAATAGGGTTGTTTAATATTTATAATAACATATAATTATATGAGTGATACTGATTTTATTACTTCATAATGAAACAACTAAAGAAGAGGGAGTATAAAAAGAATGGAACTTGAAGAAAACGGTAGAAGATATTACCTCTTTCTCGAAGTGCCTTCTTTAAACTTTCTCTTAGGGCACTAGAGTTGGTCTTTTGAGAAGACCAGTACCTCTAGTAGGTTTCTAAGGAAGTGGGGAAGTGAAATGGGCAGGGGTTGGACGAGCTTGAAGGCTCAAAGTGGTGTAAGGAGGAGAGGGAGGATGTGCCCTTTTATAAGGGAGGAGAGGGGCACCTTTGGAATCCTCAAAAATATTAGTTTAATATAAATTCAAACCCCACATAAAAACCTACAAAAATGACTCAATTCAAATATTGGATGATATAGGGTTGTAATATCATCAACCAATCAAATTTATACATGTTTTGATCTTATTTTAATCCTTATCATTTTGATTTATCCTTATTTAATCTATTTAAGTTTATTTTTGGTAATAAAATTCTAAATTTTAAATGGTTATAAATAATCACTTATGTGTTGTTAATTTTACATAATTGGATACTTTATGCCATTTTAGACTATATAAATTTCAATTTATAATTTTTAAATATTTTTTTGATTTTTAAACAATTTAATAATATGTTATTTTTATAGAATAACTAGTGTCAATTTTGACACTATTCATTTATTTGAATTTAAATAAAATATATACAAAAGATATGTTCGAAATAAAAGCTTTAATAGATTCATAAAATGTCATATGTATCTATAAAATTATTGGATAACATTAAATAGTTCATATAATATTTATTTTAATATTTTTAAAACCATTTATTTGGTATATCTCTTAATAAAATAATTAGTACAACATTTTTGTATTATTATTTAATATACTTATTTATTGCATAAAAATTAAAAATAAATACTTTTTTGAAGAAAATATCAAATATTTTATAATAATAATTTTACTCAAATTTATCATTTTAAAATAACAACATGTAAATTGTTATCTTTACTAAATTATGAAAGTGACAACTTTAGAATCATTTAAAATAAAATATTATAAGTGTCATAATCGCCTTAATAAGGATCCAAATGGTCAAAAATTCGGCCAGTGGATGATTAGGGTTTATATATACACTAATAATATGTTTTGTTCAGATTTTTGGGCCTTTTGATATGTATTACTATTTCAATAAAAACTATATTATTGATTTTTTACTAAATAAATAATTTCTGCATCATTAATTTATAAGATAATAAGGTAATTAAATAACTCTTAAAAATTACAAATAAATTACCATGATAAATAAAAACATTTTATATTTTAAATGAGTATTTATAACCGAATTTATATTCTGTATAAATTTATATTAAAAATACTTTAATTATTAAAGTTGAGTGAGACATATTTCACTTTCCTTTAAATAAAATAAACTAAAGGTCTTAATCACCTCCAAGTGGGTTCCAATGGATTCCATTTCGACCCAAATATGCCTTAGGACAAAATATAAGTATCCAATTATATTAATACAAGTGTTAGGGTAATTTTATAATATTATATTTACCCTTAATTACCCAATTTATCTTTTACTATGGTAAATAAAATTTTCCGTAGTTACTATTCATAATGCCCAAAAATAAAAAGTAGCTTATTAAAACAATTTGGACCCACTGATTCCAAATATGGAATCAATATTTATAAATTAAATACACAAAAGTTGCAGAAATTAATTTAAAATTAATCTCGTTGTTAAGAAAACGTGTTTTAAAAGTTATAACATTGCAAAAGATTGAAATATTTTTACCTATGAATTCAATGTAAAATTAATGTTAATGACATAAATTATATTAAATGGTAAAAATATATTCTATTTATACTTTAAAACCATTAAATATTATAATTTAAACATATAAATTATTACGATGAAAAGGTTGTTTTTAATTAAAATATATCGTGTTTTTACTATTCATTAAAATATGAAAGTTATCAGAAAAATATCAAAACTTTATCCAATGTAAATTTTTATATCCTGATTCAAAAGAAGAAGTTTATTTTGTAAAATTGAACTTATAAACATTTCAAAAACTAGATTTAATATGGGTGCACCATTAAAAGGTGGCAACACTGCATTTTTTGAAAAATACTTATTTTACCCGAAAAAATTTATTTTGTTCACATACCATGTTCTAGAAAATGTATAAGATGAAATAATAATGTTATAACATTCAAAATTTAGTTAATACTATTCATAATGGATAGTTCATAATAATATTATAACCATATATCATTGTTTAGTGAAACCTGATATTGCGTACAACACACACTATCGAGGAAAGTCATGATTGCGTGTAATGCAAGCCAAGTCAGGGTTGCGTGTTGTGCAAGAATCCTTCGTTGTTTCATATAAGAGAATCCAACCATATTTCATTTATAAATTTAATATATATATATATACACTCAATGTTTCGTAGAATGACTATTATAAAACGAACTTGAAATTGTGGGTAACACAATCTAAGAATAGTGTTGCGTATACTTCAAGCTAATACAATGTGGCGTATAACACAAGATAATCTTGTTGTAGTATAAAACACATGACATCAAATAAATTAAAAAGAATACTTATCATAAAATATTGGGTTGTTACATTCTACCCCCCTTAAAATGAATTTCTCCCTCGAAATTCGTCGGGGTTATACATGGTTTTGTACTTGAAAGTTTCTTTAATTGCAACACACATCATAAAATGAAATACAAAAACTTAAATTTAAAAACTAAAGTATAAAACCTAATGGTTACCCAAATTAACTAATCATTGGGTTTCCACATAGGAGAACATAGGTGAAAATATGGATATGGAATAGAAATCTAACCATCAAGTTCTGATGGAGAGTGGTAGAGAACATGGCTATGAAAAATCCAACAATCACAAAGCCATAAATTTGTGATGATCTAGGGTACTATCTGATTAATCGGAGATGGTGGCACTAGGACAACATTTTCAAGATCATTTCTCTAAATTTGATGAATCAAAAGAAATACTTACATGATTTTCGTACAATCTCACTATTGTTCGTGCTTTGAACAATTTCCACTTCATCTCTTAAAGAAATGAAGTTGAATTTGTTATTCGTGAAGTTTTAACATATCATGTGATAGAATGATGGGTCATTCCATTTGTTTCAAACAAAAGGTTAGAAAAAGTTATCAAATATACATAAGTCCATCTATGGTGAGGTTAATCGTATACGATTCCAAAAAATGAACTTATACTTCATCTATCATGCCGATTAATAAAATAAAACTAGTGTCTACTTACCAGGGACTTCTTGTAGGCCATTGGTATGCGATAAAGGTCATTCGCACTTCAGTTGTGGGTTCAATTCCCACAGCCTTGTCTGACGCGATGGGTTGTCACCCGTCCTGCAGGTTATCCTTTTTCTAAAACTACATTACTATAACATCCCATCAATAATATCGAAAAAAGTTCTATCCTTAAACAATACTAACTTATGTCCAACATAATCCATTCCAATCTTTAGGCTTATCTAAAATACTTCGGTCCAAGCTCATAGTATAAAGAAAACAATTACTAGAAGGGTTATCTACCAAGAATGTGAATACAAGCATTTATCCCACATATATCATAAGATATATCTTGTTGGTTGTATTACAAACACATGAATACCTTAGTCATATATTCTCTTGAAACATAAATTACCATAGAACCTTAGTGAAAACATGAATACTGTCAAAAGGTAACTCTTTCCACATACCAAAATCCCAAAAAATCTATATAATCAAACCATAATATCACTTAGTCCTTATATTAGTCATGAGCTCATGAATACAATCAAACATCTCATTATCTTCTTATCCCTTCATTATGCGCATATCATCTACTTTCCAAAAATATCTGAATAACCTTCCATGGTTATCGGTACCATTCAACATATACTTTCAAATACTTTAGGAAAAACAATAGTGTAACAATCCTTAGATGATTATTTATTCCATAGTACCATACATTATTCTTTATAAAAATACAATCATTCCACTAACTTCGTAAACCACTGACTGAGCTTCATCATTTATTTCATCTCATATTTCATTTGTAGTCTCTTCATCATCATCCACATAAATACTACTCATATGACCATGCTGATTCTCTTCATGAGATTTTCCCTTAGGGCATTGGTTTGCATAATTCCCATACATTCCAAATTTAAAACATCTAATCATTGTTGATGTCATAGCAATACCATTATCCTTGTCCATGGTGTTAACTGAACCTTTTCCTTTTCACTTACTGGCTTTGTGTCCTTATTTTCCACACCCAAAGCATCTTCCAGTTCCTTTGAAAAAATCTCCCCGATGCCTCTTCCCACATGATTTACATGAGGGAAATTGAACTTTCTTTCCTCTATGATCATCATGAAACTCCATCTTTCTCTTATTATCTGAGTCGGGAAACTTACCAAAGTTGATATTATTGATCATATTATGAGATTAATGATTAGGCATAATAACGATGTTTGGACTTCCAAATCCCATTTCATTTGGTTGCTCATGAAGAAATCATTCCATTGTCCGTCATATCTGCCATTATCGTGAATCTTCCTGTTTCCAGCCATTTTCTAAAACCCAAAAAGAATAGTGTGAGAGGAAAAAATCATGCTAGGTAAAAAAACATTGTAAAGGAGGAGTACCATAAATATCTAACATCTTAGGTTAAATTCTAATATCGTTACCGTAGTTCTAGGACTATATCCTATATGTATACTTATCCTTAGGGACATCCCTAGACATACCTTAGAAATATCTCTAGGGATATCACTAACGTTTTAGCATCCTAGTTTCCAAAGGTTCACTAAACCTTTCCTCTGATACCAATTGTAGAGACCCAAAGATTGACGTACATGGAAATTACATTAATTTTGCATAATACTTAATACATAATAAGAACCAATACTCAAGGACCGTAATAGTTTTGTGTCTTTGGAAACTTGGAATATAAACTTATAATCATGTTGAAAGATCTTCAACAACTACCATAACGATCTTCCACTTTTTGTTTCCTTACCTAAAACCTTTCTTTATTTCCTGGGGAAAATAAAACATAAAAAGGGTGATCTCAAATGATCAGTAAGGGAAAACATAGAGAACATAATACGATCCATAAACATTTGAAAGAAAAAACTTAAACATGAAATTTAAACATCAAAATCTTGATCAAAGACATAAATCGTGGAAGTACTTAAGGCATATATCATAATGGAACATCAACCATGATAAAATATAATGGGAATAAAACATGTAATTGTGGCAACCATTCAGCACATGTTATGATTTCTATAGTAGCCAAGGCATTGCTGCCAAGACCATCTTAGTGGACAAAGTCCCTTTCTGAATCGAGTTCACTCCTCGTTTCAGACCTATAACACTGAACCAGATTAACTTACCATTATATCCATGTCTATCTCATGAGATATAAATCTTTACCCAATGCATTGGAGGGAGATATAGGTCCCACCCATCTCATAATGAAATCATTCTTACTTGTGCCACAAAATAAACATACATTATTCATAATAACCCAACGAATAAAATGGGTTTCATAAACATCATCACATCATCACATAACCCATATAAAAGAAATGGATATCATTACATAATAAGAAAAGTGAAACCATGTAAATCATATAGACTTGATACTTGAAACATACACATAAGAAATAATGTCATCTTAGATGAAAAATGGTTTTGATAAAACACTTGAAATGAATTCTTGAGGAAAATATATTTTCTTCTTAAAAATCAATCTCTTTTCACAAAATGTCATGAAATTTTAAAAGAAAAGGATTTTGTTGAAAATAGTCATGAAATCTTTTGGAGGAATCTTCATGAAAATAAGGCTTTATAAAACCTTAAAAATCCGTTCGTGCCGTATAAGTTAAAAAAACATTCTTCTCATACTTTTGCCGGGAAAGTCAAAAAGTACCTCATAAAAGAAAGATTTCATACATACCATGTAGTAAAAGTCAAAAATGGGTAAACAGGACATTAAACGTACATGAATTTTTTTTTAGAAAACAAGGACATGGATGATAAATATAACCCTTGTAAATACTTACGAATAAACAATCTCGGATAAAAACGAGATTGGAAAAGTTATCCCTTACCTTAGGTCCGATATGCTTCGTATGGATCCAAACCTCCTGTATAATGATTTAAATAATTTCATTGACTTATTAAATAATAATATTCATTGTTATGATATCATATATGTTTCACTTATGACTTTATATTACCCGTTCTTTTGTAAATTCCATGTTAAAGCAGCGTTTTGGGTAAAATCATTTCATTTATCGTATGTGTTTCGACTTGTCATTCTTGATATTATTACTTATATCCTGATTTACATAATTCCAGAATGTAAAACATGATTTATATATAATATATATTCATCATATACATATATATTATAGATCGATAAAAGGAATGAAATACACTGTTTATGGAGACGGTAGGCCGTATGTACGCATGAACGTTGTTTTCGTTTCCTTATTGAATTGAATGAAACTAAATAGATGACATACATATATAAATACATTAATCCATTAGCATTATTATTTCATATATTTCATTATTATTCATTATATAAAATTTAGGATCATTCATGTATGGTTAACATGGAGAATGAATCTCATCGCGTCGTGGAGACGGTAGTCCGTACGTACGCACGAGCGATGATATCGTTCCCATAATTATTGAATAGAATTGGAGTGGATGGTATAATATATCAGAATAAGTATTATGTTATAATAACCATATATAGTTATTCTTTACACCATTATACCCATCCATGTAAGGTGTTGGTGGAAAAAGATATTACACCAGGGCGTTGAGATAGTATTCCGTACGTACGCACGCGTGGTGATTTTGTTTTCCGTAGGATGGATAGAAGGTGAAATAAGGTTGTTTCATATTTATAATAACATATCATTATATGAGGGATACTTATGTTATTACTTCATAATGAAACAACTAAATAAAAGGGAGTAGAAGAAGAATGGAACTTGAAGAAAACAGTAGAAGGTATTACCTCTTTCTCGAAGTGCCTACTTTAAACTTTGTCTTAGGGCACTAGAGTTGATCTTTTGAGAATACCAGTACCTCTAGTAGGTTTCTAAGGAAGTGTGGAAGTGAAATGGTTTGGGGTTGGCCGAGATTTAAGGCTCAAATTGGTGTAAGGAGGAGAGGGAGGAGGTGCCCTTTTATAAGGGAGGAGAGGGGCGCCTTTGGAATCCTAAAAAATATTAGTTTAATATAAATTATAACCCCGCATAAAAACCTCAAAAAATGAATCAATTCGAAGATTAGATGATATAGGTTTGTAATATCATCAACCAATAAAATTTAGACATGTTTTGATATTATTTTAATCCTTATCATTTTGATTTATCCTTATTTAATCTATTTAAGTTTATTTGTGGTAATAAAATTCTAAATTTTAAATGGTTATAAATAATCACTTATGTGTTTTTAATTTTCCATAATTGGATACTTTATGCCATTTTAGACTATATAAATTTCAATTTATAATTTTTAAATATTTTTGTGATTTTTAAACAATTTAATAATATGTTATTTTAATAAAATTACAATAGTGTCAATTTTGACACTATTAATTTATTTGAATTTAAATAAAATATATACACAAGATATGTTCGAAATAAAAGATTTAATAGATTCATAAAATGTCATATGTATCTAGAAAATTAGTGGAGCACATTAAATAGTTCATATAATATTTATTTTAATATTTTTAAAACCATTTATTTGGTATATCTCTTAATAAAATAGTTAGTACAACATTTTTTGTATAATTAATTAATATACTTATTTATTGCATAAAAAATAAAAATAAAATCCTTTAATTAAGAGAATATCAAATATTTTATAATAATAATTTTTCTCGAATTTATCATCTTAAAATAACATCATGTAAATTGTTATCTTTACTAAATTATGAAAGTGACAACTTTGGAATCATTTAAAATAAAATATTATAAGTGTCATAATCACCTTAATAAGGATCCAAATGGTCAAAAATTCGGCCATTGGATGATTAGGGTTTATATATACACTAATAATAAGTTTTTTGCAGATTTTTGGGCCTTTTGATATGTATTATTATTTCAATAAAAACTATATTATTGATTTTTCACTAAATAAATAATTTCTGCATCATTATTGTATAAGATAATAAGGTAATTAAATAACTCTTAAAAATTACAAATAAATTATCATGATAAATAAAAACATTTTATATTTCAAATGAGTATTTATAACCGAGTTTATATTCTGTATAAATTTATATTAAAAATACTTTAATTATTAAAGTTGAGTGAGACATATTTCACTTTCCTTTAAATAAAATAAACTAAAGGTCTTAATCACCTCCAAGTGGGTTCCAATGGATTACATTTCGACCCAAATATGACTTAGGAAAAAATATAAGCATCCAATTATATTAATACAAGTGTTAGGGCAATTTTATAATATTATATTTACCCTTAATTACCCGATTTATCTTTTACTATGGTAAATAAAATTTACCGTAGTTACTATTCATAATGCCCAAAAATAAAAAGTAGCTTATTAACACAATTTGGACCCACTAATTCCAAATATGGAATCCATTTTTCTAAATTCAATACACAAAAGTTGCATAAATTAATTTTAAATTATCCCGTTGTTAAGAAAACATGTTTTAAAAGTTATAAAATTGCAAAAGATTGAAATGTTTTTACCTAAGAATTCAATGTAAATTTAATTTTAATGACATAAATTATATTAAATGGTAAAAATATATTCTATTTATACTTTAAAACCATTAAATATTATAATTTAACCATATAAATTATTACGATGAAAAAAGTTGTTTTTAATTAAAATATAGCGTGTTTTTACTATTCATTAAAATATGAAAGTTATCAGAAAAATATAAAAACTTTATCCAATGTAAATTTTTATATCCTGATTCAAAATAAGAAGTTTATTTTTTAAAATTGAACTTATAAACATGTCAAAAACTATATTTAATATGGGTTCACCATTAAAAGGCGCCAAAACTGCATTTTTTGAAAAATACTTATTTTACCCGAAAATTTTATTTTGTTCACATACCATGTTCTAGAAAATGTGTAAGATGAAATAATAATGTTATAACATTCAAAATTTAGTTAATACTATTCATAACGGCTAGTTCATAATAATATTATAACCATTTATCATTGTTTAGTGAAACCTGATATTGCGTACGACACACGCTATCGAGGAAAGTTGCGATTGCGTGTAATGCAAGTTAAGTCAGGGTTGCATGTTGTGTAAGAATCCTTAATTGTTTTGTATAAGATAATCCAACCATATTTCATTTATACATTGAATATATATATATATACACTCATTGTTGCATAGAATGACTATTATAAAACGAACTTGAAATTGTGTGTAACACAATCTAAGAATAGTGTTGCGTATACTTCAAGCTAATAAAGTGTGGTATATAGCATAAGATAATATTGTTGTATCATAAAACACATGTCATCAAATAAATTAAAAATAATACTTATCATAAAATATCGGGTTGTTACAATCATGGGTAGGGTAGTTATTCTCTTGATGGAATAATTGGTGTGAGTAATAAGCCACAACTTGTTTCCACTTCATCAAGACACATCCCAAAACTCTACTAAAAACATCACAGAAAAAATCATAACCCTACCCTGGTTCTAAAAGAATCAAAACTAGTTCTAAGTTCAACCTCATCTTCAACTCCTAAAAATATCTATGACACTTTTCGTTCCATTCAAACTTTACACCCTTATGGGTTAAATATTTCATCAAAGATTTAATCTTAGATAAGTACCGAACAAACTGTATATAGCAAACTACAAAACACAAGAATATTAGAATATCAAACAAATTTCTAGGATTCTCCCAAGACAAAACTTCTTTCACATTTTTAGGATAAATTGAGACACCCCTCTCAGATATCACACCCCAAAAACTTCACTTCCTAGATCCAAAACTCACACTTTTAAAGCTTAACATACATACGATGTTTCCTCAAGGTTATAAGATTGATATCCAAATTGTATCTATGCTCATCCTCATACCTAGATTACACCCAAATATCATCTACGAACAAAAAAAAAATTTCAAGAACTGATGAAAGATTTTGGTTCATCAAATCTATGAATATTGTAGAAGTGTTAGTGAGTCTAAGTGGAATAAGAAGAAACTCAAAATTCCTATATCGACTCTGGAACACTATATTGACTATATCCTATTCTCATACTCTCAACTGGAATTACCCCAACCACATATCAATATTAGAAAACCAACAAGCCCCTCACAACTGATCAAAGAGATCATCAATTCTAGGTAAAGGATATTTGTTCTTAATTGTCACCTAATTAAACTTTTGATAGTCAATACAAATTCTAAGACTTCTATATGCCTTGAAAATAGTACAAGAAAATCCCATGATTACATGATAGGATAAATAAATTCTTTCAATTATAGGTCCTTAAGCTGGAATTTGAGTTCCACTTACTCAGCAAGTTCCATTCGATAGGTTGACATATAAATAGAAATCATTCCATGTAACAAGTAAATAGTACACTTAACCACTCTCTGTGGTGAAAAACTAGAAAAATAATCCATAAAAACCTCAGTTTATGCACATAAAATATCAGGTAGTTGAACACCCAAGCATGGTTCAACAATATCAAGAAACATTTCTAACAACTATCATGAGATTAAATAGACATAAGGAACAACCGGCCCTTCCCTTTCTGATCTAGAGTCCCTCTCACCCTGGAAAAAATGAGTGATCCCATTGTTAGATAAGAAATATGCCTAATTATGACAATAATATATCTGGTCCTTTACACTAATAATTAAATACATACTGATTATCAAGTCAAAGATGTCAAGATTAAGCACTAATAAGTCCCAAACCACCTCAAAGCCGCATATCACCACTTGAAACTCAGGATACTTGAAACCTTTTTTGGACCTCTTTCCCAAAGGAATGGAAAGATACAACAAGAACGACATAGGATCATAACACAAACCCAACACGTTAACCAAATTAGATGATATAAAAGAGTGTGTATCACCTATATCAAACAAAGCTATCACCATAGAAGACAAAATAAACACTATACCTCAAATAGTAGGTGACCCTACTTTATATTCCTCTGGAGAAAAATCTTCTTTATAAATCTATCTAGACATAAACACTTGGACTTCCCCCTTGGCCTGAGGAGGACACTCACCACCCCTGGAAGCATCAACATAAACCTAAGACCACTTGGTGAAAGTGGATCCCGCATTACTATCTTGGGACATCTTATCACATAAACACTTCAGATGGCCAGACCACCCACAAAGATGATAAGTTCTATGATCCTCCATACATTGAGGTCTAGCATAAAAATTCCTCCCACACTATTAGAAAATAACCTGTTGTTTCCCTATATAATCCCATCAAATTGGTTCTATAAAAAACTGACCACTCTTGTGCCTTTTTTTACTAGAAGAAGCACCATGGATAATTGCTTCACCCAATAAAGCTCCACCCAAGACTATCCTTCCATCTATATATAATTTAACCAAATATAATTTATCTACTACCTCCAAAAAGGTATAAAGACACAAAATAACTAGTATCAACTAAAAATTATCCCTCAACACCATTGAAAACCTCTAAGACTCCGGGTAATCATTGGTGACAATCTATGGTTCCAGATGCACCAACCCAACAAAGTGGGTGGAGTAATCCAAAATAGAACACTCCCATTGGTTCAACGTCAGAAACTCATAGGTGTTTTCCACATGTAAAGTATTAGGATAATTTTATTGATTAAATATCTTCTTAAAATAAACCCAGGTAAGACCTTCTTGCAACTTAGCTTGGACTATCGAGTACCACCATCTTCTTCCTGGTCCTTCGAGCATGATAATCCTCAGAAGTATTCAAAAATTTAAAGATCCTCTTAATCCATTCAACACAATATTCTGACTCTTATGGTCCTTTGTCACCATGGAAGACAAGTAGATGCTACTTGGTAAATTATGAGCCATGATCCACTACCATTATCAGGTTCAATGCACCCACTAAACCTAGAGTCTGAATGGTATGGATCACCGCTTCAACCAAATAAGGTTCTACTAGAGAATTTACCTACAAAACTGGCCTCATGGATTCACCTCTTGTATTTGGAAGAACTATTCTAGAAGGATTTTTATGTTAAATACAAGACAACAACCAATCAGTAACAAGCAAATCCAAAACCATTAAAAAAAATAAAAATCCAAATCAATGATTTAAAATAATAATAATTTAAAGAAGTTATGAATTATAACAAAAAAGTGAAACACCTCTATAAAGGAATAGGTCCATCTAAATAAACTCCCCACTTAGTTTATTCAAATAACCATACACACACCGGGGATTCAGAAATCATAGATAGTTTAATTTCAATAAATTTTCCATAAAATTTATTCAAATTAACCTAAATACTTGGCCTTATACTTAGTAAATATTTTACAACCACCCATGGAAACTTGGATTCAGTAACATGAGTGAGTTGGATAGGCCCCTTTTCCACACCTACTATTTTAATTCTGATGATCTTAATCCTATCTACCCAAGATAAAAAACCAAATTAGGTATTGTTAAAACACTTCAAGCTAAGTAACCCCTTTGATGTCCTTTCCTCTCTGGTTCCCTTTATTTTCCTCGGTTCTCCGACATCTTGCATTTGGATTTCTTCTGCGGTTGCAGCTCTATGTTGATGCCCTCGTTGTTTCTTAATCTGCTCTTATTGTATGATTACCACGTTTCTGACCCCATCTTGGTCCGGTATGCTGGTTTCTTCGGGGTGGTTTGGGTTGTGCTGGAAGAGAGAGCATTGGTTTCCCAGAAGAGTGGCCCTCTGTTGTTTCCTTCCTCATCTTTTTTTCGGTTCTCTTTGTGGTGATTCTTGTTCCTGGTTTAGATTTTGGTTCGATGCTGGAGACCTAACCCTTCTCAAACTCTGCTCTGGCCTCCTTCTCCATCGCTCCTACTCTATTTGGTTTGACACGGTGGTCCTGTCGGAGGATTTGGGAGGTGTTGTTCGGGCGGTCGATGGCGTCCTGGTGTCGCGATGTTCATCTCATTCTTTTTGGTTTTCTGATGGTTCTTTATTGCTAATGTTTGTGTTGGTTCGACGTTCGGCGTTTGAGGTTCGAGGTGTGGACGACCTCCTAGTTTTCAACCTTAATGAAGTCGATGATGTTCCAAGATTCTACGATGAGGTTCTGGTTTTGTATTTTGGTTCGATTCGAGGGTGAAATCATGATATGTCACTGACGAGGTTGAAGATGTCTCCGGTGATAGTGGTCTGGAGGTTTTCAGTTTTTGAGAACAACGATGGGTTTTGTTCTGGTGGATTCTGATTATAGGTCATGTGGGGAAGACGAAGAGTGCAGTGTGGTTTGTGATGGAGGTTTGATGATGCGGTGGGGCGTTGGTCGGCGGGCTCTCGATGGTGATCCGATGATGATGAAAGTACGGTGTTTTGGCGACGGTGGATCGTGTTGTGTCTCTGGCTGGCTGGGCGTCATCGGTGACTTGGTGGTTGACGTCGATGTGTGGAGTGGACAACGGCAATGAGTCATGATGATGATGTGTTGATGGTGGCGTCAACGTGGATGGTGTTGTTGACGCGAGGACAAAAGTGATGGCATGGTACTCGATGACTTCCCACCGACAGTGTGATATTCTATGATGTGTTGGCCCGTGACATGCCCATATAATTTGAATTTGGTTTTTTGTTGCATGATTTTGAAATTTGAATGGTTTCCCATGGTTCCCACTCCACCCTCAAAGTGGATTTTATAAAAATAACAAAAAAATGATTTAGAGTGATGTAATTAACCCCTTTGATACCAAATTGTAACAGAACAACCTAGGTCAACTAGAACAGTTTCCCAAGTCAACCCATCATTGGGTGGGTTAAAACAAAGATAAAAAAAATAGTCTCGTATATAAGAAAAATAAGGAATACAACCAGGGTGAAAAGAGGAAATAATAGGATATACAGCTGATCCAAACAAGTTAAAACAGAAATAAAGAATAGAATTGACGACAAGTCTCCATGTGACCAAATATCACCTCCAAACTATCCCAAAATGATACATCAACATAAATAGAAGCCCGCATGCTAAAAAATGATCTTCCCTTTATTTTAATCCTATAAAACAAGGTCTACAACTGCCCATAGGAAGAAATAGGGTATGATCCGCAAATTCTAGTAAGATAAACTACTAAAAAACCTGGTTTATCCAACACTAGTTTTTTTACTGTGCTAGAAAAAACATTATTAAAAACCCCCTTTGTGAGTGCTAGAAAAAATATTTTAAAGGGGTCCCTTTACCAATGCTTGTAAAAAATAATTGATTGGGGGTCTTTTTCAGTGCTTGTAAAAAAGCACTGATAAATGATATATTTATAAATAATAATATATTCAATTAAAAATAATATATTAATATATTAATATATTTATATTGATATAAATATAATATATATTTTTTCAATATGTTTTAGAAAAGTCTAAATAGGCATTTACACATAATATATAATATATTTATTGATAATGGATTATAAAATAATTAAAAAATATTTTTAATTAATAGTTTGATAATTATTATTGAGTAATAGTCATTTAGTTACTATTTGAAGATAAAAAAATAAAAAATATTAATAAAATATCTAAAATAAGTTGAAAACATAACTCAAACTTCAAAAGGACATAACATTTGATCTGGGTTTCCATTTGGGCGCTACCACATATCAAATCAAAGATTGCAATGAGATCTACGGCCTAGCCACCATGGTCATGTCTTTTGAGGCAAAAAAATCATAGAGGGCCTCAAATACTAAGTTTTTAGTCAAGGTACACCAATTTTTTAACATTCAATAGATTTTCAGCCTTGTTTAAGGCGGTCCTTTTTTCCCTTTTTTCAGTAGGGACTAAATTTATTCCTTGGGCTTACATTCATATTGATATTATGGATTTGAAATTTTATATTTTTTTCACAATGTACTATTACTTATAGTCAAATATATAACAATATATACATATTTTTTATATATTCACAAATAAAAATTTAATTTTATAAATAAATATTTAATCAAATTAACATATAAAATATATTTCTCAATATATAAACCATATATAATTAAAAACTAATATCAATTTTATTTAAAATAAAAATGTATGAATATTTATATACTGATACAATTAATATATATATATATAATGTTTATATTTATATATGTGCGTGTGTGTATTGAAAAACAAATATATATTTATCTATATATTCCAATATATGTATATAAATATAAATATATAATATATGTAAATATATATATATATGTAATTATATTTATAGATGCACACACACACACACACAGAGATATATATATATATGTATATATGTATGCATGTATGTATTTATTTATAAACACATGCATAATTTTTTTTTCTATGCGTACTTAAATATATATATGTAAACATATATATAAATATTTGGATAAAAATGTAATGATATATATATATATATATATCATAAAATAGAAAACAAAACAATATAGGTGAGTGGAAAAGGCAGTGGCATATGAACTGGAGGTCTCAGGTTTGAAACTCATTGGTGGCAGGGGCGTGCGCAGGAGGGTGGAACTATCTAAAGTGCTGATAAAGGGTGGGGGAGCACTGATAAAGGTTGGTGGGAGGGATGATACGGGGGTATAACTAATAAAAAGGTGGTGGGGAACAAAATTTATCCCCTTTACCAATAGTCCCTTTAAGTGTGATTTGTTAGCGATTCTATAGCACTGATAAAAACCTTTTACTAGTGGTATTAAAGGCCTTATTTGAAGTATTGATACCACCAAGAGATCTGTACAAGTTCTAATAATAGTTTTGCAAAATTCCAAGCTTTAAAACAAAATATTTTTACAAATAAAAAATTTGTATTCCTTTTTCAAACAATCCTTGAGTTTTCACGAATTGCATGCCAATTATTCCAAATCTAGGAACATGAAAGTAAAGATTAAAAATTATAAATACACATGTGATCCAACATCTATGAAATAATTTATCATGTAATAAACAACTGGAAACAAAAATTCACCTACCAATTAGGCTCTAGCCTATGGGACAATACGTACTAGACACTCACAAGCCTAAAAAGGAATATGGTTGGATCCAACAAACATCTAGGATTTTCATAGACCATCGACATACAATATTTTACCTCCTAGTGGTGTCACACACACTAAGGCTACTCATGTATTTTTTTGACATAACCAAGGTTCTCATTGTGTAATGTTTGTCAAATTCTGTTTTAAAAAACATGCTCAAATTTTTATAAAACAATTTCAAAGCTAATCCAATCTACTTCAGGGATTAAAATCTATTTTCCATTTTAAATCAAGGAAATTATATTTTCAAATAAAAACTCACTTTTCAAACGTGAACCCATTCCATTTTCAATTTAAACACATGAAATTACACTTTAAATACCAAGAAATCAATATGAACAATAATCAATTCAAGAAATTAGAACAATTGAACAGATACACATACCTTGAGAGTGTAGAAAACCTAACCGACTTTGATAATGGGGATTAGAAACTGTAATATATGCCTATGGAGGACAAGGAATGACTAAAGACTAAAAAATATTGATAGAAACCACAATCCAATTACCAATATATAAAACAAACGGGGCCACAACCATAGATGAGAGAGAAATCAAGAGGAAGTCTTACCTGAAGAGACAAACCACCAAACCCTACTAATCAATCACTGAATGAATCTATTAGGACAGAAGGAAGACACCCAAAGTTTCCTTGGGGAAGAGATCCAATCGAGAGGAGAAGGATTCATAATAAAAATAAAGCCTCAACACCTTCACAACAATCTAAAAACTTCAACTTGGGGAGTTACACTGTGTGTAATATTTTACACATCATGAATCCTTTTTTATTTTAGGTTATGCTTAAAAACATTTCTCCTCATATTAAAAATGTAATTTTTCACATTACATGACATTTACCATTCACACGTTGTGTAATATAGTTCACAACATTTGTATAGTGGCTATTACACATTGTGTAATCCCATTACACATTATGTAACTACCCAAAAAACAACATAAAATTCCAAGGAAAAGCTAAAAATCCAACAAATACCTGAATTCACCATTACAGGTGTCCTCCCAATTCAAGGTAAAAAATACCCACTGAATAAAAAGGGGAAACCAAAAATAGATATTATAACATACCTAAAAGTAAGGTAACAAGGTGTTACAATACCCTATAGTATAAATAACAATCATAATGGAAACACGATAAAAAAATAAATGTAAATAAACCCGAAAAAATAAACATGAAATTGCAAGAAAAATCCAATATAATCAAACCATGTAATGTAATATTGAGTTTCATACTAAAAATAATACAAGAAACCAATTGAAATAAAGACTCCAAAAATAAATTATCCCAAAATTGGTCCTGAAACCCATGATTAGTATCATCTCTAATATCTAGTCCTACTAAGATAAATGAACTAATCAAGCACAATTCCCCTTCCCTTATCTTGAACTGCATACATGGAGTCTTTCTGGGTACTAAACAATGGCCCAAACAGGGTGTGAGTAAAACTCTATAGGCCACCACCAAATATGTCTAAAACAAATCCAATCTGAGTAATAATGTATGCAAATGTAAAACCCATATATTTTAAATAAATAAATTATATTCTATAGCATATGCAACATGAAACACTAAGCTTAGAAGAAAATATAACACCCTGAGAGTTTACCATATATTTATTTTTAAATAAATTCAACCTATTCTATATATTTTATTAAAGGTAACAATGATTTTATCTTGTGTTACATGCAACACTATGTCCATCTTTCCTTATATGCAACACTCAGTTTAGCTTGTGTTATACAAAACAATGAGTTTAAATGAAATGTGAAATATTCTTAGAATATTATTATTAAATATAATAGTTACAACAAAGAAATTAAATTAGAAAATTATAAATTATACTATCTAAATTATGAAAAATATGTTTTTCTATTTATTACTAATAAAATAAGAATAATTTAGAATAAAAATAAATGTTTTCTGAAAAACTATATTTTTCTAAAATATGGATCAGTCACTCTTTGAGAACATAATTTAAAAATAATTTTTACCACTTTTATAAAACATATTTGAAAAAAAACCATTATTTTTGAAATCAGGATACCAAAATTATTCAAAACTTCAAACCACTTTGTTTCATAAAAATCTACCCAAATAAATTCACAAATTACTTCATATAGTCCTATAATCCTTATTTTTTTCCCTAAATCCAACCTAGGAAGTCCTTTGGTGTAAATCTAAGGAGGATACCTGAAGAAGAGGTAACGTTCATCAATGAGCATTTTTGTTTTATTTCTTTTTCCAACCACTTAAATTATTTTGAAAACATTATTATATAATAACCCCAAAAAATTACATATACTAATATGTTATTATGTTATTGTAAAAACCAAAATTATTTCCCTCTTCCATCAAATGGGTTACAAATTTATCATTCGTTTGTAGGGCAGATTACCGCCTGGAGAAATGATGTCATTCATTTTTCCATTAAAACCTCTCATGATTGGGTATTATTATGGATATAAAGTTTATATATGATATTTATAACATAATTATACGTATTTATTCATTATATAATATATACCTTTTTACATTTCATACTGTATAGTATATAATAATGTCACTCATGTGTATGGGAGATTACCACCTCGCGAAGCCTTGTGATTCGTTTTTCACTAACGCATTACACGGAATGTAATAAGGGTAATGATAATGAATATATGTGATATTCCTGAAATATTTATGATATTAATAACATATTTATCATTATTTAAATATAAAATATCATTTCCTTTCTTACATTTTCACTCATTGAAAAAGTGATAACATCGTTCGTAGAAGTGTGGAATACTACCTCCTCAAAGTGATGTGACTCATTTTTTCATCACCATATTACAAGAATATTATATATAGGTATATATAATTTAATATTATGGTATTTATGATATAATTATAATTCTGTAAAGTTAAAATTTTACTTACCTCATTTCCATAATTATCATTGAAAAATGGAAACGTTTGTCATGCGTACGTACAACCTACCGTCTCCATGATCATAACGCTAGCTCATTTTTCAGAACCATATTTAATGATTTTTTATAAAATTATATTTTATGTATAAATATGATAATTATGATAATTATTATTATTTTTTATATGTTTAAATAATGTCCTCTGAGACACTAGTCAACCAACCAAAGTCATTTTTGATACATAAGTCGAATATGGTAAAAATATCTTACATAAACTTAATTGATTAAGAAATTATATATAAATTGTTAATAAGTGAAATAAAAGTAATAATAAACATTAAAAAATTTCTCAATCAAGTAAATAATTAACACAGGTTTATTATTCAGGAAGATAAAGACACACGTGACAAGTTAGATTCAAGGTAAATGACTTCATCTCAATTTCCTTTTATTAAAGTATATTTTGATGTTATGAACCATTATTATTTTATAAGGTGTATATACAGACTATTTGAAAATTTATATCATGAATTTATATATTCTCATGATATTTTATGTCTTTTTAATTTTATTATTTCATGGGGATTATGATTCATGTGTTTATGAAGTGATAAGGGATTTCTCTTTTTAAAAAATCATCTTTTTAATGTTTTCCTTCAAACTCTTCATGCTCTAGTCCATGTTTTTAAAATTATTTTCTTAATTTTTTATATGAGAATAAAATAATTTTAAAGTTCATTTTTTTAACTTTTAATTTATTTTAATGTTTTTCACAAAGTAATCCTTTTTCACATGTTTTAAATGGAATGTTTTGACAAATGACAAAAGTAATTTTCTACACGATGATAATGAATTTTCCACCACTATTAACATTACTTTATTTCTATATTTATTTGAAATATTTCATGTTTTATTTGAATAAAACCTCTATTCCAATTTTTTTGGTGTTTTGGTATTGAAAATTCTTTTCAAAGAAAATGTTATTTTGGTATTAAAAATGGGATTTTAAAATAAAAATGTATTTTTATCAGAAAGTGTTTTTCATATGGGTGAAAAAGAGTTTTTAAAAGGGATTTATGATGAAAGTGTTTTATTCGTGATATGGTACCTGAGAATTATATGAAATGGGTGAGCCTGAAATAACTTATATGAAGGGTTGAGCCCCATTATAGATCATGAAAAAAATGGATGATCCCGATATATATTATATGAAGGATGATCCACATTATATATATATAATTAATTTGGTAATGATTATTTTATATATATAATTATATTGTAAGTTTTTTTTGGTTATTCTAATTTCTAAGGGTTCTATAAGAGGATTTCCCAAGGTACCTATATGACTTTTTTATGTTTTCTAATGACTTTTCATGGAAATAATTTGTTTTCAAAAGTTAAATTAAATGATATTTTTTAATTAATGATATTTCAATTTATGGGTAAAATGTTATGTTTTTAAGAAAATGTTTTTCATGGGTTTTCAAATTTTTCACTAAACTAATGGTTTTTTTCTTTTTTAGGTTCCTTATTGAGATTTTTGTACTTAACCCATGTTTTTAAAATGATTTTCACAGGATTTAAGGATGGGTAAGGGAATGTAAGAGGTCAATTTTAATTTTTTTAAGGGTTTTCATGAAAATAAATCATGTTTTGTTTTAAAATTTTGATTTTTTGAAAAAATGGATACTGATCAAAAGTGTCTACATTGTATTATATGATTTTTTATGTATGATTTATGACCTAATTTTTTAAAAATTTAAACCAAAAAAATACTCAAAGTGAAATAAATTAAAATTCTTCACTTAAACTAAATATTATGTAATGTTTAAGGCTTGATTCTTATAGTTGGTATCATAGGACAATTTAGAAAAATTTATAAGTTATGATTATATTAATAGCATTCCCTTGGAATATTTCACTTTATGGTTAAGTTTAAATGACGTAGAATTTTAAGATTACCATGTTTATTTATCTAAACTATGTCTATTCATAATAGTTTTCCATAGAGGAAACATGAAAGTTATATTGAGAAGGGGGAAAGAAGTAAATAACCTTCCAAACCAGCATCTTGATATGGTTGAAATTGGAGCTGACCAATTTGTTGCAGTAATGGATCAGTTGACATAAGCTATAAATGGTGTTGGTATCCATGCTAGAGAGGAACTTGATCTACCATGAAGAAAATTATCTATAGTGGAGAATCTCATGTGGTAACTTCCCCCATCGTTTAATGGATCATCCAACCCTGTGGTATCTGAAGTATGGATTAATGCTCTGGAAAATATATTTGATGTCATGGGATGTTCAAAACACCAAAAGGTAACTCTTTTATATTTATAATTTTGAAGGTGAATCTAATCTATGGTGGTTTTTGGTTAAGAATATCAGGGAGAGTGATGATCTTGATGCTATGGAATGGGACACATTTATGCATATTTTCCTTGATAAATATTTCCCTAAGGTTATTTGTCTTAGGATGGAAAAACAATTCTTGGAATTGAGGCAAAAAGATGAATATTTGGTGTCGGCATATAAAGAAAATTTTATGAGGTTGTGCAGGTACGCACTAATTTTTTTGGGACATTGGTATTAAAATTAATATATTTTACTTATGATCAAAACCAATCTTGTGAAGATATTTAGCCACATGAGAATTTAAATTCTATGAGAAATTTGTTCATTGTGATGAGAAATTTGAGATGGAGTTTTATCTATAATGAGTTTGGAAATTATTATAAAATGTTTCCAAAGTTACTTACTCAGATTGAAAGTCATCATGATCATAAGAAAAAAGGGGTGGAAAAATTATTTGTTACTCCTACAATTGATGTCAGTCCATCTTGTGAAGTGGTGACAGCTCTATAGAGCTTGGTATTTTTAGAAGGTTGATCACAAGCTCAATGAATTAGGCACCCCTATTTTTATGTTTCATGTAATTGAAGTACTTAGTGAGACATTTATTGAGTTTTCATAGATATCTGAAATATATGTTTTAGTGGAAAGGTTATTTGAGGAATAATGACTTTACATATTATAGACATAAGTTTAGAGGTATCAATAACCTTTAGGTTTAATATTATCATTAATGACATTTTAATAATATTTAAATAAGATTATTAGACCTTGTTAAAAATGGTTGTATTGAAAAACTTAGTAAAAAGGTTATTAAATGATTAATTTTATTTCAAGGATTTCCATCTTTTGTTTGGAATGTTATAGGAATTATGACAACCCCTGTTTTATTACACATTAATCCACGATTTAATAAATAATATTACACATAATACTATTAGGAATATTAATAAGTCTAGTGTATTTAGTAATTAAGTACATTAAATAAAAACTTAAAATAGGGGGTACATTACCATTATAGAAAACTTTCTTAACATGCTCATAATACTCCATCGTACTTAAAACTGCATGGTATAACCTAGGGACATACATAGGAAAGGGGTTATATATATAGACTAGTAAGGTAATAAACATGGAATGACATGAAGAAAGTATTACATGTTAGATAATAGACATTTCAATGGAACATAAAATGGGTGATAAAAATGAATATGAATAATAAGGCATGATAAAGCATGATAACATAAAGGCAACATGGAAATGTGGAAATAACTTTAAACATGGAATCATAAGCCTAGGTTAATGATAACCGCCAAGAAATCATGATGGAAAAGGTACCATGATGGATTAGGTTCACTCAATAATCCCTTGAATTACTTATCATGATAGTAAAACATTACCCAATTCATTGGAGTGATATATAATTCTAGGTACACCTGTCACTTTCATATCATTCATATGCATAATTATGCCACATAGATCATACAACATGGAATCATTTTTCATCAAATTTTATTCCAATATAAAGTAGTGTGGAATAAATAAATGTAATTACACAATAAAATATGTATAAGTGCATATAGTTGAACACCCTTGATAGGCAATGAGTATAGGTACTCACTACACAATTGTTTGGTATGAGAAATCACGGTGAGATTTTGGAAGCATAATGACAATACTCAAAGATTCATAAAAATGGTTTAATGAGAGAGAAAGGGATATATATTTATTTTGAAATCAAATTTATAGTAATATGTATATGTAAAATCATATCCCAACATTATTATTTGGAAATAAAAGGAATAAAATGAATAATATTCTTGAATTGAAAAGAGGAGAGAGTAGTCCCTTACAAAATTTTGATTTGGTGATGGGTGAACATAAAGGTTAATGGAGGGATTAATGAGATTGAAAGGAGTATATAATCACATGGATATAAAATATTAAGTAATAATTATGTATAAAAACACACCCAATAAAGAACAAATGGAAATTAAGAGTCACAACATAAAAGAGGTGCTTGAATAAAAAGAAGAGAGGTAGATCCCTTACCTTGAGAGAGTGATTCCCAAAAGCTTTATAAGAGCTTCTTGAGATCTTGGATGAACCATAGGAGGACTTTGGAAATGATAAAGATGAGTAAGGATGTGATATAAGGTTTTTTAGTGAATATAAATGATATCTTGGGTGGCTTTTTATAGGAAAAGCGAGGGGAGTTCTTTATTTTTTCTCAAACTTAGGTTTTGGACTCTATACAAAAAAATAAACAAAAATAAAAACCTTATCATGGGTTTTCCCATGTTTTCTTCTAAATAGGGTTGGTTTTAATTATTTTATAAGTTAAAGGGAAGAAATTATTAAAATATTACCCTTTCTGATGTTAAAGTGATTCACTTCCTTAAAGAAATGATTTTAAAACCTTAAAATATAATATAGGTTTTGGAAGATCCATAAAGGCTTTATAAAATTAATAAAATAACCTAAAAATCACATTATTTTAAATTTTAAACATATATTTTGTCTTTTATACCATTTATATTATTTGTTACATCATTTTTCGGTCATTATGATATCATAATACACTCCATATATTTACACCATATTTAATTTTTACCTGAAAATTTGGATATCTCATAAAATTATAGGCAATTAACTATTGGATAATTTAGACATTATGATAAGAAAAATAATGTTTATTTTATCTAAATAATTTTATTAATATTTTAATTTTTACTTTTAAAATAATAATTGACATTTTTTGAGAAATGATGGATTATTTGACAATAACATTTTTCGAACCCTTATAAAAAATACTTTTAACTCCATAAAAATATATTATCAAATATAATTAATAAATATTATTTAATAATGATATTTTTTTAAAATATAATTTATTTCAGAAATTTATAAATCTATCAAAATGAATTTTATGCAAAAATAAAATTTGTGTTTTATTGTATCAAAATCAAAATCATTTATAAAGTAACAGTAATAAGAAGAAAATATATTCATTATTATATACAATATACATATTAATATTATTAGGGTATTGATACATATATATTTATGACATTGGAAAATTCACTAAGGGTAAGGTGTGTAACAGTGAGACTTTCATGGTGTGGTTTAGCATACATGGTTTGGGTCATTATCTCAATGAGATTGAACTTCTCCCATAAATAGTTTCACTCATGATTTAGTTATTGGATCTCATATTGGTATTGTTCAAGGGAAAAGACGAATTATTCTATCTCCCTTAGAAGCTCCAATAAATGGGATTCATAGTGCATGATTCTACTAGTTGAGGCCTTCAATTCCTTTATCTGTATCAATTGGATTTGTCAAAAATCAATATTTATACTAATTATATGATCACTGTTCAACAACTATATTATCAATGGTTATAATGCATAATGGTATTTTAAATCTGATAGGGTATAATAAAAAGAAATAAGTGCATGTGTTTTATATAACCATAATACATAATAAGAAATTTAATTCAACCACAAAGGGTATTTTATTTATAAATGGTTGAGTTATTGCAATCTTCTCCCCTTTAGAAATTCAGCCCTCAAAATTTTCATTTCACACACTAAAATAGATGATTGTAACTTTGTTTCATCACCTCCTCTAGTTCCCCATTGCATCTTTAATCTTTTGGTATCTCTATATCACTTTCACTAGGTGTATTATCATTTTTTGTAGAACTTTATCTCTATGATCTAAGATCTTAACTGGATACTCCTCACATGAAAGATCATTCTCCAACAGTACCACTATTGGATTCATAAAATTTGATGGGTTTGGTATATACTCCCTAAATAGTGATATGTGAAACACATCATGTACTTGAGATAGGTTTAATAGGAGTGCTAGTCGATAATCCACCGTTCTAATGCGATCAAGGATCTTGAATGTACCGATGTATATTGGACTAAGATTTATCTTCTTACTAAATATCAAGACTTTCTTCCATAAAGATATGTAGAGGAATACCTTGTCTCCAACATCAAACTCTAGGCCTCTTCGATGATTTTTAGCATAGTTATTTTGTTTATTATGAACAGTATTGATGTGTTATTGAATGGTCTTGACCTTTTCCACCATACCCTTAACCATTTTAGGACCTAGAATTTTTCATTCCCTAGATTCATCCCATCATTTTCCCATAAATGGATTCATAGGGGGCAATTTGGATGCTTGAGTGGAAAATATTATTGTATGAGTACTCAAAAAGAGGAAGATGTTGGTCTCATACTCCATTGAATTAAATTGAGCATGCTCTCAACATTTCCTTAAGTGTTTGGATAGTCTGCTCATATTGGTCATCAGTTTGAGGGTGATAATCCATGTTGAAGTTTAACTTAGTATTTAGAGCATGCTGAAGAATCTTCCATAACTTGGAGTTAAATCTTGGATCTAGATCAAATAAAATCAATAGTGGTTTTCCATATAGCCTCACCACTTATCTAATGTATATCCTTGAAAGTTAATCGAGTGAGAATTCCTCTCATATTTGAATGAAGTGATTAGTATTTATAAGAAGATCTACCAAAACCCGTATATAATTATTTACTCTTGATGTCTTTATAAATCCAGTGAAAAATTCCATGGTTATATTTTTCCATTTCCATGTAGGTATGGGTAATGGTTTAATCATCCCCTTGGGTTTTTTCCCTTTCAGCCTTCACTTTATGATATATAAGACATATTTATGTATATTCTTTAATATATTTATTCACATTGTGCTACCAATAGTGCTCTCAAAAATATAGATACATATTTTTGCTTCTTGGATGGATAAAGAAGGTTGAACTATGTGCATCATCCAATAGATACTTCATTAGCTCAGGATTTAATGGTACACACAGTTGTGACCCAAATTTTACAAATCCTTCATTAATATTGAACTTAAAGGATTTATCTTTTCTTATAGCTTATACTTTTTTCAAAATTCCCACATAATCTCTTTGAGAATCCTTTAACCTCTCTATAAGGGATTGTTGAGAAATCAGTTGTGAAATTATTGATGATGTTCCTTCCTTTATGATTCTCATTTCCATACTTTTAAAGTCTAAGAAGATTAGATCCTTATCAATTTTTATAAATGATAAAATTGATAGATCCTTTCTACTTAAAGAATAATCCACTTTATTCTCTTTCCGAGGACGGTAGTGGATTGAGTGGTCATATATTCAATAGTTCATAATCTACTCTTTCTGTGTGAATATATACTTGAGGCTATTATGTATACATTTCACACTTCTCCCAAAAGTGATAATTACACCAGATTTTCAATGTAATGATCACTACAACCAAATCCAGATTATGTGTTGGGTAGTTATATTCATCAAATTTTAATTTCCTTGAATCATAGGTTATCACTTTATCATTCTTCATTATCACACAACTCAATCCCTTCTTTGAATCATCACTGTACACCACAAAATGTTCCCCACTTTTGGGTAGTGCAGTGATAATACTTTTTTTTCAACTCCTTGAAGATCTATTCACATTCATAATTCCCAAAAAACTTGACTCCATTTGAATATAATTTGGTTATAAGGTTTAAAAATCATGAAAAATTTATCACAAATCGATGATGGTACCAAGGTAATCCAAGGAAACTACATATTTCTACCACAAATGTTAGCCTTGACCATCCTTTAATTACTTGTCTTTGAAGGGTCCACAAATATCCCATTGCTTGTGTAATATGTCACATTAATGAGACTTCCTTCAAATAGAACTCACATTTATAGTATTTTTTATAATAATTATCCTTTCATAAGGCCTTTAACATAATTCTCAAATTATCCTCATGATCCTCCTTGATTTTGAAGTATATTATAATTTTATCTATAAATACTACCAAAATTTTTTTAAGGTAATATATAAAGACTATATTAATCAATTACGTAAATATTTATAGGGTATTAGTGAGTCAAAAAGATATTACTATGAACTTATAGTGCCTGTACCTTGTACAAAAAGTAGTCTTGGTAATATCCTCCTTCACCCTTACTTGATAATACCCTGATTAAAGATCTACCTTAGAGAAGTATTGGGATCCACGTAGATGATCGAACAAGTCATCAACTCATGAAAGATGATACTTGTTCTTTATCATGATCTTTTTGATATCACAATAATCATTGAAAATGTGCATTGACCCATCATTTTTCTTGATGAAGAGGACCGGTTCACCCCATGGTGAAGCACTTAGTTGTATGAACCATTTATCCAGATTCTACTGTTTTTGTTTCTTTAGCTCCTCAAGTTTCACAACAAACATTATTTACAGAGTCTTAGATAATGGTAATGACCTGGTTATAAGCATGATTGAGAATTCAACCACTCAACTAGGAGGAAGACCATAAAATTCTTTAGGAACCACATTAACATATTCCCTCATGATGGTCATGTATTTTAGGATTAAATTTTCATTATACTAAATAATTTAATCTAGATAAGCTTTATTGTAGGAAAATAATATCCATTCTTGCGATTTTGGTTCTAAATAAGATTCATCATCTTCCTTGCACACGTATAGAATCAGGGGATGATTCATGATACAGAGAGTGATTTCCTTCTTACAGAAATGTATATTGGATCTATATAATAAAATCCAATCCATACCCATAATTTCATCAAACTATGCTAAAGGGAGTATCAAAAGGTTCAATGGGAAGTTCAAACCTCATTTTTTTATAGGGGAGGTGTTATATATTTAAGATTAAATAATTTATCCATTTTTTATTTTCATTGATAGCTCTACTTCTATGATTTTTTGTGGTGTTTTAATAGTTCTACTAAACTTGTGTGATATGAAGGAATGCGTAGAAATGGAATCATAAAGTACATTCACTATTATTGAATTAATAACTAGTATAACTATCACCAATTTATTTTTAGGATCCACTTTAGAAATTGTAATGGGATAAGATTGACCTTGCTTCCTTGGTGGTTGTGGGCACTGATTGTCTCCGACCCCCTTGGATTAGTGCATTGGTTTTAAAAGTACCCTTTCTCCTTGAAGCTAAAACATTTAAAAAAAGACGAGGGTTTACTAAAGCATTCCTCTCTTCCATTACATTAGTGGGTTTCTCCCATAAATTTATAGAGTGCTTCTTTCCACACTTTTGACAAGTGGGGTGTTGAAATTTCTTACCACTGTAAGATTTTTCCATCACACTACTAGAATTAAACTCTACTTTATTTTTTTTATCCCCATGAGACCATTGATATTATGTGATATCCATTTTTAATTTGTGGGCACATTGAACAATTTTCTCATATCTATCAACGTCACAGATTTTCAGGTATTTTAACAGATTAGTTTTTAGCCCACAAATAAGCAGTCATTTTTTCATTCAGGGGTAGCGATAAAGCCAAAGCCATATCATGAAATTATTTTGAAGTTTTCATTGAACTATTGAATGGATTCATAATATTTTTGATTGAGGTAAAGGAAATACCATTCCATTTTAAGTTTGAGAGTGCAAGGAAAATATTTTTCAATTTTTTTAAGAATTCCTTCCACCCCATCACTTTGATATCTTCTTAATGATTCATATTCTTGATCAATTTCCACCACTGATCAGTTTATCCCTCTATATAATAAACATCCAGTATAACCTTTTATTTCTTGGAACATTTAATAATGGAGAATAAATTCTCATTGGATTTGATCCACTGTTCCATGATTAAGGGATTATATGATCCATTGAAAGTCAGAGGCCTTTATCACATAAAGGTATCAAAAAAGGTTGTTATCTCTTAATGGGGTTTGGCAATTCCTCCTAATTCAGGTTTTTATTGAGAAATTGAGTCAACTGAGAGAGTATCATCAAAAAAATTTCTATTTCCTTATCTTATAAAGTTGGACATATTTTTTAAGAAGACATCACATTTCCCTTCACTTTAGTTGTTTACTCGATTCCTCCTATTTCCAACCATTATCAAGAATAAATGAAAAAAATTAGAGATGGATATTTTTAAACTATTAAACTCATAAAGGAATGTCTCTGCCTTTAGCCTCTGGGTCTCCGGCGAACTGTGCAGTGCCTCCGCTGGTCACTGATCAATCTCCCCCGTCGGGGGTCCTGCCTCCACGCTCCTTCAAGGATGCTCTTTGTGCGTCGATGTTTGTGGCTCTGCCTGAGGGGCTGCCAGTGGACTCTCAGATGCAGCGGGTTCCTCCAATCAGTGTTCAATCTAAATCAGCCCGCCTGGTTGATGGGCTCCCAGTTGTGGAGATCTCAGATCTGGAATTGGAGGAGGCGGAAGAGTTTCACAAGCTCTCGTTGGTGGCTCGGTTTGGGAATAATAATCCCTCTATCAGCATCTTCAGGTCCTTTGTGGACTCCTGGGTCTTGCGTCAACCGATGGTGGTTTTCGATCTATCCAGGTTTTCTTTCTTTCTGCATTTCTCTAATCTGGAGGACTTCGTGGCGGCTTGGGCGCATTCGAGTCGTTGTTGTGGTGATTTGCAGTTTTCCCTATCCCGCTGGTCTTGGGATCACCATTATGGTAAGGAATCATCCTCAGCAGCAGTGTGGGTCAAGCTTCCAGGTCTTCCTCTTCCGCTACAGAACCCTTTGTTTCTGAAGGTGATTTGAGATTCGTTAGGCACTTTCTTGTGCTCTGAGACGCTCACGGAGAGATTGTTATCTGCGTATAGCCTGAGAATTTGCATGGAAATGGATCTGGAAGTTAGGTTTCCACCACGGCTTCTGTTGTGCTCTGGAGACGGCTTTTGTTGGTGGCAACGTCTCTTGTATCTTTTCCCTCTAGGTTCTGCTCCATCTGCGGTCTTCAAGGGCACTGTGCGGGGGTTTCAGGAGGAGGGTTTCCAAGGGGATTTTTTTTTCACGTTTAAAAAAAAAAAATTCTAGAAAACGTTTACGGAAAAAGTTTTTTTAAAAATGCACCTCAAAGGCGGCATCCCGGATGCCGCCTTTGCATTTCGGGGGTAAGGCGGCATCTGCGATGCCGCCTTTGCGCTGCGGGTGAAAGGTGGCATCCGCGATGCCGCCTTTCTCCTAAAAAAATATTTTTTTTGAAAAATTTTATTTTTATTTTTATTTTTATTTTTTTTGTTTTGTTTATATATATATATATATATATATAAACAAAACAAAAAAATTCAGCAGAATTTCTCTGCTATTAAAGATCCAGCGCTACAGCCATTACAGCAGTCTGAATTCTGACAGAAACTCTTACCCAGGCCTCCATTTTATAAGAGGGTTTTCCCTGAAAATCATTCTGCATTTTCGATGTGGGATTCAGGTTCTACCTTTACTGTACAGTACATTCTGCATTTCCGATGTGGGATTCTGTTTCAAGTACGTGACTTTGAAATACAATAAAATATAAACTATAAGGCCAATATAAATGAAATTTTAAACATTGATTAAACATATAATAAATAGTTGAAAACAAAAAGAATTTCCTCAAAAATGTTGATGAAAAATAATCTATAACCTTTCAAAACCGCCTACATGAAACTTAAAAATGTTTCAAATACGTGAATTTGAAAGACTGTAAAATATAAACTATAAACCGAATATAATTAAAACTTTAAACATTGATTAAACATATAATAAATAGTTGAAAACAAAAGAAATTTCCAAAAAAATGTTGATGAAAAGTAATTTATAAGCTTTCAAAATCACATACTTGAAACTTAAAATTTTTCAAGTGTGTGAATTGGGAAGACCATAAAACATAAAATAGAAGACTAATATAAATGAAACGTTAAAAATTGATTAAACATATAAGAAATAGTTGAAAACAAAAGCAATTTCCAAAAAAATGTTAATGAAAAATAATTTATAAGCTTTCAAAACCGCCTACTTGAAACGTAAAAATGTTTCAAGTATGTGACTTTGAAAGATTATAATTATATTACTAATTAACTAATTAATTATTATATAATTAATAGTTGTATTAATAATTAACTAATTAATTATTATACAAGTAATAATTAATGAGTAATAATTAATAATTAATAATTTAATGAATAGTTATAATTAATATTTATATTACTAATTAACTAATTAATAATTACTAATTACTTATTAATAATTATTAATTACTAATTACTAATTATAATGAATAATTATAATAAATATTTATATTACTAATTAACTAATTAATAATTAATAATTACTAATTAATTAGTTATAATTATTAATTGTATTTCTAATTAACTAAATATTTATTATATATGTAATAATTATATTACTAATTAATTATTATATAATTAATGATAATATTACTAATTAACTAATTAATTATGACATATTTAATTATTAATAATTACTAATTAATAATTAAAACTTATACTGAATAAATGTAATTAAAAATTATATTACTAATTTACTTATTAATTGTTATATAATTAATAATTATATAACTAATGAACTAACTAACTATTATATAATTAATTATTAATTATTAATAATTAATAATTATAATGACTAATTGTAATTAATATTTATATTACTAATTAATAATTAATAATTACTAATTACTAATTACTAATTACTAATTAATAATTAATAATTATAATGAATAAATGTAATTAAAAATTATATTACTATTTTAGTAATTTATTATTATATAATTAATAATAATATTACAAATTAACTAACTAATTTTTATATAATTAATTATTATTAATTACTAATTAATAATTATAATGTATAATTATAATTAAAAATCATATTACAAATTTACTAATTAATTATTATAATGAATAATTATAATTAAAAATCATATTACAAATTTACTAATTAATTATTATATAATTAATAATATTATTATTAATTAACTAATTAATTTTTACATAATTATCTATTAATAATTACTAATTAATAATTATAATTACTTATTATAATTAATTATCTTATTTATAATTAACTAATTAATTATTATATAATTAATAATGATATTACTAATTAAATAATTATTTATTATATAGTTAATAATTATATAATTAATTATTATATTACTAATTAAGTATTATATAAATAATAAATAATAATTAATAGTTATAATGAATAATTATAATGAATAAATATATTACTAATTAACTACTTATTTATTATATAATAATTTTTAATAATTACTAATGAATAATTGTAATAAATAATTATATTACTAATTAACTATTATATAATTAATTATTAATAATATTAATTTAATAGTAAAATAAATTATTATATGTTTAATCCATGTTTTAACTTTAAATTATATCGGTCTTATAGTTTATATTTTAGTCTTTCAAAACCGCATACTTTAATCATTTTAAGTTTCAAGTAGGTGGTTTTGAAAGCTTATAAATTATTTTTCATGAACATTTTTTACGAAATTCTTTTTATTTTCAACTATTTGTTATATGTTTAATCCGTGTTTTATGTTTCATTTATATCGGTCTTATAGTTTATATTTTATAGGCTTTCAAAGTCACGTGCTTGAAACATTTTTAAGTTTCATGTTGGTCGTTTTGAAAGCTTATAAATTATATTTCATCAATATTTTTTACGAAATTCTTTTTATTTTCAAATATTTGTTTTATGTTTAATTCATGTATTAGGTTTCATTTATATTGATCTTATAATTTATATTTTATAAGCTTTCAAAATCACATTCTTGAAACTTCTTATGTTTAAAGTAAGTGGTTTTGAAAGCTTATAAATTATTTTTTATCATCATTTTTTATGATTTTTTTTTGTTTTCAACTATTTTTTATATGTTTAATACATGTTTTAAGTTTCATTTATATTGGCCTTATAGTTTATATTTTATAGTTTTTCAAAGTCACGTACTTGAAACAGAATCCCACATCGGAAATGCAGAATGTTCTGTGCAGGAAATGGAGAACCAGAATCCCACATCGGAAATGCAGAATGATTTCCAGGGTAAGCTCTCTTATAAAAAGGAGCCATGGGTGAGAGCTTCTGTCAGAATCCAGATTGCTGTAAAGGTTGCAGGTGACTATTGAGGATTCGGGATCCCTTCCTCACGCTCCTAGCCCGAACTTTTTAATCTCGATGTGACTCCTACACCAGCTTTTCCTCCTTTGCAGGGTGTAGGTCCAGGTGGTTTTCAGGCACCCAACGTTAGCCTCTCTAAGAAATTTATTTCGGTGGTGTCTGATCCGATCTCTACTCCACTGATCTCTTGGTACCTCCGTGACTTGTCTGCTTGTCTTCTTCCTCACCCCATGAAGGCACTGTCCTCTCCTCCATCGTCTTTCAAGATTTCTTCACAGCTTTCACCAGAGTTCCTACGTTATTCTCTTTGCATCAGCACTGGTGGTGGATTGACTCTCAAAGGGATGTCTCAGAAGGGTGAGTCCCCTGAGGGGGTGGCGAAGGGGTTTAGGGTCCCGCATGGCTCTCCACCGAGGTCGTTCCTGGTCTCCCTGGTTCAAGAGGAGTTGGTCCCTCACTCTCTACCGTCGACATCTGGCAACGGGTCACCGATCCTCCGTGACCTGACAAGGTCCTTCTCGAAAAAAACCTTCTTCCCATTGAATTGGGGCATGTCAGTGGAGGTTTCTGGTCTTGCCACTCGTTCTAAATCCAAAGAGGCAGGGAGGTTTTCTCCCCTTTCTAACGTAGGAATTAACGGCCAGAAGGCCAACCTCTATCTTATATAATGTTTTATACGATCATTTGGAATGCACGGGGTATGGGAGTGCAGAAAAAACGAGCTTTTATTACTTCTGAGGCCAGGAAGTATAATGCCTCTTTGGTTGTCATCCTGGAGCCAAAGAAAAATCCAACAAAACTTGCTTCCTTTGCCAAGAGTATGGGTTTTATGGGGTTTTTGCATGGTTCTCCAAAAAACTGAAGCATTTGGATGTGCTAGAAAAATTATCTTTAGGTGGAGCTGGTTAATCATATGGAGGAGTATATAAATACCAGGATATCGGTGGGTGGTGTGGTTCTCTTTTTCTCCTTTGTCTATGCTAGTTGTTATGCCTCTTGTAGGATCAACTTGTGGGATTTTCTGGCATTGTTTCAAGCAGGAGGGTTACCATGGTTTGTGCGAGGAGACTTTAACTCCATTGTGGATATCTCAGAGAAACGGGGCGGGTCAACTATTTTCAACAATGACATGCAGGTGTTTCAGAATTTTCTAGGGTTGGTGGGCCTTATGGATATGGGGTTTGTGGGTAATAAGTACACGTGGTGTAATAACCACAGAGGGATCAATCACATATGGTGTCATCTTGACAGATTCTTTTCTAATCTTCAAGGCTTGGATTCCTATGGTCAGGAATCGGTCACACACCTGGTACGCTCTCTCTCTGATCATGCCCCTCTTCTTGTGAATCTCAAGCGGGCTCCGGACAGAAGAAGGTCCTTTTTCTACTCTCCCTCTTGGAATAGAACTGAGGGCTTCATGGATTTGGTGAGGGGTTTCTGGAGCTGACTGGAGGATGGGAGGTACTGGTTTGGCCTTTCCAATCACTTAAAGAGATTAAAATTGGACATACAATAATGACTAGTTAGCATGCCCACCGAGTTCTCTAGTGTGGAGAGGTTTAAGGAGGATATTGAGGCTATCGAGGGGGTCCTCCAACTCAGATGGGATGAGAACTCCTTTGTTCTACTTTGTTACCAGAGAGCAGTGATGGCTGAGAAACTTCTTGAGATAGAAACATCTTATAAAAAAAGAGCTCGCGTGAGATGGCTTAAGGAGGGGGACTGAAATAATGCATTTTTTCAGGACTTCCCGAAGGAGAAGAAATCTTCTAAAATAAACCTCACCCTGGGTAACGGTTCCTATACGTCAGGTGAAAATCTTACTAGGAAGATTTCCCTTCAGCACTTTTAGGGGCTGTTGGCAGGGTCGTCTGTGCAAAGAGGTGTTAATTCTGGTCTGGCTGAGCATGAGGGAAATTTTTTGGGATCCATACCATAGCTGATTCTTAGTTTTGATAATGGCCGACTGGTTTCTTTGCCCGATGTGGAGGAGATCAGGAGTATTGTTTCCATGATGTCCCTGGATAGTGCCCCAGGACCAGATGGCTTCCCAACGGCCTTCTATTTAGTGGCATGGGAGATTGTGGGAGGGCATGTGGTGGAAGCAATTTGTGACTTCTTTCAGGGAGGGATACTGGCTCAGTGTGTTTGTGCTTCTCATGTGGTTTTGATTCCGAAGGTTAAGAACCCATCTCTGCTCACTCATTATAGACCAATTTGTTTGTGTAATGTTTCTTACAAAATCCGTGCTTGTCTGATTGCAAGAAGACTTAACAGTCTCATTCCGAGGTGTGTTTCTAGAGAGCAACATGTGTTCGTTAAAGGAAGAAGCATTCAAGGGGTGATTGAAATCACGAGTGAGATAGTGTAGGATATTAATAAGAAAGCCTTAGGTTCCAACATCATTGTCCAAGTTGACATGGATAAATCCTATGACAAAATTGAGTGGAGTTTCATCCTTAGGGTCATGAGGAAATTTGGGTTTGATGAATGGTTTTGTGATCTTTTCTTCGGGTGCTTCTCTTCCCCATGGCTCTCCATCTCTTTGATGGGGAAAAGTTTCAGTTTCTTCAAAAGTGTTTGTGGAGTTTTCCATGGGGATCCTCTTTCTCCCTCCTTATTTATTTTGGCTCAAGATGCTCTCTCTAGAAATATTCACAGTAGAATTGGAGATGGGAAAATATTACCCTATTAAAATCAGAGGGGAGGAGCTATGGTGTATCATATTATGTTTGCAGATGATATTATAGTTTTTTCTAATGGGAGGAAATGATCTCTTCAAGGGTTATTGGAGGTCATGTACATCTATGGGGGCTTGAGTAGATAGAAAATTAACTCAAGGAAGAGTCAGGTCTTCATTTCAAAGAAATGTTCGGCGCAGCGTTGCAGGGATATTCAAGATCTCTTGGGAATCCAGCAGGGGCACTTTCCTATGACCTTCCTTGGATCAACTCTTTCGTTTGGCCACATCAAAAAGATCTTTTTTGAGGACATCATCAACAGGATGCTGGGTAGGATTCTCAACTGGAAGAATAAATTTCTGTCATTCTGAGGGAGAGTTACGTTGATTAAAAGTGTACTTACTTCCATTCCCATGCATATCTTGTCTACCATTTCTCCTCCCCAAGGTTCTATTGTTAGGATGGAGAAAGTCTTGACTGCATTCATGTGGGATGCCAATCTTTCTGGATGGTGCCACTGGGCTTCTTGGAAACTGTTGTCTATACTGATTGAGGAAGGTGGGGTGGGCCTCAGGGACATCTCAGAAACCATGCATGGCTTGCAAGGTTGCCTGGAATGGGATATTCTTGAAGGTCACTCCTTGTGGGCGGCTTTCTTCCATGCGAGGTATGGGAACTCTTGGGAGGGGGAGTGCACCTTGGTGGCCAGCCATCCCGTCTGGCACGTTCTCTTTTTTCTATAATGGATGATTTGTAGGATTCCACTTGGTGGATTGTCAGGAAGGGTGATATCAACTTTTGGACTGCCAACTGGGAGGGAGAGGCCCTTTTCTTTCTGGGTTGTCTAGCACAGAGAAGATCCTTTAGGGAGGCTAGTGACCATCAGGATACAATTAGACTTCTCCTTTCACAGGAGCAGTAGGAGCTGTTCGAGTCGATCTCCCTCAACGATGATCCGGATAGATGTTGCTACATTGGGATGAGCTTAAGTTCTTTCTCCTCTAGTGATTTTAGGAGAGTTCATCATGCAGCAGTAGATCACAATCAGTGGGGGACCCGACTTTGGTAAAGAGAGATTTCCACAAAAATGAATTTTCTGCATTGGCGTCTGAGAAACCAGGAACTCCCAGCTGATGAGAATGTCCGGAGAAGGGGGATTTATATGGCCTCCCGATGCTACTTCTGTAGTTACCCTATGGCAGAGTCTTCTACGCACCTTTTCTTTCAGAGTGAATGGGATATCTGTCTCTGGTCCTCCTTTAGACAGCAGATCCTCCTCTCCGCGGGACAGTTCTCCATGCAGTCCTTCATTGTGGCTTGGTTTCATGGTGCAGAGAATTGTATGGAGTCCAAGGTGTGGTCGATCATCTTTCCATCCATCTGTTGGACTCTATGGGATGCCCACAACTAGGTTCGAATGGGCCACAACCGATCCGGGAACTATCTCATTTTGAGAGTAAGATCATTGCTGGATGAGTTAGGAGCTCTTCTTAAGGGGGGGGGGGGGGCGTAACCCATTTGTCCCATCTATTATGATGAGTAGAATCCCTACGGTTGAACGGACTAGCAGACGGTGGATTGGTTGGTCACCCCCTTCAAATGGCCTGAAACTTAATGTGGATGGATCATTTATGAATGGGAAGATGAGGGGTGGGGGCTTCTAAGGGATTCCAGGGGCTTTGTCTTGTTCGGTTTTAGAACCTTCTATGGCCCTAGTTGCTCGCTGGGTGTGGAAGCTAGGGCCCTTCATACGGGTCTTAAGTTGTGTAAAATATTGGACATTCAGGCGTTGGAGGTCGAGTCTGACTCAGAGGTTTTGGTTAGAATTATGTAAGGGAAGTGTGTCGCTCCTTGTGACTTGGTTTACATCACCAGAAGTTGCTCCCTTGATACCAATGGCAGATAGATGGCGAGGCACATTTGGTGCCAAGCCAACTTCTCACCTGACGCTCTTGCTTGGGTTGTTATCCCGGTTGACCCACTTATTCTCTTTGATCGTGTGAGTTCTCTTCCTTCTGAATGTAGAATGGTTGTCCAAGGGGATGCCCTTGGCCTTCATCACTACAAACCGCCTTGAGACTTCTTTGTGTTTGATGGGGCTTTTCCCTCCCTTCTAATAAAAAATTAATTTTCAGTCAGTATAAAAGGGAATATAATAACATTAAAGGGATAACTTATAGATGACATTTATTATTTAACTTATGAATTTCTAGGATTCAATCCATGTTATCCATAATTTTTTCTCTAACATAGAAACTTATGGATATTTTTGTTTTCTTAATAATAAATCGTAATGAGATTTTAAATTTACCAATTCATATCTTCTGGGAGTGTCAAACTAAGTGTGTATAAAGTCAAATTTTCATTAACTAGTTCTCGATCAAGTCTAGCATAATGTGGTGTTTTCAGGTTTTACCCCTAGGTACATCTTGTCTAGAGCCACACACACTTGTAGTATTTAGACATGGATGTATTTTCTTAGAAAACACTTACTCTACACTTTACCAAAATTTATGAATGTATTATTTTGTTTAGTCTTATCCCTAAGGCTTTCACTAGATTTTTCTAATCCTAATCCAAAAAATAACTAAACATTCCTTTGATACAAACTAGGACAAACCTTGTTTTTATTACACATTAATTCATGATTTAATACACAAGATTACACATAATTCACCCAGGAATATTGAGAAGTCTAGTGTATTTTGGAATTAAGTACATTATATAACAACTTAAAATAGGCGGTACATCACCAATATTAAAAACTTTATTAAAATGATCATAATATTCCATCATACTTAAAACTGCATGGGATAACCTGGGGACACACATAAGAAATGGGTGATCTATAAAGCCCAATAAGGGAATAAACATGGAATAACATGAGTAAATTGTTACATGTTATAGAATATTCATTACAATGGAACATAAAATGGGTGATAAACATGAACATGAACAATGATTCATGATAAATCATGGTAAAATAAAGGCAACATGGAAATGTGTAAACGACTTTAAACATGGAATCATAAACATTGGGCAAGGATAACTGCCAAGAAATCCAAATGAAAAAAGTCCCGTGATAGATTATTTTCACTCACTAATCTCTTACATGATGTCTCATGAGACTAAAACATCACCCAATACATTGGATTGTTATATAATTATGGGCACACCCATCACTTTCATATCATTCAATTGCATAAGTGTGCTACATAGATCATATAACATGGAATCATTTTTCATAAAATTTTATTCCAAGATCAAGGAGTGTGGAATAAATAAAAGGAATTCCCTAATAAAATAAGTATAAGTTCATAATTTTGAATACCCTTGATATGAAATTGGTATAGTTATTCACTAGATAATTGTTTGGCATAGAAAATCATGGTGAAATTTCAGCAGCATAACAGTAGTACTCAAAGATACAGAAAAATGTTTTAATGAGAGAGAAATGGGTATAAATTTATTTGTAAATCAAGTGTAAATTAATATAGGTATGTAAAATATTATCCCAAAATTATTATTTTATAAATAAGAGGTATAAAATAAAGAATATTCTTGAATTTAAAAGAGTAGAGAGAGGGACCTTACCAAATTTCGGTATGTTAACAACAGTATGTAAAGGTTCATGGGAGGGATTAATGTGATTGAAAAGATTATATGATTAGATTGAAATAAAATATTAAGTAATAGGGATTTTTAAAAACTTACCCAAAAAACAATAAATGGAAATTAAAAGGCACAACATAAACGAGGTGCTTGAATAAAAACAAGAGAGGGAGATCCCTTACCTTGAGAGAGTGATTCCCAAAAGATTTGGAATATCTTATTGAGAGATTGGGGGAACCTTGGGAGGACTATAGAGATGTTATGGTAGATTAATGACATTCTATAAGGGTTTTTAGAGAATATAAATCAGATATTGGGTGGGTTTATATAGGAAAAGAGAGGGAAGTTCTTTATTATTTTTCAAACTTAGGTTATGGACTCTATAATAAAATAACCAAAACCACAAATCTCCCCATGATTTTTTCTTAGGGTTTATACCAATGAGGGGTGGTTTAAATTAGTTTATAATTAAAAGGTATTAAATTATTAAAATATTACCCTTTATGATGTGGAAGTGATTCGTGTTCTTAAAGAAATTACTTTAAAACATTAAAATATAATATAGGTTTTGGATGATTCATAAAGGCTTTATAAAATTAATCAAATAACCTAAAAATAACATTATTTTAAAGTTTATATATATATTTGATTTTTTAAACCAATTATAGTGTTTATTACATCATTTTTGGGTCATTTTGATATCATAATACAAAATGTATATTTATATTCTATTTAATTTTTACCAAAAAATTCGAATATCTCAAAAAATTATGAAAAATTAACCATTGAATAATTTTGATGTTTTGATTCTAAAAAAATATTTTTTATATAAATAATTTTCTAATTATTTTACTTTTAACTTTTAAAATAATAATTTCCATTTTTTAGAAATATCGAGTTTTTTGACAATAATAGTTTTCGAACCCTTATAAAAATTATTTTTAACTTTGTAAAATTATATTATCAAATATAATTAATAAATATTATTACATAATAATATTTTTGTTAAAATATCATTTATTTCAAAAAATTTATCAATTTATCAAAAATAATGTCTTAATTGAAATTACATATTACCCAAAAATACAATTTGTGTTTTATAGCTTCAAAATCAGAATCATTTATAAAGTAACAATAATAAGAAGAAAATATATTCATTATTCTGTATAATATAAATATTCATAATATTAATGTCTTGATACATATCCCTTTATTACACTAGAAAAAACTGTAAGGGTAAGGTTCATGATGGTGAAACTTTCATGGGGTGTTTCGGTATACATGGTTTGGGTCGTGATCTTGATGAGCTTGAAATTCTCCTCATGCTTTAGTTATTGGATCTCATATTGGGATTATTCAAGGGAAATACTAGTAATGATATATCCCTAGGAATATTTTATAAATGGGCTTCATAGGGTATGATCCTACTGGTTGATGTCATCACTTCTTTTTTCTTTTTCAATTGGATTTTTCAGAACCCTATATTTATACTAATCATATGATAACTGTTCAATGGATATATTATAAATGGTTATGATTCTTAATGGTATTTTAAATATGATAGGATAGAGTAAAACCAAACAAGTACATGTTATTTATATAACCATAATACATAATAAGACATTTAATTCAACCACAATGGGGATTTTATTTATAAATGTTTTTGTAATTACACTAATTATATTAACACAGTATAGAAAAAATACAAGCCACATGTTGGGTGATAAATCATTGCATCTGGAAAGGAATCATATCTTGAACCCATGATTGAAGGATGATTAGGGTTTAACACCTACCACTAGCCTACATGATGTCCTGTTTAACATGACATTGTTTTTAATTAAAAATTTTGAAAAAATAAATATTAATGATGAACCAGTGGTTTTAATCTTTAGGTTTATAGATTAATTTATCATATTAGATAAATTTTGTTAACCATATTAATTTTTGAAAATTTTTAGAGACATACATAAATAATTGTCACTCTGTTGTGGATATCATGATCCGTTAAAAGTGAATTTTAGTGCTTTAAGCATAAAAATTTCATTTTTTTAGAGTAAAGGATGAATTTTAAATTGAACAAATCACAACTAAAGGATGAAATTGTGCTTAAGAAATAGAAACATATCAATTAAGTATATTTCCATATATTCATAGATATTAAAACAATTCCTTAACTTCAAGAAAAGGATCATAATTTTTTTATCCTATTACTTTCATATCTGATAAATCAGATAAATTTTTTGATCATCATAGATTTATGGTTTTGAGGCCCTTAACTTTCCATTGATAATTCACTTTCTTGCGATCAATGAACTAAATAACTCTCTATAATTATTTAAGATATTATTTCTTGTCCATATCATCACTTCTCATATATTTTATATTATTTGTAAACCTAGTTATATGTTATTTCATATGACCTATGTAATTATCTTTCTCTCTTATTAATAGGATGTTTTATGAACCATTTTTATGATATGGGTTTACCACAAAATTATTTTCAAATTTACATTCTTTGATTACCAAGTCAAATTTCAGATTGAAAGGATGTAATTTATTAATGGGAGGTTGTGGGGGGATGTAACACCTAGAGATTTTAAAAGAAGAAAATTATGTTCAATAACATACGTGACATGCAATAATAAACTTTGAAGAAAATATAACACCCAGAGACTTTATGATATATATTTTTAAATAAATCCAATCTATTAAATAGATTTAATTACAAAAAACACTTATATTATCTTTCATTAAATGAAACACTATGTTCAGTTTTTGTTACATGCAACACTTAGTTTAACTTGCGTTACACGCACTGCTGAGTTTAAACGAAATATGAAATATTATTATAATAATATTATTTAATATAATAATTATAACCTAGCCATTAAATTGAAGGGTATGAATAGTCTTAACTAAATTTTAAAAATATGGTTATCAATTAAATAGTAATAAAATAAGAATAATTTAAAATAAAATAAATGTTTTCTTAAAAACTATATTGTTTAAAAAGATGGATAAATCGTGCTTTGCGCACATAATTTAAAAACAAATTTTTAACAATATTATAAGATTTATTTGAAAAAATAAACTCAATTTTTGAAATTGAAATACCAAAATTATCTTAGAGTGAATTTTTTGGATTTTTATAAAAAGTTTCATTTTTTAATGAATAATGAAAAATATTGTATTTTAATAGAAAACTGCCTTTTTGTTTAAATAATATACAATTTTAAATTATATATTGAATTGGTTTTAAAGTGAAATTAGTTTAATTATATACCAATTAATCTAATTTAGGTAATTTTATTAATTTTCATATTTATTTTTTATATAAAAACATTGTAATCTTTTTAACATTTTCACTTTAAAAACCTCCTTTCTTATCATGTCTGCAGGGTTAATTTTAAAATAAATGTTTACACTTCTGTGAATTGAATTTTGAAAAATGGATTAAATATTTTTAATCATAATAATTTATAATTTTTAAAAATTTCAACTGAATTTTTGACCAAAATGAATAGTGAATGCCATAAAGATTAATTACCAAGGTTAAGGTAAAAATGGGTTTACCGAGGAGTTAAACTAAAAAGATAAGGGTTAAAATGACCTATAAACTTGTCTAAAAACTATCTTATTGTCATATTTTTACCATTAAACCTATATGTATTGATAATGGTACATTTTGGACCTTTCTAGAGTATAAAAATCATGGGAACACTCAATTATTTTCAAAAATACAAAGTGTGTCCTCTCCCTCACTTATAAAAGGCCACCCCATATCCTCCCTTTTAACACCTTAAAACCATGTTGGTTTGGATATTTCATACCCAAATAACTTCCAAAATTCCATACTATTATCCTAGAATACTTATTTTGTGCATAAATTCAACCTAGGAATGCCTTTGGCAGAAACCTTAGGAGGATATTGAAAGAACATGTAATGTTTATCAATGAGCATTTTTGTTTTATTTCTTTCTCCATCCTTATATTATTCTTAAACAATGATTATATAATAGAATAAGTATCTTATATATAATTATATTTTATTATGTTAATGTAATAACCTAAATCATTTCCCTCTTCCATCAAATGTGTTATGAAATCATCATTCGTGTATACACCAGATTACTGCCTTGTGAAATGATCTCATTTTTTTTCCATTACCACCCTTCACAGGAGGGTATGATGATGGATAAAAAGTTTATATATAATATTTATAGCATAATTATACCTCTTGAGTCATTATATCAAATATAATTTTTTTACATTATCTACTGTAGGGGATATAATAACGTCGCTCATGTGTACGGTGGACTGCCGCCTTACGAAGTGATGTGATTCGTTTTTCAATAACGCGTTACATGGAAGGTAATAAGGGTAATGATAATTAATATATGTGATATAAATTATAAATTTATGATATCAAAGATATATTTATAATTAATTAAATATAATATATCATTTTATTTCCTACCTTTTAACTCATTGAAAAGGTGATAATGTCGTTCTTGGACGTGCGGACTACCGCCTCCTCAAAGCGATGTGTCTCCTCTTTTCATCACCACATAAAAATCATGACATATATAAATATATATAATTAAATTTTATTGTATTTATGATAAAATTATCATTCTATAAAGTTGAAATAATACTTACCTTCTTTCTATAATGAACATTTAAAAATAGAAACTTTACTCATATGTATGTACGACCTGCCCTCTCCATGATCATAATGTTAGTTAATTTTTTAGAAAAATATTTAATGATTGGTTTAAAAAGTATAATTGATGTATAAATATGATAATTATTTCATAATTATTATTATTATATATATGTTTAAATAATGACCTATTTCACAATAGTCAACATACTAAATTCATTTTTGACATATAAGCTGAATATGGTAAAAAAATCCGACTTAAACTTAATTGATTAAGTAATTATATATAACTTGTTAATAAGTGAAATAAAATTAATAATAAACTTGAAAAGGGTTCTCAATAAAGTAAATAATTAACATAATTTTATTATTCAGGAAGATAAATACACACGTTACAAGTCATACTCAATGTAAGGAACTTCGTCTCAATTTTTTTTTTGTTGAGGCATATTTTGTTGTTATGAACCATTATTATTTTATAAGGTGTATATACAAATAATTATTCATGTTATATAATGAATTTAACTATTCTAATTATATTTAATGTTTTGTTTAATGTTATTATTTCATGGGGATTTTGATTCAAGTGTTTCCCAAGTGATAAGGGACTTTTGTTTTGAAAAAATCATCTTCTAATGTTTTCCTTCAATCTATTCATGTTTCATTTACATGTTTTTAAAATGATTTTATTAAAAATTTTCTATGGTAATAAAATATTTATAAATTATATTTTATGTCACTTTCACTTTATTTTTATGGTTTTCATAAAGGAATAACTTTTTATATGTTTTATATAGAACGATTTGAAAAACGACAAAAGGAATATTCTACACAGTGACAATGAGATTTACACCACCATGACCATTATTTGATTTCTATATTCCTTTGAAATATTTAATGTTTTCTCTAAAAAAAACCCTCTTCCCTATTTTTGGTTGTTTTGGTATTAAAAATTATTTTTCAAATAAAATGGTGTTTTGGATTTGAAAATAAATTTTAAAAATAAAAGGGTAATTTTATTCAAAATTATTTTTCATATGGATTTAAGAGTTTTTCAAAGGTATTTATAATGAAAATGTTTTATTAATGATATTTTACTTTTGAATTATATGAAATAGGTGATCTTGATATAACTTATACATAGGTTTTATCCCCATTATTGCTCATGGGTGAGCCCCATATAGCTTATACAAAGGGTTGAGCCCCATTATAGCTCATAAAAAATGGGTGATCCTGGCATAGATTATATAAAAGGTGATCCCCATTATATCTCTCCAATGTATTGGGTAATGATTATATTCTCTAAATAATTATATTGGAAGTTTTTTATATTGGTTTTCTAATTTTTAAGGGTTCTATGAGATGATGTCCCAAGGTACCTACATGACTTTTCTATGATTTATAATTAGTTTTCATGGAAATAATTTGTTTTCAAAAGGTAAATTAATTTATCTTTTTAAAGTAATTATATTTCTCTTTATGGGTAAAATTTTATGTTTTTTAAAAAATAATTTTCATGGGTTTTAATGATTTTAATTGGACTAATGGTTTCTTCTTTTTATGTCCCTTACTGATATTTTTGTGCTCATACCACATTTATAAAATCATTTTCATGGGATTTAATGATGGGTAAGGTAAAAGAAGAGATAAATTTGAAAGCAATGAAGAGTTTTCATGAAAATAAATCATGTTTGTTTTAAAATTCTTATATGTTTGGAAAAAATGATTTTGATCAAAATTGTCCAATTTGTATTATATTATTTTGTTATATATGTGCTATAACCTAATTCTATAAAAATATAAACCTGAATAGATCCTCAATGTGAGATAAACTAAAATTATTAACTTAAACTCAGGATTATTTAATTTTTAAGTTTGGGTCCTTATATAAAAAATATGATAAACAAGGCATTAAATATAATTAAAATTCAAAATATCAAAATAAACACCCCAACCCTCAAGCTATAGGTTAGAACCCAAGGTTATCCATACCTACTATGAAATTATAATAGATATCTCTGTCCATACCCACAAATGGTCCCGGTACTAGTATGTATAATATCCATATGTAGCATGAATTCACAATACACCCAAGGCATATTCTCATTCCCAAGGTTAATTACATATTCAATACATAGTGAACCCAAGGATAATTCCCATGCCATGGGTTAATTAAATATATAATTTACAATGAACCCAGGGTGGATTCTCATGTTAGGGGTTAATTACACATTCAGTTCATAACAGATCCAAGGTGAATTTCCATTCTAGGTACAATTAAATATTACATGTATCAATTGAAAGTAGGAGACAATGCATACCAATTTTCCAAAACATGATAAACATGTTAACTATAACACTTTTGTTAATTTATGCTATGTTCCAATTATCATGCCAATTATAGTTACATGACAAAATTATTTTATTCTAAGTTCCAACTACATGCCAATTTACAAATTTACATATTAGATAATCCTAATTACCAATTAACCTACCAAATTCCAAATTACCATTTCACATATCAATAATGTACAAAAATCAATTCATATGTTAAAGATTCCAAATTACCAATTTACATATCAAAGATTCCCAATTACCATTCCACATGTCAATATAAGTAATGATTTCCAATTTCAACCCCATAGGGTGACAAGGTTCACAAGGTTTGATCCAAATGTCAAATTATAGTCCCACAATTTATTTCAAAGGAATCTAGGTTAACACAATTTCAATTAAAACCTAGGGTCAAAGCTAATTAGAACACATGATGGTTAGAAGTCTGAATTTTTAATTTCCAATAGACCCAAATAGATCCATGGGAGGTTTAAGTAAGAGGATTCATGAAATATTTTAGGATTAAAATTACAAGATACCTTATTCTCAACATTCCATCATGATTATTCATGTTACATATACTATAAATGAAATCAGGCCATAGAGAGATAATTTAGACCACCTACCTCAAAAGATGTGATTAATAAACCAACAATAAATCATTTAGATCCATGAGAAACACCACGAATACCTATGCATAGTGATTATTCAACCACATCATGGATAAAAGAAGAATAATCATGGATAAGAATAGAGTAATTCATCAATTCTAGGCATGAATTAACAATTCGAGATATCCAGATCAAATAATAGATCATAGAATCAAAAACTAATGTTGGAGAAGTAAAGGAAGCCCTAGATAAACCTTCATGATCATTAATCTTGGTTTATGATCAAATTATGAGGATTGAATAATTTAATAAGGGTTTTAGGTAGAGAAAATGTGATATTATCCTTAATTTTCTCAAACTAGATCAATGCCACCAGCTAGCTGATGGTGCTAGGAAGAGTGCTTGTACCTCCAGGATCCCCACTGTCTAGATATTGTGATCCCACTAACTACCTAGGGAATTCCTATATAATTACTAGGCTACTTTCCCATCCATTGGCTAGTCGATGTCACTACAGTAGTCCCTTTTATACACGACCTTTATAGACTTTTCTATTTTAACACCTCTGAGCCCCCAAGCATCTTTGAACCACATTTTTCTCTAGGAATGATTATATTTTTACATAAATTAAATAGTTTTAAATATAATTTAAAGAGAGTGATACCTAGAAAAAGGATGGGTTATTAAAACCTCCCCACCATATAAAATACCCTCCCCGAGATGTGATCTCATTCATCACTGAGAGCTATCGGTGAAAAACTCGAGACACTACACCCACATGTATAACTCTTTATCCCAAGTCTCCTCCTTAACACCCACATGTTTTCATTGCACTCACACTAGGGTAATAGTCCCTCCTTATTGAATATTCTCACTACTAACTATGATATGGATCAGACAATCCTCAAAGGATGCATTATCATCAAGCTCAATATCATAAACATTAATCACATGAGAAGGATCACAGGGATATCTCCAAATATGTGAAACATGAAACACACCATGCATTTAATTTAGTTATATGAAAGGTCCAATTGATTTGACACTGGATAAATCCTCTATACTATCTCAAATGACCCAAAAATCATTTGTTACAGCTTCCCATACTTTCAAATACATCATTTTCCTATCCTTGGAAACACCCTAAAATAGACATGTTGACCAACATAAAATTCCAAAGGATATATCTGATGGTTAAAATAATATTTCTTCCTAATCCATATGGTTTCCAACCATTTTCTAATCATATAGACCTACTCAGATTTATCCTACATGAGACTAGGTCCAATGATCACTGAACCACCTGCCTCTAACAAATAAAATGTTGAACAACATGAACTTTAGTATAAAGACTCAAAATTATCCATTTAGATCGATTCCTGGAAGCTATAATTATAGGATGAATCCATGAGAGTGATATGTTTCTCCCAAGAACCACAATATTAAAAAATACAGGCTTGGAATATGTCCCCCTGAATCTAAATCATTTTTTCATATTGGCCATCATTCTGAGGATGATAGGTTGTTCTCAGAAGAACCTATGAACCTAATGCCTCCTGAATTCCCTATCAGAAATGTGATATGAAATAATAACCTTGATTTAAAAAAATACTTTGTGAAACACCATGAAATTGAACAATCTCCCATACATAGAGTTTACCAAAGTCATTAACGGTAAAGGTCTCTATGATAGGTAATAAATTGGATACCTTTGTTAGTCAATCCACAATCACCCAAACTATATCATTCTTCCAATGTGTCATGGGTAAATATATCATGAAGTATATAGTGATATCGCCCCAATTAGTTTTCGGAATGGGAAAAGGATACAATAACCAAACAGTACTTTGATGCTTGGACTTAAGCTGCTAACAGGTGTTGCATCGCTCCATGAATATTGCTATTTCTTTCATCATACTTGACCATCAGTACTAACTACGAAGTTTATGATATATCTTTTTCAGTATAAGATATACCACCAATTTAGAAGAATTAAATTCCATCATCAACTCCTCATGAATACATGTAGGAACCCTCATATAACCATGGACATAAATAATTTCATCACTATCAAAAGAACATCCAGATAGTGGAACCCCACCATTTATATTGTCTCTCAAAGATAAACCATTTGGATCAAATAACTACCTTATATACAACCAATTAATAATACAGGGAACAATAGAGGATGATTTCATTTCTAATTACCCCTGAGACTCTTGAACATTTAAATGCATAACCATAAAAAGAACCATCATCCACCACTCTTCACAGGATTCCCACATTACTCAATTTTTTGTCTTCCTACTCAAGGTTTCAGCAATGATGTTACATGTTCCAGAAGTATATATAAACTTGAAGTCAAAATACTACCGATACTCAACCCATCTACTCTGAGGAAGGTTCAGGTCCCACTATGAAATTATGTACTTCAAGCTATTGTGATCTATGTCGACCATGAATCTCTCACCCAATAAATAATTTTTCCAGCATATCAGAGTGTGTACCACTATAGATAACTCTAGGCTATGATTGGGGTAATTCCACTCATGTGGTCTCAACTTTCAGGTGCCATAGGCAACCACTCGATCCTCCTTCATTATAATTTCTCTGAGCCCAAATCTTGATGCATCAAAAAACACAATATACTCCTTAAATAGATCAAGTAAGGTCAGGATCAGTGCTAAGGTTAACTTGATCTTTCATTCCTAGAAATCCTCCTCACAAGTATCTAACCAGACAAATCTCACCCCTTTATTGGTCATACCAAAAATCAGTGTTTCTATATGGGAGAAGTCCTGAATGAATATTTGATAGTTTTCTGTCATACCCAGGAAGCTCTAAATCTTGATGACATTCTTGGGTTTCTCCCAAGGCACCACAACTTCCACCTTTCCCAAGTCCATTTACATTCCATCCATTAAGATAACGTCATCAAATAAGTAAACTTGGTCTATCTAGAAATGAAATTTTGTATGATTGGTGTATAGATGATGCTCTCTTAATTTACTCATGATGATTTCAAGATGTTGGTCATGATCATCTTTATACTTGTAACAACCCAGATTTTTGTCAATGGAAATTCTCTTCTTATAATTATGAAATATAATATAAATCAAATAAAATCATAGGGATAAAACAATACAAAATTTATGAATGAATAATGAATGAAATAAGAGGTATTTATAGTAATTATGGAACCTAAACTAATGGAATAGTAACCTGACCCTTGGAATAGTAATATGGCCATTATGAATAGTAAATTTCTTTATATAGTAGAAGAATCACCTATAAAATTATAAATAAAATGTATCCATATTATAAAGAAAAATTTGATATAATTATATCATAGTATAAGTAAATAAATGTTTTGAAAATGATAAATTAAGTGTTGGTATTTTTATAAAACATAAATGTTTATTTATAATTTTATAATTAATATAACTACATAAAATAAAATTTATTTTCATAAAATAGATTAATAAATTAATATTTTTTTCCTATTATTATAAGATAATTTTATAAGACCTTAATTAATTTTTCAAAGTGTTTTAAAATTAGTTATAATTTTAAAATCGATATTTTTCGAGTAAATGATATTTTTTAATTAAAAATTAAATTTCTCATATTTAAAAAATTATTTTCCGAAAACAAATTTTATTTTTTAATTCTACATGATAAAAAATGATTAGGTTTAATTTTTGTGATTTTTCTAAAACAGTTGAATTTTCGATGAATAGTAAAATACGATAATTTAAGGTATATAACATTATAAGTTAAATACACTATTTCTTGAGTAATTTATGATATAATCACCATAATATAAAACTCTCCTTCTATATTAACTATATCTATTGATGAGAATTAAAACTATTCATATTCTTGATCCAAAATAATAAACTAATGAATAAAATAATCAAAAAACACATCTCTCCTCCCCTATAAATATCACCCCTCACCACCTCATCTCCACACACCTCTAAAGCCTTGAATCTTGTACAAATTCTACCCAATACTATATAAATCCTCTATCCCAATTTCAATGAGCCTTTGGTATCAAAAAAATACCAAACCCATTTTCCCTAAGGAGGTTTTCAAGGAGAAGAAGTTCAAGAGGTAAAATCCTCTTTAGTTTTATTTTAATTTATTTTATTTTGTTATACACTAATCACCTCCCTATTCCAAAGTAGAATTATAACCAAAATATCTTTTATATACTATAATTTATTATGTTAATGGTGTATCCACCATCAATTCTCTTCTCTTTCCCTTTTTTTCTAAAAATGAAAACATCGTCTGTGAGGTGTCGATTCACCACCTTCATGGACTACGATTTTTCATTTTATAATACTACCTTCAATGCTAGTCATAAAACCATAATAATAATAATAATAATAATAAATTATATTAAAACTTTTTTAGTGTTATATAACCAGTATATATACATAATATTAAATAATAACACAAAATTGGTTTGTGATGATCGAAAATACTCTAAATAATCTAAACGGTTCTAATTAGCGTTTTATTTAATTAACCATCCTCATATCTGAAAAAAATTATATATAATAAAATTTAATATTTTTTAATTTCATTAATAACATATAATTTCAATTCTGTATAATTATTACCTTTTCACATGAACTTTTATACTTGTATACAAGCGAACCGATCATGAAAACCAACAAAATGAACACTCCCTAACGATGAAATTGAATCTTATAACTCCTAAAAAATTCATAAATTAACTTAATAAAATTATAATAAATAAAATAAATGTTAAATAGGTTCTGAATTAAATTATTAATAAATATAATTTCATTATCCAGGACATTAAGCGCAAGTGTAGAACACTTTCGGACATAAGGTAAGGGATTCTTTCCGAACCTCCATTTTTCCATTGGTTTATTCTTTATCTCTATATACCCAAAATTAATTATTAATTATTCTTATTTACTCATCATACATTCTATTTTTATGTTCCAATCATAAGTTCCTATCCCAATTATTCTTTATTTGATGGGGAAATACATTTTTTATAAGGTTCCCTTCTCAATTCCTCCCTATAAGCAAGCCTGATTAAAGGGAACTTCCCGATTTATTGCCCATTTCCAAGTACAATAAATAATATGTTTTAAGACACCATTATTTTTATAAAATCACTCATTCTGTCATGAAAAACTATCTTAGTTCATTTCTAGTTTTATACAAACATTTATTCCTTTTCCGTTTTAAAGAATCATTAAAATTTTCTCTTAAACCACACTAAAGTTTCTCATTTCTAAAGTTTCCTAAACACTCTTTTTACATGTTTTCACTTTAGTTTGACATCAATTATTAAGTTTTATTCCTAACTTAGATTATTAATGTCCATTTATGATTTAAATCCATTCTTTCACGGACACCTTTATTATACACCCATTTTTCATTTCTTATGACATAATTATGATACCCATTTGTTTCCATGGGTAGCCCTTAGGTTTATTCCTTATGTTTGATTATTAATGTGGCACACATATTAATGAACATGTTATTATGGGTTCACCCATATAGTGTTCCAATGAATTGGTTAATTTTTGGTCTCATGAGATTTCATGTTGGGATAGGGGGTAAAACTGGTTCCTTTATGGGACTAGTCCTCTATGAGAAATGGTCTTGGAACTAAACCTTGACTCATGCTTCTCCATGTGAAATGGTCTTGGAAATTATCCTTGAATCATGCTTATGTCATGTTTTATGTTATTTCAAAATTCCTATTATTCCACGATTACATGATGTCATGATCTACATGTTACAATTCCTTATATTTATTCATGTTCCATACCTTTTTATGTCATCATGTTATGTATTCTAACAGATGTGCTATGATATATTTATATTATTATTCCCTTACTTAGATTTTTAGCTCATCCATTTGTTTATATATTTTTCTGGGTTATCCTATGTAGATGTATGGTCTCAAAGTAAGTTAGGATCTCATTATAAGGATTAAATAAAATATGTTTTTATTTTGGTTTCATGATATTTAATTATGTACCTAATCTTACAAAGACACTATAACTTATGATCCTCGGTTGTAATTTATGGTTAATTATGTTTAAAATCATGTAATGATATTTGTAAAAGTCTAGGGTCACTATAGTTTTTATCAGAGCACGGTCTAGTCATTTTTCAATATTAGGACTAGAAAACTTTAGTAATAACCCTAAGGATAATTCTATCACCATGGATAAACTAGATTGAAACTTCAAGAATCACAAGTTAGGATACACTTTTTCACTTATAAATTATCCCTTTAATGTTATCAATTTCCCTTTTATGTGTTTAAAAGTTTAAAAATTCTCATCCCAAAGTCTATTTTGAATGAAGTAAATGATTAGAACCAGAATCAAATAGTGAAAGGTAGGATTATCATATATGTTTATATGCATTATTTCATATATTGAAAGTTTAGTAGAACTATTCAAACAAAATATCAAAATATAGAGTTTGAGTTATCTGTGAGGATAGAAAATGTGGTTAAAAGTATATAATTCCTCCCAGGTTAATGTTTGTGCACTAAACCTCTCAGAAAATCCCATCTTACTTACTTTGGTGGAGTTTGATGCTATGTTGGGTATGGATTGGATATCTTGTTACATATCCAACATCAAATTTTAGGAAAGTGAGATCACTCTTCAAATCTTGAGGCATCCTCCAATTCTTTACAAGTGTAAGGAGGAGGATGAATCTCCATCAAAATTTTCATCTCAATTGTGGATATTATTGAATTCTGAGGGAATACACTAATGTTTTCCCTAAATAATTTCCTATTATTCCTCCCGATTGAGAGGTTGAGTTCTCAATTGAACATATACTCAGATATCTTCCTATATCAAAGACACCTTATATAATGGACACCATTGAGTTGGAGGAACTGAAGAAGCAGTTACAGGAAAATCTAGACAAGGGTATTATACACCCGAGTGCTTCGCCATGGGGTGAACCAGTCCTATTTTTCAAGAATAAGGATGGATCAATGTGATTATTCATTGATTATTGTGAGGTCAATAAAAACATTATAAAGAAATATTTCCATCTTCCATGGATAAATGACTTGTTTGATCAACTATATGGGGTTAAGTATTTCTCTAAGGTGGACCTTTGATCGGGATATCATTAATTAAAGGTGAAAAAGGAATATATTCCCAAGACTAAATTTTTTAATGAGGTATGAACACTATGAGTTCATAGTGATGCCCTTCAGACTCACTAATACTCCAATAATTTTCATGGAATTAATGAATAGAGTATTTAGAGATTACCTAGACAAATTTTTGGTAGTCTTTATTGATGATATTTTGATATAGTCCAAGAGTAAGGAGGAACATGAAAAGTATTTGAATACTATTCTAAAAACTTTGAGAATGGATAACATTTATGAAAATTATAGTAAATATGAGTTCTATATAGATAATGTATCATTCTTGGGACATATTATCACTAGAGAAGGAATATATGTGGCCCCTTCCAAGACAAAGGAAATTAAAGAGTGGCTCTGACCAGCACCTATAATGGAGATCTGTAGTTTCCTTGCTCTATATTAGTATTACTAATGATTTTTTAATAATTTATTATTATTTTAAAATCTACTAACCAAGATGACTCAAAAGGGATTAAAGTTTATCTAGACCAGTGAATGTGAATAATTATTTAAAGAGTTGAAAAATAGGCTTATCACTACACTGGTACACACACTTCCAAAAAGTGGGGAACTCTTTATGGTATTAAATGATTCTTAAAATAAGATATTAGGATTTATACTGTCGAAAAATGATAATTTTATATCCTACTCCTTAAGGTAGTTGAAAGTTAATGAGAAAAACTATCCTACACATGATCTAGAGCTTGCAGATGTGTTCTTCACGTTAAAAAATTGGTGGATTTATCTCTATGGGGTGAAGTGTGAGATATATACTAATCATAAAAGCCTAAAATATATATTCACACAGAAGGATATTAATAATCACTAGTGAAGATAGTTAGAGCTCATCAAGAATTTTGACTTCTCAATCAACTGCCATCATGGTAAAGAAAATAATTTGGTGAATTATTTAAGTTGAAAGGACCCTAAAACTTTATCAATGATGAGAATTTATAAGGATCTTGTATTTATAGATTTTTAAAGGATGTACATGGGAATCATTAATGAAGGAACGTCATCAATCCTTTCTCAAATGTTTGATCAACCATCCATTATAGATAAAATAATGTATGCTAAAAAAAGATGAGGAAAATTAGAAAAGGTGTAAGCTATTAGAAATGGGAAACCCTCTGAGTTAAAAATTGATGAGGAGGAATAATAAGACTTGGGTCATAAATATGTGTACCATCCAATACATAGATAAAGAAAGATCTTATAAATTATATACATAGCTCAACTTTCTCTATTTAACTAGGAAGAAAAAATATGTATCGAGATCTCCAAAAAAACTATTGGTGGGTCAATATGAATAAAGAGGTCACTAAATATACATCAAAGCACCTGTTATGTTATCAAGTGAAGGTTTAAAGGAAAAATTATAAAGGGATGATGAAACCATTACCCATACCAACATGGAATTGGTAAAAAATCACCATGGAATTTTTCATTGGACTTATAAAGACATCTAGAGGGAATAATGCTATATGGGTTATTTTGGATCATCTTACAAAGACAAATTACTTTATATTAATTCCAGAGGACTTATCACTGAATCAACTTTCATAGATATACATCATAGAAGTGGTAAGGCTACATGGAGTACCATTATCAATTATATTTGATTGAGATCTGAGATTCACCTCCAAATTATGAAAAAACATTCAACATGATCTAAACATTGAGATGAACTTCAGTATGGATTATCATCCTCAAACATATAGAGAATCTGAGTAGACTATTTAGACACTGTAATACATGTTGATAGTATGTTATATGAACTTCAAGGGAGTATAGGACCAACATCTACCCCTGGTTGAGTTCTCTTACAAAAACAGTTTCCACTCGAGCATCCAAATAGATCCACATTAATCAATTTATGGTAAAAGATGCAAAACACTGGCATGCTAAGATGAATTCAGTGAACTTAAGCTTCTAGGACCAAAAATGGTCAAAAAATGGTGGAAATGGTGAAATCCATTCAACATCACATTAAGGCATCCCAAATTTGACAAAATAGATATGAAGACAATCATTAATGGGATTTATAGTTTAAGGTTAGAGACATGGTATTCCTCCGTATATCTCCATGAAAGAGGATCATGATATTTGGGAATAAAGGAAAGCTGAATCCCAGGTACATCGGCCCCTTTGAGATTCTTGATCATGTTAAAGATGTGACCTATTAACTAGAAATTACACCAAACATGTCTCAAGTACATGATGTATTGCACATATCACAATTTATTAATTACACACCATATCCCTCACATGTATTGAATTCAGAGGTGGTACTATTGGAAAATGATCTCTCTCATGAGGATAAGTCGATGAAGATCTTGGACTATTGAGATAAAGTTTTATACAACACGACTTCTCACCTAGTCAAAGTATTATAGAGAAACCATAAGTATGAAGAGGAAACATGGGAACTATAGGAATAAATCAATTATAAGTACCCTCACATGTTTTCAACCTAGTATATAAAATAAAATTTTGAGGGAAAAATTTCATAAGGGGGGAAGAATGTAATGACCCCAAATTTTATTTATGAAAATTACCTTAATATAATTATGAAATATATTATAAATCAGATAAAATAATATGTATAAAACAATAAAAACTTTATATAAGAATAATGAATGAAATAAGAGTAATTTAAAGAAATTAAGGAAACCAAACAAATGGAATAGTAAAATGACTTTTAGAATGGTAATGTGACCATTATGAATTGTAAACTGGCCAATAGAATAATAAAATCACCTATAAAAGTATAAATAAATTTTAACCATATTATAAATGAAAATAATATATAATTATATCATATTATAATTAAATAAATGATTTTAAAATGATAAATTAAGTGTTATTATTTTTATAAAATATAAATGTTTATTTCCAATTTTATAATTAATATAATGACTTAAAAAAACTTATTTTCATAAAATTGATTCATAAATTAATATTTTCTTGTCTCATTATTATAATATAATTTTATGAGACCTAAATTAATTTTTCAAAGTGTTATAAAATCAGTTATAATTTTAAAATTGATATTTTTCGAGTAAATGATGATTTTAATTAAAAATTTATTTCTCATATTTATAAAATTATTTTCATAAAATGGAGTTAATTTTTTAATTCTAAACATTAAAAAATCGTTTGGGATAATTTTTTTTGTATTTTTCTAAAATATTCTAATTTTCGGTGAATAATAAAATGCAAAAATTTACGATATACAACATTATAAGTTAAATACACTATTTATTGAGTCATTGCTGATGTAATCACCATAATATATAAATATCCTTATCTATTTACTATATATAGTAATATTAATTTAAAATATTCATATACTTGATCCAAAATAATAAACTAATGAATAAAATAATCAAAAAATACCCCTCGCCTCCCCTATAAACACCACCCCTCACCACATATTCTCTTCATGCCTATAAAGCCATGATGATTGTCTAAATTCTAACCAATATTATCAAAATTCTCTCCCCTTATGTACATGATCAGTTTTTCTCAATTAAAGACCAAACCCATTTTCCCTAAGAAGGTTCTCAAGGAGAAGAAGTTCAAGATGTCAAATCATCTTTCATTTTTTTAATTTGTTTTTCATTTATTTTCTTTTATTATCCTATACTAACCTACCTATTACAAAGTGTCATGATAAATATATTATATTTTATATACTTTAATTTCATTATGTTAATTATATATCCACCATCAATTCTCTTCTCTTCCCCTTTCGTTCTAAAAATGAAAACACCATCCATGAGGTGTTGATTCACCACTTTCATGGATGATGATTTTTTATTTTATAATACCACATTCAAAATTGGTCATGAAACCATTATAATGGTTAAAAAAGATTGTAAAATTTATATTACAACCCATTTAGTGTTCTTGAACTAGTATATATATATAATATTAACTAATAAAACAAAACTGGTCCGTGATTATTGAAAAGACACCAAATAATTTAAACAGTTGTCATTAATGTTTTATTTAATAAATCATCCTCATATCTAGAAATAAAATGATATATAAGACCATTTAATCTTATTAAATTACATTAATAGCATATAATTTTAATTCTTGATAATTATTCCTTTTTTGCATGAACTTTCATACTTGTATACAAGCGAACTGATCATGAAAACCAAGAAAACAAACACTCCCGAATGACGAAATTGAATCTTATAACTCTTAAAAAGGCCATAAATGAACTTAATAAAATTATATTAAAGAAATTAAATTTTAAATAGGTTCTGAGTTAAATTATTAATTAATATAACTTCATTATCTAAGACATTAATTGCAAGTTCATAACACTTTCAGACATAAGGTAAGAGATTCTTTCTGAAACTCTATTTTTTCCTTCGGGTTATGCTTTCTATCTCTTTACCAAAAATTAATTATTATTTATTCTTATTAAATCCTCCTAAATTATATTTATTGTTCCAATTATATGTTCCTATCTAAATTATTCTTTCTTAAATAGGTAAATACATGTTTTTATAAGGTTTCCTTCTCAATTCCTCTTGATAAGCAAGCCCGGTTAAATGGAACTTCTTGATTTATTACCCATTTTCAAGTACACTCCATAATATATTTTAATCCACCATTATTTTTCTAAAATTAATTATTATATCATGAAAAACTATCTTGGTTCATTTCGGGTTTTATACAAACAATTATTCCTTTTTTGTTTTAAAGAATCTTTTAAATTTTCCCTTAAACCGCACTAAAGTTTCTCATTTCTAAAGTTTCTTAAACACTCTTTTTACATGTTTTCACTTAATATTGACATATATTATCATATTTTAAGCCTAAATTAATTTATTAATTTCCATGTATGATTTAAATCCATTCTTTCATGGACACCTTTATGACATGCCCATTTTTATGCCTTATGGCATGATTATGATACCCATTTCTTTCCATGGGTAATCCTTTTGTTTATTCCTTACGTTTTATTCTTCATGTGGTATGCATGAAAATGTTATGATGGGTTCACCAATATATAACTCTAATGAATTTTTTAATGTTTATTCTCATGATATTTCATGTTGGGATAGGGAGTAAACATGTTTCCTTTATGGTACTTAGTCTGTCATGTGCAATGGTCTTGGTAGTAAGCCTTGACTCATGATCCTCCATGTAAAATGGACACTGAAGTTATTCTTGAATCATGATTATGTCATGTTTTATGTTGTTTCCAAATTCCTATGATTCCATGATTACATGATCCCCTAATCTACATATTATGATTCCTTATTTTTATTCATGTTCCATGCCTTTTTATGTCATCATGTTATTCCTTCTAACCCATGTGCTATGATTTATTCATATACTTATTCTCTTAATATGAATTTTAGATCATCCCTTTGTTCATGTATTTCCCCAGGTTATCCTATATAGATGTAAGGGTTAAACTTAAGTTAGGATCTCATTATAAATATAAAATAAAAGTAGTTTTATTTTGGTTTCATGTTGTTTAATTATGTACATAATCTTCCAAGGACACTAGACTTTATGATCCTTAGTTGTAATTTATGGTTAATTATACTTAAAATCAAGTAATGATATGTGTAAAAGGCTAGGGTAACTATAATAATGGGAGTAAAACAATATTTAACCAACAAAGGAAACTAAAAATTGGTCCATATATAGATGTTAAGTCCTATTGATAAATTCTATAAACACCGCCAGTGTGTTCATTAGACCAAATGAAATTACCACAAAATCATATAATCTATACTTGATCCTAAAATTATTACAAGGTATATTAGATATCAGCACCATAAAAAAGTGATACCCTAACCTTAATTAAATCTTAGTGAATATATAGACTCCTCTCAACTGATCAAAGAGATCATCGATGTATGGAATGGGATACCAGTTCTTTACTTCCATCTAGTTCATCCTCAAGTAATCCACAAATAAACGCAAGGATCCATAAAAATTATTAATTAATGACATGAGAGAAACCCATAGTGATATAATAATATGTATGAATACCTCATCTTCCATATATTCAAACTAAAATTTAAAATCCCAAATCTTTATTGGTATTATTTTGTATTGACAGAATAAAATAGGTTTATCTCCTAGCACCAACTCAATAGTGAACTTTATCTCCTACTCAGCTGGTTAGATGGAGAAATATTTAGGAAAGACATTTTAAAAGCAGTCCACCAATAGAAGAAATATATTATACTATGACTTATTATCATCCATAATAAGGTGTGCTACATGGGCTATGTGCCAATATAATTTTTGATAAATTGGTCTTATACAACCAACATGAAGATCAATTTCACCACGATAGACATAACTAACCCTTCTAAAGATATAAAGGCCACTCTCCTTCAATAATAGTCAATATGATCCTAGTACAAAACTATCTAATCTATACCTAGAGTCAAATAAAATTCAACCATTTATAACACAAACATATCCTAGAGAAAATAATAGTCACCAATATCAAGAGAACACTCCTTACAAGGTGTGATACCCTCTAATCACACCCCTAACGACGTATTAATTCTAGTAACCCCATAAATTATTTAAAAATAAAAACCCAAGTCATTTAAAAACTAAGAAGATATAAAGGAATATGATGCTCCTATATAAAAAACAAAAGAAAGGGTAGATGTCACAAGAATCATACCTATGACAGTGAAAGGAAATGCATCTAGACTGGTAAGAATAGGTTTCATAGCATGAAACTAACTCACCCATATTCCCTGAGATCTATTCTAAATACTCTTTAATTATCCTTATTATTGATATTTACACTCCTAAGTTTGGGTAACACACCCCTACCTCATCCCGAGTGACTGATGGAACTCTAGCTACCTATCTACTAAGGGGTAGTTGAGTCCCTCCTATACTCTGGTCTCTGGAGTGATCCTCCACCACTAATAGATTGTTGAGTACCTCTACATAATTTTTTTATGTGGTCTATCTTAATACAATATCAACACTCCACTGAAGGGAAAGTACATTTCTAGTACTTATAACTAGACCTGATACACTGATATCACTACACCTGGGTGTGTTCCTAAGATGACGATCCACTCCCCTGGATTCTATGTCTGTCATAACCCTTGTGAAAATTATAAAAGTGGATCTTCTTACTTCCTAAAGAAGAAAAACCTGATCATGTCACTATAATAGAATTCCCACCAATCAAGGCCTCTTTTATGCTTCTTTTGGTGATGAGAACCTAATTCACCACATCAAATAAATTGATCAAGCAGAAGATGTTTGTGTGTGACTTTATTTCAAATCAAAGACCATTCTGGAAGCACTTATCTCTGAAAATATTGTCTCCTACCAATGAAGTAGATTTCTTTTTGAAATCTAGTGAAATGGGTAGAATAGTCCATAAAATAAATTATTCCCCATTTTAGGTGTATGGACCCCCATTACCTTTCATCCCTTAGTATCTCAGGGTAGAAGTAACTCACAAACTTCTCCTTGAAGCATTTAAAGGTTAGATCTTCATTTTATTTAGCATACACTATGATTTCCCATAAACTCTTGGTTGGTCCCTATATCATATATGAAGTAATATTTACACTCCTCTCTATAGGTGTCTATGACTATTTAATGATCGTCTGGATAGATTCAATCTAGAACTCTGGTACCTGAGGTCCTTCCTCCCCAGCAAATGTGGGTGGGTTGCATAGCCATAACTCTCTCTTAATATTATATATAGAAGGGACAAAATGATTATAATACCTAATCATATATTTCATGAACCATATGAAACTATCATGGATCTGATCACCTATAATATTCTTTGGAGCTGTAGGATGTTTTGGTTTCTCTGTGTGAGGAGTATGTTTATTACCACTGTCTTGACGATCAACTGAAGGATGATGCGAAGTCATTTCTCTACAAGTTTTAACGCACTCCTCAGATCACATGGTTTATAAAATATCAAAATCATAAGTACAGGAAGACAAAATATTACCATAGATACAAGGTCACTTCAATTCTAGTCTTAACAAGTGAATTAACATGTTATAAAAAATTAATTTTATTCCTTTTATCATACATGTCATGTAATTTAAGAATAATTTAAATAAAAATATTCATATATGGTAAATATATTTATATCATGAACAATTAATGATAACATATTACCCTATGTGCCTACTATGATTCATGAATATTAACCTCATGTTATACCTACCCATGCATAAAATCACATAAATCAATAACATCATGAAATAAGTGTATCTCCCAAGGTGAAATAACATCAAAATTGTACCAAGTTAACATCAATAACAATAATCAAGTCCCCATAAACTTGGGTTTTTCCTTATACATGGGTTATATACTCTCATGCATTATATCATTACCAAGCCCTGATGTATCTCCTATCAACCTTACCTAAATACTAAATCAAGAGAAAAGACCTAGCTATGATACAACTTTGTAACATCCCTGACCTAGTTATCCTTCATGTGACTGAGATGGGTCACCATGAGACCTCAAGCACACCTCCCTGTATGCCAGAGGCTTCCTAATAATAATGATATTCTAATAGATTTAGTGGGGAGACTACACCCTCTAGTATAGAACAATAATCATTGTAGAAACATGATAAACAAATCAATGTGAATCAACACCAGTAAATAAGTAGGAAAGTGCTGAAACAATCCAATATAATCAAGACATGAAATTTTTTTGTTGACGCCCACAAAATGAGCATTATAAAATCCAAAAATTAAGAAATACCTGAATATGTGTATTATTTTCCCTACAAAATCAAAGGAAGAATAAGGTAGCTGAGACCTGTAGATCGTGTGAACCTTAAAAGGAATCATGATTGAGTAACCATTATAAGGTCATGTGAAGAGTACAAACTCAATGTATAACCTACAATGGATCCCATGGAATTACTTTCAATGAGTACCTATGCTCTTGAGAAGGTGATTTAAATACCCATTGGTCGCGCAGTGGTAGTCGGATGAGCTCCCCTAGGCCATGCAGGTTGACAATGGAAAGCACCAAGCAATCTAACATGAAAATCCTTTGAAAATGGGAGGAAAGATGTTCAAAAAGTGGAGACCCCTAGTGGTAATAATTTTCACATGAATAATCATCAATGGGAAGGGTAATTATACTTGAAAACATCCAATAAATCTCTCATAACCATTAACCTTTATAAAAAATAAACAAGGGAAATAAAAGGGGAAGAGGCAGAAGCTACCCACAATAGATGAAAGACATGTGAAGTGACCCTAGCGATCTAAAAGACACCATGAGTCCCTAGAGGCATACCCACCTCATCTATTGAAATCCATTGGACTTGTTAGCTCTGTCGCACGAAAATATTCAGGTATGTCTAGTAAACCATGTGCTTCCCTTTTTGGATCCCTAAGGTAAAATAGATGGATTTGTCCATAAAATGATTTTGTACCCCCATAGGTCATTCTTGGTCATGCGAAGCATCACCAAAAAATAGATTAAATGTCCTTGAGATTACTCATGCAATCTTACATGACTCTCAAACATTATCACATAAAACAAATTAAGTGAAACAGAAGGAGGTGGAAGCACTTGTGGTCATAAAAACCATGAAACACACTAAGGAAGTACACAATGTGGTACTGTGAAACTCCTAGATGATCTCCATTGAACTCATGGAAGTCCCTAAAAAAATTCACCCTTTCCACATGAAATATCTGAGGAAATTCATTGAGAATCTCGCAGATGCCTTTTAACAGGCACTTGGATCTCAAGAAGTCCCTTGTACATGTTAACATGACAATAAGGAAGTCATTCAACATTCCCACATGATTAAAAAATTCTCCATTAATTGGAAATAATCAAATGAAGGGTGTGTTGATGGAGAGACTCTCGACCATTGAAAATTAGGCAATTCCCTTAGATAAACCCATGAAAAAAAGCTCATGAAGATGCATGGAACTAGAGTTCTTCACCGAATCCAACCTAGATTCATGCTAGATATGCCACACAAAGTTCCTAACAAATGGGGTGGATATGCCTATAAATTCTCCACCCTGACATGAAATAGGGGTTTGAATATGGAACTATGGACTCTAGGGAATAAGGTATTTCTAACATTTAGATGCATCGATGCTAGAGAGGACTTCTTGGAGTAGATGATCTTACGACCAGAAAGTCTTTCATTAGGTAATATACCCCAAAATAGATAGAGAAATCATGTGCCATATATGAGGCACTTTGTGTGATTATTCAAATATCACATGAAGGACTTATAAAAAGATGTGTGAAGAATATACCACATGTCCTCTAAATCATGCGAGACTCAAAAGAAACTGATACTGAATAAATCTTAGGCATTCACAATACAATGTCCATGAAAAAGATTAAAAGTGGAATAATTAAGTGAAAACAAATGTTCACTTTCCATTATGTGCTTCACATGAGTCATAAAATACATGAAATAGAACCAAGAAATGTCTCCTAGATCTCAAAACACTCCTTTAGCATGTTATTTAGGTCATGTGAAATCATCCAGACATGTCAGATCAAGTCACGCGATCCCCCTATGCATGCCACTTTAGTCTAACGAAGCCCTCTGGGCCTATCATACAAGCCTTAAGACATCCTTTAGATACATCACCTGACTCATATAATGGTTCCAGTTCATGTTAGTCAAGTATTGCAGCTGCATCTGGGCATCTCAACTAATCTCTCATGACACCCTATGGGCAAGTCAGCTGAGACTTGCGACACCCTCTAGACATGTCTTCCATGTCCTACGATGTCCTCCAGGGATGTTATCCAAGCCATGTGACATCATCCAAGACATGTAGTACTAAACCTTACAACACCCTTCATATGATTCAAGAAAACTCATGAAAATGACACTAGTGCATGTCTGATGGATCATGCGACACCCCCTGTACAAGCTAGCCATGTCATGTGATGGATTCCAAGAAAAACCATCTAGATCTTGCAATTTCCTCCCGAAAAGTCAATTGGTTCATACAACACACTCCAGAAAAGAATTCCAGGTCACTAGGGCATACCAGGACTTAACAACATTGTCCTTCCTCAATGTGTAAGCCACAATAAATCAGGAAACCTTAGAGTGTAAGCCCTGACCAATAGGTTATCCTCAGTGTGTAAGCCCCGTTATAAGGGAACTGTAGCGACTTTGATTCCTTCTATATTTAGGATATTTAGGCCACCTCTCCCTGAGTTTCAAGCTTCATATTGATCATCCAGGAGAATCCCAACTTCTAAGTCCCTTATTCAAAGAAATGAAATTGATAACTTGCAATCCCTTGTTTCACACAAAGAGAATGGCTTATGTCGGATTAGGGTGTTTTAATGATTATAACATCTGCACTGTAAACCTCAACAATGGTAAGGTAGACTCCAGTATGTAAGCCCCGATATATTGAACAATGAGAAATTTTATTCCTGTAATAACCGGGATGTGTAGGATGCCCTCCTAAGGCCTGATCTCAAATAAAACACCCATTTTAGTGTAATTACTTTTATTAATCTGACATCTCAACCATCAAGACCTAATTATTCCCATGAGATGATCATCCTATCTCATCCATCATCAAGCTGAGAAATCAACTAAACTATGTTGAATATGATTCCTACCATAATTAGGATACGTATGATGTATCTTTGAGGCCTGAGTTCTATAATAAACCATATTTGGGTAGTCCAATCATATAAGTCCCATATCATGAGTAGTGAAAATGATCATTTTCCATCCATTGTTTCTCACACCAAGCATATCTCATGTGAGCTTAGGGAATTACAATAATCATGTCATCTACACCATGAGTCTCTATAATGAAAAGGTCAATCTCAATGTGTAAGCCCCAAACAATTCCCCCCAAAATGGTGCGATGATCCCAACCTCCCATCCTCTCGACCAATGAGAGTCCTAGGAGTCATTGGGCCTAAAAACCCAAGTGACTACCTTCCTTTAGAAAGAAGGTCTGTACCTAGTTATGGATGAGGGAACCATTGGGAGTTCCCTGTAAGAGAAACAATGGTATCCCAATGTTCATGATTGTTCACAACACAAACCCCCATCCATGCCTTGAATCCTAATGGAACAAAAATTGTGAACCCAATGTGAATCTATGAAATAAAAAAATGATCAGGTTATTATCCAATGGAATATTTTGTTTTCCCACTATATGGAAAAAAATGGTGAACCCGATGTGAATATTTTTAATAACAAATGATTAGTTACCATCCATAAAACCATTTTGTTTGTCCACTATATGCAATCAATGGTGGATAATTTGACGTGAATCTATCAAAAAATAGAATAATCATGTGTCAAGACAATTTTTTTGTCATACCCTATAAAAGAAAAGCAGTAAAACTAGCATGATCTAAGAAATGATCTTCTATAACTAGGGTTTCTTTAAGTCCTTACTTGCATTGAAAAGTCCATGAAAGAAGAATGGATGGATCGATAAAACAATACAATTGTGTTAACTATGCATATTTTATTGAGCATATAATGAATATGATATTTAACTAATTAGTAACCTTGTTCCTTGTTGTCTTCATGATTACAGATACTGCTCTCATTAACAATGACCTAACCCGAGACAATGTCTTCATCAACAAGCATTTGTTTCAGTAAATCATTTATGGTTGTGAACCTCATGGAATGAAAAGTGATTTCACCTTATCAATAGTTTTAATGGTAGATGGAAAATACCCATAAGGCTCTCCAAGAACGATATCCAATGTGTCCGCATCACCCAGGGAAAGCTACTACTAATCCAGTAGCCCTCATCTCTACAACTAACCACTATGAGAGATTATCCCTAGAGTCAAACAAATTCCACCTTCTATCTTTGATGAAGTTGGATCAGGAGGCCAAATACGACTCCCTTATGGTTCAGGTGCCATTGAGGAGGAAACTTGTCCACTGTCATCGAAAGCATCATCCCACCGGTACCCACCAGTCACCTCCTGATGGTACCACCCGACACGGTGCCTCCTCAAACACCCATGCATGGGTGATAGGGAAGGCTCATCAGAGGAAGAAGGCACTGGATATCCATGAGAGGGATCATATCCCCACTCATGATAATGATGCCTACTAGAATATTCTAGTAGGAACCAGCAAGCAGTAATATATCCTTGCTAACTTGGAACAAGTCTATAGACATTGTCCCATAGTATGCATGGGGGAGGCACATATCCCAACCCCCATTAAAGAAGCCCATCAACATACTTTGATGGCACAAGGAGCAAAAAAGTGGGTGCATATCACTACTTTAATCAAAGACATATTCCAGTGTATAATGAAGATAGAAAATGTGCAGGCATGTATCCCTGCACACAATTGGATAAAATGACAATATATTTTTGCAATAGTTGAATAACTCTATCAGTATATTTTGCCACTATTACAGATAAATGGATATATGCATACTCCTATTCCTATATCTAGGGAAACTCACAACTCTGATCATCACAAACAAGTTGTTGTATCGGAGCAAGATAACACTCTTACTCCCATCTAGGAGGATTATTAGCATATCCTGATAAAGGAAGAGGCATCAGACTGGGCTCATATTCCCATTCCAACTGGGGCTCACCAGGTGAGAGCGACACATGCCTCAGGATAGGGGCATATGCCTGTTGAAAAATTCTAGTGGTGTATTTCAAAGGCCCATGATTGGTATCATATCCCTATTCTGGCTAGGGCTGACCAAGTGACGATGACACAAATCTTGAGACATTCTCATATTCCTATTAGTGAATTTTCTTGGAATATTCCAACAGATCATAGAAGTGAGGCACATATTCCTACTTTCGTTGATAAATGACTATGCTAACATAATTCCAAGAAAATATAGAAGGAAGTGCATATTTCTTATACCATTCTGGAGGTCCATCGATATATTCTAGTGGGGAATTCATATTCAGACCAGGCTCATATTCCTATTCCAATAGGGATCACCGGTTCATAGAGGCACACCCCTTGGGGCAGGCTCATACTCCTTCTAAGAAAGACTAGTGGAATATCCCAAAGGCTCAAGATTGGGCTCATAATTCTATCTTGAATGAGACTCACCAAGTTATAATGGAACATGCCTCAAGATAGTCTCATATTCATGTCAAAAATGAGACAGATAATAGGAATATTCAAACAGCTTCTTAGCAACAATCTCATACTCCCGCAGCACTAAAAAATTATATACAAGTGCATACTCATATCCCTACACAATCCCAAAAGATAGGTCATCATATTATAACCATGATGAATAACATCTCCCATATTCCTAATATACTAAATCCCAATATCCTTGAGGTTGTTCGGGACACATTCTCAACACTACAAGGGTTCATTGACTCTTCTATCAAAGCAGAAGTAAAAGAAATTCATTACCATAATGTTCCTACTCATGGTAGTTTAGAGATGGATCATAGGGACTTTACTCTTGAAATCCACTATGTTCAACCTCCCAATGATGATATCTCCCATAGAAAAGGAAATCCTCCCCTTTCCCAAACACCTCCATATAGAGAGGTTTTCAAAACTCTTACACCTTTGTATATAGAGGTGCTCGAAACATTGAGGTCAACTATATATGGTTCCCCATAAACTTCTAGAAGAACTCCACTCCCGCTAGTAGGAAACCATCAAATCCATCTTATGGTGTGACCAGATGGAGGCATGTAAGTATGATGAGGAAAAGGCCTACATTAACATATGGAGAGGGTTAGCAGAAAACAACCTCCACATCATGTTCTGGACCCTTTATACTTCTATTTATAATATATTAGATGAGATAAAAAAGGATGGAATTATTTATCTATGCCAAAATATGTGGGCCTCTCATCTATGAAAAATGGTTTGATATCTCCACTATATAGGATATGAGTTTCACCTTTATACAATCAAGATACTCTATTTTCAGCTCAACCTAGCTGCTATCTCCATGTACAAGGATCCAAAAAATGGAAAAGAACAACGTAAATTTGAAACATTCTTTCCAGCACTAGATCATGACACTTCAAAATTTGATCTCCAAAGCCACTTAATGAATCTGTATTCGATGATGGGGACACTATGAGGTGTTACACTTTTTTGAACCCCTGGAACAATAAAACCCCTCAAATTCAGTGTCATGTAATGTTATATCCTCCAGAAAAATTAGGGCAATAAGTAATTATCAGGCTATTTGGTCACTAAAATAGAATTAACCCGCTTCAAATATGTCTAGACATCATAGACGGAGGGATAGGATAGCCAATAGGACATCCAACTATGCCCCTCAAAATAATGAGAACACATTTCAGACACAGAGAATGAAGTCACGATCATTCGAGCAACTTCCTGTAAAGAATCATTCTCATCATGGGCTTCCATCGCACCCAGATCCCACACGAGCATAGCTACACTACATAAGACATGGTGTAATAGAATATACTATAGAATTCATCCAAGATCAGACTTCCCCCCCAGGCTAGGAGAATATCTACCACTACCTCCACCCCTCAGATTATAAATTCCTAAGAGGATTCAGGACATATATACTATATCTACAAGAAAACCCCATCCTGCTAGGCTAGGGGAATTTATATCTCAATCACCATATCTAGGTTCATCACCCTCTGATAGGGTCCTGTATTAATCTGTGTTTATTACAGATCTCCCCCACTCCACTGGTATGGGGGAATTTATATCTTCATGTATGTCCTAGGAATCATCTAGTGCCTAACTGAAATCATTGGATCCTCAACAACAGGACCAATCAATGCCAATTTTAGCCCCGAATAACCCCCACCCCACATGGATGGTGGAATTTCCATCATAATTATCACCACATAGATAATCATTTTTCTCTAGGTTGGGAGGGAAAAATCAACAATCGGTGCCCCACCTATTCCTCTCACCACAAGACAAACCTATGCTGGTCCGGTCTCACTCAGAAATTACAACTAGAAACTCCCTTAAAGTCACTTTGATAGACTGAAATGGAAGCATACGACAAAGGTGATTAGACCCCACTGGTATCACAAGACAAAATGTCCTAATATGGCCAAGGGATCAAATAATGACCCTGGCAAAGGCAGTCCAGAATTAATTGGTTTTTTTTTAAAGTAATGTCACAACCACCGTTGGCCAATATGACTCTATGAATTTCATCACTGTCAACACGGAATACATTTATCAAGATGAAAATGAAGAATTCCACAACATGGAAAATTTACCCCAAGAGGATGATGATTTGGATGCACCTAATGAGGTTGCGTGCAACCGGAATCAAAGAAGGCTTCAAAATTTGGCACCACTGAATAACGAGTTTCCACCTCCACAATAGAATAATACCAAAGAAAAAGGAAAAGTTATGGATATATCCCAATCAACGCGTAGAATAAGTGAAGTTCCTTACCTGAAGGAGAATTTTTCACAATATGAGAGTGAAATATGATCTCTATAACAACTCAAAGAGGAGTTACTCAGGGGAAATATACCCACTGGGTATCATCTTCATCCAAAGATGAATATTCTTCCTCCCATAAATGATCTGCCAAAAAGAGTGGTATCTGAGAATCATATTGGCTCTAGATCTAGAAATCTAGTCTACATAAATGAGGAAGTTTGAAATGATCATGACTTCCCTCCATTATAATGAAAGCCTCTCCCTTATCATAGCAATCATTTAGTCAGAGTATAAATTTAGAATCAGTGGGAAATGAAGGTGGGACCACCTCATCAGCCCTTTCCCTATCCCTTTGGATGGAAGGAGGATTATAAAATAGTTCCCATGAAGGTACATAATGTCATCGAGTTCCTGGCTACTTAAATGGAATCCATATAAGGGAAACGTGCACCTGTGCAGCCTGAAAGAATCCATATCTTGAATGGGTGTATGATACTCCATCTACAACCAAATTTGATAATCCTACCTTCTCTACCTTTGATGGCGTATGTGACCCTAAACAACATCTCACACATTTAGTATCCCAATGTGGACTGATGATGGGCCCTCGAGATCAATAGGAGGCAACAAAGCTAAGGTGTTCTATGAAAACTCTGACAAGGCCAACCTTTGCTTGGTAAATTAGCCCATCGGTAGGATACATTGCAAGATGGGAAGACCTTCACTGTCAATTACTTTGTCAGTTCAAATCCAAACTAAGAAAAACTAATATTTTCATCCTGATGAATTGAAAAAAAATGAGAGAATGATAGGGTTCTTGACTTTCTAGAAAGATGGAAAAGTTTAACATATTCACTCATCATCCTTCTCTCACAAGAGAAAATATTATAACTATGTGCTTAAAATATCAGGTATGAGTTGTAGACACCTATGATCCCTATGAAATATCCAAGTGGGTTCTGAGAGTTTTTTAAAAGGGAATAACTTCTTGAGGAGGAAGTTTATATAACCTGATCCAAGTATTGAATCATGCCTACAACATAAGGGAAAATCCATATAGAGTAGAAGCTGCAGCTGTCACCCTCAAGCCAGCAGTAGTACCCATCTAGGCACCTAGGTAGGATCCAAACCACTCATTACCTCCTATTGAGCAGAAAAAACCATAGAATCACCCTCATCCAGAAGTACAGAGAAATCATGGTTGCCTAGGATTTTAGGAATAGACGAACAAAAGTATAATTCTTACAGAATGAACAAGTCTCTAGTTATTTCTTAGAATCCATATAAAATAACTTGCTCATGCTTCCACAACCTAGAAGTCTGGATGAGGTCTGCCTCACCGACCGTCCTGACTACTGAACATACCATAGAAGGATAGTTTATATCTTCCAAGACTGATTTTTCTTCAAATATTTCCTTCAAGGAATGGTCAATTTTGAATAGGTTGTGTTAAAAAACTCTCTAGAACTGATGGATTGCATAATGGTTGTCTGATCAGAAGAAAAGAATGGTTGGAAGAAAGTTCTGGTCAGGCGTGCACAAAATTTTGACAACTAGATGAATAAAAAAATAGTTGATTGAGCTCACGTCACCTTAAAATCACAGTTTTATAAATGCAAAATAGCTCCACCACCCAATAAGGAGACATAACAAGTGCCTCCCAAAGGTGGGAATGACCACTAGAATTAGGAAGAAACAGAAGGGGATGAGTCATATTATGGTCCAACATAAGCCCCAACTCTTGAAAATTTCTTCCCTTCAACATCTGTAGTATGGGAACCTCCCCACCAAATGGAATCCTCATCAGATGAAGAGATAATATTTGGTTCTTTCAACATGATACCCTTGGAATACCCCTTCTATGATGATGAGTATTCCTCTAAATATGGTTTTCCTGCACATAACTGGGGAATGAGAAGGCTGCATGCACTGGAATCAGGGATATAGGAGACAAATCAGATGTACTCAGACTCAATATTGTGGTCATATCCACATGTAGGACATATATGTAGATGAGACTCATCAACAATTACTCCAACAGGCTTATAAGAGACAATAAGGTGTCCCAAAACCCTCCATTGGACATTCACACCCAATTTTATTGCACGATCACTTAGCGGGGGTTCAATAATCTGATCAACCCAGAAAAAGGGGAAGGTCAACATGGACCACACCACTAGTATCAGATGCTCCCACAACCTCTGCACAAGTTCCATGTCCATCCACCTCAAATGTATCATCTTCTGAACCACAATCTTAGGAGAGGCCCCATACCAAGAAGCACCAACCTTTGGCACAAAATTATGATGTTTTGAAACAACTGGTAGTAGTCCCATCCAATATATCAATCCTTGATACAATCTATATTTTCAAATAACTCAAGGATGCACTTATTGAATCAATCTAAAGCCTATAGGAGTTAAATACAGAAGTAGTTGTAGCCAAGGTTTATCGAGTGGAGACTATGTCTTTGGAATGTCATGACTCCATCTCATTCCCTTATCAAGATTAGGATGAGTCCATACAAGGACATATCAGACCCCTATATTTTTTTTTCTAGAATCAATAATTTTAATGTTTAATGGGTTATGATTTATAATGGATCTAGGATCAATCTAATACCAGTCCAAACCCTCAGATTTTTGGGATATAGTGAGGGGGGCGTATCTCACACGAATATAACCATTCAAGGGTATGATAAACATGATAAAATACCCTTGGTAAGATTAAACTCAAATCCCAATTTTGGGAAATCACTTATAACAATAATTTAATGGTTATTCAAAAAGAAACCACATATAATGTCCTACTCAAAAGGCTCTAGCTCCATATCCACTTGGAAGTACCATCAAAATTCCATCAGTGTCTAAGGTGCCCCATCAATGGAAAGTTAGGCATAAAACATGGTGACAATACCCCCTTTGAAACTTTTATAGCCAAATATGCTAAAGATGATTTCTAAAAAAAGGGAGGCAAGTAACCAATGAAGAATGATGATATACAGGTTAATCTCCTGATGTCTTGGGGACCGCCCCTATGAATCCATGGAGTATGCTCAAAAGTGACTATGTGCTTCGCATAAATATGGTTAAAGTAGAAGATATAGTCCCATAGGTCCAATCCACTTATTTCCTCAGTGACAGTATAAAACACAATCATCTCTAGCATCTCTCTACGACAAATTAGGTATGAAGGGATGATGATGTCTCTTATAATTGCCTCCCTTTCCCTAATAACAATATAGAAACCCCCAGATTTCCATTTTCACCTAAAAATGTCTCCAAAAACTCAGAAATGGAAGAGGATGAGGATGACCTTATAAATTAACCTCCCTCATTCAAGTAAGGTGTCTCCACCACCATAAATGATCTCATACAAATAAATCTGGGAACATAACAAGACCTAAAACCTACCTTGATTATCACCAACATGCCCCTCGAAGAGTAAGATATATACATCACATTTATAAATGATCACTGATATCTGTTCACCTAGAACAATATAGAAATGCCCGTAATGAATCCAGATGTGGATACGCACCATCTTGAACTACCCAATGAGCATCGAGGCTTCAAATAGGAATCCATGAGGATGCATCCCTCTCATGCCACCAATGTAGAGGCAGAAGTTGACAAGTTGATCAAATCTAAATTTTTCCAAGAAGTGAAGTACCCAAGATAGCTTTCCAACATCATCCCCTCCAAGAAAAAGAATGAAAAGATTAGGTTGTTCATTGACTTCAGAGACCTTAATTGACATTTTTCAAAGGAAAAATTCCCATTTCTGATCACAAAACTCTTTATCGATGAAAACGATGTTTTCCAAGACCTTTACTTCATGGATATGTACTTTGGGTAAAATCAAATCTAGATGGCCCCCAAATATGAAGAAGACACTGCCTTCAGAGCACCTCAAGGGATCTTATGCTACCAGGTCATGCCATTTGAATTAAATAATGCTGACACCACATACTAGTGTGACATGCATCACATCTTTAATCCATTATTGGGAAGGATATCCAAGTGTTATGTCAATGAACTAGTTGTTTAAATTCCAATAGTGATGTGATCACTTTATGGAACTATATAATTTTTTTGACAATTTTTGACAACATAGTTTAAAGATAAATCCACTAAAATTTACTTTCAGGATAACATCAAGAAAGTTTCTTGGCTTTATGGTATACTACCATGACATTGAGGTTGATCCATAGAAGAGTAGTTCTATTTTAACAATTTCACCCTTGGAAATCTCAAAGAACTGAGGGGACTCTAAGGGGAACTCACAAACATTCAATGATTCATAACCAATCTGGTTATAAAATCTCTCCCCTTTATCAAGATAATGAATAATGGAATTGACTATAAATGGAATGATGAATATTAAAAATCCTTTAAAAGTCTCAAGAAGTACTTACTATACCCAGCATTTTTATGCCTTTGGTGGAAGGGATGTCACTAATATTATATGTTTCCACCATGGAGCACTCATTGGGTGCCCTCGTCAAAAAATAAATAAATGATGTAGAAATTGAGAATAGTCTCTACTACCATAGATGGATGATACTAGGTACTGATACCAGATATTTTGATGTCGAGAAGAACTGACTTGCACTCATTTTCATAGTGAAAAAGGTGAGGCATTAATTGTAACACCATGAAGTCCATTTGGTCTCTCATTTTTATTTGATCAAGTACATCCTTGGCCACCCTATATTGATAAGTCACTTCATTCTATGGGTGATCATTCTGCAGTAATATGACATTCAGTTCATATCAAAAAAGTTAGTGAAAGGGAAATCCTTGGATGATTTCCTTGCAACACATACTTCCCAATAAAATACACTAAAATACATAAAACTTCTAGATTAAGAGGTATTCTATTCCCATGAAACTCTCTGGACATGGGATATGTACTTTGATGGTGCCTCCTAGATCCTTGTTGGCACAAGGATGGAAAACCTGAAGCTAAATTAGGTTGGTCTAGGGATTTTATTTGTCTCTGTATACAAAGTAATTTTTCCTACTCTTTCTCACTATCTAAAGGCTACACAAATAATGAGGTAGAATACCAAGCCCTCATCATTGGATTGGAACTAGCCCTACTGCTACATATAGGCTACCTGAATATCAAATGGAACTCAAATTGGTGATAAAGTATATCAATGGTGAATATACTATTAAAAAGAAAGAAATGGACCCTCTCACTAGTTAAGTCATGGGATTAATGGTAAAATTCCCTTTTGATCCCATGTTTCATCATGTTCCCTGATCACAAAATGCTTGCACTGACACACTGGATAATGAGACCACAATCCTGGCTGACCCTGATAAGGAGGAAGCAATATTCCGTATCACACATTGAAGAATGGTCTCATCAATTTTCATATGTGATAGGGAATAAATCAATCAGGTTAGCACCACCCCAGAGCATGAAGAACCAATAACCACTTTGGGGTGGATGGAACCCATAATTTTCCATCTCCAAAATAGGATTATTCCAAAATATCTTGATAGAAGAGAATATATTCTATGTTGGGCATCAAATTTCACTTTAGAGGATGGTCCAAACAAGAAAAATTTACTCTTTAAATACGGCTTTGATGGAATCCTCCTAAAGTGCATAGTAGAAGGATAAATTTCTGCTGTCATGGAAAAAGTATGTGCATGCTCCTACAACTCCCATAAATCTGGAACCAAGCTCTCCCATCAAATTAGGAGGTTGGGGTATTATTGAAAAACCATGATATAGGACTGCGTGGAATTCACCAATAAATTTCATGTGTTCCAGATCCATGAAAACTTCATCCATCAACCTCCAAAATTGCTACATATGGCTAAATATTTTTGGTCGTTTCCATTTGGAAAATGGATGTTGTGGGGCCATATCCCCCAGTCACTACTAAGCAGTTCAAGTAAATCCTTACTACTATAGACTTTTTTTCCAAATGGTATGAGGAAATACCCATCAAGGAAGCCAGGATGAAGAACATCAACAACTTCATGAAGCCCCATATCATCACTAGGTTTAGGGTCCCTCACATGATATTGATGAAAAACGACACCAATTTATTTTCCATGGAGTTGAAGAAACTATACTATGAGTACAATATTGAGTCCAATCACTCATATCACTATCATACAATGGAAAATGGAAAGACAGAGGCCTTCAATAAGAATCTATTGAATATACTCCAAAAGATGGTGAACAAGGATAAGATGTCTTGGATGGAAAAACTTATCCATGATTTATGGGCCAAATGTACCACCACATGTACTTCCACACAGGAAATTTAATACTCATTGGTGTACAGGATCGAGCCAGTATTACCCATAGAGGTCCAGCTGCCTTCACTCTGAATAATCATTTGCAGAAAAATCTTAGATGATGAATAATTGCAAAAGTGGCTAGATAAATTTGAATGACTAGATGATAATAGATTGCACACACTGCACAACCTGGAGGTCCATCAAAATCAGATATCATAGGCCTTTAAAAAAAGGTTCTCCTTCATTCATTACTCCAAGGAGAACTGGTGTTGGATCTTAGAACCTTAATGATACTAGGAAAGAAGCCCTAAAAATTAGAACCCAAGTGGGAAGGACCTTATATAATACATAAGATTTATCATAATGGAGCCTATTCATTAGACACCATAGATGGGGATCATGTCACAACACTCACCAATGAAATATTTCTAAATAAATACTTTGTATAATATTTCATCAACATGGGAATCCACATCATAGTAAGCCCCGTCATTCATCCTAAGTACATGACATTAAACTATAAAAATTCATCTTGAACACATGATGATAAATTGTACGGATTTTTTCCTTATCGCATGATGTTAAACTACACAGTTTCTAGAGAAATATGTATGTCTTGATTCATGTCATCACAGGATACGTAGTGATTCCCAAACCACTATTCTTGGGCCTATCCATGGGATTAATTTTCTTTCACCTCGGGTGACCAACATCCTTACCGAAAGACATTAAACTTCCAGGCTAACATCCTCACCAAATGATATAAAACTACATGGCCCATATATAACTATTTACGGCTTGATTCTCATTTTTAAATGAGATATGTAGGGACACCTCAATCTTATATCTTGTTCCATCCACTACATGATTCGAAATATCCCTGTTGTACACCCGATTGCCTATTTATTGTGAGAGGGTCCCTTGATACTTCTTGTTTCTCACACCGAGCATAGATCACATGAGCTTAAGGAATTACAGTAAGGGCTTCCACTCAAGAAAAAGGAATGAAATTACATGAAAGATCCATAATAGTCCTAAATGAAAGTCCATAAAAGGAACACCATGATTTTTTTCCGCATGATGTTAAATTGCATGGGCAGTTTCCTTACCATATGAAATAAAATGCACGGACACATAACATCCATCTTCATTCACATAGATTAATCTCCATCCTCACCACATGATTTTAAATTGTACGAATCTCAAGAACTACACGTGGCGTGATTATCATTTTCATGTGAAAAGTAGCGATGTCGAGACTTCCATACTTGGGCCCAGCCACAACATCACCACTTTTTCACGTCAGTCTATATTATTCCTTTCCACATGACTTTAAAATGCACAGTTCCTTAAGAAATATGTGTGTCTTGGTTCCTGTCATCATAATATATGTTGTGACACTTAGATATATAATCTTGGGCCCAGCTACAACAGTCAACGGAAATAATGCCCACCTCTCCATATGGTCCAGACCGGTGAAGAGAGAGTTTATAATTCAAGAACTATATGTGAATTGATTCTTATCCTCATAGGATATGTAGTGATGTTAAAATTTATAACATAGGTCCCAGTCATGACAAATAAATATAAATATCCCCCCTTTTTGTGTATGGGTCCGACTTGTACAAGGAATAAAGTTTAAGAACTATGTGTAGATTGATTCCCATCACTATGGGATATGTAGTGGCACCCATAATTCCATTCATGGGCCTAGCCCTGATTCCACCATTTCATGTTAGGGTATCCACATCCTCACCACATGAATTTAAACTACACAAATCTCTATAAATATGTATGGATTGATTCCCATCACCATGGGAAACATAGTGACACCCATAATTCCATTCATAGACCCAACCATGATTCCATCATTTTACATTGGGGATCCACATCTTCACTTTATGACATTAAACTACATAGTTCTATAGAACTACATATCATTTTATTCTCATTTTCATGATATAAGCAGTGATTCCTAGACTTTCACCCTTGGGACCAACCTCAAAATTTCCATATGTTCATGTTGGTTCCTACATCCAAACCACATGATGATAAATTGCACGGAATTACATCCTTACATCATGATGATAAACTTCACAGAAGTACATCCTTACTGCATGATGTTAAACTACAAGGTAAAATTATTGGTCACATGACATTAAAACTGCACAAAAAATACATCCTTATCACATAATGATATACTAAACGGAAAATTTCCTTACTACATGATGTTAAAATTCATGGAAAATGTCCCCACTACATGAAAATAAACTGTGAAATCCATCACCCATCATCATCCCTTATAAAAGGAAAACATGAGCCTTACCCCAGTTAACGAAATTACATGGTACTTCTAATATTTTTAAAATAACATCAATCCATATACTACACTTCATGTCTTGAACATATCAAGTCTCCATCAACCTTCTATGGCCCTTATAAAGGATATCTGGTTTCAAGGGACCCTTTTCTTCACTATGAATGCATGCCTATGGATCTTGTATATGAGGCTATGGATGTCAACCAAATATGTCACTCTACAAAAAGGAAATTTCAATCCTTATGATCCCTGACATCACTATGGTAGAACTTAATACCTCAGTGTGTCTGAACTACTCCTGGTATAAATTATCCATATCATTACTCATGAACTAAGAAACTTGAACCATGATTTACAACATTTCCATCCCCTACTCATGAATATTTTGGGGTATTCTTGACTACGTATATCCAAATTAGGCTCTTGTATAACATCCTCCATATTTGGTCCATGTGATTCATGACCTTAAACTACCCATGCTTTGGTTAAAGCTATATGACCTTAAAATCTAGCCTATAATTTTCCAAATTGCAAGACCATAAACTACTTGTGAAAGAGACACAAAACATGTTAGGTTGAAAACCCACAAAGGGAAACCTAAGAAAAAGTCAAGTCTACACCCACAAAACTATTCAAATCCAGAGTTTAGGCAAAAATTATGGCACAAACATATAAGGAATAAATATCATATGGTCTACTTTGTAGCCCTAGTAAAATCCAATCTATAATTTTTGGACCCCTTGCTCTAGGAAAAAGTTAGAGAAATGGTTTGTCACATCTCCTCATAGTGAGAATATGTTCTCTAAGAGGTAACACAACCTTTAGGGTGTTCAAAACCTTCTTGGATATTACACTTTATGCAAATCACACTTCATGATTTAAGTGCCTCCGATCACAATAAACCTTCCATGGACCATGGAAAAGATATCCAGCTTCAAGGGACCCTTTTCTTAACTATTAATGCATGCTTATGGATCCTGCATATACGCCTATGGCCATCAACCAAATGTGCCACTCTAAAAAATAGACATTCCAGTCCTTACGAGACCTAACATAATTACTGTAGCACTCAACACCTCAGTGTGTCTAAACTAATCCCAATATGGTTGTCCCATATCATGCTCTCAATCCGAGCACTTAAGACCATGGTTTACAATACCCATACCAAAATATTGGAGCATATGAGACATCCTCGATGTTATTTCACTGTTTTTTGTACCCATTATCAAGGACGGAATGTGACAACCCATTCTCAAACCTTTGATGGCCCACACTGCATGATTCAAAACCATAGGGCATAGAGCTTGAGATTCACATTAAGATCTACACCTAGGGTGCCAGAATCCTAACTGGGTAGATTTCCTTCCATACCAAACTTCATCATATAGACGTTTGAGTCTTCATAAATCTTTCATAGACCCTAGAAATAAGTAGATATCATCTTTTTCTTATCCATGCTACTGATGCATAAGTTCCCTAACCCACTGACTAAAGGAATATATTCCTTGCAAGAAAGGAGCTTCAATATTTTTGATCCCTTGCAAAACTGATATAGAACTAAACATCTTAGAATTTTACGTTACATACCCAATATATATGCTCCATCCTATATTCACAGACTCAAGCTTTTATGTTATGATTCACATCATCCATTATACAACTATCCAAGTGGACCTAAAATCCCTAATATTTCCACCTCAACCAATATTACATCCATAAATCTTCCATATCCCCTGAAAAAGATACTCACCTTAAAGAGACCCTTTTATTAACTATGCATGCATGGTTATGGCTCCTTCATATGCATATATGGTCATCAACCAAATGAATCAATCTCCAAAAAGGGATTTCTGATCCTCATAAGACTTATAAACACCGTAGAAAAACCCCTCACCATAGAGTGTTTTAGGTCATTCATAGCATGTCTGCACCATATCCCATGATCCAATATCAGGTCTGAGCTAAAAGACCTTAAAGTAAAGCGATATTGGGTATGAGCTAAAAGATACTAAACAAAATCAATATTAGGTCTGAGCTAAAATACTTTAAACTAAAGAGATATTATGTCTGAACTAAAAGACCCTAAACTAAAGTGATATCAGGTCCGAGCTAAAATACCCTAAACTAAAGTGATATCAAGTCCGAGCTAAAAGATCCTAAACTAAAGTGATATCATGTCTGATCTAAAAGACCCTAAACTAAAGTGATATCAGGTCCGAGCTAAAATACCCTAAACTAAAGCAATAACAGGTCTGATCTAAAAGACCCTAAACTAAAGTGATGTCAGGTCTAAGATAAAAGACCCTAAACTAAAGTGATATCAGGTCTGAGCTAAAATACCCTAAAATAAAGCAATATCAGGTCTGAGATAAAAGACCCTAAACTAAAGAGATATAAATTCTAAGCTAAAAGATCATAAAGTAAATTAATATAAGGTTAGAGATAAAAGACCCTAAACTAAAGAGATATCAGGTTCAAGGTAAAATACTATAAACTAAAGCAATATTAGGTTTGAGCTAAAAGACCCTAAAATAAAGTGACATCAGGTCCGAGCTAAAAGAACCAAAACTAAAGTGCATGGTAGTTATTTAGATTGAAAAGGCTTGTAAGGCCCACTACATGACTTTATCATGATCAAGATTATCTAGTCAAGCCTTTTATCTTTGGAAGAAGGTGAGCACCCTCCCTTCATGACATATGTCCTATCCATAAAATGATTCTACAAGTCGAGTGATTTTAAGATATATGGAACAAATTATCAATAAAAAATCTCATGTTGATGTGCATTCACAATAATCTCTCAAAGGGAATCTGTTAGAATCTCAAAATTAAACTCCAAGAATTTGTTTTCATTCAATATAAATCAAGGAATGGGTATCATTGGTGATTCTCATAATATTGGAGCAATGAGATGTCATGAACACCATGAAGGAAAGAAAACTGAATAGTAGTATAAAAAGTTCAAAAAAAATCATCCATTCACAATATGAAAATGATGGAGGAATATCCACATTTTGGAGTCTCTCTAAGGTATCATAAAAAATAGAGTGCATTACAAAATTTGAATCATGATAAAAGTCAGTCTACAACACTGTTAAGATCAAAAAGAGTTTGTAAAGAAGCATTAATTGAATGTTGTAGTGTTATTCACCCCACCTCTCTTGATTTTATCCCAAGACAGAGAGTCTTGAACAAAGTCGTCAAATATTCAACACTCTTTTGAGAAGTGACCAATAAGGATGATGATGTTTAATGGTCAGACCTCATATGGGCAATAATATCCTCACATCTCCATATCTATTTAGTCCAAGCCTCTATTTGATCTTGCAGTTAAGATATCAACTAGTGACCCTGCTCCAATGTCTCTGATATATCCCTCGTTTTCTTAACAAAGGGAGCCACATCTACAAGGTCATGTAGATCACTTTCACTCATTTTTAGATGTCACGACCTGACCCTACCCAGGCTCAAGCCACAACTACCCCAAGCCCACCTCCATAGGCCAGGGGCTGGAGACCAGTGCCGAAGGCACAATAACTCGGGGAGGCCTTTGCCTAAGTACCTATACACACACACACAGCAAACTCAATGCAACAGTGCGGAGTAAATGTAAAGACAAGAAAAGTGAACGAAAACTGCTATATATAAACCACAGTGTTCATCGACCTCTAACAGTACAAAGTACAGTGCTGAAAAGGAAAAAGGGGCAAAACACACGCCCAACCAGAAAAGGTGCCACAACCTAGAAACAGGTAAACAAAAAGGAAACAGATGATGGGTCTCCCACCTAGAACCCAGCCATGACCATCGCACGCGGTCTAAGCTCCCGAACTCCTATGATCCACTGAAGTCACGACCAACCTGTCTGTCGTCTACAAGGGCACACCAAGTGTGGGCAAAGCCCAAGAAGGGGTGAGTATAAAAATACTTAGTAGGATACCCCGAAGGCTCGAGGGAGAAACAAAGGGGGTACCGAAGGGTGAGCAGTATAGTGAACAGAGAAAAGTAAAGGAGCACAACCGTGAGGGTAGTAAGGAGTACAGTAAAGAGTTCAGTTCAACCCAACAAGAGGAAAGAAGGTAGACTCGTCCAACCATGAGAAGCTAGACACGGAAAGCACGTGGCAAACCCCGTGTGTCTTCGCCTCTCCTGGAAGGAGAGTAACCAAACCCAAGGAGTGGGTACTAGAACAAGGTATATACATATCTTTATACTCAGCAAGAATCCCGAACATCGTCGTAAGGGGATCTCCGTCCCGTAGTTCAGCCCAAGAAAAGAGTATCCACCAGTCCCATAAGTAACACCATCGATGCCCAGCATCCCGCACGTCTGCCCCAAACCGCAAGCCAAGGGATCAATCACCACACCTCGACACTATCCGCTTTGGGCGACACTGACTCACCCGCACAGTTTTAGGTTGCGTCACAAGGACGCGTCTCAGTGGAGGAAAACGCTCCTTGTACTTGAGAGTTTTGGGGGGACGTCAACCACAACTCGTCACTGCCCCGTAGTAGAGACGTCTCAAAGTCGACAGGCCACCCCCTGCCCAGCCCCGCTGGAGGGTCCCTGGAAGTCAACGGGTTCCCACTACAGGGAGACCTAGAAATTCGACGGGTGCCACACTTCCCAGTCCCGTAACAGGGTAATCCACTGTAGGGCGACCCGGCTAAAGTCGGCAACTGGACCACTGCCCAGCCCAGCTGAAGGTAACCTGGCATCGGGGACCACTGCCCAGCCCAGCTGGAGGTAAGCCCGGCATCGGGGACCACTGCCCAGCCCAACTGGAGGTAAGCCCGACATAGGGGACCACTGCCCATCCCATCTAGAGGTAAGCCTAGAACTGCTCTGGCCATCCCTGCTGGATGGTACTGCTCAGTGAACACCACTGTACTGGCCATCCCTGCTGGATGGTAACCCACTGGCGAGCCCTGCTCGAAACAACCTCAGCCCTGCTGGAAACAACCTCAGACCTGCTGGAACAACCTCAGCCCTGCTGGAACAACCTCAGCCCTGCTGGAAACAACATCAGCCCCGCTGGAAACAACCCCAACCCTACTGGAAACAACCTTAGCCCTGCTGGTAACAACCTCCTGGGTAGAGGATCGGTGCCCACGTAAAGTGTTAGTCACACTGAATCCACAAGAACTCTACCAGGGAACACGGGGTGACGGGAGAAACTCCCCAGGCCTCACAAGGCAATCCCGCTCCAATCTACTGAGTCACTGTCGAAGAGGACCGAGTCAACTCACCCCAGAAAGTGGGGAAAACACCCAAACTATACGAACACCTGTAGTCGCAGATGGTGTCGCAGTCCGGTGAGAGGGGCACGGTACTGAAACCCCTCACAGCTAAAGAAGCAGAGGAACCAAACCATCTCTGCCGGCTAAACCATCGAGAACAAGACTAGGGGGAGACCACTCAACCCTGCTGATCAGACAAAAGAGCAACAGGCTAGGGTAAACTCTGCCCTGCTGGTCAAACAAACGAGCACAAAGCCAGGGGAAAACTCCACCCTGCTGGTCAAACAAACGAGCGTAGAGGGACCCTCTACGTCACAAGAGGTCAAAGCACGTAAAGAAGATCGCGGCACGCACGTGGGGCCCACATGACGTGTGGCCCCAAGTTAACCCCAACTGAGCGCACAAACATCCTCAGGTACAAACTACCACACGTACCTCCAAGCGCTCCTGTATACTCCCAGAGTATACCTCGTTCTAGCCCAAAGGCTATCGTGCACATGACACCCAGCGTCAACGCGAAGGAGTGACGTAACAACTCCACCCTGCCACCTCATCGGCTGAGGCACAACCAACCACATCTTCTTCACTCACATAGGAGTGCACACGATCACACGCAAAGGGTTCTCTGCAAACACGGCGAGAAGAACCGCCACCAGAGCGCCTTTCACACTTCCACATTTATTAAGATCGTGCAAGAGGCTCTGCACCACCAAACGGATCGTACCATTGTAATCCTCGTGGAAAAACACGCGATATCGACTACTTACTCACCTCAAACGGATATCCGACAGAAAAGTCACCAACACCGCCTCACGCCCGAACGGCGTCCCGTGATCCCGAGCCTCGACCCCGAAAATAGTCGGGCGCATCGCACCATTGCGATCCCCTTGGGAAAACACGTCAAAAGCACTACTCACTTGAGTGCCACGGATATCTGGAGAAAAAGGTGCATCCCGGCGCACCGCACACGAGCGGTGCCATGTGGGACTCGCATCCCAGTCCCGAAACTCAACAAACGGATCACACCAATGCGATCCTCTAGAAAAAGTACACGAAATGGACTATTCACTTGTCCAAAACGGTCGCCCGGTGATAAAGCTGGAAATCACCGTCAACTCCCGAAACGGCCCTCACGGGGCCCGCACCGTCATGCGGAATTACAGCGGGCAGACTGCGCCAACGCGATGCCCTCAGAAAAACACCCAACATCGACTGCTCGCACGCCCCGAACAGACGCCCGATGAAAAAGTCGTGAAACGCTGCACGCAGCTCAAAAGATGGGTCGTGGGGCCCACGCCTCAACTCCGGCTTCAACACCCGAAACCACCCTGGAAACCTCTGCCTCGATGTCAGGGTTCCAGTGCCATTGACGGCGCTTAAAACGGACATAGGACGCGTCCGCGCCGTCTAAAACAAGAATCTCGGAAAAAACACTCGTCCACTTAAAGACGCGTCGCGCCTCCGAGGCCCCTCGTTTCGGGAATTAAAAATTCCCGAAACCATCTCAAAACGTCCCCCTCAACGCAAAGTCCCCGCTTCCTCTGACGGCGCGCAAAACGGATGTCCGTAACGAAAGTTACGGTTGTCGGAAATTCAAAAAGGGGGGGGGGGCACTCCCTTGGGCCGGACCGGCCCGGTCTGGCCGGTCCGCCCTCAGCCGGCCCGCGGCCCGGCCGCGGGTCTGGTTCAGTCCGCCGCGGCCAACGCCACCGACTGGCCTTGACGGCCGATCTCCTTTCCCAGCAGCGACTCGCGACATGCGGGTCGCAGTCGCGCTGCACGCGGGGTCGCGCACCCCGCGACCCCCTCCTCCTCCCTAAGTCGGCGCCGCCGCGCCTCGGACCGCCGGAGCACCCAAACTGGCCGGAAACCGCCGGGACAACCCGGAATTTCCGCAAACTTCGGCGAATGATTGCGAACACCTCCGAACTCCGATTTTAAATCCGAAAAAAGCATCAGAAATAGAATAAAATATACTTCTCATTCATGGGCTTGGATTAAATATCGGGCACCAATTCAACATACAAAATCGCTTTGGAAGTTAAGTGCGGGAATGAAAATGCAAAACGCGACATCCTACCTCGTGGGGCTTCGCCCGAAGCTTCGCGACGATCCTCCGGCATCACCGCACCTCGCCGAAGTCGCCTTGCCAGACCGTCTCGCTGGAGATGGAGGAGGAGAGGGGAGGGGTTTCTCCAGGGGGTTCAAGGGAGAAGGGGGAGGGGTGTTTAAATAAAATTAATTAACAATTTAATTAATTTAGAACCCCCAAAAAGACCTGCATCCGAAACTCCCGACGGGGTCGAGGTTAAGCCTCCCCTAGGGTAAAAACCACCACCCGAGCACAACGGCGGTCTCAGAATTTTAATCTGAGGCCCCGTTCAAAAGTTATTAAACTTAGCGCCCGAGGCTGCCAAATTATGAAAACACCCCTGGGGCCATTTTTCACAGACGTCCCATTCCCGCAAAACTTAAACCCCTCCTAAGGTAAAAGGCACACTCCGAACTCAACGGTGCCCTCGGTTTTCCAATCCGAGCCACCGTTTAAGAGATACCTACGTTTCAACATTAAACGAATAACTTAATTAATTAATTTATCTGTTTAACCTTCCGAAAGCGAGCAAGGGGTCCAAAATCCCGCGACGACAAGTTTTATGTCGTTCCTAGGGTAAACACCCCATTTCGGACCCATCCGTACACTCGGATCCCTGATCGGGTGCACTGTTTAGGATTTATCTCATTTATTTAGCGTTTCCAGTGTGAACGCACTGAAAATTTAATTCCGGCCACTCCGGGGCTCGGAATCGCACGCTGTCTGAAGGCACTGCTCTGGAATATCATCAAGAATATTCCAAAGTATTTCGTAGAAAAATCTGGTTTCTTATTTTAGATCTCATTATGTTAGGACGATTTGTTGTATAATTTCATATAGAGTTTTTCGGTTCAAACCACATACCACAAAGTTGTAAAATAATTGGTGAAGGTGTTACCCTTGGTTGTAGAATACTTCCAAGGGGGTATTAATGATCAAGGAATGAATATATTTCCAGATCAACCAATTTTGTGTCTGATCCTCTACAACCGACGAAGTGGGCATGACAGGAGGATGACTAGCCCTTTGAACCAACCTAAAAATAGAAGTTGAAGCCCCATATTCCCTTATCTAAATAGGAGTATCATATATAGCCTATTTTGGAGTATTAACTTCCTCAATATAGTCTATTTCACCATTAGAATAGTCATCACTCGAACAAGGCTTCTTTCTATGCATCTCGCACGGATCTTTGATCAATTCCATTGTTGCCTCTAATAAGGGGTTGTCAAGGTGAAAGGCCAGTCCACATGATGGATGAACTAGACTTGCACACCATTTGGATAAGTTTTACCCAATCCTAAGCATAATCCTGGGTAAGGAAGGTAGGAGCATCAGTAGGATCAGTTATGATCTCAGCCTCAGAATCTTCACATTTCAGCATCATCCAAAACTGACGAATGACCCCAAGATGCAATTATCCTCATACAACGACCAAGGGAAGTGGGGTGACCCCTTTTATGAATCCAAGCTAATGATAAAATTGATATGGTGTATAAGGATCATATATTATTAGCTCACACACCCTGGCTACTAGAACCCCATCTTGAACGAAAGATCATATAGGACCTTTCATTGATGGAACCACTGCCATTATCAATAATCGGCTCAGCAGGTGCATGGTAGGGGTGAGTTCAGAGCTATGTGATTCAGGTAGTGCATCAGTAACCTCACCAGAGTTTAGGGACATAGCTTCAACCCCAGATAGGTTCATAAATCAGTGATATAATGAAGTGTTAGGGATCCTGGTAGTGTTATTATATTCATAACAGTGGAAATGATCCCCTATACAACCGAATAAAAATTGGAAGGGTCCACTGATCCTGTAAGGGATGTTTCCCTATTGGATATGGCATAGAAGCTGGTAAATGCATGCAAGGAATGATATTTACAAATTGATTCGATGTCCCTCATCCAGTCTCACTACCATAACTTGTGTACTAACACGAATTCCTGAACATCTATCCTCAACTAAAAAGAGCCACATATTCAAGAACATGGCTATAAATCCTTTGAGTATTAGGCTCAAAGGGATCTCTGAGTTCACACAATATCCCCATGAGTAATAATCTCTATCCTCTAAGATGTACCAATATGATCCATCACTGTCATAAACTTACTGGGAAGGGAACCGACGAGGGCAAATAGCAGTTGGCCTAACTCTGCTACTACAGAGGAAAATATTGATATAATCCTTGAAAGAAATAAGTGAGCACACTGTCATATATTTCTTCTATTTATCCTTCATAATAATAAGAATGTATCTCACCAATTTTGAAGTCTGCAAAGGATCATACAAGACATCTATGGTCAGGAGGAACTCTTCATACATTTCTCCAAGGGGTGGAATCCCACCCAACTGATAGATGTCCCATAGAATGATTCCCAAATCACCATGGTACAAATGAAATGTGTTGGTTCTAGAAAACCAATAGCTAATCATCTCTAAAAGGAGGTCGGGCTAGTGACAGATGATAAATTGGGAGATCCACATGGATTCATAAAGACGAACCCTATATAAATCACCTGCAAACTGCAAACTTGTTTGTCTAACCTAGAAGATCCACACCCACTTGTCATAGAAATTTATACTAGGATGGAGATCTCATTTCAAGTACCATCCACTATTGGTATTATCTAGATAAGAGTCAAGTATGCCCAAATAACTCTGAGAAAAGGGTTGGTGGTTGAAGTCTTGGTCATCTGGGACTAGAGTAGAGTTTTCCAACAGATAAGACAAACCCTAGGATTGAGCTGTAACCAGCCAACTATCCTCAACAATTGTTGTCTGAATGCAGTTAAGAGAATCCGACACTCAGTTATATACAATATTAAATTTTAGAGGAGGAATGGTAGCATCATCCAGCAAACCAAACCCATATAGAGGAATTTTATGAGATAAGGGATAATTTTGGAGCTCAGATGAGAGGAACCTTTTCAAGGTCTTGTGATTAGTATGCACACAATATTGGGGATCAACATTTCAATTCTTAGAGATCATGTCCATTTGATTATCCAAAACTGAGGAAACTTGATAATAAATATAATCCATATAAAAATAAATAAGTGACACATGTTAGATAAAGAGAGTGTAAAATCTTGTAAAAAATAAAGGCACCAAAGTTTTGGAATCATCATGTGCATCGTATGAATCAACAAGGAACTTGAGAACCACCCTAAAGGGTTTTCAAATCACATAATATATGAAGGACCTACGGGTCGCATAAATCTCACAGGACAATGTGAAATCGCACGACCCCTCCAGAAAATCAGAGTACCTCATGGTTGAAGTTCAAAAAGAATTACCAAAGTATGGTTTGTTGGACTTGACAAGTACCTGAGAAAAATGCTCTTGTGGGACAGATCTCGTAACGAAGGCTTGCGATGGGCACTCATGATTAGGACTCATGAAATGGTCTTTCAGAAATAGTATGTGACAGAGGCAGGGCAAGAGAGATATAAAGAAATTTTAGCTTATGGATAAAGATTCCCTCCATCCCTCTATATACAGGGAATTATATGGAATACCAAGAATCTCTTGGTAGACCAAACATTACCCAAGACACTGATTTTTGACACTGCCAAAGACTCTGATGGTCATTTTCCTACCTCATAACTGATCCATTGTCCCTAAATATGTCACTCTTGAGAGGGGGGGCATTTTTTTATTCCCGAAAAATGAGAATTGGAAATTTCAAAGAGGAATAAATGTATGAATATGGGTATTATTTTCCCCACAAAAGAAAAGGAAGAAAAATATGGACAAGACCTGTGGATAATATGAAACTTCAAAGGACTCACGATCAGTATCTATATGAGCTCCCATATTCTATGCAAGTTGTTATAAATAGGCACCTAGAAATATAACCATAAAATCCTTTGAAAATGGGAGGAAATATTTCCAAAAGGTGGATACCCCTAGAAATAATAATTTTTATGTGAATTATCACCAATGGGAAGGGTAATTATTCTTGAAAACATCCAAGAAATCTCACATTACCCTTAACCTTTGTAGGAAATAAACAAGGGAAATAAAAGGGGATGAGGCGGGAACTACTCGTGATTGTTGAAAGACCCAAGGAACACCCCTAGAAATCCTCAAGACACCATGATTCCCTAGCAACATACCAACCTCATCTCACAAAATCCCTTTGGCTTGACAACCTAATTGCACAGAAACCCTTGGGTATGTCCAGGAAACCATGTTCTTCCCTTTTTGGATCCCTAAGGACAAATGGATGGATTTTCCCATAAAATGATCATAAATCCTCATAGGACTTCCTTGTTCATGCAACACATCACAAAAAAAATAGAGTAGTTTTCCTTGACATTACTCATGAAATCTCACATGACTCCCAAACATTGTCACATAAAACAAAGGAAATGAAAGGTAAAGAGGTGGAAGAACTCACGGTCATAAAATCCATGTGACACGATAAGGAAGTCCATATTGTGGTACCATGAGACTCATGGATGAACTGCCCTGATCTCTAGAAAGACCCCCAGATAAGCCACCCTTGCCTCATCAAATGTACCAGGAAAGGCATTGAGTATCTCACGAATTCCTTTCAATAGGAACTTGGATCTCACAAAGGCCTTGGAGACGTTAAAATGACAATAAGGAAGTCCTTAGACATGACCTCATGATCTAACAACTCTCCATTAATTGTAAATAATCCAATGAAGGAAGCGTTGACGGAGGGACTCGTGGTAACTAAAAATTAGGTGACACCCTCGGAGTGATCCATGGAAAAGGTTCGCAAAGATACATAGTGCTAGAGTACTTTTCCAACTCCATCCTGGATTCATGCTACATACACCACACAAATCACCAAACAACTGGGGTGGCGATGCCTATAAATTCCCCACCCCAACATGAAAAAGGGAGTCAACTCTAGACTTATAGACTCTTGGTCATAAGGGATTTTTGAAATTAAAACGCACTAGAACTAGAGCAGACTTCTCAGAGTGGATGATCTCGTGAATATAAAGTCTTTCATCAGGTAATATATTAATGAATAGCTGGAGAAATCATGTGCCATATATGAGGCACTTCATGTGATCATTCATAGATCATGAAAAGGACTTCTAGAAATATGTGTGAAGAATATACCGCATGTCTTCTAGATCAATCGAGACTCAAAAGAAACTAATACTAAATAAACCTAGGGAATTCACAATACATGGTCTAGGACAAAGATTAAAAGTGGAATGCTTAAGTGAAAAACATTTTTTCTGTCCTTCATGCACTTTTCATAAGTCATCCAATACATGTGACTGTACCATGACATGTCGACTTGATTTTGTGATGCTCCTATAGCATGCTATTTGGGTCATGATAAATCATTCGAAAATGTTAGAGAAAGTTAAATGGTCCCCCTGGGCACACCACTTTAGTCTCACAAATCCCTCAGGGCCTGTTTTCGAAGCCTTATAATGTCCTTCAGATTCATTTCCCGAATCATATAATAGGGATAGTTCGTGTTAGTCAAGTCTTGCGACTACATATAGGCATGTCAACTAAACTCTCGCAACACCCTCTGAGAAAGTCCTCCGAGACTCACAACGCCCTCCATACATATCAACCACGTCCCACGATGTACTCCAAGGATGTTATCCAAGATATGCGACATCTTCCAAGCCATGTCATACTAAATCTTGTGACACCCCTTATATGTGTCAATCCAACTCTTCCTAATAACACTAGGGCACATCTGATGGATCGTGTGAAACCCCCTGGAAAAGCCAGCCAGGTCATGTGATGGATTCTAAGATAAACCATCCAGATCTTGTGATGTCCTCCAGAAAAGTCAACTGGGTCATGCAACACTCTCTAGACAAGCAGGCCAGGTCACTAGGGCATCCCAGGAATTAAAAACATTATATTCCCTTGGTGTTCAAGCCCCAATAAATTGGTAAACCTTAGAGTGTAAGCCTCGACCAATAGGGTAACCTTAGTGTGTAAGCCCCGGTATAAGGGAACTAAGAAGACTCTAATTTCTGTCATATTTAGGACACATAGTCTGTAACGACCCAAAATTCTATCAGTGGAATTTCTCCCTTCTAATAGTAATTTCATATAGTGAAAAACACATATAATAAATTAGAGACCATAATAAAACTTTATAAATGATTAATTAATGAAATAAGAAGTATTTCTAGATGTTAAGGAACCTATACTGATGAATTAGTAACTTGACCTTAGGAATAGTAATATGACCCTGATGAATAGTAAATCAACCAAATGAATAGTGACCTCACCCATGAAATTATAAAAAAAATGTATGCATCTTATAAATGGTAATATGATGTAATTATATCATATAATAAGTAAGTAAATATTTTAAAAATTATTAATTAAGTGTTGGAATTTTTTAAAAGTCATAAATATTTAATTACAATTTTATAATTAATTTAATAATTTAAAAGAAAATTTATTTTTATAAAATGTATTCATAAATTAATATTTTGATGTCTTATGATTCTAATATAATTTTATGAGACCTTAAGTAATTTTTCAAAGTGTTATAAAATCATTTAACAATTTTTATATCTGTATTTTCCAAGTAAATGATGATTTTAATAAAAAAATAAATTACTAATATTTAGAAAATTATTTTCATAAAATAGAGTTCATTTTTGAATTATACATGTTGAAAAATGGTTAGGGTAAATTTTTGGGATTTTTATAAAATACTTAAATTTTTTGTGAATAGTAAAAGATAATAATTTACGATAAATGCTAAATACATGAATTTATTGAGTCGTATTTGATGTAATGTTATTTTAAGCAAATAATATCGAATAATACTTCATTATTTTAATATTTTTTGTGATAATTATCAACTAAAACATAGTGGTGATCCAAAATAATAAACTAATGATTAAAATATTGAGAAAACACCACTCTCCTCCACTATAAATACCATCCATCACCCCCTCTTCTCCTAAAACCTCTCAAGCCTTGTGCCTTGTCTATGTTATGCCCAATAATCTTCCCTAGACCCTTTCCCACATACAGAATTTCTTGGTATCTTCAAAAGAGTAAAACCTTTTCCCTAAGGATGTTCTCAAGAAGGATAAATCCAAGAGGTAAAATACTCTTCCTTTTTCTTTTAAATTCCTTTTTAATTTATTTTATTTTATTATTATATCCTCACCTAACTTCATAAAAATGGAATGATAAACTCCATTAACTTACATATATTATAATTATATCATGTTAATGTAAGATCCATCATTAAACTCCTCCCTCTCTCTCACTTTCTCTCTTTTTCAATTAATGAAATTGTTGCTCGTGATGTGCCAATTTACCGACATCCTAAGCGATGCACTTTCATTTTCCTTTAACTCCTTCAAGAATGTTAATAAAATTATTAAATGGTTGAATAAATATTATAATATTTAACCCTATTTATTTTATATAACTAACTTATATAATAATACTAAATGATAAAACAAAACAAGTTCGTTATGATCAAAAAACAACCCAAATTAACCAAAAATGGTCATCATTAACTTTTATCTAATTATTTATCCTCATGGTATATAAATAAATTAATTATAATATAATTTAAACTCTTGTAATTTCATTAATAAAATATAATAACAATTTTTGGCATTTATCCACATTTTATATGAACTTTCATTCATAAAAGTGAACCAATCATGAAAACTAAGAAAACAAACACTCATGAACATTGAATTTAAACTCTATAAATCATCAAAAGACCATAAAATAACTTTAAAAACATAATGAATCATATTCATTTATAAAAATTTCTATAATTTTTAATTAATTAATCTAATGTGATTATAGAGGGCACTAAAGTGAAGTAATCATTCAGACACAAGGTAAGGGGAATTCTCAAACCCAACTCTGTTTCTTTGGGTTTTCCATCTTTCACCCCATTTTCAATGTGGATATTCCTTAAATATCATTTATTTATTATCTTAATTCTTCTAGGATATACATGTTTTCTACTTGAATTTATGTCATACAAAATGTTTTCCAAAAAGAACTCTTCTTTCAAAAAATACACCTTTTACTTCGCACTCAAGGTTGATGATTCTTATATCAAGTATGTTATTCCCTCTTTTGTTTGGGAACCCAATATTTATGAATATATGATTTATGAAATGAAACCCATTCCCTTCCATGGGTTATGTCCAATATTTATATGTGTTCTATGTGGCATGTATGATAATGTAAATGTTATAATGTGATGGGTGCACCCAGAATTATATAGCGCAATGTAAATGTTATGATGTGATGGGTGCGTCTGGAATTATATAGAGCTCCAATGAATTTTTTAATGTGATGTATCTCATGAGAAAATTTATGTATGCATGAACATGATGCTAGCTTTTTTCACAACTATGTGTGGTAGTTGACCACTAAGACATGATGTTTCATTTTTATGCACTGCCACATTCCTTGCCTTTATCTAATGGTTCCTATAATGATTATGATGATTATGTAATGATTATTCTCACCCCATATTGTTTCATGTTATAATATATCCTTTTTTGTCCTTTTTTATGTATATCCTATGAATATTACTTGTACTATGGAGAACATGAAGGACAATAAGAATCTAGAGAATAAAGAATTAAATAAATGTTTATGTTTCATGTTGTAAATGTTATGTATGGTCCTAGTTAATCCAAGAAACTAATCCTATAGATCCACATTGCATAATTATTTTATGTTTGTTTTTAAAATGATGTAATATTAACTTATGAAAAAATAGGGTCGCTATAGTTGGTATCATGGGATGGTTTAGTTAATTTTGGAATTAGGATTAGAAAACCTAAGTAAAACCCCATAGTATGACTGACTGACTGAAAATTAAATTTTTTATTTCAAACAATCTTAGGGAAAGTGGGAAATCAAGAGAAACTTAGAGAGAAAGTTACACACCAACCAACAGTACAACCCACATCAACCATGAACCAAGAACACTGAAACAGACGACAAACCCAAATCATCAAAACACTACCAATAATAATATCCATACTCATCACCACATCCCACAAAGGATGCCTCCTCTGCAGTGGTTGATTAACATTTAAAAGCAGGCTTATAATCCCTCGGGAGATTATCACCTTGACCCCAACTCCTCATTTGATCCAATGGGAGCTGCTCTGGACAAGATTGTTTGGACAGACTATCTTTTTTTTAAAGCAAGAATCACCCTATGGTTCTGCTTAGATGTAGCTCTGGTAATCACCGGTTATGGAAGATAAGACTAATCCTTCCTTGTTTTTCTTCTTGGAGTAGTCGACAATGTTCCTTCATCCTCAATCCTCCTCTTTTCCCTACCTTGTGCAATATCACTATAGGACCGAATGGCCAAGACACACTGGTCTTCTTTATCACCCCCAGGAATATACCCCCTCCTGTCAAGGTAGTTTGCTGAAACCGGTTCCTTGAACCCCTTGCTAGTTCCCCTCCTCAGCTCAGGTGTGTTACAGTCAATCACCAAAAGGAACTTAACTGCAGTACCATAGTCTTAGATTCTCCCTTCCACCTCGCCCTGAACCGTAGTACCATTGGAAATCGGGTTAGTAGGCACCTCCACAGTCGTATAAGTCTCCTCGTGACCTTTATCCACATCAAGATGGGTCCCCTGTAAGCCCCCATCAAATTCTCTTGTATCTGCTATATCAAAATTCAAACCTGCTGCTAAAAGTACGTCGAACCTATTACTCAGCTGAAGCGAGGTCCTGTCCAAAAGAGCAGGGTCCCCGACCTTCTTAGTTCTAGCAGGGCTAGCCACAATCAATGTAGAAAAAAACACCTCTCCTTCTTCCAGAAGCCCTCTAGCCTCCTCAGCTCCATGCTGTCCCACCTGATCTTCCACAACGATCCGGTCGGTGTCCTTCCGTAAGCACGGCCTGGGAGAACCCTCCAAATCCTTCCTCAGCCTCCTAAACACATCAGACACCTTTGGGTTGTCTTCACGCATCGTAGAATCCCTCGAGACAGAACCAAGTTCCCTCTCCTCAGTCACCATGCGAGCTCCCTCCAAACCTCCTAGATATAAAGGCCGCAGTGACTGAAGATCTACACCACCACCAGCAGAACCAGGACCCCCCTAATCTAGACCATCTCTTCCATAGTATGATATTAAGTTTATATAAGCACACAAGAAGCTTTTCTAAACATAAAAACCCATAATATATGTTTTTAGTGTTAATTTAAAAAAAGTAATAAATTATGTATTCATGACTTATTGACTTATGTTTTTTTCTAACCATTTCTATTTTAGAAAATGGAGGGAACCGAAATAAATCAGGCCAACAACCCGTGTGAGGGATAATACATTGATCACCTGAATGACATCCCCAATGATTTGGGAGGTGAAGTTAAAAATTTAATGGTGATGCTTACCCATTTGTCTTAGTTTATGAACAATAACCTAAATAATTTGAAACATCCTCCATCACCTAAGAGGGGGCAACTAGCTATCGAGTGTTTTATGTGACAATGACCACTGATGTTTATTGGGTCTTTGATCCACTAGTCATGGAATAGTGTTTCAACTCAATGGAGAAGATATTTTCTATTCTTTACTATTATAAGATAGATAAGATGATTCTGTTTGTTTACCATCTAGATGGAGAGGTTGATCAATGGTGGGTGTTGATTAAGAACACCAAACTGGGGGATGAAATTGAATAAATGGAGTGGTAAGAATTTAAGATAATGTTTCTTAACAACTATTTACCACAAAATCTTCATACGAAGATAGATAGAGAATTCATAGAGCTAAATTAAAAGGATGGATAATATATCACGTCCTAAGAAAAAAAATTACAAGTCTTTCAAGGTACACTTTAGGTTTTTTTATCTATAATGATAGAAAAATTGATAGATTATTTTGTGGATTAAAACCACACCTTCAAAAGGATCTTTAAATTCAAGACTTTGAGATTTATGAAGAAGTTGTTCAATGTTCTCTCAAATTGGAGATATATTTTTTAGAATGTTCTAATGGATATGGTTATAGAAATGAAAGATTGAGTTTCAAGCTTGTGGATCTAATGAGAAATGTGGAAATAAAACTCAACACCCCCATGTAAAAAATGTGGAAAGAAGCGTCATGGTAACTACCTAAAAGGGACGTAGAAATTCTTCAAGTGTGGGAGAGAAGGATACCAAACTCATGAATGTCAAAAAGACATAAGAAATCAATAGAATTTGGTGTAGGAAAAGATAGAGCCACCCATGGTTCAACACTACAACTGTAGGGAGAAAGGGAAGTATGTAAGCCAGTGCACTAAACCTCAAGTTCTCAAGGGTAATCCTTGTCATCATCCACCAAATCCAAATGAGAAAGGGAAGACTTATAAAATCACTATTGTGGAAGTGGAGCAAGAAAATAAAGTTGTACAAGGTACAAATCCAATTCACTCAGGAATGGAAAAAGTATTATTTTATTCTGGTTCTATGCATTCTTTTATATCTTGCAAGTTTGATATAACTATTGAATCAAATTCTTGAAACCTTGAAGTAGAGATATCTATAAAAACACCTAGTAGTGAAATCATTGAAACCCAAGTTTTAGACTCTTCTCCTATTGGTGTATGTGGGAAGAATATTCTAGAAAATATTGTGATACTTCACTTAGTGGAATTTGACTCAATAATGGGAATGGATTAGATCTCGTTATATGGAGAACGTATAAATTGTTGGGAAAAGGAAATATCTTTTAATATTACAAACCATTTCATGCTTCTCTATAAATGTAAGTAAGATCATGAATATCCTTTAGAAAATCCTTCAACAGTGTGGGTGTTGATCCCCTATTAAGAATCATACCTCACTCAAATGGTTGAGTCAAAGGAAGGTATCAACTTTGAGAAAATGCCTATTGTGAGGGAATACAATGATGTATTTTCTGAAGAGTTACCCAGAATTACCTCGGATCGTGAAGTAGAGTTCTCAATAGAACTCATACCCAGAGCTACTCCTATCTCAAAGTGCCTATATAGTATGGATCCTATCAAATAGGAGGAGTTAAAGAAGAAGCTACAAGAGTATTTAAACAAAGGGTTCATACACCCTAGTGCATCATCTTTGGGTGTGACAGTGCTCTTTATCAAGGAGAAGGATGGAACAATATAGCTTTGTATTGATTATTGGGAACTAAAAAAGATCACCATAAAGAACAAGTATCCACTTCCAAGGATTGAAGACTTGTTCAATCAGTTACGAGGAGGTCAATACTTCTCAAAGGTGGATCTTTATTCAGGATATCATCAGCTAAAGGTGAAGAAGGAAGATATTTAGAATACTTTCTTTCGTACAAGGTATAGGATCTATGAGTTTTTGGTGATGCCCTTTAGACTTACTAATTCCCCTAAAATTTTGATGGATTTGATAAATAGATTCTTTAGACATTACCTTGATAAATTTGTGCTAGTGTTTATTAATTATATTCTCATATATTCCAAGATCAAGTAGGAATATGAATAATATATAAGACTTGTGTTGGAAATATTTAGGAAGGATAAGTTTTATGATAGGTTCAGAAAGTGTGAATTTTGGATGCAACAAGTCACATTCTTGGGACATGTGATCACAAGTGAGGGAATTTCTGCGGACCCTTCAAAAAAAGGAAATTGAGGAATAACCCAGACCCTCTAGTGTCATGTAAATCCATATTTTTATTGGATTAGCTGGTTAACACCGACATTTTGTGAAAAAATTCTCATGATTTTCTAGCCTGCTAACTAAGTTAACAAGGAATGGGGTGAAGTATATCTGGAAAGAAGAATGTGAGGAAATATTCAAGGAGCTAAAGAGAAGGCTAATCACTACACTTGTACTCACATTAATGAATAGTGGAGGAAGTCTTGTGATATATAGTGATTATTAAAATAAAGGATTGGGATGTGTACTCATGTAAATTGATAATGTGATAGCATGCACCTCACGGTAGTTGAAGATACATGAGTATAACTACCCAACACATAATCTGGAGCTAGAAGTTGTGATTTTTTCCTTGAAAATCTAGTGGCACTATATATATGGTGAGAAGTGTTAAATATATACCGATCAAAAGATACTAAAGTATATATTCACAAAAAATGATCTCAACATGCTTCAAAGGATATGGTTAGAGATTATCAAATACTACTATTTCTCTATTCACTATCATTATGGCAAGGAGAACAAGGTAGATTATGATCTTAGCATAAAAGAACCCACTACTCTATCCATGTTGCATATCAAGAAAGACCCTATCTTCATGGATATACAAAGTATGGATTTGGAAATCGTAACAAAAGGGAATACTTCCTACCTTTACCAAATGATTGTCTTACCATCTATCCAATATAAGATTAAGGAGGCACAAATGAATGATCCAATATTACAAAAGAAGGTGAATGCAGTAAAGTAAGGGAATATACAAGAGTTCCATATTGATTATGATGGCACGATTCATTTTGGAATGAGGCTTTGTGTGCCTTCATCACCTAAGATAAATAAGGATGTATTGGATAATTGATATATCTCAACTTTCTATATCCATTTTTGGGAGTACCATGATGTATCGTGATCTCTGAGAACACTTCTAGTGTAACAACATGAAGAAGGAGATTACTGAGTATATATCAATGTGCTTGATATTTTAGCAAGTTAAATCAGAGAAACAGAATTCCAAAGGTATGATGCAACCATTACCTATACCCATGTGTAAATGGAAGAATGTCACTATGGACTTTATTACGGGTATCCTGAAGACAAATGAAGGAAATAATGCGATATGGGTTATAGTGGACCGACTCACCAAGACTACCCACTTTATCACTATTTAGGAAGATATATTGCTTGAGAAACTTATCAAGATATATGTGAAGGAAGTGGTGAGATTGCATGGGGTTCCACTCTCAGTTGTCTATGATCATGATCCTAGGTTCAAATCTAAATTTTGGAGGAGTCTTCAACATTCTTTGAGTACTAAATTGAATTACATCATGAACTATCACCCCAAAACTAATGGCTAAACTAAAAGTATTATTCAAGTGATAAAAGGTATTCTAAGAGCTTACTCCTTAGAATTAAAAGGTAGACAAGATCAGCATCTACCATTGGTTGAGTTCTCATATAATAATAGCTTTTACTCAAGTATTTAGATGGTTCTATATAAATCTCTATTTGGAAAGTTATGTAGAACTCCAACCTATTGGGATGAAGTTAGTGAAAGGAAGATACTTGGACCTGATATTATATAATAGATGACAGATAAGGTTCAATCCATCCATCAACATATCAAAGCTAATTAGAGTCAGAAAAAGTGATATGTTGATAACTGTTTAAGGGACTTGGAGTTCGATGTTGGAGATAAATTCTTCCTTTGAATCACCATAGAAGAGTGTCATGTGGATTTCAAGGAAAGGTAAGTTAAGACCAAGATAAATTGGCCCCTTTTAGATCCTTGACCGCATAGAATTTGTGTATTATCGGCTTCCAATTCCACTGAATATAGCTCAAGTTCATGATGTGATTCATGTATCACTCCTACGGAATTACATACCAGATCCCTCGCATTTACTGAACTCGGAGGTGGTACAATTGAAAGATGATCTCTCTTTTGAGGTGCAGCTAGTAAAAATTATGGATCAGAGATATAAGGTTCTATGAAAAAATAAAGCCAACCTTGTCAAAGTGTTGTGGAGGACCCATAAGTATGAAGAAGCAACTTGGGAACTGAAGGAGATGATGAAGGAGAAATACCCTCACCTATTTATGTAAAATAAAATTTCAAGGGTAAAATTTCAAAAGGGGGAAGAATGTAATGACACAAACTTCTATTAGTGGAATTTCAACCTTTTAATTGTAATTTCATATAGTGTAAAGAACATAAAATCACTTTGAGATCATAATAAAAACTTTATAAATGAGTAATTAATGAAATAATAAGTGTTTCTAGATGTTAAGGAACCTATACTGATGAACTAGTAACTTATCCTCAAGAATAATAATATGACCCTCATGAATAGTAAACTAAACAAATGAATAGTGACCTCACCCATGAAATTATCAATAAAATTTTTGCATCTTATAAATGGTAATATGATGTAATTATATCATAGAATAAGTAAGTAAATATTTTAAAAAATATTAATTAAGTGTTGGAATTTTTATAAGTCACAAATATTTAATTAAAATCTTATAATTAATTTGATAATTTAAAATAAAATTTATTTTCATAAAATGTATTCATAAATTAATATTTTTATGTCTTATTATTATAATATAATTTTATGAGACTTTAAGTAATTTTTCAAAGTGTTATAAAATCAGTTCTAATTTTTAAATCTATATTTTCCAAGTAAATGATGATTTTAATTAAAATTTAAATTACTCATATTCAAAAAATTATTTTCATAAAATGGATTTCATTTTTGATTTCTACACATAAAAAAATGGTTAGGGTAATTTTTTGATATTTTTCTAAAATACATGAATTTTTTTAGAATAGTAAAATATGATAATTTATGATAAATGCTAGATACATGAATTTATTGAGTCATAGTTGATGTAATTCTGATATAAGCCCATAATCTCAAACCATCCTTAATTATTTTAATATTTTTTGTGATAATTCTAAACTAATTCATAGTTGTGAGCCAAAATAATAAACTAATGATTAAAATGTTGAGAAAACACCATTCCCCTCCACAATAAATACCACCCCTAACCGAATCTTCTCCTCACAACTCTCAAGCCTTGATCTTTGTCTATGTTCCAACCAAAACTCTTCCCTAGAACCTTCCCCACATCCATAAGTTCTTATTCTCTTAAAAATACCAAAACCTTTTCTCTTATGAGGTTCTCAAGGAGGATAAATCCAAGAGGTAAAATACTCTTCCTATTTTCTTTTAAATTCATTTTCAATTTCATTTATTTAATTATTATCTCCTCACATATCTTCATCCAAATGGAATGATAAACTCCATTACCTTACTTATACTATAATTCTATCATGTTAATGTAGTATCCATCATTAAACTTGTAATGACCCAACGTTTTATCAATGAAATTCCATTCTTATAATTATGCCTTATAATATAATCACATTGGGAAGCACAATTACATATCATGATACTAAATACAATGTGACCATTAAACAAAATTTTTCAACTTATGTGTATTGAATTTCAAAAATATGACATACACGGTTGTGTTCAGGGTGATTTTTAGAGTCTAATAGAACAAACATAATTTTTGGGAATAGTAACATACCCTTATGAATAGTAAAATGACCTTTATGAATAGTTACACACCCTTATGAAACGTAACCTCACCTATGATAGTATATATATATGATTTAAGTGAAAGTATGGTGTACCTATGTTTTGGAATAAGTAAATAAATGTTTTAAAAGAGTATTTTTGAAGTAAATTATGATTTTAATTAAAAATTAAATTAATCATATTTAGAAAATTATTTTAAAAAAATGGACTTCATTTTTGGATTCTAAACATTGAAAAATGGTCATGGTGAATTTTTGGGATTTTTCTGAAATACATGAATTTTTTATGAATAGTGAAATACGGTAATCTACCGTATACAAACATTTTATGTTAAATACACTATTACTAAAATCATGACTGATGTAATCCCAATTGTTTGGAACTCACATGATCAATTTACTATTTTTAGTCATGTAACACTCACTATTTCTTATCTTGAGAGAAATTAATAAACAAATGATTAAAATATTTGGAAAACACCCCTCCCCTCCACTATAAATACCACCCTTCACACCCTCATTTCCTCGCACCTATCAAGTTTCAAGGATTTCCTAAACTCTGAACAAAAATATTCCCTAGACCCTTCCTCACGTTCAAGAGATTTTTTTCTCATCAAAAGACCAATCCAAGGTTTCTTAAGGATGATTCAAGAGGTAATTCCCCTCTCTATCTTTTCTTTAATTTCCTTTCAATTTCAAGTTCTTTTATTATTCTCTTCCCACCTATCCTCGTACACATGTTATGTTAAATAAAGTATATTAAATATACTATAATTTTATGATACTAATGGTATAATATATCATCAAACCCTCTTCTCCTATTTTTTTCATTTTATAAAGGAAAACATCGTTCGTGAGGTGTTAATTTATCACCTTCAAGAATGACATGTTTTATTTTTTCCTTTACCAACTTCAGATCTGGTCATTAAACCATTTATATAGTTGATCCAGATTATTTTATATGTATTATATTATATTTAATTTTTTGTAACTAACTTATTTATATATTACAAAATGATTAAACAAAACAAGTTCATTGTGGTTGAAAACCCGCCCGAATTAACCCAAAAGATCATCATTAAATTCTTATATAATGATTCATTCTCATGGTATATAAAAAATATTTATAAGATCCTTTCACATTATTTAACATCATAAATAACATATAATTACAATTTTTTATGTTTATCCATGTTTTAAATGAACTTACATTCATGAATACAAGTGAACCGTTCAAGAAAACTATAAAAACAAACATTCCCAAACAATGAATTTATACTCTATAACTCATCCAAAAGCCCTTAAATGAACTTAATAAAACTCTAATGAATCTTATAAATTTATAAAAGGTTCTGTAATTTTAATTAATGAATATAATGTGTTTATACAGGACATTAAAGTGAATAAAGCGTTCAGATACAAGGAAAGGGGAAATTCTCGAACCCAACTCTCATACTTTGGGGTTTCCCTCTTTCAACCCATTTTCAGTATGGATATTCCTTAATAATCATTTATTCATCCTCATATTACCTATTATGGTATATAAATGTTTTCTAATTGAGTTTATGACAAACCCAATGTTCTTCCAAAAGAAATATTCTTACAAATAAACACCCTCTTTTTACTTCTCAAACATTGTTTCTACATCACTCATCATTGATTAATCTATGTAAAGAATGTTAGCCTCTCTTTATTTTGGGATCCAAATATTTATGAATGTATTATTTATTATGTGAAACCCATTCATTTATATGGGATATTTTATGTTTAATTTTGACATATGTTCTATGTGTCATGCATGATAATGTAAATGTTATGATGTGACGGGTGCGCTAAGAATTATACAGCACAATATGAATATTATGATGTGATGGGTGTGTTCGGAATTATACATAACTCTAATTCATTGGGTAATGTAATTAATCTTATGATTTAAAGGAAAATTATTCATGAGCATGATTCTAGCATTGTTCATAACTATGTGTGGTAGTTGACAACTAAGACGTGATGTTTTATTTTTATGCATTTCCACATTTCAAGTCTTTTATTAATGCTTCATATCATGTTCATGATCCTTTTCCTATGTTATGATTGTGCTCAACCACTGTTATATTGTTCGTATATATCCTCTTATTGGGATTTTATCTCACCCCTTTTTGATGTATATACTCATGTGATTATGTGTACTAATGAAGTTTTCAAGGGATAATAAGAAGCTGGAGAAGAATGGATTAAATAAATGTTTACGTTTTATGTTTTAAATGTTATGTATGGTTCTAGTTTTCCCAAGAAACTAAACCTTTGGATCCTCATCGTGTAATACTATTATGTTTTTTATATTCTAAATGATGTAATAGTAGTGTAAGAAAAGGTTGGGTTGCTATAGTTGGTATCATAGGCACATTTTAGTTAATTTGGGAATTAGGATTAGTGAACCTTATATAAAACCTCTAGTATGATACTAAGTACAATATGCACACAAGAATATTTGTTAAAAATAGGGATCCAATAAGTTATTATTTTAGTTTAAATTGCACAAATGAATAATTTAATCATGACTTGTTGACTTATGTTTTGTTCTAACCTTTTCTATTTTATAAAATGGTGGGAACTAGGAGAAACCAGACAAAAAACCCATGTAGGGGACAATGCAGTGATTGCCCAAATGATATCCCCAATGCCCTGGGAGGTGGAGTTCAAAACTTCATGGTGATTCTTACCCAGTCGTCTTAGGTTATGAATAATAACCAGAATAATGATGAATTTCCTCCTTTACCTAAGAGGGAGTATCTAGATATCGAGTTTTTTATGTGGCAAAGACCTCCGACATTTAGTGGAACTTCTAATCCACTAGTTGTGGAACAATGGGTCAAATCAATTGAGAAGATATTTTCTGTGCTTCACTGTTCTGAGATAGAGAAGGTGAATCTGTCTGTTTATCGTCTAGATGGAGAGTCTGATCAATGGTGGGATTTGATTAAGAACACCAAGACAAGGGAAGAAATTGAATAGATAGAATGGTAAGACTTTAAGATCATGTTTCTTAATAAGTATTTCCCACAAACTCTTCATACGAATATAGAGATAGAATTTATAGAGCTCAAGAAAAATTAAGGAGAATCTGTCACAACCTACGAAGTGAGTTTCAAATGGATTGCAAGGTACACTTTGGGTTTTATTTTCAAAAATGATAGAAAAATTGATAGATTATTTAGTGTATTAAAACCACACCTTTTAAAGGATATTTTAATTTAAGACTTTGGGAGTTATGAAGAAGTTATTCGATGTGATCTCAAAGTGGAGATGAAGTTTGGAGAATGGTCCCATGGCTATGTTGATATGAAATTAAAGATGAAGTTTCATGTTGGAGGATCTAAAGATTAAGGTGGGAACAAAAATAAATGACCCACATGCCAAACATGTGGAAAGATGCATCATGGGAACTACCTCAAAGGGACGGGGAAATGATTCAAGTGTGGTAAATAAGGCCATCATTCTCAAGAGTGTCAAAAATACAAGATAAGGGAGGATAATGTGGTGCAAGAAAGGAGAGAACCATCCATGGTCCAATGCTACAACTGTAGGGAGCAAGGGAACTATGCAAGACAGTTCACTAAACCCAGATTCCTTGAGGGTAATCAGCGTCAGAATCTACCAATTCCAAAGGAACAAGGGAAAGCTTATGTCATCACCACTACAAAAGTGGAGTAAGATAATGAAGTCGTACAAGGTACACTTCCTATTAAATCAAGAATGTAAAAAGTATTATTTTATTTTAGTTCTACACATTCCTTTATATCTTGAAAGTTTTCTAGAACTATAGAGTCGAAGCCCCAAAACCTTGAGGTAGAGATATCTATAAGAACACCAAGTGGTGAAATCATTGAAACCCAAGTGTTTGAATCTTCTCCTATTAGAGTATGTGGGAATGTTCTTCTAGGGAATCTTGTCATACTTCTCTTGGTGTAATTTGATACTATAATAGGAATGGATTGGATCTCTCTTTATAGAGCACATACAAACTTTTGGGAAAAAGAAATATCTTTTCATATTTCAAACTATCCCATGATCCTATACAAATTCAAAGAAGATCATGAATCTCCATTATAAAATCCTCCAATGGTGTGGGTGTTGATTCCCTATGAAGAAGCATACCTATCCCAAATTTTTGATTCAAAATAAAGTGTCAACCTTGTAGAAATACCCATCATGAGGGAATACGGTGTTGTATTTCCCGAAGAGTTAACTAGACTTCTCTCGTATTGTGAGGTATATTTCTCAATAGAACTCACACCTAGAGATACTCCTATCTCAAATAGTCTATATAGGGTGGCCCCTATCAAACTGGAAGAGTTAAAGAATTAGTTGCAAGATCATTTGGAAAAAGGGTTTATACACCCTATTGCATCACCTTGGGGTGCTCCAGTGCTATTTTTAAAGAAGAAAGATGGATCAATGTGGTTGTGTATCAATTATCGGGAACTCAAAAAGACCCCCATAAAGAAAATTATCCTCTTCCAAGGATTGATGACTTGTTCTATCATTTAAGAGGAGATAAATAATTCTCAAAGGTGGATCTTCGTTCTATATATCATCAACTAAAGGTGAAGAAGGAAGATATTCAGAAGACTGACTTCCATAAAAGGTATGGGAACTATGAGTTTCTGGTGATTCCCTTTGGACTTACTAATTCCCCTGAAATATTCATGGATTTGATGAATAGATTCTTTAGAAATTACAATGAAATTTTTTTGGAAGTGTTTATTGATGATATTCTCATATACTCTAATAACAAGGAGGAACATGAAGAACATCTAAGACTTCTGTTGGTGACATTGAGAAAGGAGAATTTGTACGCCAAGTTTAGAAAGTGTGACTTTTGGATGAAGAAAGTCACATTATTGGTACATGTGATCATAAGTGAGGGAATTTCTGTACACCCTTCAAAAACAAAGGTGATTGAGGAATGTACCAGACCCTCTAGTGTCACAGAAATCTGTAGTTTTCTTGGATTAGTTGGGTACTACTGACATTTTGTGATAAATTTATCACGATTTTCAAGCATGTTAACTAAGTTAACAAGGAAAGGGGTAAAGTATGTTTGGTTAGGAGAATTTTAGGAAAGCTTTAAGGAGCTAAAGAGAAGGCTGATCACTGCACCTGTACTCACAATATCAAAGAGTGGATAAAGCTTTGTGATATACAGTAATGCTTCAAAGAAAGGATTGGGTTGTCTACTCATTAAATATAACAATATGATAGCCTATTACTCATGATAGTTGAAGATTCATGACTAGAACTACCCGATGTATGATCTGGAGCTAACAACTATTATTTTTTCCTTGAAAATATGGTGGCATTACCTTTATGGTGAGAAGTTTGACATATATACGGATCACAAGATCCTAAATTATATATTCACACAAAAGGAGCTCAACATGCATCAAAGGAGATGGTTATAGCTAATAAAAGATTAAAATTTATCTATTCACTATCATCCTGGTAAGGTGAAAAAGGTAGTTGATGCTCTAAGTAGAAAAGAACCTGCTACTCTATCCATGTTTTTGATTGAGAAATACCTTATCTTCATGGATATGAAAAGAATGTATTTAGAAATCCTTAAGTTAGGGAATACATCTTACCTTGCCCAAATGTTTTTGACACACTCTGACCTTTTAAAATTTATTTTATTTTATTATTTTTTGGCCCTTTAAATCTTTCTCCAGGGTTCAGGTTGGAGCCGGTTTAAAATTTTGAGTACTTATTTAAAATGCATGTTTTGGCCTTGAATGCATCTAGCGCACCACGGTTGAATCCGTGTGGCCTCGCCTAGTTCACCGCACACCCTACTCGATGGTCAACTAATTAAATAAAAATGAATTATTAATAAATAAATAAAATTAAATGTGTGATAAAAAAAATAAAACAATTATTTTAATGATAAGAATAATATTATTATTTGAGGATGTTATTATTATTATTATTGTTATTATTATTATCATTATTATTATAATTGTTATAATTGTTATTTGATTATTTTTATTATTTTATTTGCTTGTGAAAACCAGGTCAGAGTGTAGACCGAGCCAATTAAAATTTTACACTATGCTGATAAATGAATATTTTGGGCTTGGTGACGTCCGACGCACGGGTAGGGGACGGTCGAAGCTACGCGACTTCGCCCGGGTCACCATGTGACCTTGCCCGATTCCCCGCATGGCCTGCCCAATGTTCAGAACAAATAAATGAAGTGAAATAAAACAAATTATGTTAGAGTAATATAAGAAAGAAAGAAATAAAGAAAGAAATAAATAAACATAGTTTAGAGAATGATTTTAATAACAATATAAATGGCCATTTTTCTTTATTATAATAATAATTATTATTATTACACTTATTGTTTTTTTAGTTTTTTTCAGGTTTCATTTTATTTTATTTTATTTTATTTCTCTCCCCTCTACTTTTTTTTCTTTCCTCTCTTCCTCCCATTTTCTCTCTATCCCGTCGGTTTCCCCTTCCCCTTGGTGTTGCGCCGCAATACACCCCCAAACCATACAGTCTCTTTCTTCGTTGCACCTCCTGGTCGGCTGACTTTCTTGCATCGCCCGCACCCCTCCTCGGCTAGTCCCAGACTCCCTCTGTTTCACACCCTTCTCGGCCCTCCGCATCACGCCCTAATCCACTCCGACCCCCTCATGTCGCACCGCCAAGCCACCGCTTGGCCTCCCTGGTTCTCACCTGGTTGCTCTCGCCATCTTCCCCCTTGACCTTCCCGTCAGACCCCCTCTATCTTCATCACGCCACAATGCCCCTCCCTTTCCCAGATCAGCTTCGCCCCCTGTGGTTCCTCCCACCCTACATCACACCTCCAACCTTGTCGGTGACCCATTCTAGTGCACAACACCCTCCTAGAACACTCATCTCCCCTTGCGTCGCGACACATCGCTGGAGACCTCCCTCACCGGCTTCCCCTTCCCGTCGTGCGAACCCCCATGCTGCCCAGCCAGCCCGTCACTCCACGCCCCTGCCTCCTGGCCAATAGATTTAGCCACTGAACCTCCCCGTCTCCTCGCGACCCCCTGTTTTCCATTTCCTGGCCATCAGCCTGTCTCCCCCACACTCTTCTCCCAGCTGAGAGACCCCCTCCATTGAAGCGTTGCACCCTACTGCTTCCCGTCCAGGCCCTTGTGTCGCGTTGTATCACCTGAAAACCCTTGTGTGCCCCTCCTTTAAAGTGTCACACCTTGCTGCTCCCCCTGGCCAGCCCCTACGCATCGCTTGTTACGCCTGTGAGAAACCCCCCTCTTTATAAGTGCCTCCTTCCTCTTATTTGAGATTTGTTTTCTTTTTTTCAGTGGGTATGAGTTCTATTTTTGGGAATTTAATTTGAATTTTTGGGTACGTTTGAGGTGCGGTTGGCGTGTGACAGCCTTTTCGCACCATGTTTGTGGAGTCTTCTACCCCAAGGTAGGTGTTTCCACATCTAATTATTATTTTATGGATTAATTTGAAAGATTAATTTCCTTTTATCATATTATTTAATTAATTTTTGTATTGCGAAGTTGGTTTTCTTTGAAATTTTATTTGCATTGGAAATTTTATTTGCATTGGAAATTGTTTAGTAGGTTGTTATATTATCTGCATGTTTTCATCTGAGAACTCTGTATGATTTCTATATTGTGCGGTTATCTTATTAATTTGTACAAGTGGTGAAAACTGTATTTTTGACATGGCATTGGGTGTGTTTGTTTGTAAAATAAGTTTTTTCTTGAGTTTAGTGGGTAACGCCAAATGATTATTTCAAATTGTTTTATAATATTTTATTTTTAGCTTGTTAAATTATGTGGTTTATGCAATTGTGTTTTCATATGGTGTAAGGTTTTTCTCTCAAACTATTTGGGTGGTGCAGGTTACACTTTAAAATTTTATTTGAGTGTGTGTGATGTGTGAATGCGTTTGAATTTATAAATGGTTACTTTAGCCTATGCGAAGACATGTGACACCCTTTTACTATTGCTTAATAATTTTTTTATGGTTTACTTAATTATGAAAATGGTTTGAAACGTGTTTTAAAAATGATTTAGTGTGCGCCTTATTTCAAAATGGTGTTTACATGTGTAAGTGGTGGTTTGTTTAGTGACGAGTGTCATTTAAATTGTGAAGATGGTTTAATTGAGTATGTAACCTATAGAGATTATGTTTTGAAAATATTTTGGTGTGCGTATGGTTTTAAAAGTAGGTTTGAGTGTGAAAATTGTGATTTTTCATGTGTAAGTACCTTGTTTGGCTTTTATACATTATTTTGACATGAAGCATGAACTTGAAACTTATTTGAGCACAAAACGGGATGTCCGGGTAGCTAGGAGGGTGGACTAGACTAGTGGGCTAGTGTTTCGAAGGTGACTTGACCTGATTTCACTGGTAGGACTAACGATTGAAACACTAACTAAACATATGCTTTCTGAGGTTTATGGCCTTCTAAGCCACGTTTTCTTAGGGTCATGGCCTTCTAATCCATGTTTTCTGAGGGTTGTGGCCTTCTAAGACATGTTTCACCGAGACACAAAGATCTTGGGGCCCAAGCTAGGTGTCACCCACGAGGCCTCTCCCATATTTGGTGCTCATTGGTTACTTTATACTCATCAGTGTGACATTTAGGTTATTAAAAAAAAAGATAAGTGTGTGTTTTAATTTAAGTTGTTCCATTTGAAAATGTTTTCTTTAATTCCATTTTCTTTTAAACTGTTCAAGAACTTATTTCTTTTCTTTAGTTAATATTGTAAATGTATTTTTAATTTAATAATTATGCGTGGAACCTTTGGGTGGATGTAGACCTTGTTCTCTGTGTATTCCAAGTTTAGGCATCGTGCATAGCATGGGTGGTTCGGGTCATCAGTGAAACTCTTGTGTCAGTTTGGTGGACGTGGCTTGGGGATGTGACTCCTCATGTCGCACAGAGGTTTGAGTTAGTGCCTTTTTGTTTTTCCTTTATTTTTATCCCCTTTGGTTGTTTTGTGGTCAAGTTGTAAGCTTTAATTTTGACCCTAGTTTAAGGGCATGTTTGGTTGTCTGATATTTAGTTTCAATTTAATCGTCTTGCTGTTTGTTTTATACTTCCTTATTCAGGTAAATCGTTCCCAAGTTTATTTTTTGATACTCGGGCACTTGTGCCAGCCCTTCAGGATTGGGAACGCCCTTCGGGCCTTGCCGCAAACAAGTTCAGGCACCGGGTTAGATGGCGACTCAGCCTGGTTCGTAACAAAAAGGTATCTGAGGTGGTTTGTCCTCTTGGGTCATGTTCTTTTGGGATATAGTCACAATAGGTTGGAGTTAAAATTTTTGGGACTCGACATCCTGGCTACGAGCAAGGTGCCTGGCCAGGGCACCTTGTGGTGGGACTCGAGTTACCAAAGCAATTTAAGGTTTGTCTAAACCTTTGGTATGTGTGGTTAATCTTGTTTAGGGGAAATGAAAAGGGAGTAGGGTCAGTGGTCCTAGTGAGCTCACAGGGTCTGGAAAGCCATGTGGAGCTGGGGACACTATCCTAGAATACTCTCTATGGTGGTGGCGTGATTGGCGTATGGCCACCAACCATATGTTTTAGTCTCCCTCTGACACTAGTATCCTCTTGCATCATTCCTCGTCTCTTTGTTTTGGATTCATGGATATCTGGTTTTAAGTAAAAATGTTTTGGTCTTGAAAAAGAAGTTTTGAAATGAAGCGCTTTAAAAATAAAATGATGTGTAAGGTTTGGGAAGTGTGGGTTGAATGTTTGGTTTTGAAAAATGAAAATGGTCTGGTTTTGATTCTTGGTGTTCTCATGGGAAACCACGTGCATGAGCGTATATGTGAAGAGAAATGGTTATTGGAATGAGTGGATGGGTTCCTGGATGGACAAGAGGTGGGTTTCGGTGTGGCATGAGAACATTCATGTGTGAGGACCACGAGACACCATTGGTGTTTATTCAACCCACCAGCTTTGTTTATTTTCAAAAGGTTTGGCTAAGAAAAAAAATTTGGTGTTTTAATAACTATTGATTGTGTGATGTTTCCTTTTGTTTTGGGAAGTGTTGGATGTGAGTCGTTTTGAGCTGAGAATCCTTTTTGACTGATTTTTGTCTTGAGTTTGAATTTTTATTTTTAAGTTGGTGTTGAAGTGTGTGGTTAGTGAATTATTTTGAAAAGTGCTTCAGGAATCCCTTGTAGTGGTTCCCCCTGCATGTTTAGTGTTTGCTTATGGTATGTCTTGACCATTGGACCAGTTTGGTTGGGTTCATGGTTTTCTTTCTTGACTAATTGTACACCCCCCCACCCCCCCAAAGCTGTTAACAAGCGATTGAGGTGTGTCCATGAGGAATTCACTCTGGGCCGACCCTCCAGTTGATCGAAGGATTCTCTTATTGAATTCAAGAATTGAACCCACCCATACTTTTCACAACTAAGCAGATCCTCTTGCAACGGGATGACAAACGTGAGGGAAATTGATAGGATTTTTGGTCTCTTTGAGTTGTCTGAGTCGTCGGGTATGAAGTTTGACATCATTGCATCTGAAAGTTCCCCCTTGAAGCGGTGAAAGAAATTCCAGCGGGGAAGGGTGAAGGAGGTTCAGAGTTATCGGTGCTAACCGATGTCTTGAAATTTTTGTAGTGCTTCCATCAGCCTCAAGGGTCATGTTTGGTGACATCTGCATTGTGAGTTCTCTTGAAGAGAAAAGGTGGATTTTGTGGAACCCTTCAAGAATCCATGTTTTCATAAGAGTGTGTCCTCCCCTTGGGAAGTTTTGATTTTTATGTTAAAAGAGGAGTGTTTTTCATACGTCTTTCCTTCGTAATTTTCTTGGTTATGGTGAAAGGTGATGCATGTGCATCCTCTAAACCCCTGTTTTGGTGGATGTGTCATGATCGAGTAGTTGGATATTATGGTGTGTTGTGTTTGATGGTGTTGTCTCAGTTGCGGTGTGGTTGCATGTGACACCAAAGGGAGAAGCTCTATTTGGGAGTCTTCTATACCTCACTGCGAGGTAGGAGTTGCTTCAAATATTAGGGCTCCAGCCATAGGCCTCAGAGTGAAGCTGGCGCGCGGTCAGAAACCCCAGGAGTGTATTGGACCCTGACCTTATTTCTGTCACTAGTGTTGGAGATGAAAGCAGTTTAAATCGTTTCCTATAGCTATTCTGTTCTAAATGACTCATTTGGGTGCGTGGGATTTCCCGTGGCCATGAGGAGGTGTGGTCTTCTTGTCACCTTAAAGTCTTTGGAGTTGCGTCCCACCAGATGTAATCACATTTAGTTCTCCTTATGGATTTTGTCGAGTAAATTGGTCACAAAGTTGAATGGTGCTCATCCAGGAATGTGGAAATTCTGGTTTGTCTTGGGTCATGCTTTTGACGCCCCGGTAGTCGGGCCCCTCCCTCCCCACCCCTTGTGGTGGGGTGTTTGGTCTATGTCAGGAAAATTTTCAAGGTTTTGTATCTTCTTTCCGCTCTAATGGTGGGGAGACCCATGATAGGTCTTTCCCAAATTTTTCTAGAATGAATCAGTGTTGGCCATCTTCATACTGGTGGGGAGTCTGCTCAGGCCTCCCTGTGTTAGTTTTTCAGTCTCGCCTTAGGCATTGACAGGTTCTTAATGGTGGGGATCCCCTTCAGGCTTCCCCATTTTGACCTTTTAGCTCTGTTCCTAGAGATGATTTGGTGGTTGGTGATCAAAGTGTTCCTTGGACAAGGTTTGACATTGTTTGTTCATTCAAGACAAATGGTTTGGTTTTTGTTTAATAGTGCTTGAGATGTTTCGGCTTGTGAAGTTGGTTTCTGTGGGTGCGAGAGTTCCTTTCCTTGATCAGTCAACTGGAGGTGTTCTAGCTCTTTGGGGCGGGAAACACATTTTAGAAAGTCTTTTACAAGTTTCTTGAAGCTGTCTTTGAGTCACTTTTCTGAGCACGATGCATTTTCCTCAATTCACCTTCTTTTCATAGGGATCCTTTCTGAAACCCAAGGGGGTGTCAGTTCCTACTTTGAGGCCTCATCCTAGGTTGTGGCTTTCTAGGGATAGAAAGATTTATGGTGGGGAGAATTGTCACACTCAGACCTTTTAAAATTTATTTTATTTTATTATTTTCCAGCCCTGGAAATCTTTCACTAGGGTTTGGTTTGGAGCCGATTTAAAATTTTGAGTACTTATTTAAAACAAGTGTTTTGGCCTTGACTGCGTCTAGCACACTGCGGTTGAATCCGCGCGGCCTCTCCTGGTTCAGCGCACACCCTACTCGATGGTCAACTAATTAAATAAAAATGAATTATTAATAAAGAAATAAAATTAAATGTGTGAAAAAAAATTAATAAATTATTTTAATGATAATAATATTATTATTATTTGAGGATGTTGTTATTATTATTATTATTATTATTATTATTATTATTATAATTATTATTATAATTGTTATAATAGTTATTTCATTATTTTATTTTCTTGTGAAAACCTTGGTCAGAGTGCGGACCGAGCCGATTAAAATTTTACACTATGCTGATAAATGAATATTTTGGGCTTGGCGGTGTCTGGAGCATGGGCAGGGGACGGTCGAAGCCGCACGACTTCACCCAGGTCACCGTGTGACCTTTCCTAGTTCCCAGCACAGCCTGCCTGATGTTCAGAACGGATAAATGAAGTAAAATAAAATAAATGATGTTAGATTAAGATATAAAAGAAAGAAAGAAATTAATAAATAAATAAGAAGAGTTTAAATAATGAGTTTAATAACAATAGAAATGGCCATTTTTCTTTATTATAATTCTGATTATTATTATTACACTTTTTTTAGTTTCTTTGGGGTTTCATTTTATTTTATTTTATTTTATTCTCACCCCCTACTTTTTTTCTTTCCTCTCTTCCTCCCCTTTTCTCTCAATCCAGTCGGTTTCCCCTTCCCCTTAGTGTCACGCCGCAATACACCCACAAACCCTACAGTCTCCTTCTTCGCTGCACCTCCTGGAGGGCCATCTTTCTTATGTCACCTACACCCCTCCTCGGCTAGTCCCAGACTCCCTCCGCGTCGTGCCCTTCTAGGCCCTCAGCGTCGCACCCTGATCCACTCTGTCCCCCTCATGCCGCACGACCTTCGTACCGCCAAGACACCACTCAGCCTCCCTAGTTCTCACCTGGTTTCTCTCGCCATATTCTCTTGTGACCTTCCCATCAGACCCCCTCCATCTTCATCGTGCCGCAACACCCCCTCCCTTTCCCAGATCGGCTTCGCCCCTGTTGTTCCTCCCACCCTACATCGCACGTCCAACCTTGCCAGCAACCCATTCCAACACGCAGTGCCCTCCTGGAACACTCCTCTCCCCTTGTGCCGTGACACACCGCTGAAGACCTCCCTTGTCGGCTTCCCCTTCCCATCGTGCGAACTCCCCCTGCTGCCCGACCAACCCTTCACTTCACTCCCCTGCCTCCTGACTAGCAGATTTGGCCGCTGAACCTCCCTGCCTCCTCGTAACCCCATGTTTTCCCTCTCCTAGCTGCAGGCCCACCTCCCCCACAATATTCTATCAGTCGAGAGACCCCCTCCATTGAAGCGACGCACCCTTCTTCTTCCCGGCCAGGCCCTTGCGTCACGTTGTAGCTCCTTGAAACCCTTTTGAGCCCCACCCCCCCCCCTAATCATCGCACCCTGCTGCTCCCCTTGGCCAGCCCCTACGCATCGCTTGTTACAATGGTGAGTAGCCCCCCTCTTGATAAGTGCCTCCTTCCTCTTCTTTGAGTTTTGTTTTCTTTTTTCAATGGGTATGAGTTCTATTTTTGGGATTTTAATTTGAAGTTTTTGGTTCGTTTGAGGTGCGGTTGGCATGTGATGGTCTTTGTGCACCGTGTTTGTGGAGTCTTCTACACCAAGGTAGGTGGTTACACATATAATTATTATTTTATGAATTAATTTTCATGCTTAATTTTCTTTTATCATATTATTTAATTAATTTGTGTAGTGAGAAGTTGGTTTTCTTTGAAATTTTATTTGCATTGGAAATTGTATAGTAGGTTGTTATATAATATGTGTGTTTTCTGCTGATAACTCTGTAGTGATTTCTATATTGTGTGGTTAGCTTATTAATTTGTACAAGTGGTGCGAACTGTATTTTTGACATGGTGTCGGGTGCATTTGGTCGTAAAAGAAATTTTTTCTTGAGTTTAGTGGGTAACGCCAAATGATTATTTTAAATTGTTTTATAATCTTTTATTTTTGGTTTGTTAAATTATGTGGTTTATGCAATTATGTTTTCATATGGTGTAAGGTTTTTTCATCAAACTATTTGGGTTGAGAAGGTCATACTTTAAAACTTTATTTGAGTGCGTGTGATGTGTGAATGCATTTGAATTTATAAATAGTTACTTTAGTTTGTGCAAAGACATGTGACACCCTTTTACTATTGATTTATATTTTTTTTATGGTTTAATTAATTATAAAAATGGTGTGAAACATGTTTGGAAAATGATTTAGTGTGCACCTTATTTCAAAATGGTGTTTACGTGTGTAAGTGGTGGTTTGTTTAGTGACGAGTGTCTTTTAAATTGTGCATATGGTTTAATTGAGTATGTAACCTATTCAGATTATGTTTTGAAAATATTTTGGTGTGTGTATGGTTTTAAAAGTGGGATTGAGTGTGAAAATTGTTATTTTTCATGTGTAAGTACCTTGTTTGTCTTTTATGCATTATTGTGACATGAGACATGAACTTGAAACTTGTTTGAGCACAAACCGGGAAGCTCAGGTAGCTAAGAGTGTGGACTAGACTAGTGGGCTAGTGTTCTAGAGGTGACTCGACCCGGTTTCGCTGGCAGGACTGACGATTGCAAAACTAACTAAACATATTCTTTCTGAGGGTCTTGGCCTTCTAAGCCACATTTTCTGAGGTTCATGACCTTCTAAGTCATGTTTTCTGAGGGTCATGGCCTTCTGGGCCACGTTTCACCGAGACACAAAGATATAGGGGACCAAGCTAGCTGACACCCACGAGGCCTCTCCCATATTTGATGCTCATAGGTTACTTTATGCTCATTAGTTTGACACTTTGGTTATTTAAAAAAAATATAAGTGTGTGTTTTAATTTAAGTTGTTCCATTTGAAACTGTTTTCTTTAATTCCATTTTCTTTTAAACTGTTCAAGCACTTATTTCTTTTCTTTAGTTAATATTGTAAATGTATTTGTCATTTAATAATTATTCATGGAATTTTTTTATTGGGTGACGTCCTACTGGGATCTTGGCTCACACCCTACATACACCTTTGGGTGTATGTAGACCTTGTTCTCTATGTATTCTAGGTTTAGGCATCGAGCATAGCATAGGTGGTCCGGGTCGTCAGTGACACTCTTGTGTCGGTTTGGTGGACGTGGATTGGGGATGTGACTCCTCATGTCGCACATAGGCTTGAGTCAGTGCCTTTTTTCCTTTTTTTTCATCCCCTTTGATTTTTTTTGTGGTCAAGTTGTAAAATTTAATTTTGACCATAGTTTAAGGGCATGTTTGGTTGTTTAATCTTTAGTTTCAATTTAATCAGCTTGCTGCTTGTTTTATATTTCCTTATTCGAGTAAATCATTCCCAAGTTTTTTTTTAATTCCCCGGAACTTGTGCCAGCCCATGGGGATTAGGAATGACCTTCGGGCCTTGCCGCAAACTAGGTCGGGCGTTAGGTCAGATGGCGACCCGGTCTGGTTCGAGATAGTTTTCTCAACCATCTATCCAAGAGAAGATTAATTTGGTACAAAGGGATGATCCAAAGTTACAAAAGAAGGTGAATGCAGTAAATAAAGGAAAGTTTCATGAGTTCCATATCGAGGATAATGGTCTGATTCAATTTTTAATGATGCCTTGTGTTCCTTCATCACCTATGATAAAAAAGAATCTATTGGATAATTCACATAGCTCAACATTATCTATCTATCCTAGGAGTACCAAGATGTATCGTGATCTTCGAGAACACTTCTGGTGGGACAACATGAATAAGGAGATTGTTGAGTATATCTCAAGTTGATTGATATTTCAGTAAGTTAAAGTAGAGAAACAAAATTCCAAAGGGATGATTCAACCATTGTCTATACCCATGTGGAAATGGGAAAATGTCACTATGGACTTTTTCACAGGTATCTTAAAGACGTCTAGGGGAAATAATACGATATGGTATATGGTTGTCCGACTCACCAAGACTATGAACTTTATCGCTATTTGGGAAGATTTCTTTCTTGAACAACTTACAAAGATATATGTGAAGGAAGTGGTTATATTGCATGGGGTTCCAATCTCAATTGTCTCTGATCGTGATCCTAGGTTCACATCTAAGTTTTTGAGGAGTCTTCAACATGACTTGAGTACTAAATTGAATTTCAGAATGGCCTATCACCCCAAACTAATGTTCAATCTAAAAGGACTATTCATATTCTTGAAGATATTCTAAGAGAATTCTCTTTATAATTCAAAGACGGTTGGGATCATTATCTCCCATTGGTTGAATTCTCATAAAATAATAGCTTCTACTCAAGTATTCAAATGGATCCATATGAAGATCTATATGGAAAGAGATGTAGAACTCCAACCTGTTGGGATGAATTTGGAGAAATAAAGTTACTCGAACCTGATCTTGTACATGAGATGACAGAAAAGGTTCAAGCCATCCAAAAACATATCAAAGCTTCTCAGAGTTGGAAAAAGAGATATGCATACAGCCATCGAAGGAACTTGGAGTTCAATTTTAAAGATAAATTCTTCCTTATAATATCACCATGGAAGAGAGTCATGCATTTTCGTATGAAAGGGAAGCTAATACCAAGGTACATTGTCCCCTTTGAGATCCTTGAACGCATAGGAGCTGTGGCCGGTCATCTTTCACTTCTACAAAATATGACCAATTTCATGATGTTTTTCATGTATCACTCTTGAGGAAGTACATACCAGATCCCTCACATGTACTAAACTCATAGGTGGTACGGCTGGAAGATGATCTCTCTTATGAGGAGTAGCCAGTGAAGATTATGGACCGGAGAGATAAGGATCAACGCAACAAGAAAATCCACCTTGTAAAATTGTTGTGGAGAAACTATAAGTTTGAAGAAGTGACTTAGGAACTGGAGGAGGTGATAAAGGAGAAGTACCCTCACCTATTTATGTAAAATGAAATTTTAAGGGTGAAATTTCATAAGGGGGGAGGAATGTAATGACCCAACATTTTATCAGTGAAATCACCTTCTTATAATTATGCCTTATAGTATAATAACATTGGTAAGAACAATGAAATATCATGATACTAAATACTATGTGACCATTAAACATAATTTTTCCACTTCTGTGTTTTGAATTTCAAAAATCTGATATACACGGTTGTGTTCAGGGTGATTTTTGGAGTCTAATAGAACAAACTTAATTTTTGATGAATAGTAACATACCCTTATGAATAGTAATGTTACCCTTATGAATAGTGAAATACCCTTATGAATATTAAACTCACCTATGATAGTATATATATAGTATTTAAGTGAAAGTATGATGTACCTATGTTTTGGAATAAGTAAATAAATGTTTTAAAAACTATATTTTTCAAGTAAATTATGATTTTAATTAAAAATTAAATTGATAAAATTTAGAAAATTATTTTGAAAAAATTAAATTCATTTTTGGTTTCTACACGTCGAAAAATGGTTAGGGTGAATTTTTGGGATTTTTCTGAAATACTTGAATTTTTTTATGAATAGTGAAATATAGTAATTTACCATATAGAAACATTTTATATTAAATACAATATTCCTAAAATCATGGATTATGTAAGCCCAATTGGTTCAAAATCACATGCTCAAGTTACTATTTTTATTCATATAACACTCACAATTTCTTGTCTTGGGGGAAATTAATAAATTAATGATTAAAATATTTGGAAAACACCCCTCCCCTCCACTATAAATACCACCCTTCACATCCTCATTTACTCACACCTCTCAAGATTCAGTCCTTGTCTAAAATATTCCAAAACATCTTCCATATCCCCTTCCCCACGTCCAATAGATTTTGGTCTCATCAAAAGATCAATACAAGGTTTCTTAAGGAGGATTCAAGAGGTAATTCCCCTCTCCCTTTTCCGTTAATTTCCTTTCAATTTCAAGTTCTTTTATTAATCTATCCTAACCTATCCTCATCCACATTGTATGGTAACTCTAATATATTACATATAATGTAATTTTATGATACTAATTGGATAATATATCATCCAACCCCCCTCTCCTCTTCTTTTTATTTTAGAAAGGAAAACATTGTTCATGAGGTGTTAATTTATCACCTTTAAGAACGACATGTTCTCTTTTTTCCTTTATGGCCTTCAGATATGGTCATGAAACCATTTTTATGGTTGATAAATATTTTATTATATGTATGATATCCTATTTAATGTTCTGGAACTAACTTATTTATATATTACAAAATGATTAAAGAAAACAAGTTCGTTGTGGTCGAAAAACTGCCTGAATTAACCCAAACGATCATCATTAAATTCTTATCTAATGATTCATCCTCATGGTATATAAAAAAATTATTTATAAGATAATTTCAAGTTTTTTAACATCATAAATAACATATAATTAAAATTATGGATTTTTATCCACATTTTAAATGAACTTCCATTCATGAATATAAGTGACTGAAAATTGTTTTCTATTATTATGCAAACACTTTTATGGAAAAAGTGAGAAACCAGAAATGACCACACCACATAAACAGTTCACCACTTCACCACAAAAAAACATACAACCACAAAGGATGAAATCCATTCAAGACTTAAAACTGAAAAACCATCATAACTGGAGCCGAAATCACCAATAAATGGCTGAGTTACCACTAACTAGGGGAAACAAACATCAGGAGAACTAGACAATACTCAGAACTGGTCTCCTTGAATGCCCACTGATGTGACCATCGAAACCAGCCCAAAAACACAAACCCATTGGCGGACTCCACTCTAAATCCGCCCAACCCTCCATCGAAGTGAGATGGAACCTTAAAAGATCACATCCACAAAGGACGACGAACAGACCAAAGTGAGGAAGACCAGGCCATCCTGAAGTTGCCCCTACTTCGTAGGCAACCACAGCGCACCCTCGGACCAGACGCCAATCTTCAAATCTCATTCCAGCATCTCTGAATTCCAAATATAGAAACCAACACCATACCAGACCCACAAATCCTGTCGCTACCATACCCCTCGTGAGGACCATAGAAACCACCCAAAACACTCACATGCGGCAGATCAAAGCAGCGGCACCCCCAAACCGAAGAAGAACATATCGACCCCACTACCGACACTGAACGTTGCGGAGAAAAGGTTAGATGGGCCTCGCTGTGATGAACTCTGCAAACCCACTACTCCACCACATCGAATCACGAACCTGCTTCTTCGCCACATCAGATCATGAACCCACGAAGTCGCCACAGAAAAACGCACTGCAATGAACTCCGCAAAACCGCTGCTCCACCACAACAAACCACGAACCCACTACACTACCACGGCTGACCACTAACCCACAAATTCATCATAGAAAAATGCACCACAACCCCGAACCCATGTCGAGAAGACCGGGGACCTTCACCGCGGCAAGAGACAGTAGGGGTCAACCGCAGACCTCTGCCGGCCACTGGAGCAATGCTCCAAAGAGAAGGCAGGGGGACCTTGCCGCGACGAACCAACTCGGAGTCACGACGCCACCATAGCACACCGCAAATCCGCAATGCCACCAAAGAGACAACCAGAAGGAGAACCACCACAGAAAGCACACTGCGAACCCACAAGAGGAAACACACACTGCAGACCTATCGAAATGAGGCTCTGATGAGGATAGCTGCCTCCAACATGAGAAATAAGGGATATAGTGGTGATAGGGAAACCCTAATTGGTGTTGCGCCCCTTACGGGCTCATCAGAAAACTATAAAAATGAACATTCTCGAATAATGAATTTAAACTCTATACCTCATCCAAAATCCCATAAATGAACTTAATAAAACATTAATGAATCTTATTAATTTATAAAACGTTCTATAATTTTAATTAATTAATATAATGTGGTTATATAAGACATTAAAGTGATAAAAGAGTATGGATACAAGGTAAGGGGAAATTCTCGAACCCAACTCCTATACTTTGGGTTTTCCCTCTTTCAACCCATTTTCAGTATGGATATTCCTTAAGAATTATTTATTCATCATAATCTTACCTATTCTGGGATATAAATGTTTTCTAATTGATTTTATGACAAACCCAATGTTCTTAAAAAATAAATCCTCTTACAAATAAACACCCTCTTTTTACTTCTCAAGGATTGTTTCTACTTCACTCATCATTGATTGTTCGATGTTAAGAATGTTATCCCGTCTTTATTTTGGGATCCAAATGTTTATGAATTTGTTCTTTATGATGTGAAACCCATTAATTTCCATGGTATATTTTATGTTTAATTTTGACATATTATTTATGTGTCATGCATGATAATGTAAATGTTATGATGTGACGGGTGCGTCCGGAATTATATAATGCAATATGAATGTTATGACATGATGGGTGTGCTCGAAATTATACAGAGCTCCAATGCATTGGTTAAAATGATTAATATCATGAGTTAAAGGTAAATTATGCATGAACATGATGCTATAATTGTTCACAACTATGTGTGGTAGTTTACCACTAAGACATGATGTTTCATTTTTATGCATTAACACATTTCAAGTTTTTTATTAATGCTTCCTCTCATGTTCATGATCCTTTGACTATGTTATGATTGTGCTCACCCATTTTTATATTATTCATATCTATCCTCTTACTGGGATTTTATCTCACCCCTTTTTGATGTATATCTTTAGGTGATTATTTGTACTAAGGAGTTTTCAAGAGACAATAATAAGCTAGAGAAGAATGGATTAAATAAATGTTTACGTTTTATGTTGTAAATGTTATGTATGGTCCTAGTTTTCCCAAGACACTAAACCTTTAGATCCTCATTGTGTAATACTATTATTTTATTTATATTCTAATTTATGTAATAGTATTTTAAGAAAATGTTGGGTCACTATAAAACTCCTCCCTCTCACTCTTTTGTTCTATTAATGAAATCGTCGCCCGTGATATGCCAATTTACCAACATTGTGGGAGATACACTTTCATTTTACTTTAATTACTTCAAGGATGTTAATAAAACTATTAAATGGTTGAAAATAGATTGTAATATTCAACCCTATTTATGTTCTGTAACTAACTTATATACATAATACTAAATGATAAAACAAAACAAGTTTGTTGTGGTCGAAAAACCGCCCAAATTAACCAAAAACGATCATCATTAACTTTTATCTAATGATTCATCCCCATGGTATATAAGAAAATTAATTATAAGATCATTTAAACTTATGGAAGATATTTAATAACATATAATAACAATTTTGGACATTTATCTACATTTTATAGGAACTTTCATTCATATAAGTGATCTGATAATGAAAACTAAGAAAACAAACACTCTCGAACAACGAACTTAAACTCTATAAATCATAAAATTTCCATAAAAGAAATTAATAAAACCATAATGAATAAAATTCATGTATAAATGGTTCTTAAATTTTTAATTAATGAATCTAATGTGATTATATAGGACATTAAAGTGAAGAAATCATTGAGACATAAGGTAAGGGGAATTCTCAAACCTAACTCTCTTTATTGGGGTTTTCCCTCTTTCACTCTAATTTCAATGTGAATATTACTTAAATATAATTTATTCATTATATTACTTCTTTTGGGATATACATGTTTTCTACTTGAATTTATGGCATACAAATTTTTTTCCAAGAGAAATATTCTTTCAAAAAACACACCTTTACTTCTCACTCAAGGTTGATGATTCTTATATCAAGTATGTTATTACCTCTTTCATTTGGGAACCCAAAGTTTATGAATGTATAATTTATGAAATGAAACCAATTACCATACATGGTTTATGTCTAAGATTTATATATTTTCTATGTGGCATGAATGATAATGTAAATGTTATGATGTGACGAGTGTGCCTTGAATTATATAGCGCAATGTAAATGTTATGATGTGATGGGTGCGCCCAGAATTATATATTGCTCCAATATATTGGGTAATGTGATTTATATCATGATGAACAGTGATATATGTTTGAACATGATTCTATATTTGTTCACAACTATGTGTGGTAAATGACCACTAAGACGTGATGTTTCATTTTTATGCATTTCCACATTCTGTGCCTTTATCTAATGAATACTCTCATTATTATTATGATGATGTTATGATTATACTCACCCCATGTTGTTTCATGTTCTAATATATCCTATTGATAGGATTTTATCTCACCCCTTTTTTATGTATGTACTCAGTTTATTACTTGTACTATGGATAATATGAGGGCAATAAGAAGCTAGAGAAGAAGGAATTAAATAAATGTTTGTGTTTCATGTTATAAATGTTATTTATGGTCCTAGTTTTACCAAGACACTAAAACTATGGATACTCATTGTGTAATGATTTTATTTTGTTTGTTTTTAAAATTATGTAATAGTAATATAAGAAAAAGTTGGGTTGTTATATAGTCCACCTCTCCCTAAGGTTCTAGATCCATATTGATCATCTATGGAAATCCTAGCATTTGAGTCCCTTATTCAAAGAAACAACATTGATTACTTATTATCCCTAGTTTCTCACAACAAGCATGGATCACATGGGCTTGGGTAGTTGTAATGATCATAACATCTGCATTATAAAGCTTCATAATGTTAAGGGAGAACTTAGTGTGTAAGCCCTGATAAATTGAACTATGAGAACATTTATTCCTGCAATAACCAAGATATGTAGGATGCCTTCCTAAGGACCGAGATCAAATAAAACACCCCTTTCAGTATTAGTCTATTTATGACTCTGACATCTCATCCATTGGGACCCAATTATTCCCATGAGAAGATCACCCTACCTCATCTATCAACAGACTGGGAAATCAATTGAACTACGATGAATCTGATTCCTTCTATAACCAGGATATGTAGGATGTCTCTCAAAGGATTGAGTTACATAATAAATCATATATGGGAATTCCCAGTATATGAGTCCCATATCATGAGTACTGAAAATGATCATTTGTCATCCATTTTTTCTCACAGCAATCATATCTCACATGATATTAGGTAATTTAAATAATCATGTCATCTTCACCATGAGTCTCAAAAATGATAAGGGCAATCTCAGTGTGTAAGACCAAAAAAATTAACTACAAAAACTCGTATTCTCTCTATAGTCGGGATACATAGGACATCCCTATAGGACTATAGATTGAATACTTTATGTCTCAGATCACCCATATAATTCCTTTATGGATGACATTAAATAGCATGGGTCCAATGAACTATGTGGGTTTTGATTCTTGTAATAACCAAGTTACATTTTATTCCTCATAATAGATCAATCCCCCGCTCGAAATATTAACTACCTCCTTACATGATTGAAAATTCTAAAGAACTTGGTTATATATATTTATCACATAAGGGGATACCCATTACTGGAAAATGATGGATAACCTTAGATATATATAGATGAATTCACTAAAGAGACCACGATATTTTTCACATGAAAGAGAATTAACCTATAGTTTTTTTAGGGTAATTTGTCATGTATCGATATTAGGAAGAGATTTGTGAATATATGTTAAATTTATAAGAGAGTCCCTAAGTATCCATACATTCCCCCTAAAATGGTGTGATGAGCTCGACCTACCATCCTCTCGAATAATGCAAGTCCCCAAGAGTCATTAGGCCTGAAAACCTAGGTGACTGCTTGCCTTTGGAAAGTAGGTTTATACCAAGTTATGGATTAGAGAACCATTGGGAGTTATTAGTAAGAGAAAAAATGGTATCCCGATGTTCATTATTTTTCATAACACAAACCCCTCATAATAAAAACCTTCAGGTGGATCCCATCCACACCTCAAATCCCAATGGAATAATCATACTAAATGTTTTACTAAAATTCATACAAGCAACCAAAAGAAATTAATAATCCCAAAACCAGTCTCAAACCCCATGCTCATTCCCATATCCAAGATCAAATCCTAGCTATAAAAATCATCCAATAAATAACATTACCCCTAGTCATTACCCATACCTACATCCGTTAAGCCTACCTAAGTACTAAATGGTGCTCAAAATAGGGTGAGTAAAAATCTATAGGACACCGCCAATGGTGTCTAAAACAAATCCAGTCTGAGTAATAGTGAATGAAACAATATGATAAATAAGGAATAAAATATAATTTAAATGAATAACATATAAATAAATACACCTACCCTTGATCTCTAATTTGTCACCCGAGGTCAGCCATATATGTTATGGTATGATTCCAAATGTCTTTTTCTATACTCACAAATGGGTATAATACCAATATCTATAATGTCCATACAAAGAATTAATTCACAATAGAACCAAGGAATATTCCCATGTGTAGAGTTAATTACATATTCAAATCACATCAAACCCAAGACAAATTCTCATGCTTGGGATTAATTACATATTTAGTTTATAATAAACCCAAGGAATTTTCTCATACCATGGGTTAATTACACATTTAGTTCACAATAGAGCCAAGGAAAATTACTATTCTAGGGAAAATTACATATTCTATGTATCAAGTGAAAGAAAGATCCAAAACATATCAGTTTAGAAAAAAATTAAAAACATGTTAACTATACCACTTTGGTTAATTCATTCCAAGTTCCAATTATCATGCTAATTATAGTTACATACCAAATGTTTTTTATGAAAAGTTTCAAAATCATGAAAAATTACAAATATACATATCAAATATGTCTATTTAATAATTCACCTACCAATTATTCCAAATTACCATTTCACATATCAATAATTCCTAATTAACATTTCACAATTCATAGATTCACAATTACCAATTCACAAGTCAAAGATGCCCAATTACCAATTCACATGTCATGAAAAGTCCCAATTTACAATTTCAAAACCATAAGGTGACAAGGTTCATAATGTTTGATATAAATATCAACCAGTAATTCCAAAATTCAATTCCAAGGACACTAGGTCCACATAATCTAGATTCCAACCTAGTTTTAAAGCTTATCACACCTCATGGTGACTAGAAGTCCAAGGTTTCAATTTCCAATAGACCCAATGGGAACTATGGGAGGTAAAAGTAATAGTATTCAAGAAATATTCAAGGATTCCAATTAGAATAAGTCACACACATGGTGTTCTAGCATGATTTCACATGTTACATATACTAGAAACTGAAATTGGGCCATAGGTTGATGTTTTAGAGCACCTACTTCAAAATAAGAGATGAAAAACCCAAGAATAAAGCATTTAAATAAACATTAAACACCATGAATCCCTAAGTATGGTGATATATCCACAACATTAGGGATTTAAGAAGAAGAATCATGGATAATAATAGTGTCATTCATTAATTATGAGAATTAATTACTGATAACAGATATCCAAATCGAAAAACAGATCAAGGAATTAAAAACTGGCATTGGAGAAGTTGAAGAAGCCCTAGAGAACCCCTCAAGATCACTAATACTAAGTCAATATCAAGGAAGAAATGTTAAAGAAATAAATAAGGGTTTTAGGTGGAGAAAATATAATATTTCCCCTGATTTTTCCAACCCAGATTGGCACCACCATTTAGCTGCTACAAACCCACTAACTATATAGGGCATTACTGTAGCATTATTGGGTTGTTTGCCCATCCACCAGCTATCCGGTGGCACTTAAATAGTCTATTTTCTATATTAATATACTATCCATTGCTATTTTGAATCCTCAAATCCCCCAAGAATATCTTAAACAAATTTTTAACTGGTTATGATGCTCATTTTACATAAATTAAAAATGCGTCATTGAAATTTAAGGAGAGTGATTCCTAGAAAAAAATGGGGTCAAACAATAAATATATGATTTTGTTAACAATAATTCACATCCTTTCTAATATTTATTTTTCTTTCATGTCCATATTCTTTATAATGTTTTAAAAAAATTATTTAATTTAATTCAATTATTATTAAGGTCATTTTACAATATCTTTGACTTTATTTAAAAAGTTTTAAATTGATTTTTTTTAATATTTTTGCACAGGAAATTTTTGAATTTTTTTATAAAGGTGTGAAAATAATCTTATTTATAGTTTTTTTCACATTAACCCCTTTTCCAAATTTTGTAACCATTTTTTATTGAAGCTTCAAATTCAAGTTTTCATGGTTTTCCCAAGTAATTTTGATTAACATTATTTTGTGAATTTTTCATTTTAAAAATAAAGATTAATATTTAGAAGAATAAATAAAGGGATTTCATTCCACTCATACATATTTTTATCTTCCACTCCAATTTCATAACATAAAATTTATTTATTTACAAGGTTTAAATATTTTTAATTCTTTTAAAATTAAGTATTTCATTGTCCTCTTTCTATCCCCTTAAAATGTTTTTTTTAAGTGACTTATAATTTTGTTTATACAAATGTGTTACAAAAGCTTTATAAAAATTAATTTTATGATATTAATTATATTTTATTCTCAAAATATAAAATATATACATACCTTGGAGTTATAATTCAGGTATTACCCTATAAATTATTTTATGATATTTTTCTTTTGGGATATTTAACTTTTAGTTTTAAATGATCCAATTATTTATCTCTTCTTATGTGATACCATCCAAAAGTGTTAAGTAACCCATATTCTTATAAAATTGTTTCTCATATACATCAACATACCTTAATATTTTATATGATTCATGAGGAATATACTCTATTGATGCCATCCATATTCTTTCTCTAGATGAAATATGATCATATTTTATTGAAGTCCTCATTAAAATTATTTATTTCTCAAGTTAATTATACTTTAATAAAGTTATGAATGTTTTATTATATAGAACACATATGCATGTACATATTATAATGTGATGGGTGGCCCTAGAAATATATATCCCTCTAATGTGTTAAGTTATTTTTGATATATGATGAGATGATATATAAGGGAATGAATAGTAAATCCAATCCACCATGGTACTTTTTCCACTATGTTATGTTGTCTTGGCAGCGAGCCTTGACTTATACTTATGATGTCATGTTTTATATTTTTTCCAAATTCTTTCAATTCTATAGTCTTATGATATCTACTTGTTTATGAAAAATTCTCATGTTATGATTCATGTATTATGATCTATGTTTCATTGGGTACAATTTCCTTATGATGTGTTTATGTTCCTTGATTATGTTCTCATACTAATATGATTATCTCAATATTACTTATGATCATTTATCTTTATCAATTGTTTTTACTTTTACTGAGTGTTTTATCTCACCCCTTCTTATGTTTCCATTTCCCCAGGTTATAATGAAGATTATTACGTATGATATGTATAGATGGGTAACATGTGTAGAGAATTTTGTGGGTGGTGTTGAACAATTATTATAAAATAATGAATACCTATTTTAGTGGTAAAATTTTCCTTTTGATGGGAAACATATGGGATATGTTAGTTAATTTTTTTCTTAACTATCTAATACTCTAAACCTAAAATCTATTAAGTGTATAATTGACTGAATATTTATTGTTGATATTGTAATTAAGGATGGTTAATTTGGGTTTCTTTAGTTCGTATCTAATAAAATTTGTAATGAATATTTTTTTGAAACTATACTCAAGAGTGTGGGTCTGGGGAATCTCATTATACTAGTTTAAACTAAGAGACAAATATCTAGCTAGTGATATTGCCTTTAAAATTCTAAAGTACATTAATCAGTTAGTAAATATAGGATTCCATTTGGATAAGAAAGTATCCATTAATATAATATTATAATCCTTATGACCCAGATGCTTCTTATTCATCCAAAACTATATAATGAATAGTATAGATAAGATGATCTGGAATCTTTTGACCATGCTTTTCCAAGAAAGTAGGGAGTAGTGGGACATGGTTCCTTACCCCTTATGGTGAACAAAGTGAACAAACAAGTTAAAAATCACATGACCGGTTCAAAGTAAATGGTATTTTTACAGCGACCATCAAAGAGATAAATTATTTAGAGGAAGTGAGATGAATAGGTTATTATATAATTTTTACATTAAAAGAAAATTTATTGGAAGTTTTAATGCAATGAATTAAAGAAGAAGCTAACAATAGAATCTACTTCAAGTATATTCTTCATTTCATTCAGTATGTTTTTATTTCATTTCTTGGGTATTAAATCCAATGTGAAATTTACATATTTGTATTCAAATAACAGAACCAAGGATATTCAAAAAAAATTGTGAGATGTAAGGTGAACTATCTAAATACATGAGAAAGGGTAATTCCTAAGTCAAAGAATAGGAGTATACAACTTTTGTTTTCCCATAGAATTGATTCTAGTTAAACTATTTTTTTATTAATTTTAACCAACTTTTTTTCTCAAAGTCTAGTTATAAACAAAAAGACATTAAAAGGGGGATTATCCAAAAATCAATAAAAATATAAGGCCTTTGGGCTTTAGAAGTGTGAAAATGAATACACTTGGTAAAAGATATAGGATTCTCTGAGAAGGTTTTTCAGAGCATATCTTAACCAAGTACTAAAAAAATATTAAATATTGAGTGGTGTTTCTCTTAAACTCACATTTCCTTATACACATAAAAGATCTTATATTAGTACAAAGAAATATCAATAAGGAGTCATATATATATTACAAGTTTTTAATGATTCCTTTACAAACATGTTTTCACAAATAGCAGTTTAAAACTAACCATATGTCAACCATGTTGACAAACACTATTATATAAGTCCTTTTATAAAAGAAATCCATTATGTCATCACTTCATGTGTTTTTATGATAATTATTTATTAAAAGTTTGTTTTAGTTACAAATGTGTTTCAAGGGAAAACACTTATATTATCTTAGTTAATTATCCTATAGATACTTAAGATTTAAAATCCTTAAGATAAAAATGTATTAGTCCAAACTGACTATGTCTCTAAATATGGAAGTGATTCTCTTTTGAGAAAGAAATAGTAGACTTGAATTATATGAGGTTAAGTCTCTGAATTTTAGTAATTTGTAATAGTAACACTAGGCTCCACTAGATTCAGTGAGAGGTGTTATTACATAGACACATACTCAAGATTTTTGGGTGTGGCATTAGTGGTTAGGCTTGTGCCCAATAATGGGTTTTCATCAATTTATTTGGATTTATCCTCATAAATTGATGAAATAGAAACCCTAAAATCTATGAGACATGATCTTCACGTATAATTTAAAATTAATTTGAGTTGATATAAATAATTAACACACATTGGAATTAATTTTTTTTGACGAATTGATTGACCACTTTCTAGTATACCATCACTATGATGAGAGGATTCAAAGGTATAATCCCTATAGTGGTGATCCCACATGCTCTATGAACCTTCGAACATCACTCTATAAATCTATGAGTACTTTAATGGAAGTACCAAACACTTTTATAGTTCTTTATTGATCACCACAATAATCACTTCAAGGAAGAATGATTCTTCTTCTTCATTCAAGACTCAAAAGGGTGGAGGATAAGAATAAATCTATATTATTGAAATCATTTTATAGGAAGTTCTCTCTGGAGATTGAGAGAGTTATCTATATAATGTTTTGTTCACAACAATTGTTAGGGTTGAGAATTAAATAATCAGTTTTATATAGGTCTAGGGATAGAGAATAATAATTACACATAGGCCCTTATTATCCTCTTAATTCTCGATAAATCCCATGTCTTAATGATAATATTATTATTATTATTTAATTGACCTATGAAAAAATTATGGATAAATAAATATTATTTATTGAACAAATCAATTAAAATTTATTCAAATAATATTTAATATATTATTCCCCATTGGACCATTAACTTAGATAGTCATTACTATTCAGTATTTATTGAGCCATGAATAATGAATATTTATTTAAATAAATAAATAAATTTCAATACATTATTATCTGATAAATAAATAAATATTATATTCACTAAAATATAAATAATTAATAATTAATTATTCAAATCATATACTTATTCTATCGAATAAATGGTGATTGAGTATTTTTAATCAAATAAACATGAATAATTATTAAACCATGTAAGGGAATAATAATTGTTCAATGTGTTAAATTCATATAGAATTTAACTGAGTTTGTGAATACAATTAATGTGTGACCCTTTAGGCCCCTTTCTCAGTAGCATTAGGAAGAACCTCTTAAAGTTCAAAGTTAGCATCTAGAAACATGCCAAGACAACCATAGAGAAAGAATTTAAATTCTAAAATGACAATAACTACATATAAACTTACACTATGTAATATAATATCATTTTCTCAATATATATAATCAAGTAGGTTATATACTCATATCATAAACCCATGTTCTCAATGTCTCTTTATTTAAATTTCTAGAAATGAATTTTCTGATAGAACACCATGTACATGGACTTAAATAAGAAGTTTTATTCCCATAAAAGGGCCTAAGATATCAAATTATATTAAATAATATAAGAGAAAAAACCATTTCACTCATTATTCATTAATGAAATATTAATCATGATGCACCCAACGTATCCTACCTCATTATGAGAATATTTCCACACAGTTTTCATCAATGCAACAAAGTAAAAAGATAATGATATTTATTAATAATAATATTAAAGTCTAAGGATGATTTCACATATCTATATATATTAACATCCAATGATACATATAAAATTTGATTCCTCACCAGTTTATCTAGTTCTCATAAACTCATTCTATTGAATATTACCAAGGAATAACTTCATGATAATAAGTCTTAATGTCTTATAAGACCATAACTATGATATCCTATATCATCTGTGTCTCATAAAATGATATCATCTGGCTATAAAACATATATTCAAGAATATTTTTCTATAAATTCAAGGTTCACATAATAGTGAGGAATTCATATGAACTTTTCATGCGACAAGTATCCTTATGACATTACCAGATACAATGTCACATAGAAAAAAACATGATGTGATAATATATTAAATAATATTCAACACTACATATATTTTAGTAATCAAATTTACATAGTAATTGGTTATAGGGAACCAAATATAATATACTCTCACTTTCACTAGATCCAACTATTAACAACTCAAATAGTTAACCTCACATGATAAAGATTCTTATACTTTGATATTGTTATAGATATTGATCACTCCATTATACCTGTGTATGATTTTCTCACTATAACCTCATTCCTCTAATAAAATACCTCAAAAGATTATATCATCAAGTATATAATTTTTTCCTTTATCATCCCCAACATCTTGGATAATACCATAGTTAGAATTTCCTAGTAATATGATTGAACTTTTTATCTAGGTACAAATCCAAAATCCAAATAAAAACATCACTAAAATCATTTCTTAGGCTACATTAGAATCCACAACATGAACTTTTGAATGTAAATATATTAACTACTAGCTATGATATGATTTACCCTTACATTTTATCTTATCCTTACTAAAATCCTAGATTAAAATAATTTAAAAGATACTAGTTTTATATCCCCTAAAAACAAGTCTTCTCATTCTTTCAATTTCTAGGAACTCGTCTAGTTTTTATTCCTCAAGAACTATTAGATAGTTCTAACTTCTAGATTATACATTTATCTTGCTCTCATTTGATATTTTCATTTTATGATTTCTGAATAAGAAAGATCAAACCTATATACATATCATACAAAGTGAGATAGATTTATAAAGTACCCTTAGTAATATGTAGTATATCCATCAAAAGAATATCATGTGACATTGCAAGAAATTTAATTGCATTTTCCCATGTTTTATTTTTCAATACCATGTCATCCATTTATAATGACTTGAATTAACAAACCCCTTGATTTATGGTAGTATATCATGTAACCTAGAAATTGGGTCGTTGCTTATGTCATTTTGGAGAAATTAACTTTAAGTATTAATTAACTATAAGACTAATCCCATTTTTTCTATATGTTTTAAATCATATCTTCCTTGAAAACTATATCTCTCCCACTAATAACTTATAGAAACCAAAAAAAATCATTTTCAATGATTTTTCTATAATAATTGTGTTTATTTCAATCCATAAATGGATCCTTTAAACTTATCATCTATATTATATTTCTTCAATGTCTCCAATCCTTTTTGGTCATTCCATATAAGCATGTTCTATAAGGTTACCTTCAAGGGAGGTGGCCTCGACATCTAATGTCCAATATAATGGTCATATATGTTTCTAATACAATTATAATTCTAATGGTTATTATCATGATGATTGGTAAAAGGTTTTTTATTTGGTATATATTAGACATCATATAAACCATTTAGTAATCAATCATGATTTATTGGTACCAACTTGTACCATCCATATATATTGTTTCTATTGAATACTCACCAGTAGTATCAAGTCTATAAACATTCAAAATACATAATGAATTTTAGTACATGGAATACATCTCTAGATTTGAATTAACTTGTGATTCATATCTGGTTTCACTTTAATAATTCCAATAGGATTTTTTATTCTTATTTAATAATTTATCAATGACCACAATGAATATAAAACTACTACAATGGTTTCATATTTCCTATATAGTATGTGTCTTTAGAATAATTCCTCCCACTTAAACTTATGTCATTAATTATTCTTATGACAACTTGTGCATCTTGATCCAATATTTAATTAAATCACTTATTTCTTACACTATCTTAAAATAGATATCCTCCCCTCATGGAAATATATTTGGCATGATTAATACCTTTATATCTTGGTGATGTTAATATCCTTATTAGATATAGGATAATTAATCGACGTGCAATATTTTATTTTCCTTTGATGTATATTTGAAGTTGATGATAACTAAAAAAAATATTCTCATCAAAACACATTAGGTTGTCAAATAATGGACTCCCATCATATCATAACTTATATGAAATAAATTAGTAAATTAAGTAGGGTTATGGTTAATTCTTATGCTACAATATTTTGAGACAAGTATGGAATGGTATCATGGAATAATTTCAATATATATAAGACTCCACATCAATCTAACTTATATTTTCATCATCTCTACAATGTGAATAATGTAATGTGAGTTTAGGAAAACATTCAATCTACATTTAATGATCTATGAATACTTGGTTAAGATGTAATTTTACAAACCATCCTAGAGGATCCTATATCTTTTACCACATGCGTTCATTACTTTCATCTATCATTATTAAAATTTATTAAAGTAATTTAATGAAGTATATGAATTTATCTCTAGCTTCACCTTAGAATAATCCACTCTTATGTAGTTGAACTAAATCTAGAATCATTGTGTCATAACTTTATTTATAAAGGTTTTTCTATCTAAAACTCATTAATTATGTTGATAATTCCTATAATTTTTTTAGTTGTAAGGAGACTAAATACTCTTCTAGGCATATCATTGACTTCAAAAATTATTTTTACATGAAAATGAATTATCTTTTTATAACTGAGAATGAGTCTTATAATTTATATTCATTATTTATTATTACTATTGTATATTAGTGATTCTGGTATTAATAAAATATTAGTTAAGTTTAGAATACCATAAAAATAATAATTTTAAAAATAAATAATGTCTCATTGTTTCCAATATAATATTGAGATAAATGTATATGTAACACTCTTAATACAAACAATAATTCAATTAGAGTCTATTTACTCAGAAATAATAAGTTGTGAAATTATCACTACTAATATATAAATCACCCTTTTTATCTCCTGTGATAATTCACCTTTACTTCTTGAAGTCATATGCTTCTTATGAATAATAAAGGAATCACCCATCCTCGATACTTGGGAGAATACACTTTACTTATTTTAATGTTTCATTATTGGTTTTAGTGAATACAATTCAGTATTTAATACCCAAGAAGTGAAATAGAAACACTATAATCCATGGTGAAAATATTTTAAGTATATGAAATTTCTTTCAACTTCTTTGGTTTTAATTATTTTTAAAATGATCATTCTATCTATAAGAGAAGAAAATAGCCTCCTATTTACCGCACTATATCTAAATATTTTGCCTCATTGGAAGACATTGTAAATTCATTATTGACCATAAAATATTCAGCGTATTTACAATATTTCCTTTCACATTATTCACCATAAAGGTTTTGGAACTGAGTTCTTCATAACCCTTATCTCCCTAGTGAAACTTACTAAAGATTTTACTTCTTTATTTATCCATATTTTTCATCTTAGAATACTATATAAATAAGCAGAACCTAGATGGTAAGGATGATAGTATAATATTAATGCATAATTTCTTATCTATATGGAAGTATAACTTTTCCAAGTGATCAAGGTTATTTGGTATATTGAAGACAAGATCACTGGGTAAATTCCTTCTTTCAGTTTACACCATAATAATGTAGTGATAATATCATTTATCTAAAGTGTATATTTATCCTTCTCAAAATATAGGAGATGATATATAATGGTATAAGATTATATGTCCTTATATTTCATTATTATTTCTCTAAACATAACTAATATATTACACGATAGATAGTATGAGCATACCCACATACCTCCTGTAAGAATCCTTCTCACATTTGCTTTCGTGGTAAGGTGACTGAACAAGTATAGGGGATTCCAATACAAAGTATGAATTTTTCAATAGTAGTTTAGTGTATGAAATAATTGTGACACTTTTCATAATATGTGTTGATGAGGACATGGTCTATTTCTTAAAATATCTCAGTGTTATGATGATTTTTCTTATCATACTCAATATTAATTAAAATTATATTTTAATTTTTATCTTGATTACCAAAATATATGGTGTAATAAATTTTATGTATTAGTCTCCCACATTTTTTTTAAACATAATGGTTATCACTGTCTGTTTCATAATATTATATCACATGGATATTATAGTAGAAAGAATCAATATGTACCTTATCATAACCTATACTTGCTCCATACAATCCATTAAAAGGCATTTAGGTAGGCGGGTCTCACCGACTACATTAACTCATAACTCCTTGATCTATTGAGTAGACACCCCAATCCAAAAATATTGTACTTGTATTTCCTTAACACATAGATCCTAGTTACACCAAGTAATACTTAGGTATCCAACCCTTGATGTGAATTAGGTTAAATCAATCTAAAACTCAATCTAAAATTCTCTAATAATGTAAATAACCCTGAATTTGACCATTCATGAACTTTGAACTATGGTCTGATCTTAAATTAATTAGTGGAATAATTTTAATGAATTGATATTTTTATTTATGGAATTTTCATCTTTATTCATAAATTTCTCATTTTATCTTATTACATGATTTATTAATATTAATTAAATTTTAATTAAGTGTTTAACTATGTATAGATAAAATTTATGCATAATCCAATTATTTTAATTCCATATTGAATGATTTTTAACTCATTTATTTATGTGATCATGATAAAGAATCCATAAATTATTAACCATGAAGCTAAAAATAATAATAAATTGTTGCATGATCATTAGCTTATATAATGGTTAGTTTATCTAGCAGATGATAAGATAACCCTTTACCTAAGGGGGAAACTCCTTGATCTATAACTTGGTTTGAGCTATAGAATTCCACCTATACACCATTATAACTTCTGATTTGGTTTCACCTTGGCTCTGATCTTGAACCACCTCCACTCACCTGAGAGATTCATCTATTGCATAAGCTTTTACTCACACATGGGTGAGAGGAACCAAAGGATTGGTAATGGGGTTTTATATGAGAGAAACCATAGACACATAGGTCCTTACATAATAGAGGAGGGTATGATGCATGGGATATCATTTTAATTTAATAAAAAAATTATTACAAATCTCATGCAATAAAAATTAAATTAAAATAAAGAAAGTATATACATTGGTCGGTTTAATATCATGATCATCCATGCATACAATGAATACAAATTTGTATACTATATAACATTTAATTAAATTCATTATTTTATTATGATAAAATAACCTTGAATTAATCTAATTAATTATCTCATTAATTAATTCATTCATTCGTTTTATATTATCCGAATAATCTTGGAAATTTCATTACTTATAGTATTAAATACATTAATTTTATTTAAATTAAAGTGTGTTCTTAAAGGAACTATGGGGAGTAGTTCTAAATTTAGCACATAATTAATTAGGAAAATAATATTCCTTAAAACATTTAAACATGTAATATAGCCTATTTTAATACCACATTTAATTTTATTTCTATGTAAATTAATTTACATGCATAAAATCCGGAACAATGTATACATCATGTAAACAAATTAATTACACCCTGTGTATTAATCACCCAACATGTGTATTAATAATACACCATGTGTGAATTAATTAAACCACATGTGACTTAACTACACCCTGTGAGGATTTGACTTCATCTACTGATATGGTTTTTGATTCTAGTATTCGTTAAATTATTTATTATTAGAAGAGGTGTGAGGATTTGGTATTATTTCTTTTGTTGGTGATCTGGTTTTGATTCTAATTTCCTGGTTTCATCTAAGGATTGTACTATTTTTGTTTTTTGGACCCAAGGTTCCATTTTTTTGCGGAAGAAATTTTTCAAAGGTAAGTTATGCTTGTCTACACTATCCTGAAAGTGGCTTTGGATGGTGCATATGGATTTCAGTTTTCCCACCTGATTCAGCAATACGAATCTATATATTTTAGCATAGTTCAGCTAGAAAGGCAACTATATAGAATTAATCATGTTATTGTTCTACTTCATAATGATTGTATTTATCTGTCTCATTAGATGATTATGTTGGTTTATTTAAAGGATCCCTTGGAAGTATGTAGAATGGAGTAATGTCTCATTTGGTTTGTTTTTTGTATGGTGTTTTGTTATCCCAGACAGTCTACAAGGATTACTTCAGACATGGTTTTAGAGCAGGTTTCCTTCACTGTGCATGGCTACTCATATTTGTATGATTGATAGGGTATGGCATAGCCATCGGTACCAGGCCCGTGTATTTATACATGGGACACCTTGCTGATCTGTTATGCAAAGGTGGAGGCCTGTCATAATGACATTGATGCTGGGGGAGAGGTATTTCTACGTAGTGTTATTCTGGGATGATTTTCACACTTTGATCTTTAGATTTTGTTAATGTCGCTATGTCTTGGATGTCATGTGAGGTTTCCCCCTTTACCCTTAAAAGGGGGTTTATCCAAAAATAAATAAAAATTTAGTCCCTCATTCCATTTAGTCAGAATTAATTAATTACATCAAATGTGAATTAATTATACATTATGTGTGAATTAATTACACACCACATATGAATTAATTAACTAAACACCATTAAATTTGTGTTAAATACACCACATGTGTACTAATTACATACCCACCACATCATGTGTATTAAATACACCATGTGGGTATTAATTACACAAACACCATATTGTGTACATTAATTACTATGTTACTTTGTTGTTAGTCCCAAAAGTCTTGTATTAAATACATGAAGTATCTTTGACCACATGGATTTTATTATTAACATTGTGAAAACATGTAGACTACATAGTGTGTACACCAACTATAAGTCATATAATCCAGAAATCCTCATGATAGTTTAAACGGTCAATATATGGCATGTAATAAATACAACATGTGTTGATTTAGTGTGGAAATCCATGTACCCCACAACCCATCCGGATTCGATGACGTTTACTTTTCAGTTATATATTGTGTATCCATTTCATTTGGGTGGAATCTTCAGCACCTCCTAATGGATTATGTTTAACTATTCTTCATAAATCTTTAACATGTTCTTAGTTTCATGAAGCTAAACAATCACTTAAAATTTAATTTTGGATTAAAAAATGAATTAAAATAAATGAAATAATAAATATATATATATATCAATCAATAAAAAAATTATGAATTATTATGTGATTTTTTTTATTCCACTTGAAGGTTTTGGTCCATGACGGAAGAAGTTGAGATGATTATCAATAATGGGTTTTCATTAAGTTATTTGGATTTATCCTCAGAATTATATGAAATAGAAACTTTAGAGTCTAAAAAATGATGTTGTCACATATAATTTATAATTGATTTGAGTCAAGATAAATAATTACCTATTTTTGGAATTATTTCTTCATTGATGAATCAGTTGACCACATCATGGAATGCCATCATTGTGGTGAGTGGATTAAATAGTAGAATGAATCTAGTGGTGATCCACATGTGATATATAAACCTCTAAACATCACCATGGAAATATATGGGTTCTAGAAAGGAAGACACTAATGTTTGTTTCATTCATCATTGATTTCCATAAGAATCGATTCAAGGAAGAAGGATTCTTCTTGTTCTCTCTAAAATCAAAAGGGTGGAGGATGAGGATTGCTATCAGTTCTTGAGAGTGTAATAGAGGAATATATCCTTAGATATTAATAGGATTATCTCTAGAATTCATTACACATAATAACTATTAGGGTTGAGAGATATATAATTGAGTTTATATAGATCTAGGGTTAGAGTATAATAATTTCACATGGGCCCTTACTATCCTCTTAATTCTGAACAAACCCCATGTCTAAATATTATTATTATTATTTACTTAACATGCAATAAAATTGTGGATAAATAAATATTATTTATTGAATAAATAAATTAACATTTATTCAAATAATATTTAATAAATCATTTCTTACTAGACCATTAAATCATCTTGTCATTCCTCCTATGTATTTATTGAAACCTGAATAATTAATATTTATTTAAATAAATAAATATCATTACATTATTTTTCGATAAATAAATAAATATCATATTTAATAAAATATTTATTAAATATTTATTAAATATTCAATTCATATATTTATTTTCTTGAATAACTAGTGACTGGATATTTTTTATAAAATCAACATGAATAATTATTAAACCACTTATGAGAAAAATATTTATTCATAATTTTAAATTCATATAGAATTTAATAGAGGTTTTTAATACACTTAGTGTATGACCCTCTAGGCCCCTTTCTCAGTGGAATTAGGTAGAACCACCTAAAGTACAAGGTTAACATATCAAGGATCCTAAAGAGGAATAAGTTAAATATTTCAATGACAATTATAAGGCCCTAGCCTTAAACATTACATAATCTTGAATTAAGTTTATAATTAACATTTTAGGATCTTTTTAGGTTTAGAGATTTAGATAATTAGGTCACAACTTATACAAAACATATTTAATATTACATGTAGACACTTCTATTCAGTATCCATTTTTTCATAAAATAAATAACTATTAAAAGAAAAGAAACATGGTTAGTTCCATGTTTTAAACAGCATGACATTTGCTTGATCCCATCCTTGACCCTATTCCACATTAAGTCCTATGAAAAACATTTCAAAAAACTTGGGATGAGCATAAAAATCTCAGTAAGGTATACAAAAAGAAGGGAATATGTTAGTTTAAAAAACAACATGTAAACCATGCATACTTAATCATAAAGTAATACTTTTCACCTTAAAGAAGTAGAAAAAATACTTCACTGAATATAAGTTCATTTCTTAACATTTTTGTAACCAAAATATTACCATAAACCCCATATAAAACAATGTATAGAATATAAAGGTAACTTAGGACATAAACATACTAAAATGGAATAACCATGTGGTAGACTTCCACACATATCACTAAATAGAATAGCCATATAGATGACTTCCATACCCAATGCATTGGAGGTTATAACGTAACCACCCTTCCTTGGTTTATCATGAAACCACCCATCATTTGTTTTATCATGTAACCACCTATAAAATGTCCAAGTACCATTACATAATCATAAAACATAAAATATTGAAAATAAAACATTTTGCAACCACAAGATATCATTTCAAGACATTTAAATACTCAATCCATTTCAAAAAACCATTTTCAATATGAAAACAACCAAAAATGGAATAAGGTATTTATTTTCCTTTTAAAAACATTAAGGCTTATAGAGGAATCCAAATAACAACTACGATGGGGGAGAGGTCATTGTCGCCGCAAATATTAAAAACATTCCTTTTTTCATTTAGTAAAATGTTTCATAAAAAAATATTATATTTGAATTAAAGTAATATTATAAGGGGTTTATTATACATTTTTTAAAATAAGGAGGTTTATATTATCAAAATATTCCTCAATGAAAGGATATTGAGACGAAGTCCCTCACCTCGTGTCTGACTTGACTTGTTCATTATTTAATTTTCTGAATAATAAACTTAAGTTAATTTATAATTGATTCATAACCTTTTTAAATTTTATTATTCCTTTTATATCACTTATTATCTTTCAATAAAAATTAGTTAATTATATGACTTCATATCATATATTTTGTCGATGTTCAGAACTTGAGTCCAAAATGAACTTGTTGTAATTATAAATTGTCTATGTGGTCAAAATTACATTATCTACAGAATGATATTCATGATTTAGATATCATATATATCATATATATGATATATCTCTATTATTTATGTATCTATAATGGTCCATAACATTTGGATATAAGAAAGGAAATGCATCATTCATGGAGACGGTAAGTCGTACGTACGCATGAACGCTACTTTCATTTCTTTTTCATATTTAAAGGAATGAAAACTAAATGATAAATAGGTATATTATAATTTCAGTATAATATATATGTTATATTTTTTATATAAGTTCATTAATTCTATCATTTATATGTTCCATGTATAGAATTAACAAGTCATATCACTTTGAGGGGATGGTATTCCGCACTTCCTCAAATGAAATTATCGTATTTATACAACATGAAAAGCATAAAGGTAAGTTATAAATGAAAATTAAATAAGAATATAGATAACATAAATATAATATATATCATATATAATTATATTTTCATGATAATGGTCACCATGAGAGTTGGTAGGAGAATGCGGAACAATCATCGTTTCGTGAGGCAGTAGTTCATCGTCCACAGAAACATTATGTTCTATACCCATTAGACGGAGGTGTGTGTTAGTGTAGTTTGAATCCTTCTAATAAAAATAAAAAAGTATATTGAGGATACTTTTTTTGTTATATACACAAATAATAAGAAGATCATAGGTAGTGGAGAATGAAAAATAATGGAAAGGAACTTCAGAGAAGACATTACCTCAAATCAGGTAACTCCTTTTTATTTAAGCTAAAAGGCCTTCTTGAATTGCCTTATTCCTTGGGTAAGGATTCTAGGAGGAAGAGAGGGATGTTGGGAACTTATTTGGGCAGAGTTTGGATGATCCAAGGGGCCTTTAGAGGTGTGTGTAATTGGTTAGACGTGGTGTCCTTTTATAAGAGGTAGGAGGGGCACTTAAGGAATATCTTGAATTATTATTTTATTATAAATTCTATTTTGAGTATAAATGAGTCAAAATTCATCTAGTTTCAAGATAATATATATATAAGTTGAAATAAAATCATCCAATAATAATTATACAAGTTTTGGATATTTTTTAATCCGTATCTTTTTTATTTAACCATTTTTTCTTACCATTTTATCAAGCATTTAACACTTTGAGAATCAAAATAGTTACCAAAATATGACAAATATCCAATTAAAGAGTAAAAAAATTAGAATTATTATAACTATTTGGACAAATATTATATTTTTTTGTAATTTTATAATATTTAATAAAATATTTTATATTTTAAAATATGAATTATGTCAATTTTGATACTATTCATATCATGACTTTTTGAAAAATCAATAACTTGATTGATTCAGAAAAACTTCATTAATAAAAACACAACATGTAAATATCATCCAAAAAAATCATGTATAACATAAATACAACCAAATTACATTTATTTTAACATTTATAATATCATTTATTTGAATCCTTTATTAATGAAGCAATCACTACATCATCATTATGTCATAATTAAAATTATTTATTTAATCTCTAAAAATTATAAATAAAATACCATGATTTATGAAATATTTTTATATTTATAATGACTATTTATAGTCTAAATTATAACTTATATAACCTCATATAATTTTTTTTCTAAAAGATATATGTTTATGTTACATTTTCCTTAACTTTAAATTAATTTTTATAAAATGTCATTTTCACTTACAAGTGGCTTCATGGGGTCCAAAAATCAACCCAAGGATACCCATGGTCAGAAATGTATCATCCAATAGGTTTATGACACATGTTAGGGTAATTTAATATTATTATAATATTATTTTTTACCCTTATTTACCAGATTTACCCTTTAACAGTGGTAAATAAAATATTTACTGAAGTTACAATTCATAATGTCTAACACTAAAATTTACCTATTTACACAATTTGGAACTCTTAATTCCAAATATGGAATCCATTTCTCCAAATTCAAAACAGCGAAGTTGCACAAATTAATTTAAAATTAATTCCTGTTGTCAAAACTAAAAAAGCGTGTTTTTAAGAAATAATAACTATCAAAAGATTGACATGTGTTTATGTAAAATTAAAAAGTTCAATTTTTAAAGACTCGTAAAATTCAAGGGAATTTTTTTCTAAATTTTCTTTGAGATTTTACAAGAACGCAGTTTCTGACGGTGCCTGATTCCGAGGCCTGGTGAGCCCGGAATCAATTTCCGAAGTTTAGCTCAGGTACGTTCAGTGAAAGAACGAGCGGGTTTTCCTATCTTTTGAACCGGTGCTCGGAATTGAAATCTGAGGGAACCGATGGAACCACAACGCCGATAATTGTTTAAGAAGATATTTTTCGGAGTTGTGTTTTCATGGGAAGTTTTGTTAAAATTTTGTGGAAGATAAAATAAAAATTGAGTTACAATTTTTATTTCTTTTGAGTGGTTTATCCATTGAGTGGAAGTTGGGGTAACCACCCAACTTCCCATGAGAGGATTAAAGGTGAGGTGGGGCCCACACGAACCCCACCCCTTTCATCTTCCCTAAACTCCCTTAAACCTCTCCTCTCATTAATTGGTAACTCTTCTTAACATGTTTAACCCCCCTTTAATGTGAGACCACTCACCTTCCCCTCTCTCTTCTTTAAATCATGCCAACTCAGTTAATTAATTAAGTGAGTTAAGTGTTTGATTTTTAAAAATTCAAAATGATTGGCTTGATGTAATAAAATAAGATAAGTCTTATTTTATTTGAGAGAGTTTATTGTTGTGTGAGGAGGTTTGAAGAGGAAGCTCTAAGCTTTGAAGAACTTCTTCCTTCTTGAAGAACGCGAAGAAAGAAACTCACCGACGAAGAATGCTGACACCAAAGAGCGGCGACATATCCCTTTCTTCCTTCTCTAAGACAATAGGGGATACGTCACATCTTTGAGTACACTTGGGCGACGTCGGGCCTTCCAAGACCTTCTGACGAAGAACTTTTCCCGGTCTCCATCAAGGGAGGAGACACCACCGCGGGGAACGTCTCCATTGACGAGGACTCACCCTCCAACGTCAACAGAATCGACACCGATCTTCCGCGACATCCGATCATCGCGACGCTTGCCTCTTCCGCGGCTCAACGATGTGTGACGTGTTTGCAAGGTAGGGAATTGTTTGTGAATGTTAATGAACCCCATGTTACTTCCTTCTAAATCAAAGAACGCGGATCAACTAAACATCAAGTTGATCCGCGAAGAATATGTTGCGGGTTGGGAATTCTTGTTTGCGGGAAAACTGTAGGGGTTTTATTCATTTAAAATCTTGTGATTTATACCCGCGGCATATGATTAAATATTTGTTGTGAGACTTTTAAAACTGCTAACGCGGTGGGTGCGGACCAACGAACAAGTCCAAACCCACCGCCCTTTTCGTTCTTGGTGTGAGGAACGGCGAACGACGACAAAGTAAGTCACACGGGCAATGTGAGATCCTCGCAGTGAAGGAAAAACCCCGGGAGGGCTTTTGGCGAAGACGACGTGCAATTCCGACCACCAGAACTCGTACGGTTGTCCGTGGAGCAGCCCGCCGGCGCGCCGCCGGGAGGAGCCGTCGCGGCCGCGCGAGACCGGAGGGGTACGGGACGCAGGCGGCTGCCGCGTCTGCTGGAAATGGCGGCCCCACGAGGGGTCGTGGCTCCATCACGCGGGGGCAGCGCGCCCTCTGCCCGCGGCTCAGCCGTAACCGGTCGAGCCAACCCACCTGGCGACCAAGCCGCGCCCGCGCCGGCCGGGCCGGGTCGCGCCCGGCCGGGTCAGACCTGGACACGGGTCGGGTCGACCCGGTTCGGGCCGACCCAGGGGGGTTGGGCTGGGTCGGTCCGGGCCCAGACCCCCCGCTTTCGGACCTTTTCGGTCTTTTTCCCATATCATGGGCTACGAAGCTCCGATCGACGCACCATCAGCGGCGATGCGATCCTTGGACCGAGACGGTCATTTTGAAATATCACACTCAAGGTTTCGGAATACTTTGGGTTCGGTCAGGTTGGTTCGTACACAAAACCAATCGGGCCCTCGGACCGGAAACACTCGTAACTTGAGCTCCGGACGTCCGATTGACGTGCCGTCGACTTTGTTGGATTCCTCTTGATGAGACGGAACTTTTGGATTACTCCGCTTGAGGTTTGGATGCTGACGGAGTGCGGTCGGGTTGGTTCGCTCACGAAACCAATCGGGCCCATCGAACGAAAAAGCCAATAACTCACAGACCAGGCATCTGATTGACGTGTCGTCTGTCTCATTGATTTCTTCTTGATGAGACGGAACTTTTGGTATAATTTTCTTGAGTTTTGTATGCAGTTGGATAGTGGCCAGGTTGGATTGCACCTGAAATCCAACCGGGCCCCTGAAACGGAAAAGCTGATATCTTTCAGACCGGATGTCCGTTTGACGAACCGTCAGCGGCGTCAGTGGTCATGTTGAGAAACGGTCCCTATGGGTATACCCTATGAGAGTTCGGGGTACAGTTGAGATACGTCTGGGTTGGTTCGCACACGAAACCAACCGGGCCTCTAGGACGAAAAGGCTAATAACTCACAAACCGGGCGTCCGATTGACGCGTCGTCTGTTGCATTGAGACCCCTATGATGAGTTGGTCCTTTGAGATAATTATTCTTGGGACTTGTGATACTTGGAGTATTGACATGTTGCTCGTGGAGCGGACCCTCCCGGAGACGAGCGTACGGAGTACGGAGACCGTGTAGTTGGCTGTGACCTGATGACTGCTTGTCCGATTCGATTCGGAGTGACTAGCATAGCCCAGTGGGGAGAACTAATTTGTGAGGTGGAAGACCCATAGCGGAGGAGCACTACTGTGTGAGGTGGCAGACCCGCGGTACTTGACAGGAGGAGTACCTCTGTAGGCTATGAGGGGGAGCACTACTGTGTGAGGTGGCAGACCCATGGCGGAGGGGCACTACTGTGTGAGGTGGCAGACCCGCGGTACTCGATAGGAGGAGTACCTCAGTAGTCATAGGTTGGTGAGCAGTACCTCGGAGATGTGACAGGATCACTATAATCCCAGAGACGGAGCTCTTCAGCAGTTACGGTTTCAATAATGAAAATCCTGGTTTGAGCTGAGTCTTTGATCTTTGTGTATACCTTATGATTAAGATGGGTCACTTGATAACTTAGGTATATGTATGGGCATATACCTGGGTTGTGGTTATCCATTGATTTCATAATCTTTGTTTTTCCTCATGATTGAGTTGGGTTACTTGATAACTTGGGTATATGTATGGGCATATACCTAGGTGGAGGTTATCTGTTGAGATATTTTTTGTGGTTATCCTTGTTGGATTTAGTGAGACCTTGAGGATCTCGGGGTCCCTACTGAGTATTTTTATACTCAACCCTGCACGGTATATGCCCACACCTCATTTTTTTGGTTGTAGACGACAGACAACGCTGATGGAGATCGAGTGTACGAGGACTAGACGGCACCTGGTGGTGGACCCCACGACGAGTCAGTACCCGGAGGTGGACCTCACGACGAGTCGGTACCCGGAGGAGGTTGACGGACGAGGACACTGAGGAGGATATCTGTACCTACCCTTCAGGTAGGATCCTTGGTGGATGATCCAGGAGATGCTTGTCACATTTCAGTTGTTTTATCTTTTTCCTTGTACTTTACAGTTGGGCTTGTATTTCCAGCCCCTTTACTTTCAGCACAACTTGTTTCAATTTTACTTAGTGTTTTACTTCCTCTTGTACTCTGTGGTGTTTTGTTTACTTTTATAAAGGCAATGCCTTCCCAGTTATCGGGATTTACGCCTTTGGTGCTAGTCTCCAACCCCTGGCCTATAGAAGGCGGGCTTGGGGTAGTCACGACACGGGCCCCGAGGACGGGTCGTGACAAAATTATTTCCAATGAAAAAAATTGGATTAAATGGTAAAAACATAATCTAATTAAACTTTAAAACCAATTAAAAAGATAATCTAACCATATAAATATATCAAATAAAAAGACAGTTTTGACTTAAAATGCAGTATTTTTCACTATTCATTAAAAATGAACTTTATCAGAAAAATACCAAAAATTCACCCAAAGTAAATTTTTATATCCCAATTCTAAAAAAGAATTTTATTTTGTAAAATGTAACATATAAAAGTGACAAAAACTATATTTAAAAGGGATTCTCCATCAAAAGGCGGTAAAACAACTTTTAAAAAATATTAGAGTATTTTTGCTTAAAATTGGATTCATTCTCATTTTAAGCCTCTAAATTTTATTGGATAAATGTAAAAAAATTTAACAAACATGTTTAATAATGATATGGTTAGTTCTGTTAATTCTTTCCAATACAACTTCTAGGCGTTAACTAACATTTAAAATAATAATATATTATTATTATTATTTTTCTCAGTATGACTTAGCCTTGTGTGCAATATAAGATTTCTAAGAAACCCATTGTTGTGTGTCAGGTATGCCATTGAACATAGCATCCCCTTTTAATTAAAATTAATATTTAATTAATAAATATTAATAAATATGAAAATTTCATATTCTTTATTTACCTAGGATGTTACAACAATAACCACATGTGAATTCACACTGTGCAATATAATACCTTTCTCTTGATATATCTAATCAAGAAGGTTTCATACCAGTGTTATCAACCTATGTTCTCGATTTCCCTTTCTTTGACTCTCTAAAAATGAACTTGTCGACATATTTCCATAGCCATAAATCTAATAAGTAAATTTCATTCCCATAAAAGGGATTAAGATATCAACTTTCATTAAATAACAGAAAAGAATCCTTTCTCACATTATTCATTAATGAAATATCAATCATGACACACCCAACATGTCATACCTCATCATGAGTATATTTCATTATAGTTTTTATCAAAACATTAAATCATGTGACTCGTGATATGAATTAATAATAATATTAAAGTTTAAGGACTATTACACATGTCCTTAGATAGGATCATCCAATTACACAAATAAATGTGGATTTCCTACTGGTAGGTCTAGTTATCATAAAATTCTTATCTTTAAGATTACCAAGGAACAAATTTATGAGAAGAAGTCTCAATATCTTATGAGCTCCCTAACTTTAAAATATTGAATCATTTTTCCCATTAAATTATATCATTCTACTATAGAACATATATTCTAGAATACTGTCATATTACTTTTAGTTTCTCATCATAATTGGGAACTGCTATAACCTTTCATTATTATGGGAATACTTAAAAAATTACTACATATAATGTCATGTAAAATAAAAATCATTTTATTATTAGATATTAATTAAATTCAACACCATGAATATTTTGGTAATATAATTTACCTAGTAGTTGGCTATAGGGGACCAAATTCAGCACATACTATATATAAAAATTAAAACCAAAGAGGTGGTTTTATATTAACTAAGTCTAGTGATACATTATTCAATAATAATATTGAATCCTATAATATGTGGTAAATGTAAATAAATTAATATTGTAAAGTTCATATGAATTATAAGATAAATTCCATGTGCTGAAATAAAGTCTGTATTTGTTTATTTCTCCAGTTGATGTAAAACTATTGATGGGTATTTAAGAGAAACTATATATAGATGTTACAATATAGTACTAATAAAACTTGTATGGTTACTAAAATTTTCAAGAGATTTCTAAACATCACCCATGATAAAACCTATTACCAATAATCTTGTAAAAATTCATTTAGAAATGTATTTTTCATTGCCACCTTGTATTGTCATAGAATATTTTTTTGGAGAAAATGTCTTCTAGATGTCTATAAAAGGTTAATAGGATATCTATTATTATCCCACAAATATATATTTTAAATATATGGAAATTGATTATTAAATTATATTTAATTAATACTAAGGATTATATCTCCCTGAATAACTTAAAATAGAAATCCAAGATCAAGGAATCAAGATCTGTAGAATTGGATATTTGGTATTGTTTAATCAATTCAAAGGTATTCAAAATAAAATATGGAATAATTAAAGGTTGAATTGTTGAATGTGTCACATAGAATAAAATATCTCCAAAATGATGTGTGAAAACACAGGAGGATAATCTTGTGATGAATAGAGTATATATGTATAATAGTACTTTAGAAATCTATCTCATATTCCATGATATATAATGAGGTTTTATACTGAATATACATAAATCATAGAAGTATAATATCAAACAAAACCATTAAAATTGCATAGTCTTGTAGTTAGAATTATCTGATATTACTTCAAAAAATAGATTTGGGTGAGTTTTTTTATATTAGATAAGTGGAAATACTAGTTTTCAATGGGATATAAAAATATTTTTATTTTAGATAAACTCGATCTAGTATCATAGTGAGGTTAAGGTAATATAAAGAAAAACTTATTATATCCATTGGTTACCATATATATATAAACCAAGTATGTTATAGCTTCAAATGTATCTTGATAAGTGGTTTAGAAATTTTTGTTGTATTCTATTTTTTTTGCTAAGATTTTATGGTTTGAAAGATGACAAGAGGTAAATAATCTATGAGAACACATATTAAGGGATTTTCTCAAAGGTGTGAAGTCACAATAAGCATAATATCCATAAGAATTTGGTACAAACAACAGCTATAAGTATACCTCAATAGAATTATATTTATCAGGTGAGTCTAACCAGTCATTTAATAGTTAGGTCAAGTGAAAGTGGGGGTATATTAGAGTTAGTTATCTATAACTAATTAAATTTATACTTTCATTTACTAGAATATTCACAATGTAAGATCCTATATTTTCTTAATGTATTTTTTTGTTCATGTTTTATTTTAAGACCCTTATTTTGGTCAAATAAGTGTTCTCCAAGTTCATAATAAGGATTGGGGGTGTTTTGGGGGTTCAGGGCATGAAAGAGAAGGAAACAAGATCTTTCTGGGTAAGTCGCATGGTTTGCACATGGTTAGAGAAAACCGTGCGGAGCATCCTAGGTAATTGTGTAGCCTTGGACAGAGGCTTATGCATGATTGGTGCATGGTTAAGCTAATCGTGCAAAATTCCCAAGTAAATATGAAACCCAACTTTTCTTAGACAGTAGCATGCACATGATTTGGATAACCATGTGGGTAAACCTTGCAACCCAAGGAATTTAAACCCCAACTCAGTATTCTCCTCCATTTCACCCCAACAACCCTAGTTATGATCTTGGACTACCCAAACTTTCCAAGTCTATTCTCATTTTATTCTTGACCATTTGGAGCATCGTTGGTTAAGGATCGAAGCCCCGGGTAAGTCTAACGCTCCTCCTGCTTCTCTTTTCTGGATTAGGGTTTTTAATTTCTTTCATATTTTTATAAAACCCTAAAACCCTCTTTTTTTATGGAATCTAGGTTAAGGATTCAAGTGGTGTTTGAATCTGGATCCAAGGCTACAATTAAGAGTACATTCATCATCAGATTCAAGGTAGGTGGTCTACAAGTATTATCCCATAGTTTTGTTATTGTTTTGTGCATGTGCGTTGAGATATTTCTTCTATATTGTTGTGTATTTGTTACCTTGAGTAATATTTGGTGTTTTGGGTGTCTAAATGATTCATTGAACCCCTCATGGTCCCCGTGGGATGAGTCGAGGAAGAATATAACGTTTTAGGGCCACCCATGGGGCGCACTGACATTTCTGAACCTATGAATTGATAAAGTCAAGGGTGGAGTTGATGCATAATAACATAGATCCTTGTAAAACATGATAATATGGTTATTTTAGTTTAATATATAATATTAATAGTTTTACCTAGGTTGATGATGGCTTAAGGGGTTGTTTGGCATGACTTAGTAATGATTTAATTGAGTTAAATGAGATTATGTAAAAGAGGTTATGAATTATGTTGAGATTCCCAAAATAATTAGTGTATATGAAATGACATGTGCGCTAAATTGGTAATGGATTATGAATTGAAGAGCAGTTAATCAGGTTGCATAAGGTAATTGATGAATTTATTGAATGGGTTAGTACATGGTAATTGTGGGGAATACATAATGGGTTGAATATAATAAATTGGTTGTGTCATGTGATATAACAATTATATTTGAAATTAATAAGCGGGAAAATGCTTGAGAAATGAGAAATGGGTTAAATGGGCCAATGTATGGTAATTGATGAATATTGTATAATGTATGGTAGTTTTTTAATATATTTAATGAGTTATAGAACAATTTTATTTACCATGTTGATTGTTATGGATTATGATTATTATATGTATTGGATGTGTTTTCTTGTGATATGGTTTGTGTGTGGTGAATGAATTGATAATCATGTGCACATGGATTGGTGGTGGGATAAAAGGAGGATTATCCTCCCATGGGTAGGGTTGGACTGATGCTCTAACCCACCCAGGAATACACGGGTTGGGGAGTTGGACTGATGCTTTATTCCCCCAATGGTTGTTTTCAATGAAAATACCTAGACTGGGGCTTCAAGGTAAGTGTGATGATTAATTGATATTCTCATACCTAGTGAGATATGGAATTAACTTTTTATCTTATGAGGAATGATAAATTCCATGAATATTGGGTGAATAATATAAATGTATAACCGATGGATTACATGTAGATGATGAACTAAATTATGAGATGATGTACATAATTAACTTGGCATAATAATCCTAACAGTAATAGAAAGGTAGTGGTTCTTAACTAGTGGACCATGTATTTCCTTTCACTTAATTTCAATTCATTTTTTACTTTCATACACTATGGTTTTATATTATATATTTTGTAGACACTGTTGTTGGTGGTCTACTGAGTTGTACTCACACCCTTCTTAGGCCGTCGTTGGGTACCTGAGTAGATTTCATTGTTCCAAGTTCAGATATGGGAAAGGGTAGGATCTAGGGAGTTGATTCGGTCTTATAATGTTCATGGATGAGGTTTTGGACTTGGAGTATGTACTGTTTATGGATTTCCACTATTTTCTTTATTTTAGGGTTCCCTTCACTTGTGGCACTACTAGTATGGCATGGCATGGTTATATTCGATTTGTGGTTTATACCCTATTTGGGGGATGCTTGGTTATTCATGTTCATTGGTTATTTCATATTATTTCCACTATTTATATTGTGTTATTTTGTGTCTTACTTTGGTAAAGAGGGTATAGTCTCCCCACATCATTCATTAGACCCTCGCTACTAGTCAGCAACCTTTGGCATACGGGGAGGTGCACTTGAGTTCATGTGACGACCCGACTTGAGGCACTGGTTTAGTGGCACCTGGGTTGGGGATGTTATAAAGTGGTATCATAGGAGTTATTTTCTCTTTCTTACTATTTTTGGATGGTATATAAAATATTAGGATAGTGTCAGGACTTGGTAATGAGCTCGTTCCTGGGAGAAGCTAACCCAAGTCACCCAAGGTGGGTAATTATTGTTCTTATTATGTTTTGTTACATTTGATGATATTTCACCATTGGGTTATGCACATGTGGTGTGATGTGACAGTTTTATGATATTTTTCTCATGGATGGAATGGCATGAGGTTGTGCATTCATGCATCATTCTAGGAACCTATGTATATAAGTGACATGCATCATAATAGGCACGCATGGTATAGGGGTGTGAGGTATAGAGAGTAGAATGTATCTTATTTCCTTGAAAATTTAAATAAAATGGTGTCTAATAATGGTGATTCAAGTGGGTAAAGTGAAGGAATATAAATAAATAGTAAGGAATACTGTGTATAAGGAAGAAGTATTCCAAAGTTAAAATTTCAGGTGGTGATAAATTATAAAGATTGAACGGTGTCTAAGAGAGAATTATTTTCATAGTGAGGGTAAAATGATTAATTAATTTTTCCTTATGAAAGGTGTAAATGTATTAAAATTATGATTGTAACATTTTGTGGAAAGGGGAGTTTAAAATTTTAATGTCTGAGTTCAAAAAAAATGGTGATGTAATTATGAAGGATGTGTAATGGTGGAACTTTGGTGAGAACCGGGTAACGAGTATTCCTTGTGTTGTCAATTTGACCTTTGTATGGGTGGTTTGGGTAGTTAGAGTTCCCTATCTTGAGACCTTGGATATAAGTTGTGAGTCCTTATTGGTTACAATATGGAATAGTAATTGTGCTTATGTCACCCTTGGTAGGCTGTGGCCTTTGGGTTGTGAGGAATTGTTCGGTAATGTGAGCATGGAAACTCTCATGGGTCATGAACACACAGAGTGTAGGCCAAACCTTAAGGATGGTGCTTGGGTTTTGGTGAACTTGTGATTAGGTACCTTGCAAGTTTTGTTTTTAATCCCAAAGAGGGTGTTTGTCTTATAGTGTCGACGTATGTGTGTGATTTCCTTTGATATGGAACCTAGAGTAAATAGTCATTGGTGATCTAGGCACAATGTGTATTGGAACAAGGGTGATATTTCCATTCACGATCATTGTTTTGTTCATGTCTAGATGTCTATGGTTGAAGAGAGGACCAATGTATTTTTCTTCTCATGGCCTCAGTTGGGAAGATGATATTATTCCACTTCCAAGGTGACCCATGAGAGAGGTCGAATAGAATTTATAGTACTTTTGGGTGTGTGTCATACAAGTGGATGTTTGAAATTTGATATTCTAATGCGGAAGATTTTGTCAAGTTTGGGTTTGGATTAAGGGGTTAAGTGGTAGGATTGATAGTAGGTGATGAGACTTGAGTTATGGTTATGCATTGATAGTTTCGGTAAAATCAAGGGTAACATCATGGTAGGATAGCCCAATGGTGCCAGTGCCTTGGAATATAAAGCATGGGATATGATTCGGAGGTGGAATCAAGGAATAATGAGTACCATCCAACTTTGGTGAATTTTATGGTTATACCATAGCCCTTTATAGGGGAACCTAAGTACTGGTAGTAGGTTGTAAGGTTTGTTTTTAAGTTTTTTATTGTAAGAATACCTAATTGGTCTATTTGAAGGATGATAAATTGATGCCTCGATATTGTTCTCAATGGGAGATACAAGGGTGACTAAATTGTGGTTAGATTCATTTGTTTTGAAGGTGACACTGAGGTGAGGGTGGTCACGTGGTTGAGCTTGTTGTGCAAATGGTTTGGTCGTTGGGTGAAGTTTTGAGAATGTTCTGGGGCTGAGGAGGATGAATGAACAAGAGGCATGGTTTGGGTAAGTGGGTGGGTGTCAGGATATGCTCGGGTGATGGTGAATTTTGCGGACTAAAGTTAGTTATGTGTGGATTATAGAAAGTGTGAACTTGAAGCCCCTAATGAGGTCCAGATGTGGGTATGTGCTAGTAAGGCATGATTTCGATTAGGATGAGCATCTATTGTTCTCTACAGAACCAATTTGGGAAGTATGGATATGCGAGATACCATTAGTTCAATTGGTGTGGTCTATTATTGTGTTTTTTGATGCTTAGAAGGGTTATTCTGGAAGAGATCAAGTGGCATGGTGGTAATAGAGTTAGAGGAAAGTTGGTTCATGGTTTCTTAGAGGATGGTCATGGAGTGGTGGAAGGCCTTGGTCAAAAACCATGCCTAAGTGGTGATGGTTAGGTTCTATTGGGATGTGATGGGATGTGTGCGGTAAGGAAGCTCGAGATCTAGAAAGTCCATAGTGTCCCATAGTGGGAGGTGACATTAGTAATGGATATGTTGTAGGTGGTGTTCTTTGAAAACATCTTATCGTACCTCAACTAGCGATGATCATTACCAACATCTTGAAATTATCCCAGGTACGTTGAGATGCTCTGGCTTTATGCCAAGAGACTTGAAGTTGTTTTGGTTAGTTGAGGGATATCATGGAGCTTACTCTCATGGGAATGGTATATATGAAACTAAATGATGGTATCTACACCCTTGATGTTTTCAGGTGAGGTCCTTAGGATGGACCTAATGTTGACGAATGTAGTGGGTGTTGTTCTCAATGGTCGGGAACAAGCCTTAAGTGATGTTCATTATCTAGTTATAGGAAAATCTATATGGCCATGTCTATGTTTTGGGGTTTTTCTTGTGATCGAGTATGAGCCGTGGTGGTTGGAATCCCTCATAGAGAACAATGGTAATGGCACTCCTAAGGCAGGGAGTGATAAATCAGTCCTGGATCTAGAGAGTAGAACATTGAATTGATGTAGCAACACCAGGATGTCGATGAGAAACCTGAGAGGTGAACGTTGGGTCTCTCTGAGAGGCTAGATGGTCCATGATTATTTTGGATTATTGAGATAAGTAGCAGTCTTGGGATTAGGGTAATTTCAAATGAATTCGATAATCTTGTGTGTTCAGCCATCAATGGGGGTGGAAAGATGTGGCAAAAGTCATGGAAAAATAATTTGGGTTATATACGCCAATGAATATTGGGAGTAGACTCGGGTAAGTGTCTTCAGTGCTCTGGGGAAATCCAATTATGTGAGTTCCAACACATTATGGTGAATAAGAATGGGTGTGGTGAGAGTGGGACACATCCAAGTTGATGTCATAATGAAAAGAACCACATAGAATCTAGGTCATAATTGATTGAGGTCAAGTTGATCTTAGTCCTCAAATGGATGGTGTATGAATGTCTTCTCAAACAGTTTCAATGGTGAGGCTGGATTCCAATGCAAGGTAATGTCCCTATGGACACTCAGGCGCAGTGAGTTCAGACACATCAGGTGATGAGAAAGTTGAGTTGAGATTTTGATGCTTTTTTATTTAATAGTGGGGGTTAAAAACAATGGAAGATTTAGGATATAACCATAAAGTACAAGTGGTTGTTTGATAACATGATCGAATTTTTGGTTTGGAGGAAATTGAGTGATCACCATTCGGTTGGGTGACCCTAATGGTGAGTGTCATTCTGAATTCGAAAGGTTGTGTGCCCTGAGTTTTTTAGTTGTATTTAGATTTATGGTTAAGGAATTGGATCAATGAGGTACAATTGGGGGATCGACTTAATTCAGGAAATATGATTGGAAGGATTGTGTTTTTTCCTTTGGGTGATATCGAGTTTTGGTCATCGCTAGAGTTTTGAAAACATAGGAGAAAAATGAACAACACGAAGTGATTTGGGTCATGAGTTGTGAAGAGAATCGGACTATTGGGGTGTCGAATGGTTCCCCCATGAAGATATGATGCTATGTGTGAAGTTTCTATGTGTTTTTAATTAGTCCATGTTTCCTAATTTTTTCCTATGAAGTTCTAGTGGTTGATGTATGATTGGATTTGATGCATCCTTTAAGAGGCATCTGGTTCTTGTTGTGGGTTGTGGTAAGGCAGTCTTGTGGGGAAAGACCATGCCCTTGGTTTGAATTTTCTGGTAATATTTTCATGTTCAGTGAGAAAATTGGGAAAGGGGAATGCATAAGCAGGACTATTGGAATGATCTCTTGTTATGGAAGCTCAATGATGCTTAGGAAGAGCGGTTTGAGGATGAGTCGTTATAAGGTGGGGAGGTTGTAAGATCTCGGATTTTCTTAAGGTATGTTTTTGTTTATGTTTCAGTTTAGGACCCTTATTTTGGTCAAATAAGTGTTCTTCAAGTTCATAATAGGTATTGGGGGTGTTATAGGGATTTGGGGCATGAAATAGGAGAAAACATGAGCTTTTTGGGCAAGTCATATAGTTTACACAAGGTTAGAGAAAACTATATAGAGCATCCTGGGTAACTGTATAGCCTTGGACAGAGGCTTATGCATAGTTGGTGCATAGTTAAGATAACCGTGTTGAATTATCAAGTAACCGTGTGACCCAAATTTTCTTAGACGGTAACATGCGCATGGTTTGTGCATGGTTTGGAAAACCATGTGGATAAACTGTGTAGCCCAGTAAAGTTGAAAAATTTACAAAAATGTGATTATAGTATTTTAAACCCCAACTTGGAATTCTCCTCCATTTCACCCCCTGCAAACCTAGTGATGATCTTGGATGACCCAACCTTCCCAAGGGATATTCTCCTTCGATTCTTGACAATTTAGAGTGGTGTTGGTTACAGATCGAAGCCCTGGGTCAGTCTAATGCTCCTCTTGCTTCTCTTTTCTAGATTAGGGTTTTCATTTTATCCCATATTCTTTAAAAACCCTAATACCCTATTTTTCGGTGGAATCTAGATCATGGATTCATGTGGTTTTTGAATTTGGATCTAAGGATACAATTAATTGAGTGTTTTTCATCTTATTCGAGGTAGGTTGTATATAAAAATTATCCCATAATTTTGTTATAGTTTCATGCATGTGTGTTAAGATATTGTTTCTCTCTTATTGTGAATTTTTTACCTTGAGTAATATTTTGGTGTTTTGGGTGTCTAAATGATGAGTTGGACCCCTCATAGTCCCCATGGGATGCATCAAGGAAGAATATAACATTTTAGGGCCACCCATGAGGCGTGTAGACATTCCCAAACCTAGGAATTGATAAAGTAAAGGGTAGAGTTGATACATAATAACATGGATCCTTGTGGAACATGATAATATGGTTAGTTGAGTTGAATATAGAATATTTATAGTTATACTTATGTTGATGATGGCTTAAGGGGTTTTTTGGAATGAATTAATAATGAGTTAATTGAGTTAAATGAGATTGTGTCAAAGAGGTTATGAATTATGTTGAGATGCCTAAAAGAATTAGTGTATATGAAATGACGCGCATGCTAAATTGGAAATGTATTGTGAATTTAAGAGGATGTAATCAGATTGAATAAGGGAATTAATGAATATATTTAATGAGTTATTACATGGTAATTATGGGGAATAGCTAATGGGTTGAATGTAATAAAGTGTTTGTGTCGTGTGATATAAGAATTTTACTTGAAATGCATAAGCAGGAAAATGCTTGAGAAATGAGAAATGGGTTAAATGGGCTAATGTATGGTAATTGATGAATATTGGATAATGTATGGGAGTTTTTTAATATAGTTAATGAGTTTTGGAACAATATGATTTACCATGTTGATTGTTATGGATTATGATTTTTATATGTATTTGATGTGTTTGGTTGTAATATGGGTTGTGTGCGGTGAATGAATGGATAAGAATGTGCACATGTCTTGGTGGTGGGATAAAGGATAGTGGATCCTCCCATGAGTAGGGTTGGATTGATTCTCTAACCTACCCAGTAATGCATGGGTTGGGCAGTCAGACTGATTATCTATTCCCCTAATGGTTGTATTCAATGAAAATACCTAGACCAAGGTTCCAAGGTAGGTGTAGTGATTAGTTGATATGCTCATCCCTAGTGAGATAGGGACTTAACTTTTTCTATTATGAAGAATGATAAATTCTATGAATATTGGGTAAATAAGGTAAATGTATAACCCATGGATTACATGTTGATGATTAACTAAATTATGAGATGATGTACATAATGAACTTGGTACAATAATCCTAATAGTAATAGAAAATTGGAGGTTCTTAACTGGTGTACCATGTATTGTCCTTCATTTACATTCCATTCATTTTTTACTTTCATGCACTATTGGTTTATACTGAATATTTTGTAGACACCGTTGGTGGTGTCCTACTGAGTTGTACTCACACCCTACGCGGGATGTCCCTGGGTACCTAAGCAGATTTCATTATTACAGGTTCAGATATGGGAAAGGGTTGGAGCTAGGGAGTTGATTTAGGCTTGGGATGTTTTTGGATGAGGTTCTGGACTTGAAGTACAAACTATTTGGGGATTTCTATTTTTTTTATTTTGGGGTTCCATTCACTTATGGCGCTAATAGTATGGCATGAAATGGTTATATTTGATTTGTGGTTTCTACCCTATTTTGGGGATTCTTGGTTATGCTTTCAAATTGGTTGTTTCATATAGTTTCAACTATTTATATTATGTTAAATTATGTCTTACTATGGTAAAGAGGTTATAGTATCCCCATATCACTCATTAGACCCTCACTACTAGTCGGCAACCTCTAACGTATGGGGATTCATGCTTGAGGTCATGTGACAACCCATCTCAAGGCATCGGTTTAGTGGCACCCAGGTCGGGGACATTACACACAAACCTAAATATTAATAAATATCTTATAAAATGATGTGTGTTATTCTATGTAAATTAATGTTATAATTTATTTAGATTATTTGTATCATCTAAAGGTTATAGTAGTACCTAGCTATAATGAGAACCTAGAAATGTGATGAATATATTCTAAATCATGTGTCCTACAGTATAGATGACATCTATCTGATGGGACATAGATAATATTTTAAATATAAGGTTCAGGATTCTTGTAAGCATATGAGTATTCTTATCATGAAGCTTTTCACTTGATAATATCCAAGACAAGAGATTATGAAGGCATAAGAGTCAATAATAATTTCAAAAAAAAATATGTGTCATTGTATATTCTTATCTTTGAATGTTTTTATTACTTATTATACTTGAGATTATTATTAGTGTATATCATGAATCGTGTACATTCCTGTATTGAAGAAAACTGTGATGAAATATTATAATGGTGAGGAAGAAGACGTTGTGTGAATCATAAGTGATGTAACATTAATTAATAAATCAAGAAAGGTTTTATATTTTTTGTATTAATGTATATGGATATATTTGTCACTTTGATTGGAATGAAATATCTAATTAAATCCATGGCCAAGGTGATTCATTAAAGAGTTCATTTTAAGAATTCAAAGAAAGATATATCAAGCATATAGGTTAATGGAACAAGTATGAAACTTGTTTTTTAAGTTATCGAGATAAAGGGATTATATTACACAGTGAGAGTTCTTATGAGGTTGTTTTCATTGTGACATTAACTTTATTCTCTATGGGTTTCTTAGTGTGTCACACACTAAGTGTATCTAGAATCTCAATTAAATTATATTTGAATTTTATAGTAAAAATAAATATTATTCTTTAGATTGAGAAATAATAATTATTCAGGTTCTAAAAATTGCAAGAATTCAATCACTAGTTATTTGATTCAGGATATATGTGAGTTAAATATTAAATATATATTATTTTCCAACAAATAAATATATATTATTTTTCAAGGCAATAAATCAATATTTATTGTCTAATTGGTGAATATAATATTTATTTATTTATTAAAATAATAGTAAATTGATATTTATTTATTTAAATAAATGTTTATTTTTTGAGGTTTGATAAATGTTGAGGAGGATTGACAGGTCAAGTTAAGGCCTATATGGAAATAAAATATTTTATTTTATTTCATATTTATAAATATTGATTGATTTATTTAATGATATTTAAATATCCACAAGTTAGAACACATCATGAAATATAATAATAATAATATTATTATTATTATTAAATGTGAGGTTTACTTAAAATTAAGCAATTGGTTAGGGCCTCTATGTAATTACTAATTTCCTAAACCTAAGTATATAACCAAACATATATCATTGTTTAGGGTAATTGACCTGTTATTCATAATGATATTTCCTCAAGGTAATTAACTCATGACTAAGAGAACCTCTCTAGAATGCTCTCAAGAATGAGGGAGATCTTCCTCATCCCTCTCTAAAGAAATAGAACAAGATAAATAATATTTATAGATCAAAAGTATTCTTATTTTTATCAATAGAAAATGACACAAGATGATCATTACCTTTATGCTAGAACCCAGACTTCCACCAATAACATTTTGAGATTCAGAGAGCATGTATAGATGACACTAGAGGAATTATACTTTTTATTCATCATCATAATGATGAGACTACAATAGCAGTAATTTTATTCATTAACAAATAAATAATAATCAAGAAAAGGTAATTATTTTAAATAAATTAATTATAAATTATATGTGAAAATATCCTCTCTTCAAATATTATAGGGTTAATTTATCCAATTTTAAAGATTTTGACCAAATAAACTGATGAAAAATATTCTTAGGGATAGGCCCAACCACTTTCACTATACCCCAAAACCTTCATTATAGAAGAGAAGTTATAAAACACTTAGTCCAAGTGTGTATGAGATAAGGAGTCTTGGATTATATGAGGCTCATTTCAAACTTGATTCAAAGTGGGCGAGCCATAAGTGGACCATAATGGACTATCCTATCACACAGACTACAAGGACCACACATTCCATGAACATGTGGACTTACTGAACAAAAAAATTATGAACAAATAAAAAAATCTATTTAATTTATTTTTCTATATAGATCATGATGGTGTTCTTTTTAATTTCATTTGAGATCATTTTAAAGGCATTTTGAAATTTAAAATTTTTGGAAATAGAATATGATGATGTCTCGGGTTGAGAAAATTTATATAGTAGCATTGTGTTAAATCTATTGATTAAAACGCAATGATATCTTCTATTATATCATTTGGATTCATAATATAGTGTTTTAGTTAAAGAATATTTTGGTCAAGGACATGTGTGAATACAGTTTGATGATAGTCACAGCGATTATGGTGTGTAAGGAGCTTCCAATGGGACCCAAGATCTTATGTTAGACTATTATTAACCTTTAATATGAATGATTCGACATAACGTAAAGTTTTTTGAATTTTTATTGCAGTGATGGAAAATGAAAACCCTTTAATGGTTTTATTAAGCTATGAACCTTCAATGAGTTACATGAGATGAAAAATGAGGTTTATAAACATTTAAGTTGTACAACATGATTCAATGAAGAAGTTAACATTAAAATAATTTTATATCACATTTTATTTACTAAATAAGGGTAGTGTACATGAATTATGGTTCCATTATTGGTAAGATATTACCAAAAAAATCATTACCTGATTGTGGTAGTATAATTGGGTTGTCGGTAACATTAGTTTGATGTGTCATTAATTAACTTGATTGACTGCAAAGTATCGACCTAGGGATTTACTATCTCCTAAGATTCTCATTACTGATGGTGATTTATTATTTGGATTACTATGAAGATCTATCATGTTGAAGATCATGGGTATTATTTCACATAGATAACCATATTTATGATCTTAGGTTCATGTACATAGTCTTCTTTCTCACCCATTGATTTGAGTTCAAGGTAAACTAGCTATAGATTAATTTATCTGAAATGATAATAATGATTTCCCTTTTAAGGTTATCTAGTTAACATGAGAAATGTGGGATGTGAAATGTTATATATGATAATGTTATGATAATTTCAATATTGAGGTAGTTCTCCTCCTTCTGTGGATACTATATGAAGGTGACCCATATGATTAATTCATATTTCATGGCCACTACCCACATATTTGGTTGGTTGAGTTTCAATCCATTAAGGGATATGTTTCTAGGGGAATATTTAAATAGATATTGTGTTTCAACCTGTATCTCATCCTCTAATAACAGATTTTGGGGAAGAATTAGAAGTTGGGTGATGGGTCTAAAGTGTCCCCGGAGACAAATGGGCCCTTATATTGAGTCGTTTATGAGGCATGAGTTACAAATATAAAATATGAATTTTTATTTAGGGAGAGATACTTATGGTGATAATAAAATAGGATTCTATTTTAATATAGATTAATAGGCAATGACTTTTGGACATTTGGGATGAGATAGACTTTTATATTACATCTTGTGAGACCTTGAAGATGATATAGTCTCGTTTTTATGGTTTTACCTAGATAAAACTAGGTTATATTGAGCCATGATTTCATGTATATGTGTTATGGGTTTTCATGATTTGATTATTATGCATGAAAGGGCATAGTTTTGGCATTTCTCAACACTTGGGATGTATGACTAGTTCATTATAAAAACCATTAAATAAGCACTTTTATGGTCACAAACTCATGGTTGTGCATCAATTTGAAATTTTTTTATAGTAAATAGAAATTATATAACTACAAGTGTTGATTTATAGAGTTAGACTAGGTGATTATTGTCACACCCATGGTGTCATTTGAAGGTATGGTTTCTATTATTCTTCTTCATTTTTAGGCATTTTCTTTTTAAAATTTTAATAAAATGGGGGATAATGTGTATTTAATAGTGCGTGCATGGTTAGGACTAACTATATTTAAATCCATGAAAATCTTAATACTTATTATCAATGTTGATTTTCATAGTTGGTGCACAGTTTTCCTAAATTTATGTCCTAACTATGCGAATGCCTGAGTGTGTCTAGTGTCACCCACATAGTTTCTTCACATTTCAACAAACCATACAACATGATCAGAAACTTATAAATTTGAAAATATAGATTTACCCTTATGTGTTTTGATACCTATAACCTCTATTTATACCTCCTATTAAAATATTTATCCCTCTCTCACATGGAAACCTTCCTCCTTGTTTCTGATTTTGGTGAGATTTTGTTAGATCGAAATAGGATATGAGATTCTCAATTACAATAGGGAGTGAATTTTAAGTTTAAAAACTTTCATTTTTAACCTTAAGAAAATCTATGTTTAACAAAGTTAAATAAGGTGAATTTACAAACCCTCTTTAGTTCTTAAAAAAGGATAATTGGAAGGGCCCAAGTCCAATTATAAAGAACCTAATCTTTAACAATTTTATCTTAAATAAACTTAATCAAATTTATATTAAAGAAACCTAAGAAATTTTATCTTAAAGGAACTTAGGAAAATTTATCTTAAAGAAACTTAAGATAATTTATCTTAAAAAAACATAAGAAAGTTTATCTTAATGAAACTTAAGCAAGTTTATCTTAAATAAACATAAGAAAATATATATTAATGAAAGATTCTACCTTAAAGCATATATAATCTTATTTATATCATATCCCTTGTGGCTATGAAAACCTATAATTAGATTCATCTAAATTTAATGGTGTGGGTTTTGGTATTTAAGGCCTATTTATGATTATATAGAGTCTCTCATCCCCTTTTACAATGCCCTAACCCCAGAAGCCCAGATCCATTGCATTATTTTAATACATTGACATGATTACAAGGAATCAATTCTCGAAGGACCAATCAATTTATAATTCATGGAAAATAGATTACATACATGAAATTTACATTACAATTTCTAACATAAACATAGCATAGATAATCCTTTTAGAACACCATTATTCCCCTAGCTTAACCCTGAATATAAAACATAAAACACTTCTTGGCGTCTTGGTATAATAAAACATATGAAATGGGTGAGATCAGATGCTCATTAAGGATAAACAATATAGTGGAAGTTACAAAAAATAACAATAAACTTTTAATGAAAGGTACAAAATTAAAAAGCAAGACATTTAAAACATTATATTCAGAATAATATGGAAAGAATAAATAAAATAATTTCATTTAAAAATTCACATGGATATTATACTAGTCGAATAATCACATGTAAAAATCAATAACTAATCTCATAATTAGGGAACACATAATGTGGGACATCTTAAACATACCATCAAGTCTTTGGCCAAGACACGATACCTAATTGGGTAAGATATTAGCCAAAACCCAAGCATAATTGTATCATGGGACTACTGATGCATCAAGGGGCATTAGTGGGCCCCTCCTAACACTTAAAAATTCCAATGAATTTATCTTATGAAAAGGCTGAAACATAACATAAACATTCATATTAAAACTAGCATATGAAATGTTAATACTTTAACCATATACCATGAATGGTATAAAAATACCACATCCATAGTCAAAAATATCATAACACATTAAATAAAATATGGAAGATTGTATTGTAATAAATCAACCTCAATAATGAATAAAATCTAATAAAGGATATTGACATAGATGAAAATAATCAGTAAAACTCTCTGAGAGAAATATCTTTTTTTTTCTTGAAATCATTTATAAGTCACACAATTTATAAAAGATGTCATTTAAAAGATATTTTTTGAATCAAAGTGTCACATACCACTTTAAAACTTTTTAAAGTAATTAACATTTCAAAACAATCATGTCCATAAAAATAAATCCTTAAAATTATTTTAAAAATATGGACATTAATTAAAAATATTAAGAAAAATAAATCATTAAAACATTCAAAATGATGTTATAGTTAAATATTAACTTCCATAAAACCTTAAAATATTCATTTTGAAGACATTTTTATGAAACATGGACATGGATGATAAATATCTCCCAGTAAATACTTACTCATAAACAATATCGGATAATAATGAGTTGAGGAATTAACCTTTACCTTAGGTCTGATACTCTCCGTATATGTCTGAAACTACTGTATAATGTTTTTAAACATATTATTAACTTATATAAGAATAATAATAATATTTACGATATCATATATGATTATTTTATGACTTTATATTACCCTTTTATTAACAATTCCAAGTTAATGCAATATTTCGGGTAATAATCGCTTTGTTTATCGTACGTGTTTTGACCTATTATTCTTGATCATATTACTTAGATCATGATTTAATTACTTTCAGAATGTATAATATGATTTTTATATCATATATATTCATAATATAAATATATATGATAGACATATTAAATGGAATACACCGTTGATGGAGACGGTAGACCGTACGTACGCATGAACGTTGTTTCTGTTTTCTTATTGTATGGAAGTAAGTGAATGACATATATGTCTATATATATATATATATATATATTATTCCAATATCCTTACTAGGTTGTTTATTTAATAATTATTAAATATATATATATATATATATATTATAATCATTCTTGAATGGTTAATGTGGAGAATTAATCTCATCGCATCGTGGAGACGGTAAGTTGTACGTACGCACAAGTGACGGTATCATTTCCTTAATAGTTAAATGATATGGAAATGGATGGTATATTAATTATAAATAATAATAATAATTTAATATTAATTATTTATGTATATTATAATCATAATTATACCCATCCAAATAAAATGATGTAGAATAACAAATTACACCACGACGTGGAGACGGTAAGATGTACGTACGCATGCATGGTGATATTATTATTTGTAGGATAGATAAAATGATGAATACAGTTGTCCCATTATAATAAAAACATATCAGTATATGTATTATATAGTATTTATTACTTTGGTATGAAAACAACATAGAAAGATGAAGTATAAGAAGAAAAGAACTTTGAAAGAAGGGATAAAATGATTACCTCTTATCCGGGTGTCTCCTTTTGATTTTCGAAAAAGGACTCATTAACTTGGTTTTATTCCCAAAGGGTAGACTATAGGATAAATTGAGGAAAGTTGGGAGGATATTTGGGTATGTTTTTGATGATACAAATGGCTTTGGATGTGTGAATAAAATAGAAGGATAAGTTCCCTTTTATAAGAGAGGTGAGGGGTACTTTAAGAAAGTATTGAAATATTCATTTATTATAAATTTATTTTAGTTTTATAATGGATAAAAAGTTATTTATTTAGAGTTTAATATGTGTTTGGGTATAAATACTCTCAAACAATAGGTTTTATACAAGTTTTGGTCGTTAATTTAACCTTATCTTTTGGCTTTAACCCTTAGTTAAAAACATTAACTCTTACCATGTCTTCTTGTATTTTCATAATATATGGTTACTATAGTTACTATAAAAGGAACATAGAACAAATATTTTATCATTAATGAAATTTATAACATTATATAAGTTAGTTTACAAAATATTAGATTTTTATGACTATTATATTATTTAATAAAATAGTATTTTTTTAAGAACTCGTTTATGTCAATTTTGACACTATTTAGTAATTGATTTTTGTTAAAGTAATAAAAACTTGATTCCTTAAAAAAATAATTAACTAAAATATAATATGTCACAATATTATAAAAAAATCATTAATGGCATAAAAACTTTCAAATTAAATTTATTTTGATAATTATAATATCATTTATTTGATTCATTCATTAATAAGGCAAACATTGAATCATTATTGTGTCATAACTAAATTTTATTATTTAATGTCTAAAAATTAAAAATAGAATATCATGATGTAGAAAATATTTTTATATTTACAATTACTATTTATAGTTGAAGATATCACTTATATAACTAGAATTAAAATTGTTTTAGTAATAAGATACATGTTTATGTTATATTTCCCTTTACTTTAAATTAATTATTATAACATGTCATTTTCACACCCAAGTGGCTCCATGGGGTCCTAAAATCGACTTAAGTATTATCATGGTCGGACATATATAATCCAATAGGATTATTACATGTGTTAGGGTAGTTTTATATTATTATAATATTATTTTTTATCCAAATTTACCCGATTTACCAATTAACCATGGTAAATAAAAATAATTACTGAAGTCGCTATTCATAATGTCTAAAAATAAAAGTTAACTATTTAAAAAATTTGGAAATTTTTATTCCAAATATGGAATCCATTTTTCCAAATTCAAAACACAGAATTGGCATAAATTAATTTAAAATTAATTCCCATTGTCAAAACCAGAAATTGGGTTTTAAAGAAATAAAAACTATCAAAAGGTTGACATATGTTTATGTTCAATTTAAATATAAAATTATTTAAAATTTGATAAATTAAATTAAATGATAAAAATATAATCTAATTATACTTTAAAACAATTTAAAAATATAATCTAATTATATAAATAATTTAGATGAAAAAGCAGTTTTAAACTAAAATGCAATATTTTCACTATTCATTAAAATATGAAAGTTATCGGAAAAACACCAAAAATTTATCCAAACTAAATTTTTATGGCCCTATTATAAATAATAATTTAATTACATCAAATAAAATATATAAAAGTGTAAAATATTGTATTTAAAAATGGTTTGACATTAAAAGGTGGAAAAACTGCATTTTTTGAAAAATACTTCTTTAATCTAAAAATTTGAATTTGTCCTTATATTTTGTCTAGAAACACATAATATGAATTTTAAAACTATATGGGATATATGTATATAATTAAAATTTTGGTTAATACTATTCATAACCGCTTTTTAAATGGCTAGTTTGATAGGTCATGGTGCACTTGAACTTGGTGTTGCGTACATCGCACACTATTGAATTATTTAAAAAAGAAGTGTACCATGTAATATTAGATTGTTACACATTTATTAGTGGATTTTACATGGTTATTAGCAATTATAAGTGATTAAGGTATATTATTTTATATGTTTCATTTATTTTATGAACCTTGATGAGTTATTGGTTATTTTTAAAGAGAATTTATACTTTTTTTAAAGCATGTTATGAAGTTTTTAAGAGCTATTATATGTGGTGTAATTATTAATAAAGTTTGCCCTTTTATATTGGAAATGAAATTGTTTTATAAATCATGTTTTTAAATTCTTAAATGAGGGATTCTTTTTGTGTGCTTGTTAAATGACCCCCTTTGAAATGGAATTTTTTATGATGGAATTATGACATTTGGGAATAAAAATTAGAACATATGAACACAATTATCTATAGGTGAAGACTAGAATTAAGTACCCATTTTGACTAAGACACAATAACTACACATAACAGACTTTCATAATAATATAAAGGTGTCGTGGATGAGCATCATCACACCACTAGTTCAATACATAAACTACTCAGTGTTCGGTTGGATATGGTATCATTGCTTGGGCATCCCCATGCTGCTAGATGAAGGTATGATATATTTAGTGGTTTGTATAAAAAAATTATAAAATTAGATCAAAATATGGTTTAAGGGTTCTAGGATTCCTATTGTTGGATTTGGTTCCCTATAACCAACTTCTAAGTATGTTATGATTACTTGAATTCATGTATTTAAATGTTAACAAAATTTCTTATTAAATTGTGTTATTTTTCTATATGACATAGTATGTGATAATGTCTTTATGGTAACTATCATACTAAAATGTATTAATAGTTCCCTTCTATGATGATAACCTAGAAATTCCATGACATTATTCTTATATATAAGTTCTATAGTCGGATGATATCATTTAATAGGACAAGAATGATACAAGCTATCAGGGGTGGAGACTTAAAAGACTTTGAGACACTCTCTCATGGTTTCAACCATTGGTAATCTTCACTTGAGGAGATTATAATAACATTACCCACTGATAGGAATGTGTCATTAGATATTAGTATCTAAGAATGTGGGTAATTTGATGTATTGTTGAAAACCATGATGGCATATACACGTAGTGAGGTGGGATTTTTTAGGAGTGTCACGAGTGATATTATATTAATGAATAACATAATAAAGGATTTATACCTATTTTTATTTAATTAAATTTGATATCTCAGGCCCTTTGATAGGAATAGAACTTCCTAATTAAGACCATGTACATGGCAGTGTTATCAAAAAAAATATTTCTGGAAATTCATTGAAAGATCCATTGAGAACATAGGTTGATGACATTGGTATGCAACCTAATTAATTAAATATATCAAGAAAAAGGGATTACATTACACCACGTGCATTCGTAAGAGGTTACATGTCACTACAACATTAACTCCTTTCTCTATGGGAGCCTCAGCATATTTTTAGATGATAACATTGGACTTTAGGTAGTTTATCCTAATACCATATGTGGTTTAATAATTATTCATGTTAGTTTGATAAAATATATTCAATCACCAATTATTTGAAATAATATATATGTGATTTTAATATTTAATAAATATTTATTCAATGGGTAATTGTTTATTTAATTACATGAATATAAAAATATTTATGTATTTTGGTTTATTCACATGATAACAAAATATATATTAATTTAGTTACATGAATATATAATTAATATTTATTCAAAATTTTAGTGAATAAAATATTTATACATTTATTGTTAAATAATGAATTTTCATTTATTTATTTAATTAATCAGTCATTTTTCAAGGACTGATAAATTTTGAGGAGGATTGGTGGACTGAGTTTGATGGTCCATCATGAAATGACATATTAAATATTATTTGAAAAATATTAATTTATTTATTCAAGAAAAAAATATTTATTTTATCCATGATTTTAGAATATTCCAAGTAAATAATAATATTATTATTATTATTTAGACAGGGGGTTATTTGGGAATTAAGAAAATATAAAGGGCCCTTATAAAATAATTATTTTCTAACCCCCGCACTATATAAACCTAGTTATAATGTTTTTCATAATCCCTAGTCACATTTATTTAGTTGTGTGTAATTAATTCCAAGATAATTCTCTCAATCCCTAGAGATATTTCATCCTAGAACACTCTGAAGAAAGTAGAGAAACTATCCTCAGTCACCTGAATGAATTCTTTCCCCCTTTAATGATTTGGATGCGATCAATGACAATCATCCCAAGTGTTAGATTCATCCACTCTAGCACCCAGAGAAATGTATGGCGATGATCGGGGGTTAGAAAAGCATGTTTGGATCACTACTGGAGGAAATAGACCCTGATTCCTCTAACTAAGTGATGGTATAGAAAATATTGATCTACCAATTCATCAATGAAGAAAAAATTACACAATCAAGGTAATTCTAAATATATTTTTAAATTTATTATAAATAATTTGTGAAGATCTTAAATTTTGATTTTGATATTAATGAGTCAATTAATATTTAATTTTTTACATTTTTTATGACATTATTCTTCATATGCATCATGGATTATTCATTTATTATGAATAAAATAAGATTTGGTCATTCCCAATAAGCACTTTCACTACACCCATAACATATAAGTGGTATAAAAGTGATCATGATAATTTATAATTATTTATTATTCATTTATCATTTATGGAAAATAGTTTTTAGTTTTCACTTATAGTTTATAATTATTTAAATTTAGAAGTTTTATTAACATGTTTTTGAAATATTAATTCACTTAATTAAATTTTAATATCATCTTAAATAGATTAAGAATATATAAATAATTATTAGAGATTTCATCATGTGGTGCCAAGAATTATGGATGGAAGACATGGTTACACAGTGTGCGACATAAAGTACACATCATGCACCCAAGTTCACTACACCTAGATATGTCTTGGGACACATGATGCACCAAGAATTAATTATACATGGTTCATTTAGTGAACACCATGTTTTGACTTCACTATCCTAGAACACATTCTTTCATACCACATGAAATGTTTCTGCCATACATGCCATATAGTATACACAGTTTAGTGGTGAAATTCATGCTAACTATGTGGTAAAATATGTGGCATACACCATGTGAGACTGTCATGATGCATCATTAATGAGATACATGGTGTGTTTCTAGTGTAAATGTTATGTTAATCATTAATTCATACATCTAAAGAAAACTCTGAGTCAAGTGGTGGGTTATGTAGGCACACGACTAGTGAAAAAAATAGCATGTAGCTTGTTAGTACACACTGTGTAATGCATTTAAGATACACACTGAGTCTCTAGGTGTTTATATCAGATACATGTTAAGAAATGAACATGGTTTTTAACTCCTTAGTATGCATCATGTAGTCAACCAATAAAGAATATAATTAAATTACATAAAGACTAATTAATTACATCACTAAAAACCATATTTCATTGTTGATTATGTAATAAAGTTTGTAGAACTAATAAATTCTCAATTAATATTTATCTATAAATACTAGTCAAGCATTTTATTTTCCATGTTTTATTATGGTGGGTATCTCAAAGAGACTTCATATGGTCATTAATATAAATATAATTAATTAATTAATTCAAGAACATTTATCTTAATAATAAAGAAAAAATTTAAGTGAATGCTAACTAGTTTATTTTTTCATATTTGTTTCATGCTGTGTGGAAGACCATGAGGTTATACCAGCTTGTTTTTGTGATTATTTTATTTAATTTATTATTTCATGGTTTTGTGATAATATATTAAATTAAGTAATATATTGTGAGTCATTATTATCCTCTCATTATGAAATGATCAGTGTGCCCATGTTTTCTTTTATATAAAACCATTTAACCAATCCTTTCATTTCTCTAGTCTATGTGTGAGTAAAATTATGTAATGGATGGTCTCGAGAAAGTAGAGTCCATTAAAATTTGAAGCCAAGGAAAAACTCATCTATGAGGTATACAAGATCATGGTTTGAATGATATAAATCAAACCATGCTTAGTTTTAGGAGTTAATTTCCTAGTTTCAAGGGTTGATTTATCATCCGCTAGATAAACCAACCATTAGAGAACCTCATGGTCATTCAACATTATTCATTTTATTTTTATCAGTTTCTTTGTTAATTATTTATATGTGTTTAAATAATTAATTAATTAACAAGTATGTAGGAAATAATTAAAATAAATTTTATAATATTTGAAACTTTATCTAGACATGTTTAAACATTGTAGGGTCATGAAAATTCCACCAAGGGATGAAAATATCCCCACAATCACTTTGCATAAGGAAGCATGTATTCCTACAAGTCTAGTAAGGTGAATTGACTCAAATTGAGTTTCAAATTTTAGAAGAAACTTGAAGAGATTAAAGTTTTCAAATAATTTCAAGTGGCCCACATACCATCACCGAGAAAGGTCTGTGGACCAACTGCATCGCAAACCACTAGGTACATGGAATGATACTTGATACACTGGCCCGCGAAGCGATGGCCAGTGAACCCAGCAGACCGCGAACCACATCACTGGAGGAATCTTTCACACAAAATTCATCTGTGTACCATCTAGAAAATTCATCAATTCATAGAAAAAGCGAATAGGTAGGGTTCCACGAACCGTTATCGCGAACCGAAGCCTCCGCAAACCCTGGATTGACCGAGTCTTCCACAGTTCAGGATATCTCTTCATGGGCCTCCACAAATGGTGTCTCTTGACCAAAAGATACAATTTAACTAATGCTCTATAAAAGGATCATAGGGGGACGAAATCGGGGTGGAGGGACGAAAGCTTTAAGGGGACTCAGAGGTTGCAAGAAATATTTCAAAGAATATTTCAACTTCAGTCTTGATTCATCGGCAAAACATGAATTGTGAACCACACTCTCCATAGGTACAGCCAGTCACGAAACATAAAACGGGGGAATTAAATAATAATAATATAACCAAGAACCTAATTGGTGAACCAAAAACCACATACTTCTCAGGTATGAACTCCCCGCAAACAATAATCCCTCAGACCCTCCTTCAATATGGTGCTCCACGTACTGTACCACTACGCGGACTAAACCTGGCATCGCGTACTACATCAGTAAGTGAATGGAACCCAAAGCAGTGTGATGAGCCACGTACCAATATGGTACGTGGTGATCTATACCCATGATCACTTACCACATCAGTATGTGGAAAACCCCTCTACCTGCATACCACTATGGTATGCGGAGCCTCCCCCATCCCACATAAGAAACCAGTATGCGGAATGGGGTGTTTTCGGGTATTATTTCCTTTAGTTCCAACTTCACCCCTCCATTACCGTCCAATCCTCCATAATCCCTCCACTAACCAGTCCTCCAGCATCAGGCCAAAGCCTCCTCTAAATGCACCAAACCTGTATGATCAAACCATTGGGTGCATCAGCGTGCCCCTTTCAGTCTAAATCCCCAAGGTAAGCGGAGTCACGAAGGCTCTCCCCACAACGGTTTGGGCTTCAAGAATTCCTATGGGTCTACATTCCCATGGTAACCCAAATTAAAACATTGGGAAGACAACATGAACCTCCCCATTCTAGGGATTAAGGGTGATCACTTCCTTTTCCATTAAATGAGGAATAGTGATCGATCGAAGGGGTTATGTTTTCTCCCCCTTTGATGAGGACGAAATTTCTCTCCTTCCCAGAACGTATTCTGGGCCCCTCCCACTGAGCTAATTCCCCAATTTTCTGAGGCCAAGCTGCATGAATTTCAATTTCATTTCACATTAAAAGGTTCATCACTCCATGACCTCACCCATGGTCACCCCAGACTCATCTTCCATAGGCTCTCCCTCTCCCACCAATAGGAGAGGAAGCATGTGATTTCTTGAATATTTCACGTCCTCTTGTTTCTCACACCGAGAATGACTCACGCGGGCTTAGAGGTTTGTGAAGATTAAAACATCAAGCATATATGAACTACAAGAACTTTGATTCCTGATCAAATAAGGATATATAGGACACATACCAGATGGCCCAAGCTCAAAAGGGTGACCATCCAAAAGGGTCCACCCAACCATGCCCCCTCAAATGGGAAGCTTCCATGGGTAATCCCCATACATTTAAAACTATATCGGTTCTGATTCCTCTCTCAAGGATACATAGGAAACCCATATTATGGGTCTGATCCCAACATCAAATAACCTCTTGTCCCCCCTAGATGATGATAAACTCCAAAGTGCCTTATTTTATGGCTCAGGTCATCATCACCTTTGTAGCATCAAATCTATATGCATGCCTCTGACAATCCTGTAAACTAACGGTAGCCCATGGAAACACTATTTGGGAATGAACCAAGGATTCAAAAACATATGAACATGACTTAAATATATGTGAGTGTCCCGAAATAGATGATAATACTCCCCCAAAAGGGTTTGGTGAGCCTGACTTCCCATCCTCTTGACCAATGGATTCCTCAAGTTTCATTGGATTAATTATCAATCAACAAGAGCCTGACCCCAACCTTTAAAAAAAAGAGCCTACCTTTGGAAAGAAAGTCCATGAATCATTGATACCAGTGTTGTTGGGTGTTTCTAGCTCCATGAATAAACCTATTGGAGACCATCTGAGGAATTTATATCTGAGGACCGATTTCATTAGTACTTAACCCCATGAAATTTCCCACTGGGACTGATTGACTATGGCATCTTCTTCGCAATGTGAAAGGGGTGAATTTCCCAACCCCATTGAGTTTAATCCAGCATTATTCTAAATTATAACAATGTATAATGGGTTGAATAAAAAGTAATGGTGAACTTGACAAGAAACCATCTTCAGAAAAATGGAAGTTTGATGATCCTTGTCATACCATTTTCGAAACACCCCAAAACATGCCACCTTGGAGGTGTAACAAAAATGGTGAGCCCGACGTGAATCCTTAACCAAGGAGGCAGTCTTACCCCACTCAAGCCCCTTCACCTCACAACAAAAGAAAAGGGGAAGGGGACAAGCTGAATCGCCAAATATGCATATGTTTAAAATAATTCTACTCTGACAAGGTTTTGTGGTTTGTATATCATATATGTATGTTTTAAGTTCCCATAGAGAAACCTTCGATCCAAATGACATCCTGACGACCAATGCAGACCCATGCATCAGTGATCCCTCGGATGACTGGAGCCCCAAAGAAGAGTAGGACCCCTTAACCTACCTAGTGTCTTCAACGCTGGATATCCAACATGATAATCAGAGAGTACCATTGAAATGGTACTATCCCCACATTTTAGGCCGCAAGAAAAGCCCTCGAGTCTATAAAGGTCCGCCAACTTCCTCCTCAGTTGCAACCAACACCCCAACACAAGGTGGCCCTGGTTGTCATCTCAAACCATTTTAGGAGTCTGTCCCCAGAACATGAAAATGAGTAACTCTATTATCTTAGAGAGGCAGATGAAGTTTATGATGACAACTTCATCTCAAATGCACAATGTTCCTACTCACAGGCCCCCAACAGAGAGCATCCCCACTGACATCAGATGACCATACCTCCTCTCGCTGAAGAGGACCTTATGCCGAGGGCACCTGATAAAGTCCAGGAGACCTGGGGCCCTCGGGATGCCTGTCAAGGATAGAGAATATATAATTAGGAACATGATATCACCAAATTTCCTAATGAGAAAGTCCATAATACTAATGCAATGTCATTTAACAAGCAGACATATGACTATGTCCCCTCCACTCAAGCTCACCACAGAAATAGGGTGGCACAATATGAGCACATTCATGTTCATGCTAGTGCTCCTCGGTCCTACCATGCAGATAGAGTGGAAAACTATAGGCAGATGAAAATACCTGCCAATGCACAACAAGACCATCAACCAAATAGAATGGCATCTAGCTATACGCAGGCACAAATACCTACTGATGTAAATCAAGTCTGCCATCCAAATAGGGCGATAAGAAAATATGAGTAGAGTCAAATTTTTGTGGATGCATATAAATCCTGTGAGAAAATAAAATGGCAAGTGAGATGATGAAAATCCCTGCTCGTAAATATCAATACCACCAGTCAAATATGATGGAACCAAATAAGAAAACTGGTGGAATACTTGTTCCTCTGTCCTGGAACAAAAGAACTGTCAGTATCTACTGGCAACTCATGGAGGAATGGAGTAGGAACAAACTCCTTATTTGATATCAGAATGGACCTTCATACCCATTCCATCCAATGATTTATCTCATCATGTATTGGAAATGATGGAAGATCAGACTTCAATTCCAGCTCATATCCTCCAAACATGCCAAGATATCATTGCATCGGTGACAAAGGTGAGAAACTGGTCCCACGACCCAGTTTACTCGAACTAAATGACTCACTCGCAAAATGAGTTAGTCACTCCAAAGTAGTTATGCATCCCTACTTCATTCCAGAAGGGTTGACAACAATATCCTACAATAGACAGACAACTGGATTGGGAACAAATACCTGTTCCAACTGGGGGAAACTGGTCCAACGTGGTGGCCACTCCAGGGTAGGCATATATCCCTACCAAAACTCAATATGTCTGTCGGTGTATCCCAAAAGCATCACGGGACCCAACAAGACAGGGACCCATATATGAGGGTCATTACCAATAACATACAGCTCCATTTACTTGTAAGATAGTGCTAAAAAATGAAAGCCACTAAAGGAAACTGGAAAATTAAGATCCCATACATGATCCTGCTCTGCTGGAAGCTGAGGTTCTTGATGCCCTCAAACATATATCAATAATGGATCAAGACCCTATCATTCCATTTCCAAATTATGGAAGTGGAAGTAGTAGTTTTGAAGGCCCTCTCCACAATGTCGCTACCAGAAGCTTTGAAGGTCCTCCATAGAGCACCCATGGGGGCTCACTCCGTGGGCCAAGAATGATCGATCACGAGAGCCTATATCTTGATGCACGTTGGGGTAGCCCTCTACTCAACCTGCAGATTAGATAGGAATATGGTCCTCCCCTTTCTATCATCTTCCCTGATGCGCCTCCCAGGGTGTACACTGCAGATATTCTTCTCCCTATAGTTGGACATCAAGTCATGATGGTAGTCCTTTCCATGATGATGGTCATTGTGAAGGCCCTCCCCGCAATGATAGTTGTTGTGAAGGTCCTCCCCTAATTGTAGTACATCTTGAAGGCCCTCCCTAGGATGTTCACTGTATAAATTCTCTCTGCAGTCAGGTATCAAGTCATGATGGTAGTCCTCTCTATGATAACGGTCATTGCGAAGGGCCTCCCTAGAATGGCAGTTGATATGACGGTCCTCCCCTCAGTGACTTCAAGTAGAAAAAATGTCCTCCCCTTGTTGTATACCACCCTAAAGGTAATCCCTAGGGTATACACTGTAAATAAACTTCCCACATTTGGGCATCAAGTTACAATAGTATCCCTTTCCATTGCATAACCAATTGCAAAGGTCCTCCCCGCAATCAAAATTCGTACTCAAAGGAGGTTCCCCCCCTTACTAGAAAAAATATGAGAAAGACCTCCTATGTTAAGGCACTTGGAAATGAGTTAGACACATTGGGTACTTCGTCTATAACAAGTGATATTATTTCTCAATCATAGGATGGCTCGGGTGCATGCTCATCTTTTGAGCCACCCCCATAGTGTCCGCAAATCAATAAGGATCCCACCAACCCAGTTGCTTGGAACAAAATTTTAAGTAGTCAAGATGGGCATATCAAGTACAGGAGCCTCTGTAAGAAAAATTGCAGGATATGTTTCTTTTGAGAAGAAAACTAGCTAAGGATAATATATCGTAGATGTATTGTCATATGGCCACTTCTCACTTAAATATACCAGGAGAGTTGTCTGGGGAGTGTACGCATGACATTCACCTCAATATATGGAAAACTCTTCATCAGCTAAAAGAAAAATTCCTACCCTATAAAGGGTATTCGGACCATGTCAACATGATAGGGGAGCTTTTTCATCTAATATACTTGTAAGCCCTCCCACCCGCAAGGCAACCACAATCAAAAAGGAAAAAAAAATCTCAAACTAGCCTACCTCCATGCACTACATAATTTGAATTTACTCATTGGAAATGCCCCGGTTGGAGTTCAAATTTGGGTATGGGGAGAACATGGTACTCTACACTTCACCCCTTGTCCTGTTCAGCAGGCCCAATTGGAAATGACATCTTGTAATGTCATCACCCAAGGGAAGCTATCAAGTGAAACCCCTGCTCAGTAAAGATGGGATACTCGACAAAAATCATCCCGGAGTAAGTCTCAAAAGTGTCAGGACCAAAGAGATCAATCCATAGAAAAGCTTCTGGGTTAAGACACCAAGAACATTCAGCAGGCTTCCTGCCTAAGTGAAGCCAACTAGAAATCAGTGATCATGTCTTTAAAAGACCATAGACTTCATGAAGGCCTAATGTCATACTCATCCCACACTCGTGCAGGGGTACTTGAAATTTAAAATGTGTCAATAGCGGCGGCTACCACCATAATATGGGAACAACCCTAGCCCAAAAGGTTGAGGGCATTTTTAATTCAAAATTCCCCCATAAGACCAACAAAACCAGGTTGTGACGCATCAACGGGAGAACAAGAATAACCCCAGTCTGTAGGGATGGGGGCATTTTTTTCCTCAAATCCCCATACAGCGGACGTCTGTCTTCCACCATCTAGGAAGAACAATGGACATAGGAGTTTCCTGTTCCACCCCCTCTCATGGTTCGCACCCTCCGAGACAAAAGTGCATTACGAGGTCAGACCAGGGATCCCTTCGGGTTAGTCTTTGCTAAGAAACCCGAATAATACCGCATAATGGAAGGAGAAATTCCAACAAAGGATGCATAAATCCTTCTTACCATTTAGCACCAGGTACACCACCCCCAATGAGGTATGCCTCGGTGAACGTGGTAAATTTCAACTCCATGGATCTCACAGGAAATGACGTGGATGTAGAGGACGCGAAGGAAGATGGTTCCCTCCCAGTGGCATCCGACACCGAGCCTGATGGTGTGCATACTCCGAACCAGAGAGTGGTCCTAAATATGGGTGGCCCCTCAGTTAACCCAACATTACCTCCCACTCAAAACCCCAATAAGGAGAAGAATAAATCCAAGTTCATCTATGACCCTCCTTCTCCTCCCCCTAGAAATGTGTCACTCACTATCAAGGAAAGGTTCTCCGAGAAGGAGAAAGAAATGAAAGAGATCAGTAGAATTAATGTCGAGTTGTGTCGAGGGAGCTACCTTGTAGGATTTGTTCCCCCCAAGGAATGTTAGCAGGTGCTCCCAGAAGAGGTTCCCTTGCCACAGGTACTCATCTCGGTGAATGAATCCAAGCTTGGAGGTTCGTTCAACCCGGCCCCTAAAGGACATCAAGACTTCCCCCCACTGGGAAGGCATCCATAATATATTCAGGTAAATGCACAAATGATACCTCTGACTGGGTATCAACCCCAAACTCCAGCAGCACCGACACACCCAGTCTTGGCCACTGCTGCACCAACCCAAACTCAGGACTGACAAGATATTCATCAAGGTCTCTTGAACATTGTTTATCAATTAATATCTCGACTAGAATCCATAGAGGGGTGGCATGATTTGATACATCCAGAGCACAAAGCCTACCCTGATTGGGTGAGCAATGTTCCGCCGCCGCCAAACTCTGGAAACCCCATATTCCCAGTATTCAACAGCTCAGAGGACCCAAAACAACATTTAATTCTATATTCCTCTTATTTTGACCCCATTATAGAAACTCTAGTGCTGTAAGAAGTAGTAAAACTCAGGTTCTTCATAAGAACCCTATAGGGCTTGGCTTTTGTATGGTATACTATCCTACCATCCAATTCAATCACAGGCTGGGAGGACCTGCAGTGATGGTTTCTCTTCTTCTTCAGTTCAACGCTACCTAATACGACGGTCAGTGATCTTATAGACTGCAAAAAATGAGATAAAAAAAGAGTTTGAGACTTAATTTCTAAATGGAAAGGCCTGACTTATTCCCTAAACCGAATGCTCCTCCGGGATGAGATGATCTCCATGTGCATTGATAACCTTTGGGATGAATTGTGAACACCACTCATCCTAGTGAAGTATGCAAGTGGGTTTAGAGACTTATTTTCCATTTCACAAAGAATATAATACTCCTTGAAACAGACCAATCTTAGGTCTCGTGTGGCCCCATCAGCCCCTGGAAAAAGAGTAGGAAAAGCCGAAGTGGAATCTATCACACTTAAGACACCCCCGACACCATCTCCAGTTGCGAGTCCCCCACTAAATCGTATGGGACCCCATGGATGCCAACAAACACCCCCAACTCGGTAAGATGAGCGATGGGGTGTTAAAATAAATCAATTAAAAGAACAAAGAAATAAATTTTACTCTGTTCGTGATGACCAGGTCCATGGATATTTTATAGCCACTATGAATTGAAATTTTTTCCGGCTACCAGATAAAAAGTGAACCAATGAAGTGGGTCTCAACGACCATCCAAATTATTATCCCCATCACCAGATAATGGGAAAAACTATTTAGGAATTCTTTGCTTTCAAGGATCTCCTATAAAATATGGTGGATTCTGGGTAAGTCAAGTTGGGCCCACCACCAGCACAAGTGGCATATGTTTCCACCTTAGACTCAAGAGATGAAGAGGGTTGGAAAATAGTCACCAGTAAAGAGAAAAAGTTTGAAAATTAGATGACCTGTAAGACCATAAACAGAGTCCATGGCATCCTCTAGGGGTAGTTGAAACAACCAACTATGCCCCCAAAATCTCCTGGTACAACACAACCGTCCTCCTCGGCCCCGCGGCCCTCTAAAGTCTAGAAGGGTAGAAAAAAAGAGAAAGAATATGAGAAGACACCAAAGATGAAGTCAGTATTGATGTTTTCAGACTTCATGCCAGGAGACTTGGTACAACGAGCGCCGCCCCTCCAAAAAGTACAATGGGAACCGCCCCACCACACGATACCATCATAAAGAGACAGTCAGAGAGAAACAGTGTCAGATCAAGAACTGATCTTCAGATCCATTAATGTCATTCACTTGATGGAACCCTTCTTGGATGGAGACTATGGCCACGAACCCAAATTCCATGCACCTGACTAGAGAGCTGAAGGAAGAGGCCATAGGTTTCCTGGAAGGCATGATCATGGTAGGAGTCAAATTCCTAGCCACGCCATAAATCAAACCATTAACATCGTCGAAACTCATAGAAGGACCCTTCAGCAGATGCAAAAAGGAACTGAAATTCTCATCCACCCCCGTTGGAATAAACCCAAGACCAATTATCTTGGAATATCTATTAGGGGAAGAATAAATACCAAACCACCCAAGGCACACTGGCAGACCAGTTTAGCCAAACCTGGAAAGGACCGTAGCACCATCGGCCCCGGCTATAGAGGCCGAACCATCCGCATTCAAAGACCAAACCCCTAAAGTGTATGTGAAAGAGCAACTTCGAGCTGGGAAGCGCCGACCTTTAGAGTAGAAGTTTGATATTCTAAAATAGATGGCTTTAGTACTAGAAAAACTATAAATCTTGGATGTGTTAAGTATGTCCGTAGGATCTTAGGGAGGCACTCATCGAAGCCTTACTAAGTCCCCAAGAGTTTGAGGCTGAAGTAGCGACATCCAAAGTCTATTGGATAGAGACTGATCTCGAAGGATGTCATGTATCCATCTTCTTCATAGATAGGGATGAAGATGCCATCATGCAAGGGAACATCAAACCCTTATATGTGTCCGAAAAGATAAATGGAATTCATGTCTAGAGGATCTTCATTGATAATGGCTCTAGAGTCAACCTGATCCCACTGAGAATGCTTTTTCGACTGGGCTATGATGAAGACATCTTGACACCCTGCACTAAAACTCTGCTGGGATATGACAAAAGTGAGCAAAAACTGTTGGGATGAGTCAATATTAAAACTCAACTCAGATACCTCATATCAGATTCCTAGTTCCTGGTAGTACAGAAAAGTACGACCTTAGATGTCTTGTTAGGAAGGCCTTGGTTACATCAGCACGCTGCAATTCCATTATCATACTATTAGTGCATCAAATATTTCACTAATGTGAGAAACGGGATAGTGAATGATGATAAATCCCCATTTTAGATCTATGATTCACATTATATTGATACAAGGTTCTATGAATCGAAATAAATACATATTTCAGCCAAAAACATTTATTGTATTACTACTCTGAATGGATTAGAAACAGCTCCCGCCGACCCCTTATAGAAACTTGGGGAAGAGTATGTATTACCCATTAACCAAGTTGATTGCATAAGTGCAATTCTAGATGCAGACTCAATTGTCTACATGACCTCTACCATGACCACCAAGTACAAAGACATGAATGAGAATACTGACTCCCATTATGTCAGGAAAATCCCTATCAAAGATGCTCCTAGACCATCCTCAAGACCTCAAACTACCCCTACCTCACACACTAAGGAAAAAGAAAATTTCTCTCTTAACATTGGAGATTTTATCTCAAAAATCCTCTCTCTATCAAAAGATGAAGATGATGAAGATAATGATGATGATGAAGAATAATAAGAAGAAGAGGAAGAAGACCTCAAATATGCCCCTCCTGCATTCAAAGAATAAGTCTCCACCACAATTTATGAACTTAAGAAGATAAATATGGGCACTAAAGACACCCGTGGCCCACTTTGATCAGTGTGTTTATGCCTGTCAAGGAGCAGGATTCATACACATCCTTCCTAAAGAATAATCGAGATGTGTTTTCCTAGAATCACTCTAAAGTACCAGGCCTCAATCATGAAGTTTCCACTTATCATATGGGCTTACCATAAAACCATCGGGGCTATAAGAAGGCAGCCTGAAGGAACCACCTGATGCATGCTGCCAAAATAGAGGTTGAAGTTGATAACCTAATCAAATCCATCTTCATATGGGAGGTTCAATATCCAATATATATAGAAAACATAGTCCCTATCAAAAATAATAATGGATAGATTATAATCTTCATTGACTTTAGGAACCTTAACTGGCATTTCCCAAAAGATGATTTCCCATTCCCAATCACAGAATTGTTTATCGATGCAACAGCTGGATATGAGGCTCTCTCTTTCACGGAAATCTATTCTGGATACAATAAAATTTAGATGTCCTGAGGAGATGAAGAAGCTACCACTTTTTGGGGCCCTTAGGGAGTGTCCTGATATAAAGTGATTCCCTTTGGTCTAAAGAATGTCGGTGCCACATATCAATGCGCCAGATATCGCATCTTCAAGACCTTATTGGGAAATTGCTTTGAGTTTTATGACAAAGATCTGGTGGTTAAATCACAACAGCGCTCGAACCACCTGGATGATATTTAAACTATCTTCAACAAATTGCGAAAGCATAGTCTGTAGATAAATCCCTTAAAATGCGCCTTTGGAATTACCTCAAGAAAATTCCTCGGCTTCGTCATACACCATCGTGGAATCAAATTAGACCCCGATAAAACAAAATCCATCCTTGGAATGTCCCCACCTCGCAACCTCTCCATGTTGAGAGATCTCTAGGGGCACCTCACCTACATTCGGTGCTTCATAGCCAACCTAGCAGGTAAATACTTACCTTTCACCGGGCTCATGAAGAAAGGAGTTACATATGAGTGGGATAGTTATTTCTGAGAAGTGTTTGAAAATATTAAAATATGTCTCCTAATCCGACCAGTTTTGATGCCACTATTTGAGGGGAGGCCACTCATTTTGTACGTAACCACCCTGGAACGGTCATTAGGCACCTTACTCAAGCATAAGAATGATGATGAAAATGATAACATCCTCTACTACCTCAGATGAACAATGATTGATGTAGAAACTTTGTATTTAAAAATTGAAAATAACTTCCTAGCCCTAATCTTTGTGGTTCAAAAACTCAGGCATTACCTGCATCACCATGAGGTACAGCTGGTTTCCCACTACAAACTGCTCAAATATATGCTCAACTATCCCATGATAAATGGTTGCCTCTCACAATGGGAAGTCATCCTCCAATAGTTTGACATGTGGTACGTACCCTAGAAATTCATCAAAGGTCAGGCATTAGTAAACTTCCTGGACGAGCACCCCTTGGAAGAGACAATATAGTTGTATGTCAAACTTCTGGATGAAGAACTTTTTTCTATTCAGGAGGACCCCCAAACATGGGAAATTTATTTTGATGGTGCTTCCTGAAGCCTGATAGGGAAAAGGGTGTAGGATCCAAATATCAACAAAGTGGGGCTGGGAATTATACTTGTATCCCCCCAAAAGGTTGTATTTCCTTAATTTTTCCTACTTTCAAAAGGGTGTACAAATAATGAAGCGGAATATCAGGCCCTCATTGCAGGCTTGGAACTGGTACTTCTTGTGCTGGCCAAACACCTAAAAATAGAGGGTGATTCAGATCTATTCATCAAATAGGTCAATGGTGACTATTCCATTAAGAAAGAAGTATTGGTCCCATTGATGAACCATGTTCAAGAATTGATAATAGAATTCTCATTAGAACCAAGGTTGACTTATGTCCCCTGATCACAAAATTCCCAAGCTGGCACTTTGTAAAATTCATCCATAGCCTTCGTCGATCCAGATCAAGATGAAACTATCATTATCATTTCCCAACACTGGATGGCCTTTCCATTCATCCGGTGCAATACAGAGTAAATTGACAAAATTATCCCCATTTCTGAGCCTCATAGTCACACCACTAGCTCGATTATTCCCATTGAGAATTACCTTCAAAATGGGAAACTCCCACCAGATAGGGCTGAAAGGGAGTAGTTTCAAATATGGGAAGTCAACTTTGTCTTGTACAATGGGTTAAACCAAGAAAAGTTTCTCTATAAATGAGGCCTTGATGGGGTCCTTCTCAGGTTCATTGATGGAGAAGAGACTGCCACCATCATGAAAGAAGTTCACATCGAAGCTTATGGAGAACACCAATCAGAAACCATGATCGCTCACCAAATCTAAATACTTGGGTATTATTAGCCCACTATGATACATTATTGTTCCATATTTGCCAATAAATGTCATTCCTACCAAGTTCATGATAATTTAATACACCGACCCCCGAAGTTACTTCATACAACTAAGTACTCCTGGCCATTCATCACCTAGGGGATGGATGTTGTGGGGCTGTATCCTCTCAACACATCCAGACAATTCAAGTTCATACTCACAGCGATTGACTTCTTTTTCAAATGGCCCAAAGTCATACCCCTTAAAGAAGTCAGGGAAAAAAATCATTAGCTTTGTAAAGGCCAACATCATTACTAAATTTTGTGTCTCTCATACAATTCTGATGGACAACAGCACTAACTTATACTCTGCTGAGTTGGACAAGTTATACCAAGAGTATGGAATCAAATCCAACCATTCATCCCACTACTACGCGACAGCCAATGGGAAGATAGAGGCTTTCAACAAGAATTTTTCCAACATACTCCAAAAGATGGTTGATAAGGATAATAAATCGTGTCCAGATAATCCCCTTCATGATTTTTGGACTTACCGGACCACGACCCTCACCACTACCCAGGCAGCCCTGTACTCACTAGTATACGAGGTAGAGGCGGTTTTGCCTATCAAAATTCAAGTGTCATCACTTTGAGTGGACATTTGAGATCAACTTTCCATGTATTCTCAATCCTAGAGATAGTTTGATGAGTTGGAGCAACTAGATGAAAAAAATTTGTACACTTTACACCATTTATAAATCTACCAAAACCTAATTGCATGTGCCCTCAAAAAAATGGTTCTCCTTAAATCTTTCCTTAAAGGAGAAATGGTGTTATTCCTCATAACCTCGATGATAATTGGGAATAATCCCCCAAAGCTTTAACCAAAGTGGGAATTACCATATGTCATACATAGGTTCTATTCAAATGGAGTATACGCCATGATATCAATGGATGGACATCTCATCACGACTCCCACAAATGCAAAGTTCTTGAAGAATTACTTTGCATAGTATCATCCCCCTACATCATGGTCCAAACTCTAAGACCTTAAACTATGAGTAGAAATAAATCCATGTCATAGTCCAAACTCTAAGACCTTAAACTATGAGTAGTAATACCATGAAGCTATGGTCCAAACTCTATGACCCTAAACTATGAGTTATAATACCCCATGGTCTAAACTCTAAGACCTTAAACTATGAGTATAAATAAATCCATGTCATGGTATAAACTCTAAGACTCTAAACTATGAGTTATTGTCTTGACCACATGAAGTTAAATTGTACAGTATTAGTCCATGCAATAAGAAATTGAACCATGATGCCATGGTCCAAACTCTAAGACCTTAAACTATGAGTTATAATACCCTAAAGCTATGGTCCAAAGTATGAGAACTTAAACTATGAGTAGCCATAAAGTGAAGTCATGGTCCGAGATCTATGACCTTAAATTTTGAATCATTGTCCTTGATACATTACGTTAAATTGTAAGTAACTTGTCCCTAAAACATGATATTAAATTGTGACTCATGTCCTCACTATAAGACATTAAACTACATGGAACAAAGCGTCCAAATCGCATGACAATATACTACATTATCTCTTATATAACTACATACGGATTGATTCCAACCCTCATAGGATACTTAGTGATGCATCAATCCTTGATATTGGCCCAATCCCCATAAAAAAAATATCTCTATCATATTCTCTACCTCCCTACACTTGCAAAGGAAACCCTATGTCCTCTCCTTTTTTCTCACATTGAGTATAACTCACGTGATCTTAGGATCAATGGTAAGGATTATTTTACACAAACAATTTATAGAGAAGAATGGTAGACCCAGCACCCATAGCACATGAAATAAAAATTACCCTACACATAGACCGAGCCAAATCGGTATAGGGAACATTTAGAACTACATATGCATTGATTCATAATCATGCATGATACATAGTGACACCCGGATTTGGCATCCTGGCCCAGCCATAGTCATAAAAAAATTCCCTCACTTGTCCTTGCACATCGAGCAAAAATTTGTAGGGAACATTTATAACTACATGCATCTTGATTCCTGCCCTTACAAGATACATAGTGATGCCCGAATTTGGCATCCCAGCCCAACCACCATAAAAAATGCCTCTTTCCCTGTGCGTAGGTTATAATTTTATGGGGAATCCATGAAAGTTCCTAATCACATGACAATAAACTATGAAATTCTTCAAGGTTCATGTATGGACCATTCCTTGGTGTTACGAGATCCCCCACATGCCCCCACTCATGATAATTTAAAAGATCCTGCTTCCCCTATACATATGAGTCAAACCTATATGGAATCTCCAGTAGTTCATAGTTAATCATGTCCTGGGTATTCTTTATTCTCCGAGGCATATATTTCCTATTTTTCAAACTCTGTATCCCAGGAAAACTTGGAATCCCTATAATCATTCAATTCCATCTGAGATGGAAGGCCAGTGTCCTATGGATAGCTTTGTTTTGACTATGCACATCATGCTCTGGTGGCTCTGCGTATGTTCCCACAAAATGGAAATCAATCAAAGGAAAAAATTTCCCTAGGAGAGTCCTCTCCCATATCGGTATGCCCAATGGCTTCCAAGCCCCATGTCATTCCTCCCGATTCAAGTTTCCCCTAGGACTATGGTTTACACCTTCTATCATCACTCACGTCTAAGGAATGATGGAACATCCTGATTGTGATTAACTCAAAACTACTAAAGATATTTATGATAGCATGATCTTCCTCACTGCATGACTATAAAATACACAACATCATGTCCTCACCGCACAACATTAAACTACAAGGCCAAAATTGTCCTTGTTGTACGACGTTAAACTGCGTAACAATGGTTTAATCCTAAAGTTCCCTCTGATGTTTATTTTTCTATTCTTATAAAATTACATAGAGTCCTCATAATACCTTGTTTCTCACACCGATTATAGCTCATGTGAGCTTAGGGATCTTAGTGATAGATCCACCGTGACATTATGGAAAAATAGTCAAGGAATTTGGTCCTAAAAGCACGACCCTAAAAGGCATGTCACAGTTCTCTTCCCCAAGAGGAACACCACATTTTGGCCATATAATGTTGAATGACTAGGTATCCCAAAGATGGAAGGAATGCCTCACCCTGCATACGAGTCATATATACATAAGGGACACCTGATTCCATGAGTAAATTGTATCCCACATGTCCCCAATGTGTCCAGATACACTCCTTCCATAATCCAAACTACATTCTCTGAGTGATCTTGAATCTACATAACCCTCCATGGCCATCTGAGACAAAAGGCCAGTGTCATGCGGACACCTTTGTTTGACTATGCACACCATTCCCTAGAGTCTCTCTATATGTTTCCTAGAAAATGGTCATCAATCAAAGGAAAATTTGTCCCCATGAGATTCCACTCCTATCTCAGTACTCCCAATGGATTCCAAGACTCATTCCATCCCTCCTGATTCAAGGTCCCTCAAATTCATGGTTTACATTCTCCTCCCTACACACATCCTAGATATATCATAACATGCAAGCACGATTCATCTTTATCCCCTTTTGAGGTTTCTAAAGATACATTATCCATATGCATGAAGTTGATCCACATACAAATGAAGAGTGACCCCACTCATTTCTAGGGAAAATTTCATCTAAAATTCCCCTTTTCGTGTTCAGGTACACCCCTCGTCAAATTTCACATATCATATTCAAAAAGTTCCCAATCTCTATAATCCTTCATAGCCATCAGAGACGGAAGGCTGGTGTCCTATGGAAACCTTTGTTTGACTATGCACACCATATCCCGGAGTCTTTGCATATGTTTCCCACAAAAATGGCAGTCAATCAAAGGAAAATTTGTTCTTAAGAGAGTCATTCCCAGTCTTCGTACGCTTAAATGACATTCATGTCTTGTCACACCCTCGGATTTGGAAAACTTCTGGATAACGGATTACATACCTTTTTTTCAAATCCCCCTGACATAAAAAAATATTTCTAACTAAACTAACCATTCATAGGCTCTCCCTCATGCAAGTAAGAACCGTGCGGGAACAATTTCCCCCCTCAAAGCAGACATGAATGTCCTTAATGTTTTCAGACACCACTACTCAGGCCAGCCACCCACTATGGCTCCCAACATTAAAATAAATTTGAAGTGTTGAAAATTCTACCATGGCCATTAGATATGGAAGTCCAGTGTCTTGCAGACACATTTGATTTACTATGCACATCATTCTTCGGTGAATCTACATATGTTGCCCACAAAATGGCCATCTATCAAAGGCAAATTTGTCCCTATGAGAGTCATTTCCTACCTTTGTATACCTAAAACAGCTCCTGAGCCTCATGCATGTCCATAATTGACAAATTAGGGGCCAAAAAAATCCCTAATCCATGTATGAATGATATTAGAACATTATTGGCTGACGATCCTGAGTTAGGGCCCTTCCCTATTAAATTTGGTCAAAGTTGTTCGACCTAAAACATTAGTAATGAGTTTGATTTGCAGGACTATGAACTGCCAGTAAAAAAGACACCATACTTTCTAGAGGAAAAATCTATAGAATGAACCTCTAGGTAAAAAAATAAATTATTGGTTCATTAAAAATACTAATCCATCAAAAGGCATAAAGCTTGTTAAGTCAAAAACCTGCAAAGGGTGGACTAAGAAAAAGTCAAGTTATGCCCACTAAGCCCATGCCAAGCAGGCTTAGTCAAAAATTAGGGTAATAATTAAAAAGACGTAAAATTTTGTGAGGTGTTCGATAAAACCTCAGAAATAGTTGAACTACACTCGTTGAGTCCCACAGCTCAGGAAAAAATTAGAGCTCGATTCAATTATTTCAGTTTATTGGTTTCAAATCATGGTTTAAAATTAATACCTGATTGAAATGATGTTTATATGATTTATTATGATCAATTAACATGACAGGAAAATGTGAATAAAGAGTATTTAAAGGCAAATTAGTTTCATTGTGTTCAAAAAAAAATGGAGGATCATCCCCAGTTTAGAGTCTCTCCAAACTATCAAAAAAAAGAAGAGTATATATCATGATTTGGGACAAAACTACAACAAGACTTGGTTTACCCTTTCTAGAAGGATGGAAATTCATTTCCATGGGTCGTCAATATTTTTCTCCAAATAATACCTCTCCTCTGTTTCGGCCTTGACCATCAGACGCACCTGCTCCAAAAGGACTTTAAGGTCCCGCCCTTTCTTCTGGACGACTTCATAGTTGGCATGTGAAGAGGCCAGTTGATCCCTCGGCCTTGTTGTGTGGGATTTTCACTCCCACATATCTTCCTCTTGGGTTTCCACCAAATCATGAGACTTTACCTCCTCATCCGTTAGATGATCAAATTCTTCTGAAACATCTCATAAGGTCTCCACCAAGTAATGGGAAGAATAAAACTTGGCCATCTTGTACTTGCAGGAGGAAAGGGCATCTCTGGTTATGATGATTTGGTAGATGAGGAGGTGTAAGTGCTGATAATCAAAGTCATCAGAACCCAACTCGGTGAATAACTGTTGAAAATTGTTAGTCTCGTTGGCAAAATTGGTCACAGGTGTCTCTGTGGAAAGAGCACATAACCGGCACAATGCCTACTTTCACACTGCCTGGTGCCTCCCTACGGCACCAGTACTTTGACCCTCTTCTACCACCATATGTCTATAAGTATGAAGTGACATCACATGAGTGTGGAGAGACCTATGACAGGTAACCCAAGATGGGAGACTCTCTTTTCCCTTAGATGGTTCAACTACTAGAGTCGGATGTGGAGGACTAGATGTGGCCTTCGGGGTGATCGGTGATACTCTGCTGGTGCCAGCCTCATTAAGGTATTGGGTGGTATCTAAAATAGGGGAGAAGACTGAATCACTCCCCAATAAGATAGGTTGTATCTATTTGGCCCCTCCCAGACGTTTTTTATGATGAAATGAATGTCTTATTACCATAAGGGCAGGGAACAAGTGGTGTATCCATTGTGGTTACTGCCGGGATAGAAGTAGAAGACATAGCTATCGCACTCTTCATAGTAAAAGGAATGTGTGGCATTATCGTTGGGGCAAGGACAGGGTAGTAAATATTTAAAGGTTTCTACACCCGCTGAATTGGTTCTTTCAGCATCACATTAGGGTAACAATCCACCTATAGTCGGGCATATTCCAATGAAAGAAAAGTGGATTCTATCATATTGGGGATGATAACTTCCATAACAGCACCCTCATGCATCATCATAATCCATAACTAGTGAAGAATTATAGGATGAGATTCTCCCCTTAATTTAACAGTTGGAAGTAGTTCAGTCTATTAAAGGAATTTGAATTACCTGGTAAACCAGTGGGGGAGGTATGGCTCACAAATGACTTCTTGATCTATACGAGCGATGAGCATCCCATCTCGAAGTGTAATGAGATACAAGAATTACTTCAAAGATATGTCCCTATCACCTATTAACAAACCATGAGGGGTAGGATGTGGTGCAAATGAGAAACGAGAAGTGTCATTCAACAGCTAAACCGCATCAATAATGCTTAGAGTCTTAGGTTGAATAGGGAAAATGCTGAGAAGGGTGAGTTGAAAGTCATAATGAGGAACCTTTGAAGTATGTCGATATTCATAATAGGGGAAGTGTTCTTCCATACACCCATATAGAAATTGAAACGGTCAGCTGAGACGGTGTGGGGGCCTACCTTCCTATATTTTTTCCAACAATTCATAAATCCAGGCAAGGGTAGAAAGTTCCAAATTAATGGGATGACCCTCTACTAGAGGGGTCTCCATCATCAAAGTACAGGTCCGAACCCAGGTATATATTTCGCGGGATGGAAAAAGTCATCTTATCAAAAAAATAGAGAATAAACCCACTAATCTAAGTGTATTTGATACGTCTAGTTTAATCTCGTATCCCCATGTGGAATATCATCCCACTTCAAGGGTAAAACAGTATGACCTGGGAGTTTGGTGGGACTAACAAGATGGGTGATTTTGACTGCAGCGAGCCCTCATATTGAGTCCATTCGTCTGTAAGAATAACCCCATCAACACCTCAAATGGGATAAGCGAGCGAGCTTGGAGGGTATTATCAAGTAATCCCTCTTCCATGACCAATAAAATCCTTGTCAAAGGGAACACATGTTCAGTGTCATTCCAGGTAGAAACTATTGGGAGAAACTCATCAGAGTCCTCTAAGCTGATGGATATCCCATACCATGAAATAAGTGGAAGGTATTGGTACTTGAACACCAACAGGTAAGCAGCTCAGGAAGGATTTCTCCTGGGGAGAATACTGAAAATTGAGAAACCCAGGCCTCCTAATACAAGCCCACCGCCTCCAACTAGCTCAGGGACTCCAAACAGGTCTGATGTACCTAGAACACCCAGGTCCTTATCAGAGAAACATCCTATAGACCGTAAATCACACTTGGTGCTCCACCCGGTTTTAGGATTTTCCTGGGAGATGTTGATAATGGATGGGTACTCTCGGGCGCTTAGTCTCGGGATATCATTGCAACTCCCACAGTTCCCCTGAGTTTATGTTGAACCTCCTAGTATGAAGATGTTCTCCTGGATCAGAGTGGTGATGAATTCTTCTACAGGGTAGATGTTGGCGTGATCATGTCATTGCGGTGACTCTAAGAGGATGAAAGGGGTATCAAGGTCAGCCAATGGTAGAGGAATATTGTCAGAGAGACCAAATCTGTAAAGTGGGAACTATATAGATAGCAGATAGGCTATGAACTCTGGCATTAAGAAATCCCTTAAGAATCTATCACGAGGAATGATGAGGGCCTAAAGATGATCCTCACTATTCTTCTCCCTAGTCTCCCTTGTCTTCATTGATTTTATCACAGCCTATGAAGAAACCATTGTATCCTGTACAGGAAGATCCAGAAGCCAACAAAAAGTCAATACAATAAAAAAATTCTATTGGATAAAGGCTTCGGAAGAATGGATAAAGGACCCAAAATATTTCCACGTAGGATTTGTGTACTATTTACAAAAATGGTACACAGTAGCCACATCCTACATACTGTATAGTGTACAGAAGAAACCCCACCTATAGCTATAGTACGCGGATGCATTTCACCACATACAACCATGGTACACGAACCATCTGTGAGGCATTGTCCTGAGGATCGTTGGCCAACAAACAGAAAGGTTTGAAGAAGGTGGCCTGAGAACCTAGGAATTGATTATGATTATGTTTAGAAGATGCGGATTAAATTTTAAGTTCATATTATTTTTTATTAAAGTTCAGTTTTCCAATCCAAGTTAGTTATGCGGACATGCTAGCCGCACATCATCCTCTTACATAGAAGCCGGATTTTAGTCTTAAAATCCTGCAATGTTGTTCATGAAATCCAAAATATGGTACGTGGATAGAGAAATGGCGATATGATCGGTTCACGGTACGTACGAAGCGGTTCGCGAGCAGTATTTTTTCAAGGAGCACGATACACGAGAGCAGAGGAAGTCGGGGAAGTCGAGAGCGCTTTTCACCATGAGAAAAAATAAAAGACAAATGACATGGGCCCCTATATATGGGTGTGGTCCCCTCCTACCGGGTCTATCTATTATACCATGAACCATTTCTGTTCAGGACTGATTCTACATCAGAATAGTCCCCTTTTCGTTTCGAACAACCCCTATTCTGATGGGGGGAATTTGTAGGGTCCTAAAATTTCCACCAAGGGAAGAAAATACCCTTGTAATTACTTTGTAGAAGGAAGAAAGTATTTCAACAAGTCTAGCAAGGTGAATGTACTCAAATTGAGTTTCAAATTTCAGAAGAAACTTGAAGAGATTATAGTTTTCAAAGCATTTCAAGTGGCCCGTGTACCATCAACGGGAAAGGTCCGTGGACCACCCGGATCATGAACCATCAAGTACATGGAATTATCTTCAAGACACTGGCCTACAAATCGATGTCCAATGAACCCAACAGACCGCAAACTGTGTCGTCAAAGGAATTGTGCACATGAAATCTATCCGCATACCATCCCATGAACTCATGAATTCATGGATAAAGCGAATGGTCTAGGTTCTGCGAACCATTATTGCAAACTGAAGCCTCCACAAACCTCAGATTGATTGAGTCTTCTGTGGGTTAGGATATCTCTTCATGGGCCTCTGCAAATGGTTTCATGTGCCCAAAAGATATAATCTACCTGATGCTCTATAAGAGGATCATAGTAGGAAAATAGAGGGATTCAAGGAAGAAATCTTGAAGGGGACTTAGAGGTTGGAATAAAGAGTTTAAAGAAGATTCTGGTTTCAGTCTTGATTCATCGACGAAGCACGAATTGCGAACCACACTCTCTGCAGGTACAACCAGCTGTGAACCATAAAATGGGGGAATTGAATAATGATAATAGAACCACAAACCTAATTGGTGAACTGAGAACCACATACTTCTCACGGATGAAATCTCTGAGAACAATAATCCCCTGGACCCTCCTTCAGTATAGTGCTTCGCGTAGTGTACCGCTACGTGGACTGAACATGGCGCTGTGTACTGTATCAGTATGCAGATTGAACCCAAAGCGGTGTGATGAGCTGCGTACCACTATGACACGTGATGATCTATACCCATGTCAGTGTACCGCATTAGTATGTGGATATCCTATCTACCCACATACAACTATGGTATACAGAGCCTCCCCCATCCCACATAAGAAACTAGTACGTGGAATGGGGTGTTTTTGGGTATTATTTCCTCCAATTCCAACCACACCTCTCCATTACCATCCAGTCCTCCATAATCCCTCCATTAACCATTCCTCTGGTATCAGGCCAAAACCTCCTCCAAATCCACTGGAGTATGATCATACCATCAGGTGAATCAGTGCACCCCTTTGAGTCTACATACCCATGGTAAGCAGAGTCACAAAGTCTCTCCCCACAATGGTTCAGGTTTCAGGAATTCCCGTGGGTCTACATTCCCATGGTAACTTGGAGTCCAACCTTGGGATGCCGACATGAACCTCCTTGTTCTATCTATTAAGGGTGATCACTTACTTTTCCATTCAATGAGGAATAATGATCAGTCGAAGAAGTTATGTTTTCCCCCCTCCCCTTTGACATGGATGGAACTCATCCCCTTCCCAGAACATATTCTAGGGCCCTCCCGCTGAGGTAAGTCCCCAATTTTCTGAGACCGAGCTGCATGAATTTCAATGTCATTTCACATTAAAAGTTTCATCGCTCTGCACCCTCACCCATGGTCACCCCAGCCTTGTCCTCCATAGGCTCTCCCTATCTCACCAATAGGATAGGAAGCAAGTGCTTTGTTGAATCTTTCATGTCTTCTTGTTTCTCACACCAATCATGACTCACGTGGTCTTAAAGGTTCATGACAATTACAACATCCAGCACATATGAACTAAGAGAACTCTGATTCCTAATAAAACAAGGATGCATAGGATGCCTACTAGAATTCCCAATCTCAAAAGGGTTCCCATCCAAAAGGGTCTACCCAACCCTTCCCCCTCAAATGGGCAGCTTCCATGCATAAGCCTCAACCATTCCAAACTATGTGGGTTCTAATTCCTCTCTCAAGGATATATAGGAAACCCATATTCTGGGTCTGATCCCAACATCAAATCACCTTTCATCCCCCTTGGATGATGATAAAATCCAGAGTTCCTTATTGTATGGCTCAAGTCTACATCACCTCTGTAGCATCAAATATGTATGAATGCTTATGACGATCCTGCAAACTAAGGGTATCCCATGTACACACTCTTCAAGAATGAACCAAGGATTCATGAATATATGAAAAAGAATTAAATCTATGAGAGAGTCCTGTAATATATGATAACCCTCCCCTGTAAGGGTGCGGTGATCCTGGCTTCCCATCCTCTCAACCAATGGAGTCCTCAAGTGTCGTTGGCTAAATCATCAATCAACGATCACCTGCCTTTGGAAAGCAGGTCCATGAGTCATGGATACTAGCGTCGTTGGGTGTTTCTGGCTCCACGAAAAAACCTATTGAAGACCATCCAAGGAATTTATATATGAGGAGGAACAATTGCACGAGTACTTGACCCCCACACAATCATCTGTTGGGACCAATTGACTGTGGCATCTACTTCGCAATGAGAAAGGGGTGAATTGCCCAGCCCCAGTGAGGTTAATCCAATGTTCTTCTAAATTATAATGATATAGAATGGTTCAAAGAAAAAGAAATTGTGAACTTGATAGGAAACCATCTCTGAAAAAAGGGACGGGTGATAATCTTCATCGTACCATTTTTGCAACACCCCAAAACACGCCACCTTGGAGGCGGGACAAACACATAAGTAAAATATATTTAATATTAACAAGAATGCAATAGATAAAATTAGAAGTTTACATAGGAAGATAAAAATCCCTCAAATAAAATATTAAGTTGTTATAGTCTTCCATTACTTGGGTAGAAATTAAACTATAGTTTAAAGTGATTTGCCAACCTTTGTTGGGGTGCTTTAAATTATCAAGGAATCTCTATCTTGAGTTTTAGGTTGACTTAACCTAGTTTTCATTAAGGGTTTATTGCCTACATAAAACTTAGTTAAACATGTAGGAAAAGTATTGAGAAAATATTAGTCTAGGATTTCAGTATTGGGGAGTCCACTCAATGGATCAAGGCGATGTGAGTTAATGAAGTTGGAAAGTTATACCTACTAAAATACCATCAAGTAGCTTGTCAAGCTTCCATCTGGGTTTTGAGAAGGGGATTATGGATCACTTACACTAGGATATCGATGCGTTAGGATATTTAGAAATAAATGGTGAGGGATATTGTGTTTTGATAAAATAGTTTTATATTACTAAATTAAATTAAATTTATTAACTAATTTTGTAATCCATATAAAGTACTAAAATTATGATCTTATTTATTATGGAAATAGAAAACTACATGACTTTGACTATATCACTATGATCCATACTGGAGAATGATAAAATTAACACTGGATTAAATTTACAAAATGTTATAAGTTTATGTGAATTATACTACACCATGAATGAAAATTATATTTTTTAGAAAACCCTTTTCCTAAGTCACCTAGAAATGAGGTCAATGAGAAATTATTATCTCTATATATAAAGCATTTGGATGATTCCATAAATGTTCAATTTTTCATGTTATCTTCCATATCTACTGATATTTTAAAGAAATGTGAGTATATGAATGTGTAAATCATCATATATCACTTTCATGATCTTTATCAAGAGAATATAATACAAGAGAGATATGAGATCTTTAATTCACTAGGCATGTGAAATCTTAGAGATTCAATGCTAGATGGACCTCAAATAGTCACAATGGTTGGATACATTGAGTGTTTGGACATCTTAGGATTTAAGATCCATGATGATCTATGCATAAATATCATTTTATCCTCACCACCTAAGATTTTACCCTATTATATTGTTAATTATATTATGATAAATAGTGAGAATACTATTTCAGAACTTTTTACTCTCATTCACCAAGTTGATAAAGACATGGGGCATGAAAAACCTATGGTCCTTATGGTGAATAAGAAAACTAAGAATGAGTAAAAGGGACCCAAGACTCATCCCAAGTCTAAGGTTATCAAGCACTATTCTAAAAGGAAGATCCAAAGGCAGGAAAACTAAAAGGATGTAGTATGTTTTCTATGTATAAAGTTGGTCCACTTGAAGAAAAACTTAACCCATTTAAAGAAGTAATGGAAATATTTAGGTGCATTATTTATCAAGTGAAATATTTTTATATCTACACATTGGGTATTATATTCAGCTTTTGGTTCTTAAATAAGTAATAAAATACATAAACCATGTAGATTTCGAAATATTTCTATAAGAGAGGTGAATTTATGGCCCAATAATAATAAAAGAATAAATTCTCTAGACATTGGAAACTATCACCTTCTTTTTCCAACTAAGATGGTCTTGGTTTTAAAATATTTTTATTATGTATCAACTATTACCAAGAATTTAATTTGTGTATCCTTCCTATATACATATGGTTTTATTTTCAAGTTTATAAATAAAAGTTATTTATTTTATAAAGACAACATATTTAATGGTATTACACATTTAAATAATGGTATTTATGTATTAAATTATGAAAACCAAGTATTTATAATTGATAAGGAATTATTTTTACATGACTCGTCTCACACCCAGTTGTGGCATCACCATCTTGGTCATGTAAATGAGAATTGTTTGAAAAATCTCAATCAAGATGGTTACTTAGAATATTTTTGAGATAAAACCACTTAATAAATGTCACATTTATTTATAAGGAAAAATGACCAATATAACATTTAGTGTACAAGGTGTAAGGGTTCCAAATATTCTATAATTGGTACACAATGATGTGTGCATATATTTTCTAGTAGAATCTAGAGGTGAGTATTCTTACTTCATTAATTTTACTGATGACTTGAGTATATATGGATATGTATAATTGATGATGTATAAGTCTAAATCCTTTTATAAATTCAAATGTTTTTAGAATTAAGTAGATAATTAACTCGGTGATAAGATAAATAAGTTTCTATCTAATTTAGGTAGTGAGTATCTTAACCAAAAATTCATCAACTTTCAATGGGAGTATGGGATTCTATCTCAAATCACTCATCCTTATACACCACAGTGGAATGGTGTAAGTGAAATGAGTAATTGTGCCTTGATTAACATGGTAAGGTCCATGATGAGTTATGCAAGTATTCTATTATTATTTTTGGGATATTCATCACATGTTGCAACACAAATTATAAATTGAGTACCAACTAAGGTGTAAAATAAGATACTATTTGATTTCATGTATGGAAATAAATATGTGTTGTCATATACTCATGCATGCAGGTTATGGAGTGTTTTTTAAGGCCAACTCTAGTAACAAACTAACACCTAGAAGTGTAAAGTGCATCTTCATAGGGTATACTAAGTAAAAAAGGAGATAATATCTATACAACCCCTCATAAAAGCATTTAACTATCACATGAAATTCCATATTTCTTGAAAGGGAGAACATAATTAAGAAGGATAGTGGGAGAAATATTTTTTTTGATAAATTTGATGCTCAATATACACAAGAGTTGGTGTAGGAAAAAGTTTCATAGGTCCCCATCGAAGTTGTTGTTCCTAAAACACAAGTATTGTGTAGGAGCACTAGTGATGTTATAAAACTAGAAAGATATGGTTTTATAGTCACCAACGATATTGATTCATTATTGGTTGACAATAATGATCTTATTTATTATAAGGAGTAATTATAGATCTCATAAGATTTAATATGGAAAGAATCCATGAATTCTGAGATGGATCCTATGTATCAAAACCAATTCTAGGTTCTAGTAGAACTTCCAGTTAATGTAAATCCCTTTGGTTGAAATAGTTATTCAAGAGAAAACTAGACATGGAAGGTAAATTAAGTTCATATAAATCAAGGCTATTGGATAAAGGGTTTAAACATTGCCAAGTCATTGACTATGATGAAACCTTTTCTCCAATTTCCATGTTTAAATCCATCAGAATTCCACTTAACATAGAATCTTTCCATGATTATGAGGTCTTTCAGGTAGATGTTAAAATAGATTTCCTTAATATAAATATTTAGTAATATATCTATATGATACAACCAAAAGGGATTATGGCTTGAGAAAATTACAATAAGATATAAATTTTATAGAGATCCATTTATAGGTTGAATAATGCATTTAGATCATTCAATGTTAATTTTAATAAATCTATAAGAGATCTTATTTTTATAAATAATGAATGTGAGTTGTGTATTTAAAAGTGTTTTAGTGGGATTATGTTCATATTCATATTACTATATGTTTATTATATATTACTTATTTTTAATGACATATCGGTCCTATAGTCTATTGATGATTGGTTAAAAAAATACTTATTCATAAAGTACTTATGTTAATCAGAATATATCACTAGAATCAAGATAATTCATGATATATCCAAAAGGATACTTGAACTAATTAAAAGTACATACATTTACTAAATATTAAAGATATTTTTTTGGAAAAATCCAAGTGGGGATTACTTCCAGTGTCACGTGGTATATATCTTTCCAAGAAAATTTATCCTCAAACACAACAAGAGAGTGAGAGATAGAATGAGTAGGACTCTATATACATATGTAATAGTATCTATCATGTATGTTATGTTATGTACTAGTATTGATGTTGGATTCACTTTGAGAAAGGAAGGTAGATATAAATCTGATCTAGTTGAACAACATTCGTCTATTACTAAGTTTATCCTTAAGTATCTGAGGCGTACTAAAGATATGTTTCTTGTGTATGGAGGAGATAAGGAACTAGTTATGAGAGGATATATTTATTTTAGTTCCCAAATATATAAAAATGATCTAGAGTCAAAGTTGGGATATGTATTAAATCTAAAAAGAGTAGTTTTAAGTTGGAAGAGTTCGAAGTAGCTATTTTTGACCAATTCTACCATGGAGTCTAAGTATATAGTAGATTATGATGCATCTAAAATAGTAGTTTGGATTCAAAAAAATCATCCAAGAGATTTATTAAGTATATAACAATAAATATCTTATCATATTTTATTTTGATAATACTAAATTAGTGTTTCTCACAAAGGAGACAAGGTCACATCAATGGATGAAACACATACTCTACAAATATCACTTCTTGATGGATTTTTCTCAAAGTGGTGAAGTCAATATGAGAAGAGTTTCCATATAATAATATGTGTCGGATCCCTTGGATAAAGACTTATCTTATCAGAAACATTAACATCATGTGAGATCTATCAGAATAAAGGTTATTAGCAGTTGTCTCTAGTACAAGTGGGAGTCCGTTTGAGTTGGTACCCTATAACCAACTTCTAAGTACTTTATGATTAATTTAATTTATGTATTTTAATATTAATAAAAAAATATCACACCATGATTTTTCTTCTTCATAACATAGTATGTGATAATTTACTAAGGGTACTTGTCACAATAAAAGTTCATAGTAGTTCCCAACTATGATAATAACCTAGAAGTTCCACAATAGTATTCTTAATTATAATTTTTATATCTATATGGTATCATTTTTTGAGAAAAAAATTTTATAGTATTTTATGAGTGGAGACTCATATGACTTTGAGAAACTTTCTCAAGATATATACCCTTTGTAATCTTCAATGAAGGAGATTGTGAGAACATGACCTTCCAATAGGAAATCCACATTTATATGTGTCATTATATATTCTTATCTACAGATGTGTGTAATAATCCATATACATTAATATTATTATTAATACATTTCATGAGTCATGTACTTTGATGTATTGATGAAAACCATAATGACATATTATCACGATGAGGTAGGATACGTTGGGTGCATCACGAGTGATATTATATTAATGAATAATATGGAAAATGATATATTCCTTTGGTTCTTTATTAGAAGTTGATATATTAGACCCTTTAAGGGGTATAAAACTACCTAATTAAGTCTATGTACATGCCAGTGTTATCAGTATTTTCATTTTCATGATTTCAAAGAAATATACATTGAGAATATAGGTTGAGGACACTAGTATGTAACCTGCTTTATTAGAGATATTCAGATAAAGGGATTATATTATATAGTGTATATTTTTAAGAAGATATATGTATTTTTGATATTAAATTATTTCTCTATGGAATACTTTTCATGTTTCTAGATGCTAACCTTGGACTTTAAGAAGTGAAGCCTAATTCTATGGAGAAAGGGTCCTAGAGGGTCACACGCTATGAGTATTCAGAACCATATTTAACTTAGATATTAATTTAATATATTGGATAAATATTATTCCCATATGTGGCTTAATAATTATTCATGTTAGTTTGATTACAAATATTAAATCACCAGTTATTCAAAATAATATATATGTGAGTTAAATATTTAATAATTATTTATTCACTAAGTAACTATTTATTTAATTATGTGAATATAAAATTATTTATTTATTTTGGTTTATTCATAAGGAAATAAAATTTTTATTTATTTATCTATATTAATATTTAATAAATATTAATTCACTATTTAAGTGAATATAATATTTACATATTTATTGGTGGATAATGTAGTGACATTTATTTAATTAAATAAATAGTAATTATTAAAGCCTCGATAAATATTGAGGATTTGAATACTGAGTTTGATTGTATAATGAGAAATGTCACATTAAATATTATTTGAATAAGTATTAATGTATTTATTCAAGAAAATATTTTTTATTTTATATGCGATTTTAACGCATGTCAAGTAAATAATATTATTATTATTTAGATATGGGGTTCTCTGAGAATTATTAAAATAATAAGGTCCCTTATTAAATAATTATTTTTCTAACCCTATCAATATATAAATCTATCTATGAAAAAAATTTCAATCCCTAATAACATTTATTTCATTAGGCACAATGAATTATAAGAGGATTCTCTCAATCCCTATAGATCTTTCTTCCTATATTGCTCTAAAAATGCAGTGAAATTATCCTCATCCAATAGAAAGAATTCTTTTCCCCTTATAATATTCAGTTGTAATCAATGAAAATCATTGCAAGTATTATATTCATCTATGTTATCACCCAGAGAAATCTACAGGGATGATAAAAGGTTCACAAAGCACATGTGAATCACCACTATAGGGAATCTACCATTAGTTCTTTTTATGAAATGATGTTATGATAATAGTGGTCTCTCAATTCATTGATTAAGAAATAATTAAAAGAACAAGTTAATTCTAAATCTATCTATATATTAATAATAAATAATATGTGATGATCTGGACTTTTAGTTCTAGGATTAACAAGTCAATTAATATTTGATTATGATGTTCTTCATCATGTAAATCATATATTTTTCATTGATTACAACTAAAATCAATGTTTTTCATTCCCAATAGGTGATTTCACTAAACCTGAAACCTACACCTGTGAACGTAGTTACCTTAGGGATCTCCCATTATGCTTGACTGTATTTTTTTACATAGTATGCCTTCTTTTAATTAAACTATTTAAATATGGTAATCTTATTATGTTTTGAAATGGTTAAAGCATATTTTTATGTAGTTTATCAAAAAAATATCATTATTTTATTTATAAAAAAGGTTTCTTATGAAACACTTGGTGGGATCATACTAGGATAGTTGTTCTGACACCTTACATACACACAATGGGTGTATTTATACCTTATTTTTACATATATAGGTAAAGGTAATATATAGTATGTATGTGTCATTTATTCTTGTTAGTGGAGATAGATTTATAGGTGGTGATATGGTTCGGAGTTGAACATCATGTCACAAGAATATGGGTAGATATCTTTTGCTTATTTTTGGTTTGGTTGGTAGATTTGTATTTTATCACATAATCAAAACCCCATTCCATACCTTCTGTATATGTATGTTGGTTTGTTCATTTTGGTTGATTTTCATATTATTATATGTGGTTTCTATTTTTTGTATGATTTAATTATTTTACTACATATTTTTTTGAGTTTAAATTTAGTAATTTATATTTTGTAGCATGAATCACCAGGTTATGAAGATGTTATTTTATATTCTAGTTTTGGGAATGTTTGTTGGATTTGTTGGGTGAAATGATTTCCAATGAGTCTTCTTGATGATTAGGTACTAGTTACCAGTCCATAGAGGTCAGAAACACCCTTCTATCCTTTCCAAAATATAGCTCAAGTACCTATTCTAGGTGTGTTCTAGGTTAGTTCATGACAATGATCATTATATGTGTCCTGGAAGAGGAGTTTACATTTATTAATCAAGGTTTTTTACTTTTGTATTTCATTTATGGAAATGGTTATATCATGTTTGGGGTATTGTATTATATATAATATTATATGAAATTGATTATGTATTATGTTATACTTAATGAGTATTATGAAATATATATATAAATATAGTTTCATGCACTTTAACTTACTTTTGTATTCCCATTTCATATGTTTCTTTCTAGTGGAATTATGGTGATGTGTTATCAAAATTTTCATGGATGAATGCTAGAAATTTTTTTCATGTTCCCTCATATCACTAAAGTGTTGTGTAGGATATTTATATGACAAAAATAGAGTATAAAAAACACAAAACCCAAATATAATATCTATCAATAGAGGAATTGATAAAATAAAATGAAAAATAATTAAAGTATACTTCACTCTTAATTCTTATTTTTGCTTCGGTAGTCAGGTTAATAGAGACTTATTGGTGACTTCCAGGATTCACTCTTATATATAGGTATTTACCAACCAAATAGAATCATTGAATTCTTTATTAGTACCTATTCACCTTCAAATATCATATTAGCACCTCCTAGGTTAATGATGAGAAGAAAATGAGAGATAGATTTTCCTTGTATAAAAATGATCCCTTGCCACTGAAATGAGGCCCTTAAACTCCTTTAAATATAAATTCTTAATTTAATAATTTAGTTACTTCAAATCCAAACATTTTATATGTTTTATAGGAAAAATAATTGGTTTTGGTGTCTTTGTATGGTTGGGAGAGTTTCTTTGGAATATTGGGAAGGTTTTGAGAGATTTGTTGGAGGAATTTGAAGAGGTTTGGGAGAAAAAGTTGATGTATATAGGGAAATTCTTGGTCAATGAATGGTCCTTAGGACTTTGAAATCAGGATATAAATCCTAGTGATCATTGAGGTAAAAACATTTTCATGTTTGATTCATGGTCACATAATACCATGCAGTAAAGAAATTAATGCTTGGGATTTTAGGGAAAAAACTATTTTCACAGTTGATGCACAATATTTGAGGCCATGTAGTTGGGTTAAAATAAACCCTAGAACTTCTATTTTAGTCTAGTTAGAGCGATTTTGGTCTCATTTCTTCCCTCTCACTTGAAGCTATCAACTTGGGTCAATTTGGAAGAATATTTAGGGTGGATTTCTATTCAGTTCCTTGACTCATAAGGTTTTGGGGTGTTAGATTAAAGTTAATCCACTCTGGATCCTCCCCTCACTTCTCTATTCTTGTTTTTATAATTATGAAACCTTAATTGGGTAGTTTTTTGTTATTATTGGAGGTTTTTTTTGAAATTATTTACAAATTTAGGTTCTAGGAGTTTGAGAAGGATGAGAAGTCTATGGATCTCGATTTTATACATGAGGCATCCTAAAATCACTAGGTTGAGGTGGGTGGATTTTCAATCACACTAATTTTAAATATTTCATGGATTTGGTGTCATTATTTCCTTAAAAATTGTTTGTGTTTAATGTCATTAAAATTTATCATGATTTTGGGTATATCAATCAAGGGTCTTGGAATGTGCATTTTTAAGTGTGAATATATGGGTAGTTTTCTAGGTGTGTAAGTGGTTTTCTAGAAAGTATGGGACATTGAGGAATAGTCATAAAATTAGATTTCTTATTATTTTTTGGAATTGAGTTTTTGATTGATGTTTTTATGATTGATTGATATTGTTTTAATACGGTTTAACTGGGTTCATTGGGTTGAATGTTGTTAAGGATTTATGTATATAGTTACATGAGATTTTGTTATTACTATGAATATTATTATCAATATTCTTCAGGTGAGGACTTATACATGAGTTCCTAAACTCCCATTTGGTTCTGTTAACCTCATAGGTCGTGATGTGGTGAGGTTTTGGTAAATAACCACTTGGGTGTGATGACCTTGTCGGTAAGGATAATGAGAGGTTTAGGGGTAGCTGGTCCTCTCTAGAGTAGGTGATACCCATTAATGGATGGTTACTCATGGTCCAAGGTAGACCTTAGGATTTAGTTAGTTATATGGGTTCATGGTGTTGGTTTTGTTTTAGGACATGGGTTTTGATTTATGATGTTGTTATTGGTTATAATGTTATGTTGGATGGATTTTTTGTTCTCAAGAGCTTATAAATTCTTTTTTATTTTTATGACTCTTATGGTTGTTATATAAAATGTGATGGGGGTGGGAATTTTTTATAAAAAAAATTAAGATTGATATATTTTCACATACATGGGATGCATGAGAATCATTGGGTAAATTCAATTAGGCCTTGTACTCACCCCTTTTATCGGAATCTTGGTGTCTATGTAGATGATGTTGTATTAGTTGCTGGTGGTTGGGATATTTACTTCGTCAAATGGGAACAAGCATTAAGGGTTTATTAGTATAGACTAGTGGAGGTCATGTTCTTAGTGATGGTTTGGTCTTTTATCTGGGGCTATAATTGTATCAAATATTTTATTATATTGGAATTTTACTTACATATTATTGTTGCATGCATTTATATTCATGATTTTCGATTGTTTATTGGTTCATAGGTATGTTGTTGGTAGTTATAGTATATATATATCCTTAAATATTGTTAATATTATAATATTGTATATTATTATCCAACATTTGGTATTTAAGGGACAACACCAAGGTCCTAGTAGTATTTTATCATATCTGGGGTTGGGTTTGAGTAGTCATACTAGGTTGGGATGTTACAAATGTCATTAGTTTGATTTTTTCATGGTCCAATGGGCATGGATATAGGATGTGTTGGGTTTTATAAGGTAAACTATAAAAAATATTATCAACATATTTATAATGAAACTTGAGTTTCCAAGGAAGTTTAGGAATGTGAAGTGTTGGTTGACTTGGAAAGAGTCAGTTGAGATTTTTCCAAGAGAAGGTGTCTTAGTTGTAGTGGATTGAGAAGGAATTTTAATATCATATATCATTTATTACCATGATATGTAATTCATTATATATATTTGACTATGCATGATTTTTTTTGTGTTTTTAAAAAAAATTGATTTCAAATTTTGTAAATGAGAAATGTAATTACCTCAATTCTTGAACTTTGATAAAGAAAAGGCTTTGATATGAGGGATTTTTGTGGTTGTGTTTTAACAGATATTGTAAAATAATAATTTGTGTAATATTATGGCTATAAAAGTGTACATTGAATATTGGTATTGGTTATGGGTGTTGAGTATTTATTTGGTTCAAATTTTATATGAGTATATATTTCATTGTAGGTTATCTTGATAACTGGTATTTAGTATCATTAATGGATTTTAATATTATATAAAGGGGAATAAAATTAAACAATTTAAATTACATTAAGGTACAACATTAATAATACTAAATGGTTCATTTGGTCATGATAAAATTAGATTAATGTTTACAGTTCAATTTATTTGATGAATTTGATTGATTTTTTTGATTCTTTGATGTAAACTTTTTGAGTTCCCTTTTGGTAGTATAGATGGTTTATTTTATTTTAAAGATACTAATGAAGTTTTTAATTAAGGGGTGTTCTAGGGAAAACTTTTTTCAAGTTAGGTTCCTCTTTTAAATATAAAAAAGGTATCAAAATATTTTTGTTTGAATTTTATTTATAAGGGTGAGGGTAGTGGATTTTCAAATGAGATTTAAACTAGGTTATCATTTTCAGGTTGGAAAGGGTATTTCCAAAAGCATGGATTCATTAAAATTGGTTTTCTTAAGGCATAAAAATGTGTTTTTATGGAATTTTTTTAATTATGGTGGCTTTTAATAATTTCAATGCTTCTTGTTATATGAAAAAAAATGTTTTTTAATTTTTAGTGGTCTTTTGGACATTTTGGAAGGAAATTGTCAATTTTATACAAATATATGTTTGAATTGACTTAAACATTTAGTGAAATTCATTTTATATTTAAAATGGAAGGTTTTTATTTATTGGATCTTGTAAAATAATGTGACTTAAAATTATTTAAAATTGTTATACATTGGTTTTTTGAAATTAGAGGGAATCTAAGTTTTTAAGATTGGGTTTTCAATACAAAAGGATTTTTACCCATGTGGTGAGTTTTTTTATCTAGTTTTCAGAAGTTATTTTTTATGTGTTAATTAAATTGGTGTGTTTAAATTGAAAATTTATAGTTTTAATTTGGTTTTTTGTTTGACACCCATAGGGTGGTTGGATTTAAACTTTAATTCTTTTTACAATAAGGTATAATTTTAATAATTGAAAATTTTAAAAGGTTTGAAATTAATATTATATAATTTAGAAATTGATGTTTTCAAGACTGTAAGACACTTTTAAAATGATATAAAAATGGTTTTTATTTCACCCAATTCTCTTTTTGTGCACCACTTAAGTCCATCAGTCACCACCCTCTATGGATTATGTAACAACTACAAAAATTTATCAATATCCATCTTCTTATATCTATTTATATGGTATGGGGAAAACATCAGCCACCAGTGTTGGTATAAGGTTTTTGGGATTCACCCAATATGGTGGGAGCCAGTCAGTGTGTAGTTCCTAGCCTTTAACCTATCACTATTTTACAATTTAGTTAATTAAAAATAAAAATATATGAGGAGTTATTAATTTAATTATAATAATTTTTTATGATAATTATATATATATATATGTTCAAAATGAATAAAATGATTCAATTAGGGGTTTAAAATTTACACTTAAATGATATGATGACCATGATCCTCAAAGTATCCACATTCATCATTGTTCATCAAAGCCTCACTTGGTGTGTTAGAGTAAGGCTGGAGGAACAAAGGTAATATTATTTATAAACTAAAAATGGTCTCAAAATAGATCTAAACCCCAATAGTAACATCACTAGTAGATAAAACATATTGTCTTAAGCAATACTATGTTGGTGGAATTTAAATCTGAAGTCATATTTATAATATATTTTTATTTTTTCACTATGATCTATTTTTTATGTAATGCTAATTTTCTTTATTTTTTCTCTAAAATCCTTGTGGTGCATAATTAAATTATAAAAAATCATAGTTTTACTAAATAGAGACAATAAAAATCCAATGGAATCAAAATGATATTCAAACTGTGACCATGATCTAAATCATTTTCAAAATAAACTTGGGATGCTGAAAAATAGTTCTCATTCCAATTAATATTGTTTAAAGATATATTCTTATTTAATGGTCTAAGGGAGGACATTGATAGGGTTTATCCCAACTATTTTTTAAATGTCGATATTTTTTGTATCTTTTGTTTGAAAAGATATAGAGAGAGTGAGAGTGATACATGACAACTTATTTTTTTAAAGGATATATTTTTATATTGTATGGAGGTAGATAAATGATTTTTTAGTTGATGATAAAGTATTTCAGATAATAAAAAAATTATGTATCTTGCTTCCTTTTGAAGATTTATGTATGGTTTTCTATTCTAGAGAGAAATGGATTCAAGATTATGTTGGGTATCTTGGTTGGAAATGGTATGTAATTTGTTGGATGTTAGTATATGGAGCCCACTGAGGCACATTATGATGAATCTGTCAATAATAGTAGGTCCCCCCCCCCACACACCAAATAGATGGTATAATGGGTTATTGGTGAATACTATTTAAGATACAAAGGTGTATCAATACTATAAAATTGTTCTTAGTGGAGAGTATCCCTTGAAGAGGCTTTGTAAATAAGAGAGTAATGAAAATGGTTTTTTTTTTGTGAACCAACAAAGAGGATTTGATGCTTATATAATACTTGGAGATGAATCTCAATATTTAAGAGGTATTGGAGTACTTGGAATCAAGTAGAATTAATTTTTTCCATCTAATAGAGACTCAATTTTATAGGCACGAAAGTTCTCATTCTGATAATTCATCCCACCCCTTTGAATTGGGTAGATACATATTCTAGAAATGCATGAATTTACAGGATTTAGTCATGTCCCTTCTATCACACCTGATCAAATTAGTGTCCCAGATCATACCCACTAGAAAATAGACATGTATGTTAGATTTTCTTATTCTAATAAATGGTCTAAATCATGCTCATTTGGTTATTTGGGTCAACACAATAGACATACATGTTCAATCTTGAACCCAAATAAGTATGAATCACCGATCCATCAAGAAAAATTAAAATCATTCCAATAAGTCATCATACCCCTTGGAATTGGGTAGATACATATTCTAAAAAAAGGCATGATTTTTTATAATTTATTCTTTTCCATTAAATCACACTCGATCAAATAAGAATCCTAAATCACACCAACTAGTGAATAGATGTGTTCGTTAGATTATTCCTGATATAATCGATGGTTCAGATCATACATGTTTAGTGAACTGTGTTGACCCAATGAACATAATTTTTCAAGCATGGGCCTGAACTGGTATGACCTACCAATCCATTGGAAAAAATTAAGTCACCTCCAAGAACCATGCACTTATTTATCTTCTGAAGTGTAAAGTGTTCCATCAAATAGCCACATTGCATGATCACACATGCATGTGTGAACAGTGTGGTGCACCACCCCCAACAATATTATTCCCTTGATTTATCATTTTTGGATAATGCCCGAATGGCCCGAAGGCCTTATTTTTTATTTTATTATAGATAATCTCCCTACTCTATATCACTTTATGATGTGTTATTCCATAAAATCTTCCCCTTATAAAAAAATAAAAAAAGGTTTTTTAAATTCATTGAAAACTTTAAAAATAAAAAATTAACCCACCATTTTAAAATATTTAAAAGAAACTTTTGAAATTAAATAATCATACACTCTTGGATATAACTTTCATAAATAAAGGTGTCTCTTTATTTGAACCATTATATAGTAAATAAAAATAAAATTTGAATAGAGAAACAAGTGGAAACTACCTTGAACATGAAACTCTTATTATAATTCATATTCATTATACACAAGCCTTTTCAAATTCATATATTCTTAATCTTCTCATAGAAACCATTATGGCCATGTTTCATTTATCCTTTCATAAATGTTTGAAATACAAATCATAATATCTTTAGAGTGGACCCACTCCTATATATTCACATAGGTGAACCAAAAAATTGTTCCCATTTTTCAATACTTGTTTGGTTTTCTTGGTTTGTTAAGAGTTTTAAACTCACCCTCCTATTCTAAAGAGAACCAAACACTATTTTCCATGTATTTAATTTTTATGTTTCTTTCACACATAAGATAGAATTTTCTATATTCGACTTATACATATAAATTTATCACATGTTAAGTTGAGGTCCCATCATTGGTGATTTTTTTACAATGAATTAAAACCCATCGATAAGGATGTTTTTTACACCAACTCCCTTGAAAGTCCCTTTTCTAGTGGATCCACCAAAATCTAGATTAATCTAATAAATTCCACCATTATGACACTATATTGCGTCAATTGCCTCACATAACAATATCCAAGATCAATGTGTCTCTATTTTCAATTATATTTATTGTTATATACCCTAGCCAGCATTACTTGACTATAATAATGTATAAAAATAGAGACATTGATATTGGAAACAATGGTAGATTTAATAAAATAGATCTAATTTATTTATATTATTTTCATGTAGTTGTTAAAGAAACAAACTCAGAAGCCATAATGGAGTTATTTATAAAGGTTTTTTCTTTTATTCCCAAGATATTGTTCCCCCTCAAAGTGTAAAAACCCAACCACTCATAGAAGAGGTATCCTCTATATTAGTAATAAAACTTGTATCAAAAAATCCTTCCAACACCCTTGGGTTTCTAATATAACATATATAGTAATATATAGTACCCCTAATATATTTGAGTACTCTTTTAACAATATCCCATTGTGCATAACTAGGATTACTTGTATACATACTGAACTTTACAATAACATATGCAATATAAAGTCTTGTGATTTCCATGGTCTATATGTGACACCTGATAACATTTTTATATTCTAGTTGAGAAACTTCCTACCAATATTTGGTAGCATCCTACTCCCAGAATAATATGGGGTAGAAACTGATGAATAGTCAAAAGACATTTTTAATATAAGAATATTGAGAAAGAAAAATAAAATTCTTATTCCAAATAATTTTGATTCCCAATATTACAGTAGCTCCACATAATTATTTTATATCAATGTTTCTAGATAAAATATACTTACACCAATTTACTTGATTTATGTCGGTATAAATAGATAAATAAAAATTGGTTATTATGGAACCAACTATAAACACAATTATCATCTTGGTTAACTATAAATCTATATGATAAAATTAAATCATTAAATTTTTCATGTAATTTTTTGGAGCTTATTTTAAACCCTATAAGGAACATAAAATTTTCCAAACCTTCTTTTCTTTTCTAGGTTCTATGAATCCTTCTGGTTATTCCATATATATTTATTCATCTAATTAACCATTTAAGAATATTGTTTTGATATAAATTGGTTTAATTTATAAATTATTTATGGATGATAAAGAGATAGTAGTTATAATATAATAATTAAAATCCAAGGAACATAAGTATTGAAATAATTAATTCATTCCTTTTGAATAAACCCCTTGGTTACCAATTTGGCATTATATTTTTCAATTATACCATCAGATTTCTATTTTATTCTAAATGACCACTTATAACCTATAGGTTGTGAAAATTGTGCAATATTAACTAATATCCAAGTATTTTCCCAAATTATAGAGTCTATTTCATCATTCATAGCTTTCTTCTAAAGAGATGCATCAAAATATAACATGGATTCATTGAAAGTTTTATAGATCAAACTCTATATTAAGAAAAACTATAGTATTTTTAATAATACTATCATAAGTTACTTCCAAAAATTTTATGTACAAATAGATCCATATTTATTGGGTATCCAAGTTTATTTACTTCTACAATCATACTTGGTTTTACCTTCTTGAGATACTCTATTATTTTATCCATATTTCTATATTTGGAATTTATTAGGTAATGTGGTAAACCTAGATTCATCAAAGATAGTATCTCTTGATTAAATGACTATATTAACAGCTACTAAATCTTTTGGATATACCGCCATGAATCAATAATCTTTTTAATTATCCAAATATCCAAGAAATATTCTATAAATACCTCTCTTACACAACTTTTCCCTTTTAGGTTCAGGTACTCTTACAATCACATGACAACCCCAAACCATTAAATAATTGAGGTTTGGTTTCCTATGATTATATAATTCATATGAATTCATAGCCTTCCCTTTTTTGGTAACTCTATTAAGGACCTAACACATAAATAATAATTCCTCCCCCGAAATGTTTTTGAGAGTCTTGAGATTGACATCATGGAATTAACCATTTCTATTAATGTTCTATTATTTCCCTCATCTACACCTTTTTGTTGAGGTGTGTAGGGAGGTTTCACTTAATGTATAATCCCTATATATTCAAACAATTAAGGACTATAATATTATCCTCCCATATCAAATATAAGGAATTTAATTTTCATCCCACGTTATTTTTTAACCTCATATTTATACATACTAAATTTATCTATAACTTCATCTTTAACATGAAAAAGATAGACATGTAAAAACCTAGAATAATCTTCAATAAAAGTTATAAATTTGTGACACCTCTCGGTTCACTGGTATGTATAATTTTTATTTTTATTTACTTTTTAGTGTGTTCTTAGGTTTCATGGGTTTTGGGTGTTGAAAATAGGAGATTTTGGGAAGACATACCATGGATCACGGTTTACCTAACTGTACAGATAACCATGAGAAGGGGTGTTGGGTGGAGGAAAAGAGCCTTGTATGGTTTTAGAATAGTTTTAAAAAAAATTAAGCCTAGGTTATATCATGTGTCCTAAATTTTGGGGGATTTAGTATCCCCACACAGTTGGCACATGGTTTTCCAAACTAAGCAGTTAAACCATGCAACCTATACAGGTCACCTAAAAGTGGTATTTTACCTTTTTACTTATATCAATTATATAATCTTTGAGCCTATTTTTCCTTCCTCTATCATTTTCATCTTCTCTTATTTGTAGATTTCCCTCTCCATTGGTGGTGGTTTCTCCTTGTAATATTGGTGTTTTTTCTTAAAGTGATCCCCTTTCTTCTTGGTTTCTTCTTCCTTTCCCCTTATTCATGCTTGTTATACCTATTTCATGTAATAATGGAACCCAGGATTGTGGTTTTGGTAGAATATATAGTTTTAATAAGGTATTTGGTTTATTTTCTCATGGTTTAGGTGTGTGAGGATTTGATCTCCCTACTATGGGTGGTTTTCCTCAAAGATGACTAAGTTGGAGCCATTTTCATGGTTGGTGTATCTATTTAAGGGTTTTTTTCATGTATTACATTTAAATTATGAATATCCATTGTTTTTTGTTTGTTTAATTTCCAAATAAATGATTTATGGATGATTTTTATCCCATGTTTGATGTGCTTGATGGATTTTTTGGAAATTGGGTGTTTAAAGGTGGTTATCCAAATGGGTGTGGCTTATATACACCCCAAGTGTTTTATAAAATTGTTGAAATAGTATTTATGTTTTTAAAAGGATTTATAAATTGGTTTTAGAGATATATTACTTTGGTGAAGGTGTTTTGATAAAATGGTAATTTTTGTTTATAAAATGTCTTGTGATATGGCTTTTTTGATATGGGAACTTGTTTGTGATTATGTTGACATGGAGTATCACATGGGTTAACCAGCATGTGAGTGAGGGGTTTATATGAGTTACTATGTGAGAATTTATAGAAAAGACCATAAAAGATTCTATTTTGGATTCCAAGGGATTGTGAGATCCTTTGGGTAGGAATATTGTGAGATCCTCTATGATGGTTGTCGAGAGACCATGAGAGATCTTAGATTTAGGCCCAAGGAATATTTTTAGAGCTTCCATTTTATTAGATGGATATAATACTTATTATACTAACTCATGATAGTTCTGATGGTTATATCCTAGGTTCATATTACTCATGATGGATAGGTTTATATGCTTCATGACTTTGATTAGTTCAATTTTGATGTGATGAGATATATTATGACCATTTACATTTATATGGTTATATGATGTTGATGTTATGCTCAAAATTTGTTATACCATATTTTTTATATTGATAATGTTATTCCTTGTGGACATGTTTATCTATTTGATCCATGTTTGGGTTTTATTTTGGAAAAATGGTTTTGTTTGAAATGTAAAACCAAAGGTATTTCAGTAGTTTATTTGAAATGGTATGTTTTCAAAGTGGTTTAGTTTTGAAAAGTGTTTTCAAACTAGTATATTGGTTTTCATGGGTAAAATCCTTAAATATATTCATGGTGGTATCCTAATGGAATTTTTGAATCACAATCTACATATGCCTTTGGTCATATATAGATTTCATTTTTCATCATAGATAAATACAAGTGAACCATATACCATGGTGTCTCTTATTAATTACCGTTGTCCTTGTTTTGTGGAGGATATGTGGTCTCATATATTTGGATCATGTGGAGTTGTTGTTTTTTTTTTTGTGATTTTTCACCAATTGTTATGTATGTTTTGACTTTGTTAGGATTGGTCCCCTTTCTTTTTATTTTAATCTATTACTTTAGATACCATGTATATATGGAATTTTTGGAATGTTTTCATATGATGTATGGTTATTTATTACGGTATCTTCTTAGTATTATTTACATAATCTGGATGTTTCTATTTATGTATTTGACTCTAATGATTTTGGTATGGTTGTACTATTTTTTTTATGGGTTATGATGGTTTACTATGGGAGAAATTATTCCCAAGAGACGGTTGGTTATGCCCGATGCTTGTCGCCAGTCTATAGTGATTGGGAACATGCTTTGGGCCATGTGGTGGGCCATCTTGGGTGATGGTTTGGGTCAACCCTGGTTGGTTTATTATAAAATTGTATAATAGGTAGTTTTTATTTTATTATTAGTGGTATACTATATCTAGGACCATCATGACTTGAGAGGTAGGAATGGAGGGGTGTTTATCCATCCATTCTTCATGTCAAACCTCAAGTTTCCACGGGTGTTTTGGGTTTGTGGTTATGTTTTGAACTCTTTTATAAGTTTTTTTATGATATTTTGAAGTATTTCTTGATTGGTGTTGAGTCTTGGGGTGCGATTGTGGGTCATTTTTGAGATTTGGGGTGAAGAAAGGAGGTCTAGAGGAGGTGCATGGTTAATGATCTCATTTAGTAGTAAACTTTCATGGCATGTGTGGAATTTCTTACCAACTCCAATGTAACCCACATGGTTGGTGCATACTTAGACAAACCATGCATATAAACCATGAATAGTGGGAAATTATTTGGATTTTAGAAGTTTTCTATCCTTTTTTGTTTTTATTTTTTTGTGATTATATTGTTTCTGGTTGACACCCTTGATGGGTGATTCTATTTGGTTTATTTAAAGTGGTTTAAGAAGGTATCATGCTTGATGAGGCTTTCATTTTTGGTGTCTTGTATACAATACCTCCCAAAAGGACCTTATCTAGGAATATAGAGGGTTTTGTGAAGAACAGCTCATAGGCTAACCCTCATCTCTATCTAGCTTCAGTGGAGTCAGAGATTTTTACATTCTAATCCTTGGTTCAAGTGGGTGGTCGAGAGCATACATGGATGGTGGACTATGATAAAGAGTTTATGACACAAAAACCATCAGTGATATGTGGAAACAAGGGACCCAGTGATCTCGAGGAGTGGTTGGATCATATTTAAAGGATATTTGAGTTCTTGAAGACCCATGAGACCTATAAAGTTTTATTGAATACGTATGTACTAGAAGGATCGGGTAGGAAGTGGTGGGAGTTTATGGGGCACTCAAGAAGGCACAAAGATCTCACATGGAACACTTTTAAGGTGGAGTTTAATCATCAGTTCCACCTAGATACCTTTAGGGAAGCGAGGTCCCATGATTTCTTGAAGTTATAGAAATGGGATCATTTATTGAGTGAGTATGCCACTAATTTTACCAAGTTGGTGCATTTTTCTCTAGATATCCTCACAAATGATTACCTCAAGTCTTGGTGTTTTAATATGGGATTATGGTTAGAGATTAGATCTATGTTCATTTTTTTGTTTCTACTGACTTATTCATAGGTGTTTGACAAGGTTTTTATGAAAGAGGCTGATATAACTAGCAGGACTAGTCTTAGTGACATTCCCTATGTGATTGGTATCTAGAGTTCTTAATCAGGGAAGAAGTGGAAGTGGGATGAGTCTCATTATGGTAGTGGAAATATTTTCCAGCTGTCATAAGGTTCAACTCCTGTTACTTCTATATGATGTTGACCAGTTGTCTATTACTAGTGTGGGAAGGTAGGAAAAACCAGGGCTAATTTATTAGAGACTCTATGTTCGTACCACTACTGTGAGTAGTTAGGTAATATTTGGTGATTTTTTCATTTGATTTCATAGGGGAGAAATATGGGATCCACGTTGTCTAAGGGACATCAGTTCTAGTCAGAGGCTTCTAAGATTGGGGTATCTCATCCTCATGGAAAGAGGGATCCTCGCCAAGGGAATAAGACTTAGGGTAGTTCTAATCCAGGGCATCTCTATATAGAATATGTTATGCTGGAGAACTCGGATTTTGGGCCAACCACCATGTGAGGCACGGTGTTTATTGCATCTTCCATGTTATGAATTTTATTTGGCATTGGTGTATCTAGTTCTTTCATTTCAATTATTCTAATTCATTTTTTGGGTATAAAAGATGAGTTGATGCCATATTTTATAGATTTTTTAACCCCATTGGAGAAGAAGAAGGAGAAATATTTTATGTTCCCTAAGTTCCATGTTTTGGTGGTGGTTGTGGAAGTCATCTAGGACTTCCTTGTTTTGGACCTAGACATTTTTGACCTCATTATTGGCTTGGATTAGTTGATCATCTTCAAGGAACTGGTCAACTTCTCTCACTATATGGTCTAGTTACTTACTCCTGATGTGATCACTTATTCCTTCTAGGGTGAGTGGGATCTATCATCAAGGAGGGAAATAAAATTTTCCTCAGAGTTAGGGTTGATCTCATGTCAAGTTTCCAAGTTGTTTCTCAATGTTGTTGAGTAGTGTTCAGTGTGTGAACTTCAAGTGGTCATGGAATGGTACCCAAACATGTTTTCAAATGACTTTTTTCAGATTTCTACCCCAATAATAAGAAATTATTACTATTTATATTCTCTCTGAGATGATCCCAAACTCCTTACCATCTTATCATATTCCTACAACCGATATTAAAGAGATGAATCTCTAGCTAAAGGATCTCGAGGGCACAGGATTTATCCATCCCAGTGTGTCACCATGGGATTTTCCTGTGCTATTTGAAAATAAGATTGACAATATTATCCAATATTTTATAGAATACCATAATATTAACTAAGTAACTATGAATAATCAATACATGTTTCCCATAATTTATGATTTCTTTGATTAGCTTAAGGGAGCCCATTAGTTTTCAAAGATCGACTTGAGATCCAAGTACCGCCAGCTGAGGGATTGGGAAAATTATGTTCCAAAGACCACTTTTCAGATATAGTATATAAATTTTTAGTATCTATTTATTCCATTTGGGCTTACCAATTCTCTAGTAGTATTTATAGATTTAATGAACCGAATCTTCCATTTCTTTTTGGAATCCTTCATGGTTGTGTTTTTTGGTTAAATCTTGGTGTATTCCAAGATGAAGGATGATAATAATGACCATATGAAAGTTTTTTTGGGTATTTTGAGAGAGAATAGTATATATTATAAGTTTTCTAAGTTCTGGTTTTGGATTTAGAAAGCAATTTTATTAGTCCATGTGATTTCTGAAGTTGGAGTTTAAATGGATCCAGTGAAAGTTCGAGCAGTCATGTCTTGGGAGAATCCCAAGAATGTGTTTGATATCTATTTTTTTCTGATACTAGATGGGTATTATAGGCACTTAATTTAGGAATTATCCAAAATTTATTCTCCCTTCATGGACTTGACTAGGAAAGGTGTGAAGTTTGAGTGGGATGAGAAATTCTAATGTTATTTTGATCAACTAGAATCCTGTTTAACATTCACTCTAGTCTTAATTATTACTTATCCTATTAGAGTTCATGTTTTGTACTATGATGATTCTAGTGTGGGTTAGGGATTTGTATTGATGTAGAGTTACCATGTGGTATCCTATGGCTTGTAGAAGCTTCACCTACTTTAGTGGAATTACCCCACTCGTGACCTAGAATTAGCAGTGGTGATTCGTGCATTGAAGATGTAGTGAAATTACCTCTTTAGAGAGTGTTTTATAGTGTATTCAGGTCATAAGATCCAAAATTACATTTTCACCAAGAGTTACCTAAATATTATTTAGAGATTTTGGGTGGAGTACCTTCATAATTTTGATTTTGATATTGCATATACACCCAGGAAGGGTGAATGTGGTCATTTACGTGTTGAGTATGAAGCTTCCAATGCTGGATATTCAAGAGTCAGGACATGAGTGGGGTCTGATGAGTTTGTTTACTGATCTACGATATGATCTCTAGGTGGATGGAGAGTAGTTTTTTTGGCTAGTGTGCAAGATATACCCAATTATATCGATCAGGATATGAGTGGGTAGGTATCTGGACCCAAGTTCCAGTAGATTAGCAATGCTTTAAAAACCTGGGAGACCTTGGTTGATTGGTATCTATCTCTTGATTTTTCTATCCTCTTCATAAAGTGGATTTTAGTCCCTTTTATCCTAAGGTAGGATTTGATACATGAGGCACATCATTATATTTGGGTCATTAACCCTAGGGAAACCAAGATGTTTTATACCCTGAGAGGCCGGTATTGGTGGCATGAGATGAGAGGTGTAGTGGAATATTTTCTCTCTAGGTGTTTGACCTACTAGAGGATCAAAGCTAAGCATCAAAGACCTGACGGGTTATTATATCCATGTCCCATACCAATTTGTAAGTGGGTTAAGATCTATATGTATTTCATGATTGGGTTACCTCATACCCCAAGTGGGAAAGATTCCATAGGGTGATTGTCAATAATTTGATGAAATATTCCCAATTTATTCCCATTAGTGAGTCGATGGAGGTAGAGGACCTCATAAGAATGTATGTTTGAGAGTTTATTTGGATTTATGGAGTTCCCTAAATAATAGTATTAGACCAGGATTCCCCTTTCACATCTCAATTCTAGAAGCTACTCTAGGGGGATTTGGGAACCCAAATGAAGTTGAGAACCACATATCACCCACAAACAGATGTTCAGTATAAGTGGACCATCTAGACTCTCAAGGATATAATCTGAGAATGTTTGATTGATTTTAGTAGTTTATGGGAAAGGCACCTACCATTGGCTGAGTTTTATTATAATAACATTTATCATACCTCGACCAAGATGGAAACATTTGTGGTATTGTACGAGAAGTTGTGTCAATCCCCATTTTGATGGGATAATGTAACACCCGAGATTTTTATGAGTAATATTTTTTTTTATGTTATATATATATCATCAAAGGAATCTTTCACTACACACTAGCTTGACTTACTTTACATGCAATCGCGACTTTCCTCGATAGCTTGCGTTGTACGCAATACCGAGTTTCACTAAACAACGATATGCTATTAAAATATTAATAAAACTAGTCGTTATGAATAGTAATAACCACTTTTTGAAATTTTATAAATTTTATTTTTCAAAATGGACTTCATTTTTGGATTCGGAATATCGAAATTAGCCTAGGGTGAAATTTTGGTATTTTTCTGAAAACTTTCAATTTTTGATGAATAGTGAAACCACTAAGTGGTAGGTTAAAAACTGAATTTTGCATAAAACTTAATTTTACCGCTTCTGTGAATGGAATTTCAAAAATCCGACAGACACGGTTGATAACAGTAAGTAAAATGTGGTTCAATGAGTTAAAAATAATTTTTTGGTGAATAGTAACTTTTTACTTTTTTTTACCGTGGTTAATAGTAAATAGGGTAACTAAGGGTAAATATGATATTACTATTACCCTAACACATGTCCTAATTCTATTGGATAAGTGTAATTCTACCAAAAACAACCTTATGAATATAATATTACCATTTAGGTCCACTTGGATTAGATTATGACATTTAATATTATTTTATTTAATGAATAGTTAAAATAGTTAAAATCAAAGTTTAATAACTAAACCATTTTTAATATGGGTTTATACATAAGATAAATTCGATTATAAATATTCATTAGAAATCTAAAAAGATTTCATACATAATGATATTTTATTTATAATTTTTAAACTTCAAATAAATTAATTTATTTATGACACAACGATGATGCAGTAATTACCCTTTTAAGGAAATATTAACATAATTGATGTTATAAATGCCCAAATAAATGTAATTTGAGACTTTTATGAATTACAATAATTTTCTAGGTTACTATGACATATTAGGGTTGATTTAATCAACTTGTTTCGAACATATAATTCTGTTATGACTTTCACAAAAATCATATATCAAATAGTGTCAAAATTGACACAAAATGGTTTTTAAATCAAATATTATATTATTAATTGTTATTTTATTCCTAAAAATCTAAGGTTCGGCCAAATGACTTAGATAAGGATATATATATTAATAATAAACAACTTCGGGTTCGTTTGGCATGTTATAGTAAGTTTATTAACCATATAGTGTAAGAAAACAAAAAGTCGCGGTAAAAGTTAAATTATTTAACTTAGAGTTAAATCTAATTGATAAGGTTAAAATAATAACCCAAACTTGTCTAAATCCTATTGGTTGATAGGATTTCAACCCATCCCCACTTTACCTTCTAAATAAGACCCTTTGGAACCATTATAAACCGATTTTGACTTTAATATAAAATAATATTTTGAGATATTCCTAAGGTGCCCCTCTCCTCCCTTATAAAAGGGCACCTCCTCCCCCTCCTCCTCACACCAATTTGAGCACTCAAGCTCGGACAACCCCTACCAAAATCCCTTCTCCACTTCCCTAGAATAATCCTAGAGGTCCTGGTCTTCTTCAAAGACCAATCTTAGCTCCCTAAGTGGAGGATTCAAAGAGGCGTTTAAAAGAAGAGGTAATATCCATTACCGATCTTTTCAATTTCTTTCTTCTTCAACTTCTTCTTCTTTAGTTGTTTCATGATAAATTAATAACATAAGTATTACTTACATACTGATATGTTATTATAAATATGAAACAACCCTAATTCACCTTCTATCCATCCTACGGAAAAATGAAATCACCGCGCGTGCGTACGTACGGAATACCGTCTCCACGCCGTGGTGTAATATATTTTCAACCACCACCTTACTTGGATGGGTATAATGGTGTAAATAGTGACTATATATGACTATTAAAAAGTGATATTGATTCTGAAATAGTATACATACACTCCAATACAATTCCACGATCATAGGAACGATATCATCACTCGTGCGTACGTACGGAATACGGTCTCCACGATGTGATGTGACTCGTTCTACATGATCATCATTACATAGTAATTATATAAATGAATTGAATGAATAAATATGATATATGTTACACTAATACCATTCTGTATATAAGTTATCTATAACCTTAAAAGAAGAATAAGAATTTATTCGGCAAAACATGCATAAGAACAAAAGGCAATAAAGACCCGAGTAACAAGTAACAATGAAATATTACTAATAAGAAGCTAAGAATATGACCATATATGATATCATATCAATATGTATGATTCTGTAATAAGTCAATAACATTATTTAAACCATTATACAGGAGCTTCGGACACGTACAAAGCAAATCGGACCTAAGGTAAGGGAAATATCACAATCTCATTTTTATCTGAGATTGTTTATTCGTAAGTATTTACTGGGGTGTATTTTATCATCCACATCCATGTTCCCTCAATATGTAATATTGTTTCCATCCACTTACAATAGTTTAAATCCAATTTTACCCTTTGGTGAGTTTTTAGTAAAGAATATGAAAGGAATCTTTTGTCGTTTTTTCGTACGAGGTACTTTTTGACTTTTCCGACAAAAGTACGAAGAATGTTTTTTTTTAACTTATACGGCATGAATGGATTTTTAAAACATTATTTCCAAGAAGCTTCCTTTACAAGTTTTCAAGTTTATTTTTAATCAACTTCTTTTAGTTTATAATTGTATGACATGTTAAGAAAAGAAAAGTGTTTTTTAAGAAGAAAGGATATTTTCCTCAAGAATGGAGTTCAAGTGTTTTATCAAAATTATTTTCCATCTAAGATAATAAAGGGTTCTGTTTTTATACCTATTATTACATTGATTTGATTATGTTGTGAGGGAATTATTTTTATTAAGTCATTTACCTTATATGATTTGTTTTATGATGTCATGATGTTTCAAGAATCCCATTTTTGTTACATGTGTTATGCGATGATGTATGATTTATGATTATGTGGCACACATAAGAAAGGATTCATTATAAGATGGGTGGGACCTATATCTCCCTCCAATGCATTGGGTAAAGATTTATATCTCATGAGATAGACATGGATGGAACAGAAGGTTATTTCGGTTCAGTGATACAGGACTGAAACGAGGAGTGAACTCGGTTCAGAAATGGACTTTGTCCGCTAAGATAGTCTTGGCAATGAGTCATGACTAACAAGAAATGATTTTCCATGATTATGTGTGCATGCCACAAAGTTTCAGGTTTTATGTTATGATTATGGGGATCTTATTTTCACTTCTATGATTTATTCCATGTTAAGATATTATGATCTCTTTTGCAGGTTATGATTTTCAAAAAGATATGATATGATTTTTATTTCCTTTATTTGCCCTTGCTGAGCATTTGAGCTCACCCTTTTTTGTATGTTTTCTTTTCCCCAGGTCAGGAAGATGGATATTAAGTAGAATATGCTAAAAGGGACCCTAGATATGATGAAATAAATGGGAGACACTGTAGAAGATTTATGAACCAGTTGTTTATGTTTCCCAGTTTCTAAAGACACTATACCTATACGGTCCTTTGTGGTTTTGTCATATGTTGTAATAAGTGTGCTTCAATTTTGAAGTATTAACAATGTATGTAAATTATGGGTCGTTATAGTTGGTATCAGAGGAAAGGTATAGTCAACCTTTGGAAACTAGGATTTGAAAGCCTTAGTAAGAACCCTAAGGATAAGTCTAAGCATAGAACACAATCTAAGTGTTTTAGAAATGGCCATGAATAACCTAGGATAAGACCTTAAGCGTGAAAATTTTATTCTTGAATTATGTGGTTTTCCTATTATAATTAGTGTTGCTCACACTATTCTTCTTGGTTTTAGTCAATGGCTGGAACCTGAAGGAACCGTGTTAATGCGGAATGCGATGGGCAATGAAATGATTGTCCCCCTGAGCAACCAAACGATATGGGAGCTAGAATGCAAAATCTTGTAGCCATGCTCACACAACTTTCTCAAGATATGAATCATGCAGGACTTCCAAACGAGCAAAGGAAGGAGCAACATTCTGTTGAATCCTTCATGAGGCAGCGTCCACCTTCTTTCAATGGGTCTACTGATCCATTAGTTGCTGAACAATGGATTAGTACTACTAAAAAGATATTTTCAGTTCTTCAATTTTCTGAACATGATAAAGTCATCCTAGCAGTGTATCGTTTGAAAAGATATGTTGATCAATGTTGGAATCTTATTAAGAATACGAGGCAAAGGGATGAAATTGAGTCCATGGAATGGGATGAGTTCAAGAACTTATTTTTCAATAAGTACTTCCCTCGTATTCTCCGAACAAAGATGGAGAAAGAGTTTCTTGAACTGAAGCAAAGGGATGATGAATTTGTTGGTACCTATGAAGCAAATTTTACAAGACTTGCAAGGTACGCTTCTGGTATTGTTATCCAACCTAAGAGTAAGATCGATCGATTCTTTAGTGGATTAAAACCAAGTCTTCGAAGGGCGTTATCCATAAGGGACTTCAATAGCTACGAGGAAATCGTTCGATGTGCTCTCAAAGTCGAGATGGAGATTGGATTAACCCATCAGTCATATGGGTTTGATAAGAAGAGGAAAATGGAATTCAAAGGAAAATCTAAAGAGCACACTGAAAAGAATATGAGCTTTCCCTTATGCTCAAAGTGTGGAAAGAAACATGGAGGGAGTTGTCTTAAAGGGATAAGTAAATGTTTCAAATGTGGAAAGGAAGGTCATCGGGCATTTGAATGTCGTGATGATGGGAAGAAGATGTCTAATGATGCAAACAAAGGAAGGGATACACAGAATGAACCTACTACACTTCAATGTTTCAAGTGCAAGGAGATGGGGCATTATGCCAATCAATGTCCAAATCCAAGGGTTGATGGTGATGGTCGACGTCAATAAACTCTTAAGGCTAAAGACAAAGGAAAGTCACATGCAATTTCTATCAGCGATGTGGAGTACGATAACGAAGTGGTGAAAGGTACACTTACCATCCACTCTAAAGTAGCAAATGTTTTATTTGATTCTGGATCCACCCACTCTTTTGTTTCTGAAGAATTTTCTAAGTGTATCACCGTATTACCTCAACAATTAGATGTTGAGTTAGCTGTGACAACACCTAATGGCACATCAATCGCATCAAAAGTTTATAATTCTTCTCCAATTGACGTTTGTGGGAAAGTGCTTCCTGCAAATCTTGTGATCCTTCCTTTAGTGGAATTCGATGTGATTCTTGGCATGGATTGGCTTTCTTTATACGGAGCTCATATCAATTGCCAAATAAGGGAAGTCACATTTCATATTCCAGATCAATCTATGATTGTCTATCAATGCAAGGATGAACATGACCTTCCAGTGGAAATTTCTTCCATTTTATGGGTATTGATTCCACTAAATGAAGGTTATTTATCTCAAATGGTTGGTGAGAAACTCACGATTAAGAATATGCCCATCATACGGGAGTTTGATGATGTCTTTCAGGAGGAATTACCGGGTCTTCCACCAAATTTTGAAGTTGAGTTTTCAATAGAACTAGTACCGGGTGCTTTGCCAATTTCAAAGACACCTTATAGAATGGCCCCAATTGAGTTTCAGGAATTGAAGAAGCAACTCCAAGAGAATCTTGATAAGGGATTCATACGCCCTAGTGCGTCACCTTGGGGAGCACCTGTTCTATTTGTTAAGAAGAAAGATGGATCAATGAGACTCTGCATTGATTATCGAGAACTTAACAAGATCACTATCAAGAACAAATATCCTCTCCCACGCATTGATGACTTATTTGACCAACTACGCGGAGCTCAATACTTTTCAAAGATTGATCTTCGTTCAGGGTATCATCAATTAGGGGTCAAAAGGGAGGATATACCAAATATGGCTTTCCGTACAAGGTATGGACACTATGAATTTATAGTGATGCCATTTGGTCTTACTAATGCCCCTTCTATCTTCATGGATATAATGAATAGAGTCTTTAGAGACTATCTTGATCAATTTTTGGTAGTCTTTATAGAAGATATTCTTGTCTATTCAAAGAGCAAGGAAGAGCATGAAGATCACTTGAGAATTATATTGAAGACCCTGAGAAAGGAGAAGCTTTATGCCAAATTTACCAAGTGTGAATTTTGGCTTCAAAAAGTTGCATTTTTGGGTCACATAATATCAAAAGAGGGGATATCTGTGGATCCAGCAAAAACAGAGGTTATCAAAAGATGGTCGAGACCAACAACAGTAACTGAGATCCGAAGTTTTCTTGGTTTGGCTGGATATTATCGACGTTTTGTGAAAGATTTTTCACGATTATCTAACCCACTCACCAAGTTGACTCGGAAAGGAGTTAAGTTTGTCTAGACGGAAGAATGTGAAGATAATTTCAAGGAGTTGAAAAGAAGGTTATCTAGTGCACCTGTGCTCACACTGCCTTGTAGTGGAGAAAGGTCTGTGATCTACAGTGATGCATCCAAGAAGGGATTAGGGTGTGTTCTTATGCAAAATGATATGGTGATAGCTTATGTCTCACGATAGTTGAAAATCCATGAGCAAAATTACCCAACACATGATTTGGAGTTAGCTGCGGTAATCTTTGCATTAAAGATTTGGAGGCATTACCTTTATGGTGAAAGGTGTGATATTTATATTGATCATAAAAGTTTAAAGTATATTTTCACACAAAAGGAGCTGAATATGCGTCAAAGAAGATGGTTGGAGCTGATTAAGGATTATGACTGCTCAATCCATTACCACCATGGGAAAGCAAACAAGGTGGCAAATGCATTAAGTCGGCAAGACCATGCCAGTTTATCCATGATGAGGATCACAAAAGATCCAATATTTATGGATTTACAAAGGATGGATCTTGGAATTATAATGGAAGGGGAAAAATCTTATCTTTCTCAAATGAATGTTCAACCATCTATACATGCGAAGATTAAAGAGGCACAGAAAGAAGATGTCGATTTACAAAAGAAGGTGAGAAATGTTCCTGAGTTCAACCTTGATTGTGATGGGATAATAAAGTTCAGGAATCGGGTTTGTGTTCCTCCCATCCCCGAATTAAAGAAGGAGTTGCTGGATGAGGCTCATAGTTCTTCATTCTCTATTCATCCTAGAAGCACGAAGATGTATAGGGACCTGAAAGAGTACTTCTGGTGGGATGGCATGAAAAGAGATGTTGTTGAATATGTCTCTCGATGCTTGGTTTGTCAACAAGTTAAAGATGAGAGACAGAAGTCTAAGGGGATGTTACAACCATTACCCATACCCGAATGGAAATGGGAAAACATTACTATGGACTTTGTCACAGGACTTCCTAAAACATCAAAAGGCAATAATGCTATCTGGGTCATAGTTGATCATCTTACAAAGTCTGCACACTTCATTGCTATTAGAGAGGATTTCTCTCTGGATCAGCTTGCCAGGATATATGTAAAGGAAGTGGTAAGATTGCATGGAGTACCACTTTCTATTATATCTGATCGGGATCCGAGATTTACCTCGAAGTTCTGGCGAAGTCTTTAGCATACTCTGGATACAGAGTTGATTTTCAGCACTGCTTATCATCCTCAGACAGACGGTCAGTCTGAGAGAACAATTCAAACCCTAGAAGATTTGTGAGAGCTTGCTCTATGGATTTCAAAGGAGGTTGGGATCAACACCTACCTTTGGTGGAATTTTCTTATAATAATAGCTTTCACTCTAGTATTCAGATGGCTCCTTATGAAGCTCTCTATGGAAAGAAATGCAGGACTCCAACTTTCTGGGATGAAGTTGGGGAAAGAAAACTATTAGGACCTGATCTCATTGATGAAATGGCAGAAAAGGTCAGATCTATTCAACAACACATAAGAGCAGCTCAGAGTTGACAGAAAAGTTATGCCGACAACCGAAGAAAAGACCTAGAGTTTGAAGTGGGTGATAAAGTGTTCTTACGAATATCTCCCTGGAAGAGGGTTATGAGATTTGGAAAGAAGGGGAAGTTGAGCCCTAGATATATCGGTCCTTTCGAAATACTGGATCATGTTGGGAAGGTAGCTTACCGATTGGCGCTTCCACCGAATCTCTCTCAAGTTCACGATGTGTTCCATGTATCTCTCCTGAGAAAGTACATACCTGATCTTTCACATGTACTCAGCTCAGAAGTTGTACCGTTGGAGCAAGATCTTTCTTATGAAGAACAACCGATAGAGATTCTGGATCGTAGCGAAAAAGTCCTACGAAACAAGACCACTCGATTGGTGAAAGTTTTATGGAGGAACCACCAACTTGAAGAAGCTACATGGGAGCTTGAGGATATGATTAGGGATAAGTATCCTCATCTATTTGTTACAAAGTAACGAATTTCGAGGGCGAAACTCTTTTTAAGGGGGGTAGAATGTAACACCCGAGATTTTTATGAGTAATATTTTGTTTTTATGTTATATATATATATCATCAAAGGAATATTTCACTACACACTATCTTGACTTACTTTACACGCAATCGCGACCTTCCTCGATAGCTTGCGTTGTACGCAATACCGAGTTTCACTAAACAGTGATATGCTATTAAAATATTATTAAAACTAGCCGTTATGAATAGTAATAACCACTTTTTGAAATTTTATAAATTTTATTTTTCAAAATGGACTTCATTTTTGGATTCGGAATATCGAAATTATCCTAGGGTGAAATTTTGGTATTTTTCTGAAAACTTTCAATTTTTGATGAATAGTGAAACCACTAAGTGGTAGGTTAAAAACTGAATTTTGCATAAAACTTAATTTTACCGCTTCTGTGAATGGAATTTTGAAAATCCGACAGACACGGTTGATATCAGTAAGTAAAATATGGTTCAATGAGATAAAAATAATTTTTTGGTGAATAGTAACTTTTTACTTTTTTTTACCGCGGTTAATAGTAAATATGGTAACTAAGGGTAAATATGATATTACTATTACCCTAACACATGTCCTAATTCTATTGGATAAGTGTAATTCGACCAAAAACAACCTTATGAATATAATATGACCATTTAAGCCCACTTGGATTAGATTATGACATTTAATATTATTTTATTTAATGAATAGTTAAAATAGTTAAAATCAAAGTTTAATAAATAAAACATTTTTAATATGGGTTTATACATAAGATAAATTCGATTATAAATATTCATTAGAAATCTAAAAATATTTCCTACATAATGATATTTTATTTATAATTTTTAGACTTCAAATAAATTAATTTATTTATGACACAACGATGATGCAGTAATTACCCTTTTAAGGAAATGTTAACATAATTGATGTTATAAATGCCCAAACAAATTTCATTTGAGACTTTTATGAATTCCAATAATTTTCTAGGTAACTATGATATATTAGTGTTGATTTAATCAACTTGGTTCGAACATATAATTCTGTTATGACTTTCACAACATCATATATCAAATAGTGTCAAAATTGACACAAAATAGTTTTTAAATCAAATATTATATTATTAATTGTTATTTTATTCCTAAAAATCTAAGGATCGGCCAAATGACTTAGATAAGGATATATATATTAATAATAAACAACTTGGGGTTCGTTTGGCATGTTATAGTAAGTGTATTAACCATATAGTGTAAGAAAACAAAAAGTCACGGCAAAAGTTAAATTATTTAACTTAGAGTTAAATCTAATTGATAAGGTTAAAATAATAACCCAAACTTGTCTAAATACTATTGGTTGATAGGATTTCGACCCATCCCAACTTTACCTTCGAAATAAGACCCTTTGGAACCATTATAAACCGATTTTGACTTTAATATAAAATAATATTTTGAGATATTCCTAAGGTGCCCCTCTCCTCCCTTATAAAAGGGCACCTCCTCCCCCTCCTCCTCACACCAATTTGAGCACTCAAGCTCGTCCAAACCCTGCCAAAATCCCTTCTCCACTTCCCTAGAATAATCCTAGAGGTCCTGGTCTTCTTCAAAGACCAATCTTAGTTCCCTAAGTGGAGGATTCAAAGAGGCGTTTAAAAGAAGAGGTAATATCCATTACCGATCTTTTCAATTTCTTTCTTCTTCAACTTCTTCTTCTTTAGTTGTTTCATGATAAAGTAATAACATAAGTATTACTTACGTACTGATATTTTATTATAAATATGAAACAACCCTAATTCACCTTCTATCCATCCTACGGAAAAATGAAATCACCGCGCGTGCGTACGTACGGAATACCGTCTCCACGCCGTGGTGTAATCTATTTTCAAACACCACCTTACTTGGATGGGTATAATGGTGTAAATAATGACTATATATGACTATTAAAAATTGATATTGATTCTTAAATAGTATACATACACTCCAATACAATTCCACGATCATAGGAACGATATCATCACTCGTGTGTACGTACGGAATACGGTCTCCACGATGTGATGCGACTCGTTATACATGATCATCATTACATAGTAATTATATAAATGAATTGAATGAATAAATATTATATATGTTACACTAATACCATTCTGGATATAAGGTATCTATAACCTTAAAAGAAGAATAAGAATTTATTCTTCAAAACATGCATAAGAACAAAAGGCAATAAAGACCTGAGTAACAAGTAACAATGAAATATTACTAATAAGAAGCTAAGAATATGACCATATATGATATCATATAAATATGTATGATTCTGTAATAAGTAAATAACATTATTTAAACCATTATACAGGAGCTTCAGACACGTACAAAGCAAATCGGACCTAAGGTAAGGGAAATATCACAATCTCATTTTTATCCGAGATTGTTTATTCGTAAGTATTTAATGGGGTGTATTTTATCATCCACATCCATGTTCCCTCAATATGTAATGTTGTTTCCATCCACTTAAAATAGTTTAAATCCAATTTTACCCTTCGGTGAGTTTTTAGTAAAGAATATGAAAGGAATCTTTTGTCGTTTTTTCGTACGAAGTACTTTTTGACTTTTCCGACAAAAGTATGAAGAATGTTTTTTTTAACTTATACAGCATGAATGGATTTTTAAAACATTATTTCCAAGAAGCTTCCTTTACAAGTTTTCAAGTTTTTTTTTAATCAACTTCTTTTAGTTTATAATTGTATGACATGTTAAGAAAATAAAAGTGTTTTTGAAGAAGAAAGGATATTTTCCTCAAGAATGGAGTTCAAGTGTTTTATCAAAATTATTTTCCATCTAAGATAATAAAGGGTTCTGTTTTTATCCCTATAATTACATTGATTTGATTATGTTGTGAGGGAATTATTTTTATGAATTCATTTACCTTATATGATTTTTTTTATGATGTCATGATGTTTCAAGAATCCCATTTTTGTTACATGTGTTATGCGATGATGTATGATTTATGATTATGTGGCACACATAAGAAAGGATTCATTATAAGATGGGTGGGACCTATATCTCCCTCCAATTCATTGGGTAAAGATTTATTTCTCATGAGATAGACGTGGCTGGAACAGAAGGTTATTTCGGTTCAGTGATACAGGACTGAAACGAGGAGTGAACTCGGTTTAGAAATGGACTTTTTCCGCTAAGATAGTCTTGGAAATGAGTCATGACTAACAAGAAATGATTTTCCATGATTATGTGTTCATGCCACAAAGTTTCAAGTTTTATGTTATGATTATGGGGATCTCATTTTCACTTCTATGATTTATTCCATGTTAAGATATTATGATCTCTTTTGCAGGTTATGATTTTCAAAAAGATATGATATGATTTTTATTTCCTTTATTTTCCCTTGCTGAGCATTTGAGCTCACCCTTTTTTGTATGTTTTCTTTTCCCCAGGTCAGGAAGATTGATATTAAGTAGAATATGCTAAAAGGGACCCTAGATATGATGAAATAAATGGGAGACACTGTAGAAGATTTATGAACCATTTGTTTATGTTTCCCAGTTTCTAAAGACACTATACCTATACGGTCCTTTGTGGTTTTGTCATATGTTGTAATAAGTGTGCTTCAATTTTGAAGTATTAACAATGTATGTAAAGTATGGGTCGTTATAGATAAGGTTGGTTAGTGTTCCTTGGTTAGACTAACCCTCATCTAGGAGATGACTGAGATAATGTGGATAATTTATAAATGGTTATAAATATATTAGAGTTACCAAAATTCATATTTTATTATCGTCGTTGTCTGTTGGAGTTTCAGGTTAGTGATCAAGTTTTTCTTAAAGTATCCATTTGGATAGGGCACCATCACTTGGGAAAGTAATGAAAGGTGGCATTGTGTTATTTTGGGTTGTTTCATGTTTTGGATCATCTTGGTAAGGGATACTATTAGTTTGATATTCCATCATGGATGACCTCAATCCATGACATTTTTCACATCTCCCAATTGAATAGATTACATATAAACTCATCTCATGTGTTAGAGTGGGAATATTTGGAGTTAGATCCTAATTTAACTATTTTAGACCAGCCTTTTCATGTGTTGTATTATCAGAACAAGGTGTTCCATAGTAAATTGATCCCATTAGTCCATGTGATTTGGCATTTAGGTGGTGATATCCTTGAGACATGGGAGTAGGAATATTGGGTGAGGGAGAAATGGAATCACTTGTTTCCTTATGATATTTCATAAGTAATTTGTTGGGGGAGAAATGGTTTTAATAACTATGTGGCTAACCATACAAATGGGTGTTGGGTTGAGGTAGATAGCCTCATGTAACATCTCAGGTTTTTGGATCAGGTCAAATTTCACTCTCGTTTTGAATTTTTTAAATAATAGGGGTTCCTTTTTCTAGATCATTGATCGGAACTCAATTTCGAGATTTCTTTTAGATTTATATCATGTATTTGGATGAATTTATGGGTTTATATAAAGCCTCGGGTGTTCAAAAGTGTCGAAAGACCGAAAATAAACTTTTGGAGTTGCAGACTAGGGCACACAGTTTGGGGTAAATCATGCGGCCCCTTCATGGTAATTGTGTGGATCATTTTGAACGACTACATGGTTTTGGTAAACCATGTGAATGATGAGTAGGGTCATGAATCCAACTCTACATTTTTGACATAGGGTTACCACACGGTTTGTGCACGGTTTGTAAAATTGTGTGGGTTAACCATTCAGGCCTGGATCTTTTAGGAAGTGGATGCATCATGGTTACTGCACGGTTTGGAAAACTGTGTGGGTAAACCATACAACCTGTATGAGGTATTTTTTTAGTTTTTATTTTTTTCTTTATTTCTCCTTTCTCTCCCCTTCTTTCTCCTTGGTCACATGAATAGTTGGAGGAAACCTCCTCCTCCTCTCATCTAGTGGATTTTGATCCTTCTCCTCCATTGGTGTTCCAATTTCATATATATTGGGTTTGTTAGAGTCATATTGGTAAGGATAACCTCACCCACCCTTCTTCTTCATTTATCTTTTTCCTCGCAGAGCGATAAATCTATTAGGGTTGTTTCACCCTATTTTTAAGGCATTGGATGGAAACTCGGATCTATGTAAAATCACTTTGAATTGGAGCTCAATATTGAATGTGCATACATCTACAAGTCTAAGGTAGGTGGTGCATATCTTTTTTTGTTTGTTTTTTGGAATTTTGGGTGGTGTTTCTTTTAGCATGCTTTGGGGTATTTTGAGAGGGACCCAATTATATATATTGCTTTATATTAAAATGATTGTGTGACCCATGTGATTCAAATGGAAATGCCCAATTCCTTTTTCAGTTGATAGAGGTTGTGTTAGAGTCTGTCACTCCTTGGGGTGGTTTGTATGGTGGTTCCAAACCCTTTAAATTTTAATTGTTTTAATTGAATTTGTTCGGTTAATCCAATTTGAGGCATTCAAGTCCTCTAAATTTAATTATTTTGATTATTTAGATAAGAAATTAAATATTATTAAATTGAATTTCTTTTTTAAGTGAATTATATATATATATATATATTCTTTTCTTTTGAAATGATCTATTTGGACCCAAGGGGTACTGATAGGCTTGGCCTGAGGTTGAGGTGGCTAGGCCATCAGGATTGAGTGATGTTGATCACTGGTTGGGATTGGCCCAAATTTGCTTTAGTGGTTTGACTACAGGATTGGATGTCAAGGAAATCATTTAAGGTGGCACGGTTGTTATTATGGGTGTGTCCCATGACATGGGATGGCTCGGCCATCGGATTTGATTGAAGCGGTCATAGGGTAATGAGGTTCCGGTGATGGTGTGGTTTAGGTTATTTATTTTGGTGAATGTAGCTCACCTGTGATGGCAAAAGGACCGAATTGAGTCATGTGAACATGGTTTGACTCTGATGATGTGGTTTTGACCACTCATATGGGTAGAGTCCCCTGGTAGAGAAACATAGTAAATGTGATTGGGGGTTCTTTATATTGAAATCCAGGTGGAAGGTGAGGATCCTTCAGATGTCATTGTTGAGGCTAAAGGTTTAGGGTTGATTCCTACCGTGATTAAAGTCATGGGATTAGATATTTATTTGAAGAAAAATTTTGTTTTTCCTTTGGTTTTCAAGCTTGAGATGATGGATTCTTTCAACCAGGTATCCATGTGACCAAATTACCATTTTCTTTCCTGTGCCTTTGGGACATCGATACTAATTAAGATATTAGGTGTCAGGAGGCACATGGTGTTGGGTTATTTGATTTGAGGTGGAACCTAAGGGTTCACCTGGGTTGTGATATTAGAGGTACCATGGTCCATGGGTCAAGGAACTTCTCTTATTCTAATATTCTGACATTGGATGAAGTAGGTGAAACTTCTTGGTGGCTGTTGAACACCAGAGAAGTTTGATTGTTTCATTTCAGATGCATTGAGCTGCCTTATTTATTTATTACATTACATCTTCTTAAACATTTATTCTTGGTACGTACCATTGTGTGGTACCCTACTAAGATTCGTTTCACACCCTACACAAGTCCCTCAGGACACATATAGACTTTATGAATTTACATTCAGGTAAAGGATCAACCTCAAGAGCTGGATCTTAGTATCTACTTGTATGGAGTTTGAAACAGGACCATGAGGTTGTTCTGATTGGAGTTTTACTTTGTTCAATTATTTTTTAGTTTACACTTGTGTATTGTCATGCTTATTACATATGTGGATATTATTGGTTATCCATTGTAACCCCTTTTTTATATTGACATGTAAGAATTGTTATGAAATTCATGCTTGTTCTGTTTAGTTACTACAATTGGTTTACTAGCATGATAATCTATTTACTTTAATTCACTCCATTATTTATTGCTTTGGATATTTAATTGATATTGGTTTTTCTTCCACCATTGGAAGATCTAGTTCAAGTATACTAAGTCATTTACTTCCATTTCATGTTATACATTATTACTTGGACCATTATTATTATCATTCCATAGGGTATATCCCCCCCCCCACTATACCTCTTTCAAACCCTCATTTCTAATCAGAATCCTTTTTCATTCGAGGAGTCATGCCTAAGGCCCACTGAACTATTTTCCTGAAAGCACTATTTAGGTGGATATTTGGGTTAGGATGCTACAATTGGTATCATAGTAGTTCTTGACTAAGATTTAGTAGCATCTTTTGACTTGATACTAATGAGTTCGAGACTAAATTTTCTTTTTTGCTGGTCTTACTAATTAGGTTATGTTATATTGGAGATTAAGTGATGTCAAAACTAGATTTTGAAATTTTTCTTGGGTGCCTTTAGACCCATGTACAAGGGGATAATCATGTTACCATGGGTGGGAATTCCATTCATTTGGATCAAATTACAGTTTATATTATTTACACCTCGATGGATTAATTGGAATGTGATGGTTATTGGTTTTGACATGTGATCCTTTTCCAAGTGAGGCAAGGATGAGATATGGACCTTTTCCTAGTGAGGAAAGGTGTGTTTTCCTTCTTTTTTACCTTTTTATAGGCACATTTTGGAGTATTTCAATTTTATAAATGCATGTATTCCTTTTAAAGTGTTTATACCTTGTGTTAAATATGAAATTCCATGATATATGTGAATTTATTTGCATATATGAAATGTGATATTTTATACTTTATATATATATATATATATATATGAAATTCCATGTTCTATGTTTAATGGGACTAGCTCTTATAGGAGTAGCCAAATTCTATGGTTGAGGTGATTTTGATCACCAGGATTAGATGACTTGGTCGTCAAATGGAGGAAACATTGGTTGTCAAGATGGGAAAGGCCTAAGGATTTTGTGATAATTGGCACTGTTGAGAGCGGGTAAGGAGGTCATGAGGCTGGGATGTTGAGGGGCATAGTTGTGGTAGTGAAGAATAAGGGTAGTGCGTTAATGCTACCTTTTTACTACTTTTCATATCTCCAGAATTATATATATATATATATATATGGGTTTTCTAACCATTTGAAGTTATTTAGTGGGTTCCTACTATATGGATTGATGGAGCCTTAGAATGGTGAGGAAAGGGTTCCACTGGAGCATAATTGGGTTCATACCTATGAGGGTCAGGCATAGCATGATCCACAGGTATAGACTCAGGTTTAGGATCCAGTAAAATCAAGGCAGCTACCAGACTTAACATCATTTGGGTTGTGGCTCGATGAGAAGCTCCAATAAATCCTGGTATGTGTCATACAAGGGATCAATATAGGTTATTAGAGAGTAGATCCATCTATGTATTACTTGATGCAGGAGTTCTAGTCACAGCACCTGCCACTTTTTCAGGGTGTGGGTGTACCACAGGCGGATGAGAACTGGATAGAGAGAATACAGATGATCTTTGAGAATCTCAAGATGCCTCTAGGGTGGAGGATCAATCTAGTGATGTGTATGCTCATTGGGACATCAAAGAATTGGTGGGACATGCATTTTCAGTCAGGAATACATGAGGGACTGTCCTGGAAGGATTTTGAGGCCAGGTTCTTTGATATTTCTTTCCAAAGACGCTGAGGGATGAAAGGGATTAGGAGTTCCTAAGCCTTCAGTAGGGTGACATGTCTATCATGGACTATGTGGAAATGTTCACTGATTTTTCTCTCTTTACACCTGGCATTGTTAGTGATGAAACCTCCAGGGTTAGGTGCTTTGAGGATAGTTTACAATATGATATCTGAGTGGAAGTAAACATATATAGATTGGACTTATTCTCTGAGGTAGTTAACCAGGAACTCATAACCAAGGGAAAAATGATGGATATGTCTTACTTCAGCCAGCCAATGGCTTTAGGTGACTTTAGTAGATATGCTTCAAAGGGTATAAAGTGAGGTTGAGATGAGTTTCAATAGGGTGATCAATCCAAAAACTCGAGCAGACCACCTTGTAGTTGCTCTTCTATAGTTTAATTCTAGTGTAAATGGCCAAGACATGTCCATACTTAGTGTGAGAAGCCTCTAAAAGAGTTCTGAGCATGTGTACAGGTTGATAATTTCGATAGGTTCTATATGAGTCCTTCTCATTCATTCAGAGATCATCTTTAGGGGAAGACTCGGGCCTCTGATGTTGGTTTAGGATCGGTACTAGGTGAGGTTATCCAAGCTTCAACAGCACATGGTAATCATGGTAGAGACAGTAAGACGCATCAGTGGGGTCAGCGGTTGGTGATTGGAGTAGCACCACTAGAAGGCCAAGATTCAGGCAGTCATGCTTCAAGCTAGGTGCATGTTGTGGAGCTGCCTAGGGATGAGCAGGTTGGTGAGCCGATGATAGTTAGAGTTATGCCAAGGTTATGGACATTATTTGTTTTTTTTTTCAATGGCCTGTTAAGGCATGTTTGTATGGGTACACGAAGTTCATGGGTTGTATATGGACTAAGCAGACACTGGTCAGTAGGTTGGAATCATATCATATGTGTGTTATATCTCTATATGAGGTATGAGGCATTATGTGTTATGCTTGATCACTATGGGTACATGATGTTGAGGTTCTTGGAATCATGATCAATAATGGATGTGATTCTATGAGGTTCTTTTTCATTTTTGAATTGAGTATGTGGGTTACATGAGGTACGAGGGATCTGGGAACCATGACGGTGTGGTACATGATTGAGTTGTGAGGCACCAGGATTGATTTGAGCATCCGTGGAGATACAAGACGTCGATGTTTCCATGGGTTCCATGGGATCAAGGTGGGAACTGATGTTGTGTGGGAATTTAATGGTTCCCAGGAAGGGAAAAAATCACATGATGAGTTGTGGGAGTGACGATACATCATGTTAGGACAATTGAGTCCTGGTTTGGTCGATGGTCCTTTGTTTGATTTGATCTTTAACCAGGATGGACTAGGTTAGGAAATTCCTATGGTGGGGGCCCCCTTGAGGAATTTGACCTGAACCATTGATACTAGGGTAGTTTAGGGTAGATTTTACCAAGATGTTTATGTTCAGTTTCATCTATAGGTTTCATTTGATAGATTGGGGATGATCTATGTTATGGTGGGGAGATCGTAACATCCTAGGTTTTTGGATCATATCAAATTTCACTCCTATTTTGAATTTTTCAAATAATGGGAGTTCCTTTTTCTATATATTTGATTGGAAATAAATTTCTAGAGTTTTATTAGCTTTATATCATGTTTTTGGATGGTTTTATGGGTTTATCCAAAGCCTCGAGTGTTCAGAATAGGTTTCAGAAGTTTTGGAAGCCCGAAACTCAACTTTTGGAGTTATAGACTAGGGTGCATGGTTTGGGGTAAACCATGAGGCCCCTTCTAGGTAATTGTGTGGATCATTTTGAACTGACACGTGGTTTGGGTAAACTGTGTGAGTGAGGCACATAACTTTGTGTCTACCACTGCAGTTTTTATAGAAGGCTACCACATGGTTTGTGCAAGGTTTGGAAAATCGTGCGGGTTAACCGTGCGGTCTTGTAAATTTTGGACAGTGGATTCCACACTATTACCACATGGTTTGGAAAACCATGCTGGTAAACTGTACAGCCTATATGGGGTTTTTTTAGTTTTTCTTTTTTATTTATTTTCCCTTTCTCTCCCCTTATTTATCCTTGTTCATGTGCACAGTAAGAGGAAACCTCTACCTCCTCTCCTCTGGTGAATTTTTATCCCTCTCCTCCATAAGTGCTATAATTTAAAATATTTTAGGTGTGTTGGAGTCATATTGGTAAGGATAACCTCAAATTACCTTATTCTTTACTTATATTTTACCTCATAGAGTTCTAAATCGGTTAGGGCTTTTTCCCTCTATTTTCAAAGCATTGGACGGAAACTCAGATCTACACCAAACTGTTTTGAATTTTAGCTTGATATCAAATGTGCCTACATCTATGAGTCTAAGGTAGGCGGTTCATATATTTTTTTTTATTTTTTAATAAGTTTGGGTGGTGATTATTTTATCATTATTTTGGAGTATTTTTTTAGGTCGGACAGGGTAATGGCAGATGGTCTAGAGGGGGAGTGAATAGACCATATTAAAAATTTTAATCAAATGAATTGATTAAATAAATTAATTATCAAAGTTAATTATTAAGTTTAATTAGCAGTGAAAAAACTAAATAACACAAGAATATTTTTTATAGTAGTTCGGTCCAAAGTGGGCCTACTCTACTCTTATACCTCTCTACTCGGAAAGAGATACGTGTGCACTAAAAAATGATTTTTAAAGGAGAATCATAACCCAGTTACAAAATCTTTTTCTAGTGGAGGGATAACCATGACACTGACTTTTGTGTGGGGAGTCACAACCCTTACAACCTGACTTTAGACACTAGGAGTCACAACCCAAGGATTCTGACTTTAGAATCCAGGAGTCACAACCTGAGGGAAAATAATAACAAATAATTCTTTTGTGTGAAAAAGCATAAATAGAAAAATAGAGTGCGTGTGATATATGGGAAGTAGTGTTACAGAATCAGAACTAGATGAAAGAGAAGATAAAAATTAAGCACATATACTAGTTTTTTAAGGTTTAAATCAACATGTATCATCAATTCAATTGTATTAGAAGCAAATTTACTTTGGAACTTGAGAGAATGAGCGGGTTGTGAAGCAGTGTCACAGGACGTTGCAAATGCACAGCAGGTTCAAAGTTCACAACACTTTCTCTTTGTATTGTTTTTTTTCCTTTTTACCTATAAGAGAGAATGATATATATAGAGAATAAAATATATAGTAGGTTCAGCAACTCCTCTTCCTTTGGATATTCAAAATTAATTGAGTTAATAGCTCCCATAAATATCTTCATGAAAATAGCAGCACTGTTGCTTCTTTATTCCTATAGAATAAATATCCAATAAAAGAATTCAAAATATTTTGAATAAGTCTTCCATTAAAATATCTAGAATAATAAAATTATTTAATGATTTAAAATAGAATTTTAAATCCATTTAAATTTTTTAAAACATAGTCAAAATAGTTTCTGAAAACTAGGAGCAGATTCTGAAATTAAATTCAAACATTTGAATTTAAACAAATTTGAAACGTCCAAATTTATTAGTAAAAAACGTTGAAAAAAATTATTAATTTTTATCTCTAAACATAGCACCAAAAATATTAAAAACTCTTTGATTATGATCCTTATATTTAATGAGAATTTTTCAAAAACAATCGTTAAAAATAATCCATATATTTGCAGAAAACCAATTTTTTAAAAAATTGCACGGAATCAATAGTAACTTCGAAATGAAAAATAACCTTGGAGTGAACAGTAACTTCAGAATAAACAGTAACTTCAGAATGAAAAGAAACTTTAGAATGAATAGAAACTTTGGAGTTAACAGTAACGTAAGGTTTCCAAACCATACTTTGTGAAATAAACAGTAAAATAACGTAGGGATGATGAACAATAAAGTAACGTAGGGGTGATGAATAGAAAAGTAATATAGGGTATAAACAATAATGTAACACAGGGATGATGAACAGTAACGTAACGTAGGGTATGAATAGTAATGTAACATAGGGTATGAATAGTAACTTATGGTTTCCAAACAATACTTTGTGGAATGAACAGTAATGTAATGTAGGGTGTGAACAGTAAACCATACTTTCATGAAATAAATAGTAAACCATACTTTCGTGAGAAAAATATGAACATAATATTTTAACAAACTTCAATGAATTTTTAAGGGCTTGTAACAGCATATTCAGACTATGGTTAAAACTAATGATTTGTAGAAAGACTTATTATCTTTCCAAAAAAATAACCAATTAAAACTGACATATACAGATCCCAAAATCATTAAAAAATAGAAGCAAAACAATTCTGTAAAAACTGCTACTACAAAACAGCATAGTATAACTTCAAGTAATTAAACATCCATTCAAAAGATATTTTTATACTTTTATATAAACTAATAAAATCATGATAAAGATTTTATATTTCCATAGAATTAGGTTTCATTCAAATTCGATAACTGTATAAGTTTCAGTAAAAAAAATACATAAATGTTTTAAAATAGTGAAATGTAGAATTTCTAAAACCATAGTAGCAACTTCATTGTATTTTTAGATCATTTTAAAACTTCCTAATTAACTAATAAAGTATATATAAATGTCTTATCTTTCCAACGTGATAAGAATCACAAAACTCTAAATAACATAAATTAATATATCATTAAAATACAAAGTAAAAGTAATCAAACAAAATCATATGAAATCAAATTAAAGGAAATATGCACATGCACAAACATATTTTGATCAAGATCTAATTATATCTATTTCTTTATATGAGAATGATCATGTAACACATGGTATTCGATTGGGCATGCCTAATTCATTTTTTTCTTGATCAAGGTTGGGTTAGAGGTCGTCACTCCTTGGGGTGGTTTGTCTGAGGGTGCCAAACCCTTTAAATTTGACTTGTTTTAATTGAATTGGTTTGGTTAATCCAATTTGAGTCATTCAAGTCATCTAAATTTAATTTTTTTGATTTTTTATCTAAGATATTAAATATTATTAAATTTAATTGTCAGTTTAAGTGAATTATATATATATATATATTATTTTCTTGTGCAATGAATTTTTTGGACCCAAGGAATCGTGACAGTCTTGGCCTAGATTTACTTGAGTGTTTTGACCATAGGATTTGGTGTTAAGGACTTCATTTGAGGTGGTGAGGCTGTCAGGATGGGCATAGCCCGTGACATGGGATGAATCAACCGTCGGATTTGAGTGACATGGTCACAGTGGAATGTGATTCCAATGATGGTGTGGATTGGGTTATTTATTTTAGTGAATTTTTTTCACCTATTATGGCCAAAGTTCTAAATTGATTCGTGTGCACACAGGTTGACTCTATGATGTGGTAGTTTTGACCAATCGTGTGGGTAGAGGCCCCTGATAGAGTGTCTTAGGAAATATTATTGGGGGTGCTTATTGTAGAAAGACACATAAAAGGTGAGGAGCCTTTGGATGCCAGCATTGAGGCTGACAGTTTGGGGATTAGGCCTATCGTGATTAAGGTTGTGGTCTTAGATATTTATTTGAGGAAGGATCTCATTGTGCCTCGGGTTTTCATACTTGAGCCGATTGATGCTTTTGAGTAGGGTTCCATGGGACTAGGTTACCATTTTCTTGGGCATTCCTTTGGGACATTAGTGCTTATTGAGACACAAGGTGTCATGAGGCATGCAGTGTCAGGTTACTTGATTTTAGGTGGAACCTGAGGGTTCACCTAGGTTGTGATAAGAGAGGTACATTGGTCCATGGGCTAAGGACCTTCTCTTATTCTAAGATTTCATAATTGTCTGAAGTAGGTGACACTTATTAGTGGATATTAAGCACCATATAAGTTTGATTATTTCATTTCATATTCATTTATAATCCTTATTTATTTATTATATTGCACCTACTTAAATACTTATGCTTGGTACACACCATTGGATGGTACCCTACTAAGTTTCGTCACGCACCCTACATGGGTCCCTCAGAACACATATAGAATTTATGAATTTACATTTAGGTAAAGGATCAGCCTCATGATCTAGAACTTAGTAGCTACTTTCATAGAGTTTGTAACGGGACCTTGAGGTCATGTTAGTTGTATTTTTCCTTTGTTCAGTTCTTTTTTATTTTACTCTCTTGTATCAGCATGCTTATTATGTATGTGGCTACTATTTGTTATCTATTGGATCCCCTTTTTATATTGACATGTAAGACTTGTTATGAAATTCATGCTTGTTCTATTTAGTTACTACAAGTGGTTTTCTAGAATGATGATTTTCTTACTTTCTACCACTTATTTATTTATTACTTTTGCTATTTAATTGATATTGATTGTGCTTCCACCATTGGCAGGTATGGTTTAAGTTTTCTGATTCATTTACTTCTACTTCATGTTATACATTATTACTCTGACCATTATTATTATCATTCCCAGAGGGTATATCCTCCCCACTATACCTCTTTCAAACCCTTGTTTCTAGTTGGTGGCCTTTGGTGTTTGGGGAGGTGCGTCTAAGGCCCAGTAGCCCACCGACCTAGAAGCATTGTTTGAGTGGATATTTGGGTCAGGAAGCTACACCTCATATGATTTTATCATGGATTTAAAACTTTTCAAAGACTAAGGGAGATCATGCAATCTATATTTTGGGTGGGGTAGTATCACCACATGGTTAGCGCATGGTTTTCCAAACTATATGGCCTATCTAGGTCACTTATAAAGTGGTATGTTACCTTTTTTACCCTATATATTTTATATCACTCTGTCCTCTTTCCCCCCCCCTATCATGTTCATCTCATCCTCCTTGGAGTTGAAGCTTTCCATCTCCTTTAGAGGTGGTTTCTCCTTGTAATCTTTCTATTTTGGATTAAAGTAATCCTATTTATTCCTAGTTTTTTCTTCCTTCCCCTTTCTTTATTCTTGTTCTTCCTATTTCATGGAAGTTTTTAACCCCATATATTGTGTGTTTTATGGAGGATTTGGTTTATTTTCTTGTGGTTTAGGTGTGTGAAGCTTTGATCTCCCTACTCCGAGTGGTTGTCATCAAAGGTAGAAAATTTAGAAACATTTTCATGGTAGGTGTATCTATTTAAGTTCGTATGCCTTATATTACCATTAAATTATGAATCTCCTTTGGGTTTTGTTTTTTTAATTTCTAAATAAATGATTTTTGGTTGATTTTTATCCCTTTTTGACGTTATTTATGACTTGTTTTGGAAATTGAGTGGGGGGTTTTCCAAATGGGTGTGTCTTGTGTGAATCCCAAGTGTTTTCTAAAATGAATCAAATAGTTTTTTATGGTTTTAAATGGATTTATAAAGTGTTTTTAGAGATGGATTACCTTAGTAAAGTTTTTTTGATAAAATGGTCATGTTTTTTTTAATAAATGTCTTGTGATATGGATTGTTTGATATGGGAACTTTTTTGTGATTATGTTGGCATGGAGTAGCACATGGGTTAACTAGGGTGTGAGTGAGGGGTTTATTCTAGGGACCATGTGAGCCTTTGGATGGAAGACCATGTGATCTTCCATTTTTGGTTTCTAAGATATTGTGAGCACCTTTGGGTAAAAAGACTATGAGAGATTCCATGATAGTTGTTGAGAGACCATGGGAGCTCTTGGAGTCGATCCTAGGGAAGACCGTGAGAGCTTATATTTTCTTATTCATCTAGCATACTTATTATACTCACTTATTATAGGAATGATGGTTAGATCTCATGGTGAACATTAATAATACTATATTTCTTTATATGCTTCATGCATTTGAATAGTTATATTTTGATGTGATGAGATTTATTACTGGTTTTCATGGGTAAAATCCTTAAATATATTCATGGTGTTATTCTATTGGGATTTGTGCCTCAAACCCTATATATATATTTGAGAATATTTTAGATTTTTTTAGGACACAGGTAATGGAAAGGGAACCATGTACCAAGGTGGCTCTTCTTGATTATTATTATTCGTGTTTTATAGAGGAGATATGGTCTCATGGATTTGGCTCATGTGGAGTCATTTTTTTGTGATTTTCTACCCATTGGGATGTATGTATTGAATTTATTTTTATTTTTGAGTTATGAATTGAAATTCCATGTATATATGTACTTTATGGAATGTTTTCATATGATGTATGATTGTTGATTATGGTATCTACTTAGTCTTATTTTCATACTATAGATTTTTCTATTTCTGTATTTGAATCTGATGATGTTGGTGCACCCATCTCATTCCATGGATGGGTCATGCTAGTTTACCATGGGAAAACCGTCCATAATAGACTATTCGTTATTCTCAGTTCTTGTCACAATCCCATGGAAATCGGGAATGTTCTTTAGGCCTTGTGGTTGGTCGTCTCAGGTGATGGGTTGGGTCAACCTGGGTTAGCATGTTATAGAATTACTTTTATTAACTATGGTAGGTGTAACCTGAAAATCACATATATATCTATGTATTAACTCTAAAAAATTACTTTTATTTTCTATGGTTGGAAATGGTTTCATTACTATTTTAGTTTGCATGAAAGTCACACATTTATGATCAAATCTATCCATGCTAGGTAATAATTTTATTTTTGAAATTTCATGTATTTTATTATAGTTAGTGTGACCTACCTAATTATACCATAAATCAAAAAACTCTAGCAAGTAAGTATAAACAACATTTTTATTTAATTTCAATAATCAATCCTACAAGTTACCTTTTCCAAAAAATATCCTACCCTTGGATAGAACAAAGTTATCAGCCTCAAATACAATCTTAAACCCATTTTTTTAACAATATCATTGGAACTAAGTTCCTAGGAACCTTAGGCACATACAATCCATCATTTAGAGTAAGAATATTTCTCAAGGTAATCTCAAGATTAACCAAACCTATAACATATATATTTATTATAACATGCTACCCGAACTCATTGGCATGAGGAGAGGAAGAAGTGATACTAACCTTTGGTGACATTCCTTGAAAATTAAAGGATAACAATAAATGTCAATGTTTTAAACATAAGATTCATGGGGGAATGGTTTAACCTTTCATAAACTCACACACATTAACAACAAGGTAAAAATAAATAAAACCCAGGAAATCTACAAAAATTATGCATGTACCAAAACCCAACCATAATAAAAGTGACTAATCTATCAATAAATAATAAAACATGAATAAATATTAAATTAATAGTAGAACAGTAAGATATAGAAGCTAAAACACCAAAGAAACAAAGACCTAAGTAGCAAGTTGGAACCACTCCTAACCAATACATGAAACAACTCTAATATATAAATCTACCAACTATGGAAAGGAAATCAAGGAGCACTGGTAGAATAGTAAGAAATCATTTCCTTTCATGTATCATGGAAAAAAACATCTGTATATGCACCAAATTTCATATTCATGGGGTGAGTAATAATACCCTGTAGGTAACCCCTAATATTTTCCCCACATTCTACTAAGACCATAAAGGGGTTATCTCATATGATATAAAATAGAAAAGAATAATATCAAAGTAGTAAACATTTTTTACAATATAAAATATATCAAATGAATAGGTTTTCTAAAAGAAGTTTAAGTTATAAACAATGTTTCTCTTTTAAAAAGCAGAAGAAGTTCGTAATTTCCAGTTTGGAATAATCATCCATGTTCTCTCTCACACACACACATGCATATTGAATGACACCCCTATGCTCATGAGTGGTGATACGTCCTCCACCAAGTCATCACTTGGTGTAAATTTCATCTTTGTGCCTTTCCACTCAGCACTGATTTCCAAGTATATTTAAACAAGAAATCATATAATGAAATCATGAAAACACACTAACATGTGCCTTTCTAGACAACACTCACAACCGGTTATGCCAAGAACATGTGTCAAAACATAATTTATTCAAGAAAACACTTTTTAATCAATATAACAATCCCATTATGGAGACACCCACAATAAAATTTCAAAACCAACAAGTAAGAGAGTTATCAACATAGTTTTTCTAGGGACAAACCATTGAAAATAGAGGATGAATCTTTTATAAACCTAAAATTCTTCAAGTTTCTATAAAATTTGAAAGATGGAAAACCCATCTACCTAAAATATGATTTAAAAAAGGAATATAAGATGGTTCCATGTATCAAAACACTTCATATCACATCCTTAATAAAAACCCAAAAATATCTCATCGTCATAATTCCAAACCCATAGATCTAGTCTTACACCCTGATCTATGGTTTCACATGAGACGGCCTGAGGATATATAGTACGAGAGAGAGGGAGATACTAACCTATGATTCAACAAACAAAAACTCAATGATTTATTGTCAAAGGATTTTTTATGTTGAATATTTACATAAATCACCTAGGTATTTATTAGAGTTGAGAGTAATAACAATGAAAATTAAAGAGGCTTTACATGAGAGAGAATAATTAAAACTCACTAGACCTAATTTATTTACAATATATATATAGTATTTACATCATGAATTTCATAGGGGTTGCAAACACCAAAAAAACCCAATGCCTTGGTTTATTTTTTTTTTGGAAAATCTAATATTACAATTTAAACATTGATTTTGTGATGTGAAAGCTGCCCCAAACAATTTACATAATAAATCCACAATTTATCATGTAAATGATATGAATTGATCAATTTACATTGTAAATCAAATTTTTACAAGGTAAATGTTTCCTGACGGAATTCTAGTATACATCCTCTAGGTTCTCTTCTTTTAACACTACCAAACACTTTTAGATAATTATCCCACAAATATAATCATAAAAGGAAAAGCATTTAAACAACAGAAAACCTCAAACTGAGGGTTCTATATTCTCTCTAATATTGGTCTTTCCATCCTTGGTAAGTTATATATCAAAATTTTCCTTGAAAAATTCGATCCATTGATCTAACATAGAATTTTCTAGCTCCCATGTTTCCTTTGAAACTTAGTCATGCTTCCATAAAACTCATACCAATGAAATAGACCTCCCACATAAGGTTTTTTCCTATATTTCTAGAACCCAAAATGGTTCATGGATAAAATTTACATCAAGATCAACAGTCACGTGATCCCAACTAATCACATTTCTAGGATTTTTGTAATGTCCTAGTCGGAATAGCCACCCAAATAGTTCTAAATAGGCTAGGTGTTACTGACCTTAGGTGCACCTCCTTGAATGTCAAAGGCTGCCGACTAGCGCGAGGGTGTAAACAGGTATAGTGGGGAGGATATACCCTCTCAGAGGAAAATAAGTTATTGTTCTGAGTATAATAATAAAATATATAGTGGTAATAAGGACTCAGAAGACACAAACTAGACCCGCATAGTAGAAGCACATCCAAAAACAGATAAACAGTGGAAGAAAAATATAAACAAGAGCAAAAAAATATAAACAGAACGACATGTTGAACACCCCTTATAACAACAACTGAAACAACAAAGCATACATCCACAGCAGGTCATACATGTCAATAAAAAATGGTTCCAATGGATAACCAATAGTAGCTATGAAATAAAGTAATCATGTTATTATAGGGAATAAAGAAAAACAAAGTAAACTCCATCTAGGCATAACCTCATGGTCTATGCCAAATCTCCATGCAACAGCTAATATAATCCATCTCCTGAAGCTGGTCTATTTCTTTCACATAAATCTATATAGTCTACACATGTCTCGAAGGGCCCGTATAGGGTGTGATATAAATCTCAGTAGGATACCACCCAATGGTGCATACCTATTATAGGTGTTCAAGCAAACATGCATCTCTAAGAAAAGTAAAAAATACGATGCACAATGTAAACACAACCTCCATTTGTGTTAAACAGTCATTAGGGAGTGTTGCCTGCTTCGGAAAACACTGGAATCTCAGTCACATAACCTGGCACCATGTGCCTCATAACACCACATGTCTCAAGTACCGACGTCCCAAAGGCATGTCCAAGAAATAGTAACACTTCACCATGTGCCTCCTAACACCACATGTCTCAAGTAACGACATCCTGTAGGCACACCCAATCATTAGTAACCTAGAACCATGTGCCTCCTGACACATCATGTCTCAAGTACGGACGTCCCATAGGCACGCCCAAACAATCTTAAGGATCATCACCTTCCACATGGATTCCACGGTAGGCGCCCCCAAACTAAAATCACATAACCGTAACTACAGGGGCCTCTACCCACATAAGTGGTCAAAACCACCTCATTATAGAGTCATCTTTTTGCACATGACCCAAATCATGGGTGAGCGGTAATCACCAAATTTAGAACTAAAGCCACACTACCTCAATCTGACATCCACGATGCCCAATCCCATGGTCAAACCACCCAAATAATCTGGGCCAAGCCTGACCTATGATCAACATTACTCAAGAATATTCGGGCTACACCCAACACAACCCAAAGGTTCCATCATACAAAATATCAATAATTACATATATTTAATCAAAAGAATCACTCTAAATAGGAAAAAAATTAAATAATTGAATTGCACTAGCCATGTGTTGTCCCATACCGGCACTGAGGTCTTGAAAGCCTCTAATAAACTTAATCATTCTTAAATAGTTTAAACTAAGTAGTTTAATCAAAACAAATCAATTATAACCATTTTGGAACCCCCTTCCAAAATGACCCAAGTGAGCTATGGCCTCTAACCTGGCCTCACCCAAGCATAACAAGGTAATGGAATTCCCAATGGCATCCCATAAGGCATACGGTCAATTCAATATAAAGAAACATGGGTCTCGCTCAATACCCGATGTTGCGCTAAAAAACCGCAACCCCCAAATGACCACAAAAACACAAAACAAGGTATGTACCACCTACCTTAGACACATAGATATAGGTACATCTGATATCGAGATCCAATTTGAAGCTGATATTCATAGATCTAGGTTCTATAGAATTCTGGAAATTCTACTTGGATGGAAACTGTGGCGTGTGAGACAAATAAACAAGAACAGAATAGGATGTGTGGGTTTAGCCTTCCTGGTGAGATCCTGTAGCCACCTAAATTTTGAAGAATGAACATTGGATAGAGAATCTTGAAGAATAAGTGTTCTTGGCATCCCAGAGCGACATGGTCCAAAAATAGGGAAGAAGAAAACAGTTTTGGAAATGAGATGCGATGCTCTCCCATATAAATGAATAAAAATAAAAGTACACAGTGTGTATTAAGAACTAAACTCCATGTAGTATCTTGTTCGTACTCCGACTTACACAGTTTTACAGGTCATCGCATAGTTTTAGACGTGTCACAGAGGTCGAAACATGGTCAGGACTCAGTTGTACATGGAAAATAAAATACGCGGCGTGTTAAGTAACACTACATGTCGTGTAGTGGATTATTTTTACATGGCCTGTACTTATCCCGCACGTGGTTAGTACATGCATATCATACACACAACGTGTACTTGGGAGTACAGGGTGTGTAACCTAGAAATTTCCAAAACTGCCCAGTTTTCCCCCTTTTTATCAAAAACAATATAAAAAGAAAATGAAAAAGAAGACTCGTACCTCAAAGGAATAAATAGGTTCTTAAAAACATCCCCCTTAAAGCAATTCATCCCCAAATTTCTCTTCCAAGGGTGGTGAAGAAATATTCCATAACAACTCTGGCCCAAAACTCAAATCAATCAAAGGTGTATCGACCTATTACCTGGACCCAAGGTCCTCCCATGAAGCATCTTCACCCATGCACCTTATCTAGTTCTCCCTTGTGGTTCACGACACCCAATCACATCCCTCACTGCATCAGAGCCCATATCGAGCCCATGGAACCCATGGCACAATGAGGTCCTGCATCCCATGGATTCTCAAAACAACCTGGTTCCTTGAACCTCAATCACAACTGCATCATTGATGCCCTGATTCCCAAGGAACCTCAAGTAACTTTCATCCATGATGCCCTGATGATCAAGGCACCTCAAATAGCCCACATTCAATGATTCCCTAATGCCTCATCACCTCATTCATATATATATATATATATATATAATCATGAACCCAAAATGGTACCAATCCCACTGACCAACATCTGGTCATTCCACATAAATCACGTGCACCTTGTGCAATAAAAATGGACATTCTATAATAGGCCATGCTGAAAAGAAAACAAAAAAATCATGGTCACGCCCATGACGTACCTCTGACCGGTATCGGCACACCAACCTGCTCAGCCTCTGGAAGCTTTACGGCATGCACCTAGCCTGAAGTATGACTACCTGATGTCTGACCTCCCCACGGTGTTTCTCAAGTCACCGACCACTGACCCCTCAGTTGGGTCCCTCTATCTTTGACACTTCCTCTACGTGTAGTTGAGCCCTAGCTACCCTCACCTGGTACTGATCCTGAATCGACTCTAGATGCCACCATCTGTCCTGGTCCCTGCCTGCCAGCTATCTAAGAAGGTTTCCTACATAAACTCTCCAGATGTCTGACTTATCCACATTCCCAGCACTCCTTTGGAGACCTATTGCACTAAGTTTGGACATGCCATGGCTGCCCATAGTGAAAGAAAACCACAGATGTAATGCCACAATGTGGTCCAGTTGAGTCTTTGGCCTGACTTCCCTACTGGAACTCATCCCGACCTCACTTCCTGCTATCTGAACCATCACCTGAAGCTTCCGACCAACTGAAATGGGACATGTCTATTAAGTTTCCCTCAGCTATGAGCGCCTGATTCACCACCTCTGAGAATGAGGCCAACCTGAAGATGTTTACATGCACCTTAATGGAATGTCGTAATCCATCATCAAAGTGCCCCACCCTCAAGGTGTCATCACTTACCATACCTGGTGAAAAGTGAGACATCTTAGTGAAGGTAGTTGCATAGTCCATGAAGTACATGTCACCCTGCTGGAGGCTCAAGAACTCCTAATCTCTTTCTTCCCTCATCATCTCTGGGAAAAAGTGCTCAAAAAACCTGTCCTCAAAGTCCTTACTTGTTATTCCTTCGTGTCTGCAAGTCTGAACCTTCACATCCCACTAATGTTTCATCGGTCCTCTCAGCATGTACATCGCCAGCTTGACCCTCCGCCCTGGAGGCATCTCGAGATGCTCAAAGATCATCTACATGCTCTCTATCTAGTTTTCAGCCGCCTGTGGACCACCCTCACCTTGAAAAATGTGGTGGGTGCTGCGACTGAAACTCCCGCATTAGATATGACATGGAGGGCTATGTACATTTCATGCATATGTCAATCCCCTAAAAGACACATATGAGACTATATCAGAGATTTTCATCGAGCCACAACCCGAATGCTGCCTAACTCGGCTACTGCTTGACCTAGACTAGATCCTGAACCTGATCTTGTCCCTGATCCTATACCTGTGGCTCATGCTCTGCTTGTCCCTCAGGTGTCTAAACCTGATCATGCTCCTGCGGCACTGAACCATCACCCGGATGACATTCCATTGAGTTGTCTAGGAGGAACCCACTGAATACCATAGATGGTCAGAAAAACCACATATATAATATATATATATATAATGCATATAATTAAAGTAGTAAATAGGTATCACATAACAACTACCCTTACAATCCCTCACCGTAACCATACCCCATGGTATCCTGGCCTCATGGCCTCCTAACTCACCCTCAACAGAGCCAAGTATCAAAAGTACCTTGGGCCATGCCTGCCCCGACAACCATCGTTGCCTCAAACCGATGACCGAGTCTCCCAATCTTGGTGATCAACATCACCCCAGTTATAGTACCTACCTACTCATATACAAGCTAGGCCCAAATCTCATGCCACATTCAATTTTATATAATTTAAATCATGGCATATTACATTGCAACAAATAATCAATTATATCAGGAATTTCACCTTTCACATTTCAAAAGCATCTATAGCATGGAAATTGATATTATTCACATGGTATTATCACTTCACAAAGCGTACGTGCAGTTATGAAATTTAAAAACCATAAAAATGTTCCTATAGAAAGCTAGACAATCATGCCTTGTCATACCGGGACAAGGTCCAATTCTCCCTTATTGCACCGGGTCAAGGATAACATATCACAACCAATAATATCACACACCAAGTAAGCCACCAAGATGGAAATCATAAAAATAGTAATCTGAGAAAAATAAAAATAGAAATTCTCACCCAAGGTAACGTGGTCCTGTTGGAACCGGGCATGCATCCGAAGCCCCAAACAGGTGGGTTTTTTAAAAAAAATCCACTGATGTTCGACGTGGACTTGTTGACGTCGGTGAAGAGCAGCCCGGTTAAAGACGAGGACCACAGATGAAGGGTTTTAAGCACAAAATAAAATGTAAAAATACCTGGTTTAATTCTGAATCTTTGCAAGATATCTGCTCGTCATTGGTGATTGATGCTCAAAGAATCCAAAGACGAATTCCTATAGATCATTTACATGTGCTTCAAGGAATCTGCGGGAGTTTCATTCGTCATAATCTGGGTGCTAGCATGGAATACCAACGATGCCTTCGATGATCCAACGATCACTGCATCACTTCACTAGCGATGCCCGAGAGAGATCTCCATCCGAGCTCCTTGGATCCATAGAATCTCTCTCTAGATCATGGGAGAGAGGAGAGGAGAGAGAATCCATGTGAATAGTACTTTTCCAAAGCCCCTCCTCTTATATTTATAGTGGTTAATTAAAATACCTGGCATCACCTCACCGACCCCAAATAATTAACGCATTATCAACGGCATTTTATAACTACTATACTGATCAATAAATATTATTATCATTTACTTTTAATATATTAAAATATATTACTCAATAATAATAGAGTCATTAACTCAACTCTTCGCTCCCATAAAAATTAATTGAACCTTGAATAATTTAATATTCATCAATTAATATTTTTTATGTATTTACTTAAAACTCGTAAATAAATTTAATAAATAAATTCAATACTCATTATTCTAAACTCGAATAATGTGAATTTATTTATTTCATTAGTGATCATTTAACTTTGAACAAATCCCAAACCCCAGTGGTGGGGCCCACCATGTCAAAAACTCATATTCAACTGAATAGAGAAGATTTTGGAATATGTTATTGTGTGTGACCCTTTAGGCCCTTATCTCAACAGCAGTTAATAGTATTCACAGACCAAGAGTGGGATCTAGCAACCCATCATGGCCCCTAAATAGATAAGGATTGTCACAGTAGCGACAACCAACCTACGAACACGCACTGTGTAATATAATCTCTTTGTGTGTAATATCTCATAAAGAAGGAAGTACTCTTGTGTCATCACCCTTTTCTCACTTTATTGTTTGTTGATGTAACTGGACAGATTTACCCTCGACTGCCATGACCATGGTCTTATAAAGGTACTTCCATCCATATCAACATGGCCTGAGATATATTACTTCCATAACCTAGAAGTGATAAATCCTTTCTTGACCATTCAACCAATGTCATGCCACCAATGACGCACCCAACACAAACTACCTCACCACGACTTCATTGCCATGGTTTTTGTCTTGCATCAAAGTATACAATCAAATGACATACATTGGTAATGATCTCAATTTAGGAGACCATTACACATGATCGTTGATAGGAACATCCAATGACACCCAAAACATGTGGAGTTTCTATTGGTGGGTTAATCCTCATGATCTCACTACTAGAGATCACCAAGTGTGAACTTCATGAGAAGAAGTCTCAATGCTTATGAGCCCCCAACACCTGATAGTCAAACATCTACTATGTCCAATCAATAAGATGTATCTAGACCATAGAACATATATTTAATATTAATGTCATGGTATCTAGAGGTTCTCATTATATCCTAGGAACTACTATAACCTTTCAATACGACAATTAACCTTTTTACATTACCATTTCAGTAGTGGATATAGAAAATTCTACACTATAATGGTAAGATGACATCATGCATAGATAACTGTATACACAATATAGTAACCAAAAGCATTGAATAGTTGGTTATAGGGTACCCACTATTTCAACACTCACACTTGCACTTGATCCAACTTGTTAGAAAAACTTGTTAGCTACTCATGTGATGAACATCATGTTTCTGCTGAGTAATGGATTTAGCTACTGGGTTCGCTACGGTTCCTCCACGTGGCTATTCTGCTATAGTGACCTCATCTCCTTGAGTAAAACTTCTCAAGAGATGGTATCCAGAGTATATCCCTTTTGTCCACTATCATAACTTGATATCTTGGCTAGTAATAATATCATAATTTAAATTATTATAGTATTTTTCTCACCAGGTGTGATTCCAAGAACTGGAAAAAATCATTGCATTTAACTGCTTCTTAGATATCTTAGAAGTTGCAACGTACTCAGTCTTTGTGGGTATAGCTACCACTGGCTTATATGAGCTTGACTCACTCATTGTATTTATCCTAACTGTGATAGTAGATCACATTGATCTATGGAAGACTAGTTTTTATCCCCAAAAACTAGTATCCATTCTCTTCATTTACTAGGTACATATCTTTTGTACTTACCAAAGTACAATTAGATAGTTCTAACTGCATCCCTTGTAGTGCTCCTGGATATAACTGATATTTTCTTACTATAAAATATACCTTGGAAATATCATTTCTTTTACATATCATGGTATACGTGATTGTTCCATCGCTCCGACGTATGGATTTCAACTCACCACATTTATCTCTTCCCATGTCACGGACAGGTCAACATGGAGAGATTATGCCCTATGACATAGGCAAAAATTCATCTCTTGAATTGTTCCAACATGTATTTTTCAATACAATTCCACTATATGTATGATTAACTAGGACCAAGAAACCTATAGATCTACCTCAGTAGATCATGTTCCCTAGAACTTAGGTTGCTTACATTAATTCAATCACTGGATAATAAATTTCATCTTGGTTATAACTAACTGTGAGACCAATGTCCGTTTTCCATATTTTTCTGAACATACTTCACTTGGAAAACATTAATGCTCCCACTAACCTTCCTTAGACACATGTCAATCATTTGTTGAAAAAGTATATTTTATGATCATGTTGCTTACTTTAATCCTAAACTGGATTTCCGTAACTTGTAGCCTTTATTAGAATTATGTGACATGACCATCCCTTTCTAGCTATGTCTTATAGACACCATCCATGATTGGATGTCATGAAATCCAATTATAAATAAATTTATCATATATATTAGCTATGATAAATAAAATTATAATGAATTTAGGTATAACAACTTGGTGAAACCAATCGAGCCTTATTGGTACTAAACTTGTACCATCCATGTATCAACTCACTTGAATACCCACTACAGTATTCAAAATAATAAGCCCCCTTTGCACTTTGATACATGGAATCCATTAATTGAATTTTAGTTGGTCTTATAAATTTTAGCTAATTTCCATATACTTCTTACTTGTAGGAAATATTATTCATATTGAATAATAGATCACTGACTGTGGTGAATATAAAAACCATCACCATGATTTTATCCTTCCTACGTAGTTTTTGTCTCTGGAACATACTTTGTTCTACATGCTCTTGTGGAACTAGTTCCTATTCCAACTATTTGTGCATTTTGAGCATTGACTAAACACTAGTCAATATAGCTCACACTATTTCTGATAGAGATGTGCACCCTCTTATAGAAATACAGTCTATAACTTGACTATATCTTTTCTATGATAGGGATTTTTGTAATATCCTAAGAAACTGTTAAGATTATTATACTAAATTCACAATGTGTTTGTCTTGATGAAAGTTTATTTATTTCCGAACAAACTATTTGCATCCAAATGCATGTCCTTATGACATAATGTATTTACATCATACTATGACTCGTATGATATCCATTTGTCATTATAGTTGACATATAGTTGTGGGATATCACCGTTAATTACAAATCACGTCATAAAATATAATGGAAGTTTCTGCTAGTTGCAACATTGATACTATTTACATCAAAATTTTGATGTATAACATATGCGTTTAGGAATTGTTCCACACTAAATGTTTGTTGTTAAATGTTGATATGTAAGAAATAATCATCAATCCTCCTCATTATCATCAATGTCGTGATGTCAATAAGGTAATGTGCATTTAGGAATTATTCCACGCTACATTATCATGATTGATGAATGCTTGGTCGAGATATTAATCGATATCCCAACCTGAAGCAACTCATATCTACTGACCATGCATATACTTCACTTTGTTATTCCTTAACTACTTAAAGGGATCTTATGAAATATATATACCTCTATCTTATACTTGGAATAGTTCACGCTTACTAGTTGAACTATTTCCAAAAGATTTGTGATGTACCTTTATTTCTAAAGGCTCCTTTGTCCAAACTAAATACGTCGATAATACTAAAATTATTTAGCTGTATCGAGCCTAAATACCATAATTGGTATATTAATGACGTCTAATTTTAGTATTACTTGAAAAAGAATTATATTTTTACAATTGGGTATAAGTCTTACATTTATATTCATCACTAATTGCCTACGATTCATGTATTACTGAACTAGTGATTGATCTTACCAAAAAGAACATTCATTCCTTAATCTGAAAGAATGTATCCTTTTATCCAAGGGCACGTGAGATTAATGTTTGTGGTTATACTCAATAATAGTTTAACATGAATATTTCACTTGGAAATTAAAGAAGTTGTGTACTTCTCAGCACTGGCCTAGGTATCACCCTTTCACATCCACTTGGAGAATACACCTGACTTCTAGTAATGTTTCTATACATACTTGGTAATTGTATTTATATGTAAAAAAACATATAGTATTAAATACCCAAGTAGTAAAAGGAAATATTACATTGATGAGTATGCCTGATTTAGAATCGGAAACTTTCTTCGTTAAATCAGTTTATTGCTTTTAAACTTCCATTGTTTTATTTTATAATATGCAATGCAAATAACCTTTGTTAATACCTCATTAATTGAAGGACGTCTCAAATGTGTCATTGGCATTAAATACCTTTGAACCTCTCACATTGTCTTTCAATTTATTATCCATAAGAATTAAAACTTAACTATATTTTATTATAATCACTTGGAGAACCTTACCTAGATAGGTAATGAATCATCTACTCGATACTTGTTCCTTTTGTAACTTAAAACAAGACTTGAGTAATGTGGTGAAAATGATATGATAAAGGGATTCATTTAAATATCATGATCGATATTTTAATTTACACATGTCGGTGTAACATCGCCTTATTCATATCTTTGCTTTGATTTCTCCTTGCAAACATTTCAGAGATGAGACTTCATGTTAATATCATCCATGTCCTAGTTTAGCGACCGTAACTGACATCAGATGTTGATAAAAGCATAATGATATAACTATCATATGCTTTGTACATTAGTCTCCTGTAAGCAGTTTTCACCCTCACTTTTTGAGGTAGTTTAACAGTGTTGGGGATACTAACACCTTGAATTTCTTATATCATAGCACTATGCGCACGTGCCTGTACTATTCATGGATACTCGTGTCAGTGTGAACATTAACTTTGTCCAATGTTTATCGTAGTTTAAAATTGTGGTATAACTTGCCATTTTTTTGCAAAATGAATTTTAGCATATGATTTCCTTTTATCTGGATTACCAATTTAGACATTTTTTATTAATTAATTAAATCATTTAATGTCTCCCACTATTTTATTGAATTCTAGGAACCCTCTGTGTTAGAATCGGAATACTCTGCCGTTAGAGTATTCTAGTGGAAAGGATCCCGGAACCACCCCTCATAGTCTACAATATATGGCTATGCCACTACTTGGAGGGTTCTAGGTAGGTTTTTGTCTGGTCGACCGCTTTAAATTGCAGTTCCTTGATCTATTGAGTGAAGTCCCAGCTTCTTGAAATCAAAACTTGATTTACTCAATGCTTGCCTCTAAAATTACAAAAATCTAGCTATGGCTATTTCTTTGCTGCAATTTTAGTTAAGTTGACCCATCACTCTTATAAGGACTCCCCAGTAGTAAGAGTCACCCTTACCTATGGCATGATTGGTACCTCAAACATACGGTTTTATCTAAATTTGAATGACAGAAGTCTATTATGACTTAATATATTTTTTAGGGTTTTATTATTTTTAGTCTGACAAAAGAATCCCTTTTCTATATTTGTAAGCATGTATTATGTGATTGCACTCACAACTGACTGTGAAAGAAATAGAAATTTCATCGCATCACATGTTCATTTTATCTTGTATTCTTATTTATTATTATTCTATGTGATCACGTTCTAACAACACATTAACAAAATAATAAACAATTCAGCAATAAAATAAAAAACTTGATCATGAGCCGATACTATTGGTTGATCCATTGAGTGAATAACAGACCAACTAAAACCCTAGGGGTAAGTACCTTTAGTCACATGGCTTGCAACTTGAATAGAAACTTCTACTCATCCAAGGTATCCAACTCTTGTCTGGTGCATCACCGTCACTTAGCATGAAGTGCGTCATTTTTCTTCTCATTATTATACAACATTACTCGCACGCAGGCGAGAGGGTCTCGGGAGTAAAATGTAAAACTATGAGAATGGACGTGTAAGCCCCTATACATATAATGACACTTGAGATGACACACAGATCACCTTTTATTTAACTAAACTAATTATTACAATACCATTAAATAATTAAATAAATAAATTAAATAAATTCACCAAAAATACATTGGTCGGTCTCCAACTCATGATCAGCATACGTATTAAACTCACGTATATAAACTAAATGCAGAATAAAATTAAACTTTCATTAAAAACAAACTTGAGGGAATTTAATTGAATTAAAAACATCACTCTTTTTTTTAATTCAATTTAACGTCGTTCGGTCCTGGTTAAAAAATTAAATTAATTAATTAATTTAATTAATCTCCCAATTAAATTAATTACACCGCATTAATTATAAACCAAAGTTAATATTTAATTAATTTAATTATAAACCAAAATTAAATTAATTAATTTAATTAACTTTTTATAAAATTATCTGAGCCTCATAAACCCCGGGAAGGGCCTATACGGGTCGGGGCGAACCTGCGAAGGCCCATCCCGGGCTGTGATGACCCCGTGCAGGGTTGTTCTAGACCGACCAGACTCTCCCACGCTCATTCCTGGCTGGGAAAACCCACCATGTCACCTGTCAAGGTAAATAAAACAAAAAAAAACCACACCCACATCATGGGTTACCTTACGGTTCTGTCAAGGCATGGTCTTGGCTCTACGGGGTGTCGGCGAGCACAAAGGAGGGAGAAGACCGGCTGGAGTCATGGTACGCCGCTCAGGTTTCTAACCACTACACCTATTGTGCACCCTGGAGGGGTGGAGGTAGCTGTGTTGCGGCAACTGAGAGGAGGTGAGAGGTCGTCGGCCGGGGTCCCTAACCGTGGTCGCACTAGGCGGAAGCGGAAGGAGGTGGGCTCCTTGGTTCGTGGCTGGGCAGGGAACTACGAAGGGAGAACCGGCCATGCATGGTGTCACCACTGTTGGGGTGGCTGCTGTGAACGCCCGTTCTGCCGCTGTAGTGAGGTGGTGCGGGAGGGTGAGATGCGGGGCGCCGGGGTGGCATGAGGGTAGAGTTGGTGCGCCTGTGCGGAGGTGGTGCCGGCTGCGGAGGCCTGCAGAGGAGAGATCTGTCGTGGGAATAAATTTGTCCAGGTGTATGCCACTGTGTCCTAGGGCGGATCCAGTTCTGCAGGGTAGAAGGGGCAGCCACGGTAGGGACCTAGTGCAGCACATGGTTGGGTGCCTTCCTGCAGAGGGGAACGACGGAGAGGCATTCTGGCTAGGGAGTGTAGGGGTGGCCTGTTGTAGTGCCTGGGTGTGGTGTCCTAGCTAGGTGCCGCTTTTGGAAAGAGAGGTGGAGACCCTTCGGGGTCGTCGCGGCTGGGAGATGGGGGGCTGCTCACCCCCCCCCCTAGCCACACTGGTTTTTTTCTTTTTTCTTCTTGACCGGCTGGTCCACACCCCATTTTTCAAAAAAAATCATGAATCACACATGCAGGTTATCCCCCCCCCCTTTATTTTTGTTTTTGGTTTTTATATAAAAATGGAGACCTGCAAAGCAGGTCTCCCCTCCCTTTGATTTTTTTCTTTTTTTAACCAAAGACTTGCTTTGAAAGTCTTTCCCCTCCCCTCATTTTTTGTTTTTATCTATCCTAATATATATTCTTTAACATTATAATAATAAGATATTATTATAATATAATATTATAATAATAAAATTATTATTATAATAAAACTATTATTATTACAATAAAATTATTATAACAATAATAATTAATAGTGCTCACTGAAAATACTATTCCAGTGTGAATTTATTTAGATAAAAATAGTTCATCAATTTTGAACTTTGTTAAACAACCTGTTTTAATCCGAACTTAAAACTTCATATGACCGCAGAATGGTCATCCGGTATCAGATTAAAATGCGGTCTGCAGTGTTGGGATCGTATTGACGCGCTCTTCATAACTTAATGAAAATTTAATTTTTATTGGCTTAAAATCGACACATGTCACTCTAATACTACTTGTTAGAATCGGGCGTGTAGCGAAAGCCCCAAATAGGTAGGTTTTTTTAAAAAAATCCACCGACATTCGATGTGGACTTGTTGATGTCAGTGAAGAGTAGCCTGGTCAAAGATGAGGACCACGCGTGAAGGGTTTTAAGCATAAAATAAACTATAAAAATACCTGGTTTAATTTTGAAGCCGTGCACGATGTTTGCTCGTCGTTGGTGATCGCTGCTCAAAGAATCTGAAGCCTAATTCCTCTAAATCATCCACACATGCTTCAAGGAATCCATGGGAGTGTCGTTCATTGTAATCTAGTTGCTAGCACAGAATACCGATGATACCTTCGATGCTCCAACGATCACTGCATCACTTCGCTAGTGTTTCCTAAGAGAGAGCTCTATCTGAGTTCCTTATATCCAGATCATCTCTCTCTAAATCATGGGAGAGAGGAGAGAAGAGAGAAGCCACATGAATAGTACTTTTCAAAATCCCCTCCTCTTCTATTTATAGTGGTTAATTAAAATACCTGGTATCGCCTCACCGACCCCGAATAATTAACGCACTATCAACGACATTTTATGACTATGAAACTGATCCATAAATATTATTATCATTTACTTGTAAAATATTAAAATATAATACTCGATAATAATAGAGTCATTAAATTGAATCTTTTCTCCCATAAATATTAATTGAACCTTGAATAATTTAATACTCATCAATTAATATTTTTTATGTATTTACTTAAAACTCATAAATACATTTAATAAATAAATTCAATACTCATTATTCTAAACTCGAATAATATGAATTTATTTATTGCATTGGTGATCGTTTAACTTTGAAAAAATCTTGAACCCTAGTGGTGGGGCCCACCATGTCCAAAACTCATATTCAACTGAATAGGAAAGATTGTTGAATATGATATTGTGTGTGACCCTTTAGGACCTTATCTCGACAGCAATGAATAGTATTCACAAGCCAAGAGTGGGATTTAGAAACCCATCATGGCCCCTAAAGAGATAAGGATTGTCACAGTAGTGACAACCAACCTATGAACACGCACTATGTAATATAATCTCTTTGTCTATAATATCTCATAAAGCAGGACACACTCTCGTGTCATCGCCCTTTTATCACTTTATTGTTTGTTGATTTAACTGGATAGATTTACCCTCAACTGCCATGGCCATGGTCTTATAAAGGTAATTTCATCCATATCAACATGGCCTCAAATATATTACTTCCATAACCCGGACGTGACAAATACTTTCTTGACCATTCAACCAATGGCATGCCACCAATGACGCACCCAACACAAACTACCTCGCCATGACTTCATTACCATGGTTTTCATCTTTCATCAAAGTAAAAAATCAAATGACATACATTGGTAATGATCTCAAGTCAGGAGACCATTACACATGATCGTAGATAGGAACTTCCAATGACACCCGAAACATATAGAGTTTCTATTGGCAGGTCAGTCCTCATGACATCACTACTAGAGTTCACCAAGTATGAACTTCATGAGAATAAGTCTCAATACTTATGATCCCCCAGCACCTGATAGTCAAACATCTACTGTTTACAATCAGTAATATGTATCTAGAACATAGAACATGTATATAAGATTAATTTCATAGTATATAGAGGTTCTCATTATATTCTGGGAACTTCTATACCCTTTCGATATGACAATTAACCTTTGGACATTACCATTTCAATAGTGGACACAGAAAATTATACATTATAATGTTAAGATAACATCATGCATAGTTAACTGTATACACGATATGGTAATCAAAAGCACTGAATAGTTGGGTCTAGGGCACCCACTATTTCAATAGGTCCATACCTCGTACTTGGGGCTATAGGCACCCAAGAACGAGCTAGAAACCCAGTTCCAATAACAACCTATCTCCAGTCTACTATATCCCAAATAGTAATCTAGCAAAAATAAAAGTTATTCTTGATCTCATTAGTAGTTAGTCAAAAGTTTCTATTAAATCCCTATGAATGAAAAACAACCTCTCTCTGATACCACTTTGTAACATCCCAGCCCAAACAGCCACCCGAATAGTGCTAAAAGGGCCAGGTGTTACTAACCTTAGGCACACCTCCCTGAATGCCAAAGGCTAACAACTATAAGTGAGGGTGTAAACAGGTATAGTGGGGAGGATATACCCTCTCATAGGAAAATAAGTTATTGGTCAGAGTATAATAATAAAACCTGCAGCAGTAATAAGGACTCAGTAGACTCGAACCAAACCCATATAGTATAAGTACATCCAAAAACAGATACAAAGCAGATGCAAAATATAAAAAATATCAACGAAATATAAATCAAACAGCATGTTGAACACCCCTTATAATAACTACTGAAACAACAAATAATGCATCCACAGCAAGTCATACATGTCAATAAACAATGCCACCCATGGATAACCAACAGTAGCTATGAAATAAAGTAAGAATGTTGATACAGGTAAGAAAGAAAAACAAAGTAAACTCCAGCTAAAAATAACCTCTAGTTCCATGCCAAATATCCATGAAACGGCTAATATGATCTAACTACTAAAGTTGATCTCTTTCCTGCACATAAATCCATAAAGTCTACACACATCCTGAAGGGCTCGTGTAAGGTGTGAGACAAATCACAATAGGATACCACCCAATGGTGCGTACCTAGTATAGGTGTTTAAGTAGGCATGAATCTATAAGGAAAGTAAATAGTATGATGCACAGTGTAAACACAACCTCCACTGGTGCTCAGTCGCCATCAGGGAGTGTCACCTACTTCGGCCAACGTTGAAATCTCAGTCACATAACCTGGCACCATGTGCCTCCTGACATTGTGTGCCTCAAGTACCGACGTCCCAAAGGCATGCCCAAAAATATTAACCCAACACCATGTGCCTCCTGATATCTCGTGTCTCAAGTACCAACGTCCCATAGGCATGCCCAAGAAGTAGTAACCTTACACCATGTGCCTCCTGACACCTCGTGTCTCAAATACCAACATCCCATAGGCACACCCAAACAATTTGAAGGATCCTCACCTTCTACATGGCTTCCATGACAAGAACCCCCAAACTACAATCACCTAACTACAACTACGGGGGCCTCTACCCACAAAAGAGGTCAAAATCACCTCATTACGGAGTCATCTGTGTACACATGACCCAAATCACGGGTGAGAGGTAACCACAAAATTTAGAACCCAAGCCACAACCTCTCTAGAACCTTGTTCCCCTGTGACCATGTCACTCAGAATCCGATGGCCTTTACATCTTAGTAACCCAGGCCATGTCCAACCTGACTGTCACACTACCTCAATATGACATCCATAACACCCAATCTTGTGGTCAAACCACCCAAATAATCCGGGTCAAGCCCGACCTGTGATCAACATCACTCAAGAATATTCGTGCCACACCCAACACAACCCAAAGGTTCCAGCATATGCAATATCAATCATCACATATATTTAATCAAAAGAATCACTCTAAACAGGAAAAACAATTTAAACAGTTGAATTTCACTATTCATGTGTTTTCCCATACCATCACTGAGGTCATGAAATCCTCTAATAAACGTAATCATGCTTAAATAGTTTAAACTCAGTGGTTTAATCAAAATAAATAAATTATAACCATTTTGGAACCCCCATCCAAAATTCCCCAAGTGATAAATGACCTCTAACTTAGCCTCACTCAATCATAACAAGGTAAGGGAATTCCCAACGACATCCCATAAGGCATACAGTTAATTCAATATAAAGAAACATGGGTCTCTCTCAATACCCGACGTTGTGCTAAAAATACGAAACCCCCAAATGACCATGAAAATACAAAACAGGGTATGAATCACCTACCTTAGACTCGTAGATGTAGCCACATCTGATATCGAGATCTAATTTGAAGTTGATCTTTGTAGATCTACGTTTCTGTCGAATTCTGTCAATTCTGCTCAAATGGAAACTACAACGTGTGAGACAAAGGAACAAGAACGGAATAGGGTGTGCGGGTTTATCCTTCTTGGTGTAATCCCATATCCATCGATGAATTGAATAATGGATGTTGGATGAAGAATCTAGGAGAAGAAGTATTCTCAACATCCCGGAGCAACACAGTCCGAAAACGGGTAAGAAGAAGACATTTCCGGAAATGAGACGTGGTTCTCTCCCATATAAATGAATAAAAATAAAAGTACATGGCATGTATTAAGGAATACATTTCATGTAGTATCTTGTTCATACTCTAACTTACACGTTTTTTCATATCATCACATGGTTTTAGACGCATCACATGGGTCAACACATGGCTAGGACTCAGTCGATATGCAGAAAGTAAAATATACAACGTGTTAAGTAACACTACACATCATGTAGTTTATTATTTTTACATGGTCACCACATGGAATGTACTTAGTCATCATGTGGTTAGTACATGCCTGAGATAAACATGACTTGTACTTGGGAGTACACGGCATGTAACCTAGAAATTAACAAAACTGCCTGGTTTTCCCCCTTTTTCTCAAAAACAAAATAAAAAGAAAAGGAAAAAGAAGATATATACCACAAAGGAATAATCGGGTTCTTACAATTTTGGTGGTAATTATTTATTTGAGAAACATGGAACATGTTATGGAATACACCAATCTTGGTGGTAAGGCTAATCAATATACAATATTTCCAATCTCTTTAACAACCTCAAACAGTCTCACATACCATGGTGCTAACTTCCCTTGTTTCCCCAATAATCAATGGCTAAATCTTGGTGACACTTTCAAGAATATGTGATCACTCACATTGAAATATAATATTTAGTGAAGATTATATTCATAAGATTTTTTTTGACTCTAATCCATTTCCATATACTTCTTAATCATATGTATTTTCTCTATAGTATCATAAATAAGACTCGACCCAATCAATGATGCATCTCCTGTTTCCACCCAACATAGTGGAGAGTGACAAGGATGACTATATAAATCCTCAAATGGTACCATCTGTATTTTCACCAAAAAGTTTTTATTATAGGAGAATTCAGCCTAAGGAATACGATTATCCCTTGAACCTAAAATTTCTATGACACAAGCTCTAATCATATCTTCTAATGCCTAAATTTTGTGTTCCAACTAGCTATTTGTATGTAGATGATATGATGCGCTCATAGTCAGTAGACTTCCAAGATCCTATTGTAATAATCTCTAGAATATATAAGTAAATCCAGGATCTCTATTAAATACAATTGATACCGGAACTCCATGTATACAGGTCACTTCTTGAATATAAAAATTTGCTAAATCCTCTATCGAATTGGATTCTCTTATAGGGAGAAGTGTGTTGACTTGGTGAGTTGATCCACAATCACCCAAACAACATCATTTTTACTTAACATTCTTGGTAGACCTATGAAAAAATCTGTTTATATCTATTCCCACTTCTATATAGGTATAGGCATAGACTGCAGCATTCCATCTGATCTTTGATGCTCTGCTTTTTCCTATTGGAAAGTTAGGAACTTTATCACATACTCTATAATTTTGAATTGTATACCTAACCACCAAAAACGTGGTTTTATAACATTATAAATTTTCTAAATATTGGTATGAATAGCCTATTTCTAATGGTGATACACTGAAAGAAGTTGTTCTTATAAATATTGAGGAACTACAATTCAATTTTGAAAATTTAATAAAGATTTTTTATCCTTTGTCCATTCTTCAGCAGTCTCCCCACCATTTAGGTTTGACATAATAGTGATACAATCAGAATATACTTTTTAAGCCTCTTATATCAACTCCTTCAAGTCAGGGAAAAAATTAATTGGTAATAATATTACATTATCATATTGTGTGGTGAAATATAGATGCATGTTAGAAATCATGCTCATCAGTTTCCATTGGTCATGATCTTATCTAATCACTTCACTATATGACTTCTGAATCAATGCATCTACCACAGAATTCCATTTACCAGGTGTGTATACCAATTTTAAATCAAACATCTGGAGTTACTCTATCCATTTTCATTAACTCAAGTTCAATTTTCATTGAGAAAATATATATTTCAAACTCTTATGGTCAGTGAAAACTATGAGCATTTCTCCAAATAGATAATGTCACCATGTTTTTAAGGAATGGAAAATTGTAGTTAATTAAAGTTCATGTATAGGGTATTTTTTTCTCATGTTATTACAACTATCTTGAAGCATAATACACAACATGATCTCCCTGAATGAGAACACAACCAAGACCATATCCAGATGCATCACAATATACCACATAGTCCTTACCTGATTCTGGAAAGATTAGGATGGATGATGAGGTGAGATGAGTTTAAAGCTCTAGAAAGATTTCTTGATAGCTATCATTCCATATAAATGGAATTCATTTCCTTATCATAGAATTCATGGGAGAATAAATTCTATAGAAATCCTAAACAAATCAATGATAATACCTTGATAATTCAAAAAAAACATGTACCTCAAAAACATTATTTTGTGTCTAACAAGAGACTACCACTTCTATATTACTAGGGTCAAATGATATTCCTTCTTCAGAAATAAAATGTTCAAGTAAATGGACTTCTTGGATCCAAAATTCACACTTAGAATATTTAGCATACAAATTATGGTCCCATAATGTGCTCAGTAAAATTTCCATGTGCTACTTAAGGTCATTCCTGCTTTGGGAGTAATCCGGAATATCATCAATGAATACCACCAAAAAATAATAGAGGTTCCTATAGAAGATAAGACTCATTAATCCATAAATACTATAAGTGAATTTTTTAGACCAAAGGGCGTGATGACATAATCATAATTTCCATGACAACTCTGAAACATTGTCTTTAAAATATCCACTCTTATAACTCTGAGTTAATGGTACCTTAACTGTAGATAAATCTTAGAGAACCACTTGGATCTATTTAATTGATCAAAGAGTTCACCAATCTGAGGAAGTGGATAGTGATTTTTAATCATAACATGATTCAATTTATGATAATCAACACACAACTGGAGAGAACAATCTTCCTTCTTTACAAATAAAATTGGTGCATCCTAAAGAGATATACTATGTCTAATGAAGCCTTTACTTTCAAACTCTTCAAGTTAAAATTTAACCCATGGAACTTAGTTATATTCATTCTATAAGATCCTTATGAAATAGGGCTTATTGTTAGGAGTAGGTCACTATAAAATTTGATTTCCCTTTTGGGTAGGAAACTAGAGAAATTATTCAGGTTGACATCCAAGTATCGATCCACTAAAGCAAGAAGAGTATCATTTCATGTTTCAACATCATATTCTAAGGTCATTTCCACTAACTTTATAGATATAATTCCATCCCATGTTACTAAATGTCCCACTATACCTGTATTTATGTCCCAATCCCCCTTGAATAAATTATGATCTCCATCTTGGGATATAAATGTTACCGAATATTCTTAGTATTCGATATGGTCTTTAAATCCCACTAGCCAATCCATACCAAGGATTAAATAAAAAAACATCCATCTACAGGACCATAAACTCCCAGAGAAATTGTACTAAATCAATGGTTATGGATCATGTTGGTCATTTTAATCCTTTTCACTTCTTCAGTCCAAGGCATTTCTTGATACTCATGATATGAGGCATTATTTTAACATGCAGTCCCAATTGTTTAACCATAGAAGAAACAAGGAAAGAATGTGATGCACCAGTATCAAACAATACATTCATATGAGTCAATTTTAGAATAATGGTACTGATGTTATTAATATTTTCATGACTTATTATATTCCCCCTTTACTGATTTTATATGAAATGTGCATAATTTGTGTGAAATATTAATGTTTTAATATTAAGTATAATTTTTGAGCATTTTTAGAAGTAGTCCAATTGAGTCAGTTTAATATTTTAATAATAACTATCACTATACTGATCCAAATTGTGTGGTTATTGTTTTTTAGTATTCTACTTTCAATATAAAACATTTCATTAGAAGGTACCATGATCCAATTCTGCAATTTGAAGGGTCATATGGTCCTCACAAACAAGACTAAAGAATCTGTGAACAAACTGGACCAGCATTGAAGATTGATTTACTAGGATCAATCCAGAAGTCCAAAAACATTAACTCTACATAATAATTCTGGGGACACTACATGTAATCTTGTATAAAACTTTCAAGGCCCTAATATAAGCACAATGGGCCCAAATGAAGCTTTGAAGTCCAGCCCATCATTCTGGACGAGAATTAAAATCAGTATAGTATGCATGACATATCTCATGATGTAAGCATCCAATCGAGCTGAGATTTTGCAATGTGAAATAGGAGATATAGGTTGCCGACTTTTTTAATAACCTATTCGGATTTGAAGGCATATTAATATTCAAAAACCCTTTCACATTCTGAACTTCAAAAATACTGGATTGAAATGGACAGTTTTACTTTGTTTAACCAACTGGACATAACTTTTGATCCTTAAGTCCAAATGACTCCAAATTTTTAGATTAGTCGTAAAACTTTATTATCTACAACTTTTAAGAAGTATATTGCTCGAGATTAGGCTTTCTTGATGTCCATATCTTCGATCCAAGTGGAGGGGTATTTCTGGAATGTAAACAGTCCACCACCTTGGGCAATAAATACATCCCCTCCTCTCCTTTAAAAAGGGTTGTAATTTCAGAAGAGAGGAGAACATATTGGCATGAACAAGGCCTTTCCAAAGGCTTTTAAGGACCTTACATACTCAAGTTTTTACTTGAGAGACCTTTCCTCCTCTCTTTGTTTTCACTTACTTTTGTGTTCTTCATTTTTGTAATTTTGTAAGTCCTTTCTTTTGTAATTCTGTTTTAATGAAAGTTTCTTCTTCAATATCTCTTATTATCCTCCACCTTCTGTATTTTAATATTAATTTTCTTAAAATAGTTTAAATTTATTTGAATCTCCATCCCTTATTTTTCTTCCTCATTCAATCAAAAATCCGTTTTTAATTATCATCATTGTTCGTGTGTGTGTGTTCGATGTACCACTCTTTTCTAATCCCTTTCTTTTTCTTCTATTATTAATTTATCATCATAATTATTATAACCAGAATATTAAAAACCCAAATGTATGAGTAAATATCTCATTGTGTTGAGTTATAATTTATGGATGTTAAGTGATTGAGAGTATTTGCTCGATGAGTATTCGTTAATTTAACATTGTGTATGTTGGACTTAATTTGTCATGGATTAATGACATATTTTGTTTAGCATGTGGTTTCCATGGATTATTGGAACTAAAAATACACTACCATAAACATGTACTGATTGAGATTAAAATCCTAATTAATTTAAGGCTTGGATTAAAGCTTTAACATTTAGGAATTCTAATCAACATCAACTTGTGAAGTGGGTGTTAATTTAAATGCAATATAAAGAAAAGCTCAAGGATATCACAAGCTTAACTACCTAATGATGAACTCACCCCAATCTTTATAAATTTGTTAAATCAAACATCATCCATAAATTATTTCATAATCTCTGCAAACAAACCCCCTAATCATAATACAATTAACTAAAAACAAACGACTATTACAAAGTATCATCGTCGAGGATTCGACCCGAGTGCTGCTATACACATTAGCAGAGCACCGGAACTTTGACCGGTTGATAGGCGACAATCAGCCATGTGTTTAAAATGGAGTCGTTTCCAGGTATGGTGCTTTAAGTAGTCATTAGTTTCTGGTTATTGTCAAAAAAACCAAAAAAAACAAAATTTTAAAAAAAATTGAAAAAAAAAACACAAAGAAAAACCTATCTTCCTCTTAAAAATCATAAACTGAAAAAAAAAATACAAAGAAAAACCCATCTTCCTATTTCTTCCAAAATCTCTCTGAATTCCCCATAGCCTCCCAAACAATCCCTTGAATTTGTTTGACCCTGAAATTGAGCGAACACTTCGCCAACTTAGGAGGAACATAAGAGATACTCAAATAATTCAAGAACCAGTCCTCATCCAACCAGTTGAAATTGAAATGGTCAATCCTAGGGAACAAACCCTAAAAGAAATCATTGCCCCTGATATGAATTACCAACCTCTTGGTATTCAATATCCAAACATAGAAGCTGACTTCGAACTCAAATCGGGTTTGATTTATCTTCTCCCTCATTTTCACGGGCTAGCCGGTGAGGATCCACATCTTCACCTTAAAGAGTTCCAAGTAGTATTCTCTACCATGAAGCCTCAAGGGGTTTCTGAAAAACAAATAAAACTTTGAGCATTCCCTTTTTCCCTAGCTGACACTGCTAAGTCATGGCTCTACTACCTACCTCCTCGTTCCATAACCACATGGAATGACATGAAGCGGCTTTTCTTAGAAAAAATCTTTCCTGCTTCTCGTACTGCTTCTATCCGAAAGGAAATAAGTGGTAATCATCAGTTCCCAAGTGAATCACTCCATGACTACTAGGAGATGTTAAAAAAGCTTGTTGCAACCTGCCCACATCATCAAATCCCTGACCAACTCTTGATCCAATACTTTTATGAGGGGTTATTGGCTATGGATAGAACTCTCATAGATGCTGCAAGTGGCGGTGCTCTTGTTGATAAAACTCTTGCAGCTGCAAGAGATCTCATAAGTAACATGGCTGCAAACACACAACAATTCCATACTCGAGCACATGCTCAAGTCAAACAAGCCCAAGATAATCAATCAATTGAGCCGAACAAAATGACCGAGTGGATGAGTGAACTTATAGGTCTTGTGCGACAGCTATCTATTGCCACCAAATCCCCAACCTCGTCTTCTCCGCAATCAATGTTTCCTGGACCAATCAAAAACTGTGGAATCTGCAACTCTTCATCTCATCCAACTGATACATGTCCACAACTTCAAGAGGATCAATCTGATTCATCTGGACCAATGGAGATCAATGCATCATATGCTCAGCAGAACACCAATCCTCAACTATCAGGTCAGTTTGTTAGAAACTTCAACCAACCTCACTCTGAGCTCTTCTCTTCTTCCTATAACCAAGGACTTAGGTATGGTAATCCCATATCTCATCCCCCTCAATTCCCTCCTCAAAACCCAAACTAGTTTCAATATGGTCAAGGTGGTGGTAACTTCCATCAACCTTATCCTTTTGTTCCTCAACCTCAAAGGAACAATCCTCCTCCTAGATTCCATTATCCTAGTGAGCCATACCAATTCCAAAACCAATACAATCGATTTCCCAAGAACCAAAATCAAGGCAATCCCAATCCGGGACAAGCCTCTTCTTCCAAGCAACCATGGGAAAGTGCAGTGGAAGATCTTGCCACCTTCACCCGTTCTAGTCTCAAGAACATTGAAACTCAAATAGGTCAACTTGCATCCCACCTGAGCCAGCAACAACAATAAAATTCTTCCCAACTCCCAGCTCAACCATTACCCAACCCCAAGGGTAATGTAAGTGCAATTGCACTTAGATCGGGAAAGCACATTGCTATGCCTCAAGATAATTTCTCTAGCCCTCCTTTGAATGTTGAACTAGAAAATGAAAAGAAAAATAAACTTGAAAAGGAACCTGAAACCATTCCCTCACCTACTTCCATTCCACTTAGGAATCCAATTCCTTTTCCTCAAGCTGTTTCTAAACCAAGGAATTCCTTTGAACCTGATCCTGAAATGCTTGACATGTTTAGACATGTTGAAGTAAACATTCCCCTCTTAGATTCCATAAAACAAATTCCTAAGTATGCCAAGTTTCTCAAGGAGTTGTTTACCCACAAGAGGCAACTTAGGACCTTTGAAAATGTTTCCACCCAGCAGTCCATACCCATAAAGTGCAAAGATCCAGGGACCTTTACGGTTCCATTCCAAATTGGAAGTTCCAACTTTGATGATGCACTCATAGACCTAGGAGCCTCAATTAATGTCATTCCCAAATCCATATTCTCCAACCTTGGTCTAGGTCCCTTTCACCCAACGGGTGTTGTCATTCAGTTAGCCAATCGAAGCCCAGCCAGTCCTGAGGGAATAATTGAGGGTGTCCTTGTCCGAGTCAATGATCTTATCTTCCCTGCTGATTTCTATGTCCTTGACATGGAAGGTGAGACGAAATCTTCTCGATCTCCCCTAATTCTAGGAAGACCATTCCTCATGACTGCGAGAACCAAGATTGATGTCCATTCTGGCATCTTATCCATGGAATTCGGTGACCAACTAGTCAAATTTAACATTTTCCAAGCCATGCGATACCCATCTGAGGATCACTCTGCATTCTCAATCCATGGTTATGAGGACACTTCTAAGAGTCAATAAAACCCCAATCCACCATGTTCTTTATGTTCTAATGACAAAGGATCTTGTGAAATCTGCAACATGATTAACAAAGTCATAAATGGTGAAATTGATGTTGACATTACAAATGCAAACTCCATTAATCTAAAGGATCTTGAAAACTCTTTGGAATCTCATCTCACCTCTGACCTCCAATGCTCCAACATGGATGGTAATAAAGAAAATGAACTAGAATGCTCATTTGTTGATTCAAATCTGATTATCCCACATTCATCCTTTCCTATCCAGGATTCTGAAAATTCGGTTATATGTGAGGTGAACCCCAAAACAATTTGTTTACATTGTCCTGATGGGAGATAAGGTTGTTACATTTGTTCCCTAATTAATAAAGTGATCACTGGTGAGGTTGAAATTGTCAATTCTTTGGAGAACAACATTTACATAAAGGAAATTGAAGATTTTATTAAGTATTATGACTCCACTGATCCCCATTACTCTACATCGGTAAGTGATGAAATAAATGAGTCAAAAACAATTAGGATCTCATACTCTTCCTTCGTGTTATCTGAACCATACATAAATGAACCATCAGAATTGAGACATCTTCCTGAATTTCCAAGAATAGAAAATCATCACTTTGTGGATAAAATCATTCCTCACATTGAAGACCAAAGGGAGGATAGTCATATTCTCTTTCCACCCCCATTGAATTTCAAGAACACCAACAAGGATGGGAATAAATTATCCAATGAATCATCAGGCCTCCCAAAGAAAAAGTTTTTCTGGAAGCACACTGGAGTTGAGAAAATATGATGGCCACCATTAGACTATTGGTAGTCCACTACAATTATCCAGCTGTAGACAAATAAATGCAGCGCTTCTTGGGAGGCAACCCATGTTTTCTTTTACTTTTGTGAAATTTCAATTTCTTTTTAGTTTTTCATTATATGAATAATGATTTTTCTTTTTCATGTAACATCCCACAATCTTGGATCAACATCGACTTCCACTGGATCCCCAACTTCTCTATCCGACCAACCACTAGATGAAGATGGAGACCCGCCAAACCCAACCCAGGGGGCACCTCTTTCCCTTTAACTCTCTCTATCTCTTCCTCTCTCTACCTCTTTCTTCTTCTTCCTCTCTCTTTCATTTTTTTTTACCATTTTCTTTATCAAAACCTTTATTTTTCAATTTCTCTTTTGTGTGGGTGTATCTTAACAAAAATAAAAACCTAAAAAACAAAAAAAAGAAAGAACACAATCACTTAAAAAAAATAAAAAAAGAGTCATGCTTACTCACCATCGAGTTTTGAAATTTTGTACAACCATTTTTGGGAGTTGATAGAAATGTTTTCATCTCAAAAAATTTGTATTTTCATCATGAATTTGGATAAACAATTTTGTGTCAAAATTAACAAATTTTGAATGCTCAATTTTTGGATTTGGAAAATGGTTTTCCCAAACCGTGAGAACAAACATTTGCTTTCATTCCAAGGCCACCTATGGACATCTATTCAAAATGTGTTTTTTTCACCACCATTTGTGAGTCTTGAGTTTGTGGACCTTTGAGATGAATTTCCTACCTTAGTGTGTATTAATATGATAGAGGCATTTTCTAAACCACATGAGAATCACAATAGCCAAATAGCCTCTCATTTCCCTTACATTAATCCTCCTTTTTAAATCCCCTTCGAGCCTATGAAAAACTTTTCTTTGATAGACACATTACAAGCCCAATACCTTATCCCACCCAATATCAACATGGATTTTCATTGCATAAGTTTTTGAAATTTAAGTGTGGGGGGGAATGGATTTCATTTTTGGGTATCATTTCCTTACTTTCTGGTGTGTTATCATATGCTTGAGGTCAAGAATACATTTTAGTGTGGGGGGGAGGTTGTCATTCAGTGGTATTTTGGAATGTATTGTACAAATGATATTGAAAAGTGTTCAAAAAAAATTCAAAACAATCAAAAAAAAAAGAAAAAAAATGGGTTGTGTCTTGGGTAGGTCAAAAATCACTCTTCCTCAACCTTTGATCTTGTTATAACTATTAAAATTAGTGTCGTGAGGAGATCAAACATGGTTTGGGTTATGAGTGTGAGATCTTTTCCAATTTCAACTTTCTAAAAAAAGAAAGGAAAAGAAAAAAAAACACTTGCATTATATTCTTATATCATTGGGAGAAGTTTTGTGTCTTGTAAATATTCCATCATCCCATTACCTTCATATTTTATTCCTCTATTGTGTCTTTCTTCACACAATCATTCCCTTGTAAATATTTGTTTTCATTTCCTTCCATGTTTTATTTCAAAAGAATGTGAATTGCTTTTTCTATGTTGGTATTTTAACCCTCTTTTTTGCTCTCTTGGACATTATATTCCTACAGTCCCATAGCCACATAAAAACCCCTTAAAAAGATATCTTGATTCTTGTTCACTTTGGAAAGGGATTGGAAGCTGAGAGCTCTTTTCAAACTCTAAGATTTTCACTTTTGGTTGGTGAAAGAGTGAACCTCCACAAATGAATTTTATCATCTTGAGAGGTGTGAGTTTTGAGTGTCCACATTTTCCATTTCTAAATTTAAGCATGAAAAAATGAATTAGTTTTGGAACATTTTTTCTGTAACAACTTGTGGTGGAATTCAAAATGGATGAGTGAAATAGTCTAAACCTTCCCTGATTGGAGAAAACAAAATTTTAAAATTTGTTGGTGAGTAAAAATGATTTTGTCATGTTTTTATGTTTGTTGCACATGAGGACATGCACAAACCTAAGTGTGGGGGAGTTGATGTTATTAATATTTTCATGAATTATTATATTCCCCCTTTACTGATTTTATATGAAATGTGCATAATTTTTGTGAAATATTAATGTTTTAATATTAAGTATAATTTTTGAGCATTTTTAGAAGTAGTCCAATTGAGTCAGTTTACTGTTTTAATAATAACTATCACTATACTGATCCAAATTTTGTGGTTATTGTTTTTTAGTATTATCCTTTAAATATAAAACATTTCATTAGAAGGTATCATGAGCCAATTCTGCCATTTGAAGGGTCATATGGTCCTCACAAACAAGACCAAAGAATCTGTGAACAAACTAGACCAGCATTGAAGATTGATTTACTGGGCTCAATCCAGAAGTCCAAAAACATTAACTCACTATAATAATTCTGGGGACACTACATGTAATCTTGGATAAAAATTTCAAGGCCCAAATCTAAGTACAAGGGGCCCAAATGAAGCTTTGAAGTCCATCCCACCATTCTGGACGAGAATTAAAATCAGTTAGTATGCATAACATATCTCATGATGTAAGCATAAAATCGAGATGAGATTTTTCATTGTGAAATAGAATATATAGGCGGCCTACTTTGTTGAAGAACCCATTCGTATTTGAAGGCATCTTCATATTCAAAAACCCTTTCACATTATGGACTTCAAAAATACTGGATTGAAATGGAGAGTTTTACTTTCTTTAATCAATCGGTCATAACTTTTGATCCTTAAGTCCAAATGACTCCAAATTTTTAGAGTAGTCGGAAAACTTTATTATATACAACTTTTAAGAAGGATATTTCTCTAGATTAGTCTGTCTTGATGTCCATATCTACGATCCAAGTGGAGGGTTATTTCTAGAATGTAAACAGTCCACCACCTTGGGCTATAAATACATCCCCTCCTCTCCTTTCAAAAGGGTTGGCATTTCAGAATATAGGAGAACATATTGGCACGACCAAGGCCTTGCCAAATGATTGGGAGGACCTTCCATACTCAAGTTTTCACTTGAGAGACCTTTCCTCCTCTCTTTGTTTTCACTTACTTTTGTGTTCTTCATTTTTGTAATTTTGTAAGTCCTTTCTTTTGTAATTCTGTTTTAATGCAAGTTTCTTCTTCAATATCTCTTATTATCCTCCACCTTCTGTATTTTAATATTAATTTTCTTAAAATAGTTTAAATTTAGTTGAATCTCCTTACCTTATTTTTCTTCCTCATTCAATCAAAAATCCATTTTTAATTATCATCATTGTTCGTGTGTGTGTGTTTGATGTACCACTCTTTTCTAATCCCTTTCTTTTTCTTCTATTATTAATTTATCATCATAATTATTATAACCAGAATATTAAAAACCCAAATGGATGAGTAAATATATCATTGGGTTGAGTTATAATTTAGGGATGTTAATTGATTGAGAGTATTTTCTCGATGAGTATTCGTTAATTTAACATTGTGTATGTTGGACTTAATTTGTCATGGATTAATGACATATTTTGTTTAGCATGTGGTTTCTATGGATTATTGGAACTAAAAATACACTACCATAAACATGTACTGATTTAGATTAAAATCCTAATTAATTTAAGGCTTGTATTAAAGCTTTAACATTTAGGAATTCTAATCAACATCAACTTGTGAAGTGGGTGTTAATTTAAATGCAATATAAAGCAAAGCTCAAGGATATCACAAGCTTAACTACCTAATGATGAACTCACCCAAATCTTTATCAATTTGTTAAATCAAACATCATCCATAAATTATTTCATAAGCTCTGAAAACAAACCCCCCAATCATAATACAATTAACTAAAAACAAACGACTATTACAAAGTATCATCGCCTAGGATTCGACTCGAGTGCTGCTATACACATTAGCAGAGCACCGGAACTTTGACCGGTTGATAGGCGACAATCGGCCATGCATTTTAGGTACCTTGAACCATGTAGGGACCTAGACTCTAATTCATGATACCCTATTCTACTCTATATAACTACCACTCAGCTACCACATGATAGCTCTTACTTCCCTGTTGAGGTGCTTCTTGAATGACTGAAGTTTTCATAGAGGTATCTCGGTTCACCTTGGTCTATGGACAAGAACATGTGTGATAGGATTTTTTTTTCCTAGTATATGAATTCTAGGGCTGAGTCGAGCTAGTTCCACCCACTAATCTTAGAATTTTATGATAGTACTTCTTGAGATTACCTTTTTTCCATAGTGGTGAAAATTCCTCAGTGGTGAAGTATATTCCTTATTCCTATGTGAAATCACACCACAATCAAAACAACCTGATTTATTATTGTGATGTGTTGGATAAGAGATTGATCCCATGGATTGATTTTATACTACCTTACAACTCTGGGAGTAACTCTCCCTCTTGAATTTATTCATCGTGATGAATCTCCCACTAGTACTTGAATGGAAAAAGGTGTACCCTCCACTAGAATTACCTACCAGATCTCTTTCTCCCACTAGTGCCTTATTCACCATTTTTTATAGTTAGTAATTCATAACATAATTACCTTTGAGTGAACCTCAGATTGAAGACCTGCCTCAATGATCTGAGCTTTCAGTATTTAGCAAGAATCTATCTCTGGTGAAAATTGAACAAGTTGAGTGAATTTAGTAGTATATTCAGTCACTAAAATACTTCCTTATTTCAATTAAAATAAGTTCACTGGATTCCCTACCTAGAAGGTTTCTAGAAATAATTTTTTATTAAATAGTTCCAAAAATACTTTCCATGTTTAGAATTAGCCTAACTTAGCTTAAATATCTAAGTTCCATCATGCTAGAACCTGGTCCTCAAGAATATACATTTCTATATTGACCTTCATCTCATCTAGATTACCCAGGTAAAAATCCAACTCATATTTCTCATCCATACCTCTTCTTGATCAGGTCTATAATCACTAAGAAACATCGGTGGATTATTCCTTCGAAATTATACTGAGTGATTTACTTGGTTCATCTATCCTAGGTCCCTTATGAATAATATGAAAATATTTCACTATAATCTAAACCAAATACTAGTTTACTTATGGTCCTAGTGCATCCACATTCTCATCTACCCACTCTCTCTAATTTCTTGTTCTCCTTACTAGTGTTATTTTCATTCTATAAACTATTTTAGAAATCATTAATTTATTACTTTTTACTTATTCATATTTTTATAGTTATATTTTATATATCAACAACATTATCACAACATCAATATCAAATAAACATGTGATAATGTATTCCTAATGGAAAAATATATTTATTAATGCATGATATGTTACACACATAATCTAAACCCATGTCAATGAATTTAAAATTTGTCTAAAAGTGTCTTAGAACACTTTTGTACCCAACCACCTTGATAACTTGAAGTTCAGTATAAAAAATAGCTATTTATTTTTAATCTATAAATTTCAAGTTATAACATTCCTATCTCATTGATACCAACCTAACTAATGGACTAAAAAATACCAATACAATTTGTAACATCCTTTCCCAACTCATTATCTTGATAAGAGGTAGAAGTGCTGCTAACCTTAGAAAACATTCCCCAGACACCAAAGGATGATAATAAATGTCAAGGGTTTAAGTACAAGAGTCATGGGGGAATGGTTTACCCTTTAATAAACTCACACACACACACATAACAAGGTAAAAATAAATAAAACCCAATATGTCTACATAAATGATTCATGTACCAAAACCCAACCATAATAAAAGTAACCAATCCATCAATAAACAATAAAATAGGAACAAATATTAGATTAACGATAGAATAATAAAATATAGAAGTTAAAACTCCAAAGCATTAAAGACCCAGGTACCAAGTTGGAACTACTATTGAACAATACATGAAATAACTCCAAGCTCTAACTCCACTAACTATGACAGTAACATCAAGGAGCACTGCTAGAATAGTAAGAAATATCTCCCTTAACTATATCATGGAAAACTACATCTATATACACACCAAAGTGCATATGAAGGTGGTGAGTGATCATACCCAGTAGGTAACCATTGATATTTTTCTCACATTCCACTAATACCATAAATAGGTTAGCTCAAAAGATATAAAAATGGTGGGAAGAATATCTAATTAGTAAACAGTTTTTGTAATATAAAATATATTAGATGAATAGGTTTTCTAAAATCGGTTTAAGTCATAAAAAAAATTTATCTTTCAAAAATTAGAATAATTTCACAATTTCTAGTTTGGCATAATCATCCATTTTCTCACATTCACGCACCCATGCATTCCAAATGATTCCCCTATGCACTTGAGTGGTGTTACATACTCCACCAAGTTATTGCTTGGTGGAAATTTCTTCTTTGTTCCTTTCTAATTGGCACCGACCACCAAGTCCATTTAAACAAGGCCTCATACAATGAAATCATGAACACACACTAACCTATGCCTTTCCAAATGACACTCACAACCCATTATACCAAGAACATGTATCAAAACATCATTCATTCAAGAAGACCCTTTTAAATAAATTTAACAAGTCCATTGTGGCAAAACCCAAAATCCAATTTCAAAAATATCCAGTAAAAGAGTTATCAGCAGAGTTTTACCAAGTATAAACCATTGAAAATAGAGAATGAATGTTTTAGAAACCTAAAATCTTTCGAGTTCCAATAAAAGTGGAAATATATAAAAACAACCTACCTCAAATATGATTTCCCAAAGGAATATAATATGATTCCACATATCAAAACTATTCCTCTTTTACCCTTAAGAAAATCCAAAAAGATCTCATTAAAATAATTCTAAACCCATAAATATAGTCTTACACACCTATCTATGGTTTTGAACAAGACAAACCAAGGATAACTAGTATGAGAGGGAAGAGGGAAATCCTAACATTTTATTCCACAAAAAAATGATCAAATATTCATTGTTAAATGAGTCTAGATGATAAATATCACTAAAAAAGGACTAGGTATACCCTAAATTTGAGAGTGAGAAGAGGGAAACCAAATAATTCTTTATATGAGAGAGAGGAATTAAAAATCACTAGACCCAATCATGTAAATATATGTAACATCTTGTTACCATTTTATCTGGTATTCCCTTAACCTAATCATGTTTTCCCCCTCCTTTGATATTGGGAGGATACCTATAATGTTGAAGTCATAGATTTTTTAGACTTTCACTAATAATTTTTCATTTATGTAGGCTACAGAGAAGTTACACGTTGTGTAATGGTTTATGGATGTAAGTCGTGAAAGAAAAATTCACGATGTGAAAGGTTACACATCGTGACCATGACTTACATGATGTGAGTTGTTAAAAGGTTGGTTTTGTATCTAAGGTGATGGTTTTTTCAGTGTATGTGCATTATGGGGGTTACACATCATATAACTCAGTTACACACCATGTAATGGCCCGCGTATAGTTTTTAAAAACAATGTGCAGCTATTTTGTTTTTGTTCCTCTGTTGTTTCTTCATGGATCCTGACCTAAGTAAGTTCCAAGTAGTTTTTGAGAGACCCAACCCCTTCTACTCTGAATGGACCAAAGGCCTTATTTTTTATTTTATTATGGATAATCCCCCTTTTAATGGTTTAAGGGGAACCTTTACATGACCTATAGGCCCAATGCACAAGGCCCGACAAGACTTTCAATACATGACTCGAAGGCCCAGAGGCCTACCTTGCCCAATACATGACTCATAGGCCCAACCCACTAGAATTTCCCCTCTCCAGCTTCTAAATCATTGATCACCTAGCTCCCCACCTTGAATTGTTGATCGTCTAGCATTTCCCTGTGCAAAGTTTCACGGTGCCTGGTCCCGATGGCGGTTTCCATACCCTCTCATTCTTCCAATCTGGTTAGCTCTGCTTCTAGTGACTACTATTCTTGTTGCTCTGATCCTCTTCTAGGTCATGCTCTATGTGAATTGGGCTACTCCATGGTCTGAATGGACCAAAGTCCCTATGGACCAAAGGTCTTTGATGGCCCGAAGGCCCTTGAGACTCGTAGGCCCAAACCAGTAGCCCGAAGGCCCAAATCGGGTGAATAGTTTTGGCTGCTATAGTACCAAACAGTAGTTTCTACAGTACTACTACAGTAATCCAGAAATTCTCCTCTACTCGGTTTTGAACCTGGGTCTCTTGGATTCCAAGTAGGAGCCCTTAACACTCAGGTACGGGCTCGTTGGCTGAAACGTGTGTTGCTAACACAGACTCCCAGAGGGGGCCCCCCACCAGCCCAAGTGCGCGCCATGTTCCCCAGCTAAGAAATGGCTTTGAATCGCCTTGTTCATAATACGAACAGTGTTCGATCCTGGTGGTACTCGATCTTGAACCAGTTCCCATGGAGAGAGAGGGGTAAAACCATCAGTTACCACTCGGCTAACACCCCCTGGGCATCAACTCAACCCCTTCTAGATTGATCCATTTGACACTCGATCTCCATTGTGATTGTGGTGCGTCTCTCTGGGTGAGTAAACTTTTTGTTCCTTCATTTCCTTTGATCATGGTATTGTCGTTTAGTGGTTGATTATCCACTAAAAGTGGCTAATATTTATTTTTTATAATATAATATTCATGTGCTTTATTAATCATAAACACCATTTTTAGTTCATTTTACACTTTGAACATTATTTCACATTATGATTGTAATTCCTTCTTAAAATTCACTATTACATGGTATATTATTGATCATATCATAAAACACAAAATGGTCTTGATTTTATTTTTCATATTTTATTTTTAGGTCTCCCATGATATAAGGAACAAATCGTGATGTTGGAGCACTTGAAGATTCACATTAGAAGACCACCAAAGTTGGCCTTGAACCAACAGCATTCTAGGAAAAGTAAACTGAATAACAACCCAATAAAGAGACTGTAGTGGCCACAATAGATGCCCAATAATTTTGAAAATTGAGATAAAGATAGAAGACATCAAGTGGAACATTTCATCCAATAGTGACAAGAGCTAATTCGGAGTGTTAAATGGAGTTTTATGCGGCCCAATTTGAAGATAAAATTCTAGGCCAGATTCTGTGGCCCAGAAAAATAGCCCACAATTTTACACATATCTCACAAACCAAATATCCATTCTAGATGAAATTGTACTAAAAATCAGGTAACATCTGTATCTTAATTTTTTTCTTCTATGTCTCACCAAAATTCATCCATATAGAAGCACCTTTCAGCGCCTCTGTTTAGTAGATGCAAGTTGGATCAAATTGATTGTCTAGGGTGTAAAAGTCTACTCTCCCTTAACTTTCCACCCACCTAGGACCACCGCCATTAATTTAGGTGACTTACAATGTTGTAGGATATACCCAAGGCTTCAAAAATTCCTATTTAATGTAGTTTTGTTAAAGTATTTTAGTATCTTTTGTGCTTGGTTTCATTGTAGTGTTATGATGTGGCTTTGTGTTTGTAATAACATTTCTTTCTCATGTAAGTTGTTCAATTCACCTTAGTTTCTTAATAAATGTTTTTCCTTTCCTCTTATTATGTTTTTATCAATATCATATTGATATATTTGCCTCAAGGTGTGAATTTATTCATACCATACCATTTGAAATTTATCACACAATGGTGGAGTGATCGTTATTTTGTTGTTTTTACTTCTTCAATTCCACCCTCGTAAGTCTACTTCCCACTTCCGTTGAGAACATGTCATCAATAGAGGGATAAATATTTTATGGGATGATCTAAGGGAGTATAAAGGGGTTGTATTGGATGTTATTTCTCACTCTCTAAATTTTTATTAATTTCTTTTATTTGTGTTTATTTTATTTAATGATTTTCTCTCTTCCTCTTCCATATTGAATTTATTCGCTCCACTTTTATATGATAATAAGATCCTTTACCTTGAAGTGATCATGAAAATGATCTTACAAGTGTATAGGTTATTATCATGTGTTTGTGAAGGTGTTTAATCAGTAATTTATAAGGTTAATTTGAATTCATTGAATGAATCCTTCTCGATTTAATGAAATTAAAATCGTTAAAAAAGGAATTCATCCAATCCACCCCGAGTAATAACCTAGGATCAACTCATTATATTAATTTGAATTAACATATATATTTTAGTGATCCTTAAAACCCATCTAAAATCAACCCAAATTTTGAAACTTCATAACCAAAAAAATCCATATAATGTACGTGTCTGTAGGTTACTTCTTAGATCTCTGAGGATTCGACAACCCAAGCTAAACTACAAGCGACTTCTTAACCCTAAAATATTAGGAAAATTTGAGAAAGACCAGTAGGTTCTTTGGATCCATTAGTCTAAGTTTGGTGATTATTCTTGGTTTTTTTAGATACATTGTGTGATCTCATTCCTAAGGCCTTTTCTTTTGTTGGTCATAGTACAATGGGTGTTTGTCTTTGAGGTATATAGGTTTCCTATCTTTCGCTGACCTCTTTTCTTATAAATTGAATCAATATTTATTTAGATTTGATTCTAGGGCCTTTTTTATGTTTTTGGGTTTCATTGATTTTGGATTCCATTGCAGGCATGTGTGACTTGAGTTTTGAGGTAGGTGGTTTTGTATATAGCATATGATAATGGATATTATTGTTTTGATTTTCAAACTGATTCATATTGAAATTGGCATGATTTTTTTGTGTGTGTTTTAAAGGGTTTTTAATATAAAATGGTTTTTACTTGGTTATTGATAAATGAATAAAAAATGGGTATTTTTATAGAATTGAAATCGAATTTGTGAAATGGTTTTCAAATGGTTTTCAAATCATTGAAATAAATTGTGAAAAAGAACACATGGGTTACCTTAGGTACTTAGGTGGAAGGTTTAGCTTGAGGCCATCTTCCATTGTTTTGTGATTATCAAGGAGATTTTTTTTCGGGGATTTCGTTTGTTTCCTAGGCCCATTTTTCTAGGGGAATGATATTGAAATTTTGGGGGGTTTACTCATGGGGTATTCCTATGCTTCCTAGGTCCATTGTTCTAGGATCAGAAGTTTTTCACTTGATTGATTATGGTATAAGTAGTCGGTGGCCTATACCTATAGTATTCCTTGGTGTTATGATACTTGTGCTTCTATTTTATATTTCCTGTATTTATGATTTATCCTTGATATGTATGATTAGGATTGTAAAAAATGATATGGAAAATGTGATTTAAAATTGATATACCCGCTTTTGTTTAGAACTATGGAAAAATGCAAATGTTTAACATGTTTTCTATAAAACTTATTTACTGATTATCATGTCATGTTTTTTATTTAAAATGACTATACATGGTTTTTTATATAGCGACTGGTTATGGAACACCTGGGTGGGATCCCACTGAGATTTTTATCTCACACCCTGTTCACCTCTTTAATAGTGTGTAGACCTTTGTTTTTCTTCCAATGTAGGGAAAGTCAAGGCACTACAGTGAGGTGGAGAGGTTTGTGTCAGCTGGTTGGGTAGTTGGTGGTGAGATGGTGGGAGTCTGTCCCTACCATTATTTAAAGTAGCTATATGGTTTTTAGTACTTTTCAGTTGGACTTGTCTTGGAGTTTTTAGATACTTTTTTAGTTGTCTATTTCTATTGTTTGCTTACAATTATGGAATATATATCTTGTTCGTCTTCCATTGTTGCTTCTTGTTTTGTGTGTGTGTGTGTTTATTCCATGTGTTTTTTCAAGTTTGTTGAAATCTTTCCCTCTATTGTGTCGTTCGATGCTCGGGTGCTTATTGCTAGCCCGTGGGGATTGGGAACGCCCTTAGGGTATGTGGCAGATCAGGTGGTAGCTTCATTGTCACACATGGGAAGAAGAGGAAGTGGAAAGATCATTGCAGGATTAGTGGAGGTGGGTCTCAGTAGTGAGCATCCTCTACATCATCTATTATAGCGGGTAATGTGCCTATGACTTTTTATCAGTGTGATAAGGGAGTACACACCAGGCGTTCTTATCCTATGCCTAAAAATATGTTCAATATTTGTTCACACATTGGACACTTACAGTTCTTCTATCAAGATATGACTATGTCGCATTATGGTTAGGGTTCGTTAGCTCCAAAGGATATTTCGGTTTAGTCAGAACCTTCAAAGAATATAGGGCTCCAACCATAGGACTCAGTAGTGAATCATTTTCATGTATTAGATGAGTGTCCATTAGAAGTTTATGCGGGTCTGGAAATAGTGATAGGTATTATACTTATTGCATCTTCAATAGCAATTGATTTATTTTATAATGGTTCCTCCCACTCATTTATATATGCATGTTTTTTTATGTTCTTAAACTTCCAATAGAACTTATTTTATTTAAAATGGAGCTAGAAACGCCACTTGATAGGAGTAAAGAGTAGGGGTTCAGGTGTCCTTCTTATTCATTAATGATAGGTGATATGGAGTTGGTCTGGGATTTTCTTATTCTTGATTTGGATCTTTTTGGCATCATCATTGGTAAATATTGGCTTGTCACTCATCAAGATGAGGCTGATTGTTATCATCAACATGTTTCATTTTTTTCTGCTGATGGGAGCTCTCATGTGTTTCAAGGGGAGTGGGACCTGAGGTCAATTCATGCAGAACCTTCCCGCCTAGATCTTAGAAGTTCGTTGGTTATTGTTGCATTTGATTTAGATGATGTTTCTTCTGTAGATGATCTTCTTGTTTTTGTTCGAGACTTTCCTAAAGTTTTCCCAAATTATTTCTCTGTTCTTCCTCTAGAGAGAGAGTTAGAGTTTAATATTTAGCTGGTGCCAGGTACACAATCGATATCAATACCTTCTTATCATATGGCTCCGACGGAGCTGAAAGAGCTCAAGATTTAGTTTGAAAACCTATTATAAAAAGGTTTTGTTCACCCTATAATTTTTCCTTGAGAAGCCCCTGTGAGCTTTTCCAAGAAATCATATGGTCCACTTAATTTATGTGTAGACTACTGGAAGTTTAACTAGGTAATGTTTAAGAACAAATATCATTTTCCTTGTGTGGATGATCTGTTTGATCAGTTAAAGGGGGAAAAGTGGTTTTCAAAGATCGATCTCTAGTCAGGTTATCATCATCTCATATTTTAGGAGTCTGGTATACTGAAGATAGCCTTCTAGAGCAGGTATGTCCATTATGAATATCTTGTAATTACTTTTGATCTAAATAATGCTCCTATAGTTTTTATGGATTTAATGAATTGTATATTCCATCAATATCTTGACACTTTTGTGGTTGTTTTAACAGATGATATTCTGGTTTATTTTAAATCTAAGAGTGAGAACGAGCACCATATGAGTTTGGTTCTATAGAGAAGTCTCTGTTTTTGTGGAAATATATCGAAATGTAGTTCTGGATTCAAGAAGTGAAGTTCTTAGGGAACATAATTTCTAAGCATGGCTTATCAGTTGATCTAGAGAATTTAAATGTTGTTTTTTCATGTAAGGAACCAAGGAATGTATTTTAGATACCAATCTTCCTTTTTCTTTCTAGATAATATCGATGATTTTTCAAGGAATTATCTAAGTCAGCATCACCTTTGACTAATCTTACTAGGAAAGTAGTGAAATTCACCTGAGATAAGAAGTGTCATACTCCTTTTAATGAACTGAAAAGGATTTTAACATCAACTCTTATTCTAATATTACTTAATACTGGTAAGGGATATGTGGTGTTTTTATGCTTCTGGTGCTAGTTTGGGATGCGTACTTATTCATGATGACCATGTGGTAGCTTATGGATCTCATCAGCTTTGACCACATGAGAAGAATTACCCCACTCATGATTTATAGATTTCCAAATTCATGAATGCACTCAAATGTTGGTGGTACTATCTCTTTGGGGATAATTTAATGGTCTTCTCTAATCATAAGAGCCTGAGTTATATCTTTTCTCAGGAGGAATTGAATCTCAGATAGAGACAATGGTTAGAATACCTTCAAATGTTTTACTTCGATATCACCTACACCCTAGGGAAGGGAAATGTTGTTGAAGATGCTCTTAGCAGGAAAGTAACGTAACAAGCTATTCTGTAATCAAAGTAAGAGTAGAACCTTATGGGTATTTTCACTCAGTTGCATCTGGATGCTCTTGAGGATGTTTCAAGTATGGTTCTAAACAGTGTTTAGTTATCATCATCTTTGTTGAAGTGTATTTTGCAGAGTCAGTAGCAGAATGATGAGTTTCAAAAGACTTGAGAAAGATTTTATTTCAGGGAGACCGTTTTGGGTTAGTCTCTATCTTCAAATGGTATGCTTCACTTATAGAAAAGGATTTTCATCCAAAAAATCTATGAGGATTTTTTTCTTGTTCAATTTTCATAACTCTTTATGGGTCGTACATCCAGGCACTACAAAGATGTATTATGACATGAGGAGGTTATTCTAGTGTCCGAGTATGAATTTTGACATTGTGGAGTTTGTGTCTTTCTATTACACCTACCAACGGATAAAGATAGAGCACTTGAAACCTTTTGGGTTTATTTATCCTCTTATAGTGCTGGTTTGGAAATGGGATGAAGTATCCATGGATTTTGTTGCTGGATTACCATGGACTCCTTGAGGGAAGAATGCTATATGGGTGGTTGCTGATCGATTGATGAAGTTTTGTCATTTCATTTTGATCAAGGATACTAATAAAGTTGAAGATCTAGGTAAGCTGTATGTAAAGAAGATTGTGAGGTTACATGGGAGTCCTTCTATTTCTTTGGATATTGATCCTAGGTTTATCTGAAGGTTCTATAGGAGTATCCAATAGGTGATGGGAACTCAGGTCAAGTTGAGCATAGCCTACCATCCACAGACAGATGGTTAAACGAAGTGAGTAATTCATATTCTAGAGGATATGCTCTGTGCTCATGTCTTGGATTTTAAAGTATCATGTGATATCCATCTGGGAATAGTTTATTTTGTTTACAATAAAATTTATCATTCATTGGTAAGAATGGATCCCTTCGAGGAGTTGTATGGTCACCCATGTAGATCACCTATTTGTTGGGATAAGGTGGGTGAAGTATCTTTAGTTGGACCAAGTTTGGTTCAAGAAATGTCTGTGAAGATTTAGGATGTACATCGACATCTGGTTATAGCCCAGCGTCAATATATATCATTTTAGGATTGGAAGCATCAACCTTTGAAGTTTTCCATAGGTGAATGGGTTTTCTTGAAAGTTTATCCTTAGTTGGGTCACCGTCGACTTAGAAAGCAGGTAAAGTTGGCTCTGAGATATGTTGGACCGTTTTAGGTCACTGATTATCTCGGACAAGTTTCTTATAGGTTATCATTACTGATTCATCTGATAGGTATTCATGATGTTTTCCATATATCTCAGCTCAGGAAACATCACCCTGATCCTACTCACATTCTGAGTTGGGAAGATATTCAGTTAGATCCAGATTCTTCTATTCTAGAGAAACCGATTGAGATCATTGACTCTAAAGTGAAAGTCTTGTGTGGGAAGTCGATTTCGTTGGTCAGAATTCTATGGAAACAAATATCAGATTCTTATGAGACTCGGGAACATGAATCATTAATGAGGGAGCAGTGGCCCCATCTCTTTCCAGAGATTACATCTTCCACATGACTTCTCGGGGATGTAAAGTCTTTATGGTGGGGATTTTGTAACATCTCATTGTTGTTTTATCATGTACTCCCTTAACCTCATCATGGTTTTCACCTCATTTGAGATTGGGAGGATACCTATAATGGAGAAGTCAAATATTTGTTAGAATTTCACAAATAACTTTTCATTTCTGCAGGATAAAGAGTGGTTACATGCCATGTAACTATGTTACATGTTGTGTAATGGTTGTTGGATGTAAGTTTTTAAATACGACTTCACACTATGAAAGGTTACACATCATGATCATGACTTTCATTATTTGAGTTGTTAAAAGGTCACTTTTTTATCGGATCTGACGGGTTTTTTGGCATATGTGGATCATGGGGGTTACATGTCATGTAACTCGGTTACACACTGTATAACTCAGTTACACGCCATGAAACAGCCTGTGTATAGTTTTTAAAAATATCATTCGGCTATTTTGTTTCAATTCCTTCACCAATTATTCATGGTTCTCAACCTAAGGCAGTTCTAGGTTAGTTTTGAGATACTCATCCCCTTCTAGATCGATCCGTTCGGCACTCTATCTTTGTTGTGGTTGTGGTGCATATCTCTGGGTGAGAAACCTTTCTATTCCTTCATTACCTTTGATCATAGTATCATCGTTGGGTGGTGTTTTTGTATCCTTTGGTCTAAGGTTGGTGATTATTCTTGGATTCTTCCAAGATATGTTGTGTGATCTCATTCTGGAGGCCTTTTCTTCCATTGGTCGAAGTGTGGCGGGCATTCATCTTTGAGGTATGTTGGTTTCCTCTCTTCTAATGACCCCATTTATTCTAAATTGAATCAATATTGATGTGGATTTGATTATAGTGCCTTCGTTAATGTTTTTGGGTTTTGTTAATTTTGGATTCTATTGCGGGCGTGTGTGACCCAAGTTTGGAGGTAGGTGGTTTGGTCTCTAGCTTATGATAATGGATATTGTTTTTTTTTCTTTATGAACTGATTCATATTGAAATTGTCATGATTGTTTTGTGTGTGTTGAAAAGGGTTTTTAATGAAAAATGGTTTTTCCATGGTTATTGAAAAATGGATAGAAAATGGTTATTTTCAAAACATTGAAATGGAATTTGTGAAATAGTTTTGAAATGGTTTTCAAATAATTTAAATAAATTGTGAAAAAAAGCACATGGTTACCTTGGGTACTTAGGTGTAAGGTTTAGATTAAGGCTATCATCCATTATTTTGTGATTATCAAGGATGTTTATCTTGGTGCTTTCCTCTATTTCCTAGGCCTGTTGTTCTAGGGGACTGATATTGACATTTTGGGGGGTTTAATCATGGTTCATTACTCTCCTTCCTTGTTCTATTATTCTAGGATCAGAATTTTTGCACTTGATTGATTGTGGTATGAGTAGTCTACAACCTAGACCTATAGTATTCCTTGGTGTTTTGATATATGTGATTCTATTTTTTTATTTTTTTATCTTTCTAAGTTATCCTTGATATGAATTATTATACTTGTGAAAAATTATATGGAAAATGTGCATTGAAATTAATGTACTTAATTTTTTTTATAACTGTGGAAAAAGGGAAATTTTTACCACATTTTCTATAAAACAGCTTTACTATTTATCATGCCATGTTTTTATTTAAAATGATCATATAGGAGTTTTTATATAGAGACTTGTTATGGAAAACATGGTTGGGATACTATTGAGCCTATTAGATCACATGTTGTTCACCTCTTTGGTGGTGCGTAGACCTTTATTTTCCTTCTAGTGTAGGGAAAGGCAAGGCATCGTAGTGAGTTATTGAGGTTCATGTCAGCTAGTTAGGTAGCTAGTGGTGAGATGGTGGGAGTCCATCCCTAATATCATTTGTAGTAGCTTTTTGGTTTTTATTCCTTTGTAGTTGGACTTTTCTTGGAGTTTTTAGATACTTTTTCAGTTTTTTTTTCACTGTTTTCTTACAGTTATGGAATATATATCTTGTTTGTATTATATTGTTTCTTCTTATTTTGTGTGTGTGTGTGTGCCATGTGGTTGTTCAGGTTGGACGAAATCATTCCCTATGTTTTGTCATTCGATTCCTGGGTGCTTGTCGTCAGCCCATGGGGATCAGGAATTCCCTTTGAGTATATGGTGGATCGAGTCTGGTGCTAGGTTTGAGGGTAACCCAAGTCGGTTCATTATAATCTAGGATTTATGTCCTGAATTTCATAGGGGTCACATATGCCAAAAAACTGGACTCCTTGGTTTATTTTTCATGAAAATTCAATATTATGATATAAACATTGATTTTACAATGTGAAAGGTTCCCTGAATGATTTACATCATAAATCCACAATTTATGACATAAATGATCTAACTTGATCAATTTATGTTGTAAATCCAATTTTTATGATGTAAGTGTTTCTTGAAGAAAACTCAAGTATCCAACCTATAAGTTCTCATCTTCTTACAACAACAAACACTTCCAGCTAATTATCCCATGACTCTAAGTGTAAAAGGAAAATAATTTAAATTGTGGTGTACCTCAAACCAGGGTGCTACATTTATTCTTGTAGTGTTACCCATATAGATAGGCATCCCATCTTTGATTAATTAAATCCTCTTAAAGAGATATTTTTTGGGGCACACGTGTCATGTAGCTATGGAACCAATCGACCAAGAAGAGATATCCTTGATCACATTAACTTTAAATTTCATAGTAATAAAGTGATCATTTGAAGCATTGTTGTAATATTTATTCTTATTGAGATAAAAATCATATTTAAAGTGTATTTTCTTTCCATAAAATTAGTTTTCCCCTTTATTCTTTTTGAATCATACCTTTCCTTTTGAAGGATGGGATGGATGTTTTTCCCCTTTGAGGAACTAAATAGACTCACTCCCCCCACCATGAGGGCATTAGATTTATCCTCCTTAGGATCATTTTCCTCCTTATGATTTTTATATTCTTCCTCAATTTTTAGGTATTTGAGTAACTCATTGAGGGAAATATCTTCCTTATTGTTTTTTATATAATGCCTCTCCTAAGAAGGTGGATTTTATCAATGATGGATGTGAAAAAATAACATCATACATGTATATATTATTTTTCTTTATATATTTTAGGATACGTTGTATTTCATAGAACAAATCTATGATAGATATATTATCTACCATTTATTATGAAATGAACTTTCTTACTGGGAATTTATTTCTTTCCACATAAACAGTGATGTAATTTTGTTCCAAAGCATCCCATATCTCCTTTGTCATAAGAAGGTGTTGGTAAGTGTCAAAGAAATCATTAAATAATGCATTGAGTATGTTTCCTTATCACATGAGATCATTGTTTTCCAAAAAATTTCCCATGTGGGAAACTTGAAGTGTCACATATTCGGATGTGGTGGGCTTAAATTTTGAGAGTACATACACCACTTTGAGATCCTCAAGAAGAAAATGCATCCTCTTTTTCCACCTCTTGAAATTTTTTTCATCAAATTGATCAAACTTCATCACATTATTGTGAATTACCATATCCATGTTAATTGAATCTACCCTTATGATTTTTGGGTATTTGGGTGGGTAATGGTATGGAATTTTGTTATGGTGGTAGATAGATCTCATCGAGGAACATTAAAATGTATTGATCCTTAATAGTATATTCTCCCCTAACAAATTGGTAGTACAATAGGTTGTCAGTAAATCCTCTTTCAGATACAATAGTGGATTGATACTTTACACTTTTATTTAATGTGGGGTGTCCCTTGAAGAGGATTTGGAAACAATAGAGTAATGAAAATTATTTTTTGTTTCACACCAATAAAGATATTTTGATGGTTATAGAATACTTGAGAGAAATATCAATCTTTGAGAGGGATTAGGGTGCTTAGGATTAACTTGAAATGATTTTTCCATCCAATGGAGACTCCATTTTATATACATGGAATAACTCATTTAGATAAGTCATCAAACCACTTGGAATTGGGTTAAAACCTATTCTAGAAAGGCATGATTTTTTCATATTTAATCCACTATGTTCGATCACACCCAAAAAAATAAGTGGCCCAAATCGCACTTGTTAGAAAATAGACTTGTCTGTTAGATCATACCTAATCTGACCAATAGTTTAGATCATACCTATTTTGTGAACTAGGTCATCCCATCGGACATACTTGTTTAGGTCTGGGCTTAGATCGGTATGATCTATCGCTCTATTGGAAAAAATGAAGGCACCTCCAAGAACAATTGAGCCATCAAAGCACCAAATTGTGTGATCATGCTGATCATGTGCATGTAGATGGTGTGGTACACCATCCCCCATAGAACTATCCCCTTTATCATTTTTGAATAATGATAAATTTGTTTCCCCTGATAAAGGAGACCCCACTTTATCCCGCATTCATATATGGGATTCCAAATGATCTTCCCCATTTTAAAACCAAAACCAAACCAATTTTTTTAATATTTTTAAAACATTAAAAATCCAACAGAATAAATTGGGTGTGGTATAGAGAGACACCTTAGGGAGGGTTCTATAGTGTTATGGTGTTTTATACACATGTTAAATAGTATTGTTGTAAGGATAAATATTTTCAAAAAATCCGTAAAATTCATGAAGCAGTATGACAATAACGATGAATTTATGTGTAGTTTTCATATGGATTTATTTCCAAATTGTTTTATAATTAAAATTTGAATATAAAATTGTTTTTTGTATATTTTTAGTGAATATTTTAAGCATACCTTGTGATTTTTTAACCATACATATTTTAATTTTTTTACCCATTAATTTTTTATCTTTGTTTTTATTTTTATATAAAATTATATTACTTTCATTTTTTGTAATATTTTTCATAAATATTTTTGTTAGAATTGTTCTTTAAAAAAAATATCACCCCATTATAAATTTTTTTCATCCATCAAATAATATCACCAATATAGATTATGGTCTGAAATATTTTCATGTTGTGCAATATGTTGGGTCTCAAAGGGTAAATGACAATATAGAAGAGGGTGTAAATTATCTTTTATTAAAATTATCATAGTTATTAAAAAATAATTAATTAATTTGGTGGTTTAAAAAGATTAAAAAAATATTTCTTACAAGATTAAGAATAGTGTATGTGTGAAGAGTGAATGCATAAATGTAAAGAGATGAATGCAAGAAAATTTTATAGTAGTTCTGATCTAAATGATCATATGTCTACTCTTCACACCCCAACCAATGAAGTATAAAACCCACTAAAACCTTAAAAATAATTTTACAAAGGAACAATATAAACACAGGCTTTGCAATGGGATAAATACCAACCCAAATAATTATTAAGGAGAAACCCCAAACCTAAGAACCCAGTCTTTTATGGGTACAGATAGAACCAAATATTTTACTAATAGAACACCTCAAACCTACTGAATTTTCAAAAAGATCAATCAAAACATGTGAAATTATTATTAGTTTGGTATCATAACTGAAGAATACTTTGTAAAGGTAGTATAACATGTGTGTGATATGATTTAGTGAAGAAAATTCCCAAACCAAAACATAAGAAAGATAATAAAAATAAAACTATTTGGAGAGTTACATACAAGTATTTCAGTGCAGATTAATTCTTCTCAACCCTTAAAAGGATTTGAATGATCAATACCAAAAATTATAGAAGTTCACTTCAGTAAGAAGTGATGAAGATTTGATTTTGATTACACAAGATCACTTGTATATTCAGAGTATCACAAAACACTTGAGAATTTATAATTTCATGTAAAAGGTATATAATCTCAAAAAAAATTAATATCTTTGTGCCTTGAATGAGTTTTGGTCCCCTTTAAATAAAATTAAATAAAAACTCAACAGTATCCAAAGAATCAATTAGACATTTCGAATAATAATTCATAATTATCAAATAGATATAAATTATCTTTCCATAAATATTGTTGATATTCAAAACCTAAATACTAATTAAAAATAATTTGAATTCATCATTAAACATTTAAAAACATCTCCCTGATAATAGTTCAAAATAAATCCCATAAATATTAAATTTTTTCTTTCTATGAAATTCAAATTTTAATTTTGATAGGCTTCTCATATACATATAGATATATGATATAAATTTAAATACAATAATAAAGCATTAAATACTATAAATAAACTTTAAATATGTTCTTTATCACTAAAAATTAATTTAGAAACATTAAAAACAAATAAATCACTCAAAATAAATAAATTAAATATTTGGAAATTTTATGTTGTAGGTTTATGCATGAATAATAAAAAAAATAAAACTATTTAAAACCTTTAAAAATCATTTTTTATTGTTTCTATACAATTTATATTCATTTATAAAACAAAAAAATCAATTAAAACAACTACTACTAACATATAGTAAATGAAAATAATGAAATATGAGAAAAACAAATAAATCTAAAAAAAATTGATATATTCAACAAAGTAATGGATCGACCATGAGAGCACTATTGGAAATGGGGTCTATACCCATGCATATATACCCATAGTTTAGAGAAAATGTTATTATATATATTCTTCCCAAATCTATACCCACAGTTTGAAAAAACTGTTGGTATAGATTGAGCTATACCAATGGTTTTTCAAAAAAGGTGGGTATAGCTCCTTCAAAAATTAGGCAACCCTTGGGCTCCCCCTCCCCTCCTCATTATAATCCCTAAACCCCTCCCATACTATGATCCTCAACATCCCCTCTCCCCTCCTCTGGAGACATTGAACCCATCATCCAGGTGTTATTCTTCCATTTCTTGCATTTTTTTTCAATCAGTGAGAGGTAAGCTATACTTCTATCCTCTTATTTATTCTCCCCTAACATGAGCGATCTCTAGTTTTATTCTATATTTTCCTCCCATAATTTAAGTTTTTTTTATTTCTATCTTCTTTGACATTATATCAGTGAGTTTCAAATCCATCTTCTCCGCTTATAGCTATTATTTTCATTTTTATCTATGCATGTGATCCTACTGTAGCATGTTTTTATCACTTTTATCATTGTGTTTTTAAATTTATAGTCTAATAGAGATCAAATATAGTCAACTAAATTCATAAAATTAATTTTTTAGTTATAATTTATTTATTTTGAAAACTATCATAGGGATTCTTGTGAATTTAACTTAAATTTGGGATTATTTTGGTGGAATATTTTAGGGATTTAGATATTTTTAGTGTTGGGGTCATATTTAAGTTAACTAAAGGGGATAATGTTGGTTTTTATTATCATAGAGTTATGGGATTTAATTATTGAAATTTAATTTGTTATATCATGAACCATGGTTAAACTATTTATTGGATTGTTTAACCCAAAAATAAATACTTGTATGATGATGTACATGTTTATACTTTTATAAGTAAATATAGAATATTTATTTATCTATGAAGGTTTTTTCTTTAGGAATTAACTATTTTATTTATATTACTTGTAAAACATGTTTCTTATAATTCATTATTATGATTTAGACTTGAATAAGTGATAAAATATTATTTCAAATAATTAAATACTTTGATTTAAAAAAATTAAGAATTTTAAAACATTTATTATATACAAATATTTATAGAAGCCTTTAGTAAATGTCGTGAAATAATTATATAAGTTATAATGGAAATATTGTTGGGTCATATTCATTTTATGAAACATGGTTTCCATTGATAAATTTTTACATAAAAAATTAGTTCTTTAATAAAACTTTAATGTATAAACCTTGGTTTCACTTATTTTTATCAACTATTGAGTACAAATTAGTTCTTTATTAACAATGATTTTGTAGTTCATTTATTATGTATTTAATAGTTATCCATTTATTTAAAATACATGTTAAATGAATAAAAAATCATTTAACCAAACTTTACCTCAATTAAGAGGTTTCATCAGTGGTGAAGTAATGGATGGGTTTCATAAAGTGGGATGGAATGGATTAATTATTTAGTCTTGATTGATCTTCCACAAATTAAATACTTTTTAAATCAAAATAGAACATCATGTAAAATATATTTTCCTTGTGTTTGAATAATATAAGTAATGTTAACCTTAAATAAAATCCTTTCATGACTAAATGTTATACTCAATTGTGTTTTCAAATGAGAATACCTATATGGATAAGAAATACACATTTTTTTGCTAATGTTACTTAGTTGTTATTTATTCCAATACATGCACCTTGTTTGGATTTCTATGATTATTCCTTAGTTTTTTTCTTAGGATATGCCTTTTTCTTTATTTGGATGGATAGTAGTATTCTATAATGGTCACTTAAATCATTCATTATATTCAATTTGGTTTTCTATTAGTGTTCTTTAATTTCATATACACTATAATTTTAATTTGTTTTTGAATTTTGATATCATTGTAATTATGGATTACATTGTTGATTGGAACATAACTTTTTCCATATAATAGAATGGATAGAAGATGGATGTATCTTACTGATTGGATTTAAACTAATTTTCAAAAGAATTTTGGAATTATTTTAGATTTTTCATTTAACAATGATTCATATGGAGGTCGTATACAGTGTCCATGTTATAATTATGTTGGAAGACCATGGTTAAGTTAGGAAGAATTTAGCTACCATATAATTAAATTTGTATCTAAAACAAACTATTATGTTTGGTATCACAATTGAGAGATGTAATAATCTTCTACTATTCATGAATGGAAAGAAATAAGTGGTATGAAGAATTTTATATTTGATTAGTTTCCATTAGTGCATCATCACGAGAGAGATAGTATGCCGGTGAAAGAAGGAAATGATATTAATAAACATGAGAAAGATACTGAAGATTATGATGTTGAGAGAGAGATAAAATTAATGGATGATTCCAAAACTAAAATATATCAGGAATGTACTAAAATAATAAAGTTGTAATTTTTAATGCGGTTATATCATGGAAAAAAAGTATGGAATTTATAAAACTACCATTGATTATATTCTTACTTTTTTAAGGAATTGAATCCTGATAGTTCATATATTCCCTCAAGTCATTATAAGGCATGGAAGTTAATTAAGCAGCTCAGATTTTTTATTGATAAAATTCATGCTTGTCTAAAATATTATAGTTTATTTTGGGAGGAAACAGCTGACCTTAATGACTGAAAAGAATGTGGTACATCTATATGGAAGGAAAATGCATATGGAATAGCATCTCGTGTTTCATATAAATTCATGTGGAACTTTCCATTTATTTACAAGCTTCAATATATATTCATTTCTACATAAATCTCATCCAATATGTGATGGCATGATACTAAGAGAATTAAAGGTAATTATGAGTTGTTTCATCCTACAGATGGATTATAATGGCATACATTTGATGCACAACATCCCAATTTTTCAAATGAGGTGTGTAATGTTAGTTTGGGTCTATCCTATGATGGTTTTAATATGTTTGGTCATATGTTTACTACTCACAGCACGTGGCTAGTTTTTATTCACATTTATGATCTTCCTTCATGGATGTGTATGAAAAAACCTTCCACTTTCTTGAGTATAATAATATCTAGACCTTCTGATCCTGGAAATGATATAGACATCTACTTGCAACCTTTAATAAGAGAGTTGAAGTATCTTTGGGATATGGGTGTGCGCACATTCAATGCTTCTTCAAAAAAAATTATAAATGTGATGCCATTCTATGGAATACAAATGATTTCCCTTATTATGAAATGATGTATGGTTGAGTCATTAAGGTAAAACTATCATGTCCTATTTTTATGAAGAATACATGATCAAGAAGGATTAAATATCATCATAGTTTCAGTTTCATGTGGCATCAAAGATTTTTTCCAATGGATCATCAATATAGGAAGAATCATTGAAGCTTTGATAATATTGTTGACACTGAACAGCCACCTCAACATATTTCAGGGACTAATTTTCTTAATGAATTGAAATATTTCATTTTTTCATTAGCTAAAGGTCAGATAAAATCTAAAAAGAGGAAGAATGTTGACAATGAATCCAATTACAACTAGAAAAAGAGGAGTATCTTTTTTTGAGTTTCCATATTGGTCTACCAATTTGTTACATAATTATTTATACGTAATACACATTGAGAAAAATATATGTAAAATGTTTCTTTCAATTTTTTAAATATCAAGAGGAAGACCAAAGATGAATTATGATCTCATCGGGACTTTTTGGATTGGGGTATTCGACCAGAACTGCATCTTGTGTGTATCGGTGAAAACAAAGTGGAAATTTCCATGTGCTTATTATGTGATGACACCTTTAGAGAAAAATAAATTTCTTGAAGTATTGGGGAATATCAAGGTTCCTAATGGCTATTCTAAAAACATATCTAAATGATTTTATATAAAGTAATTAAAACTAAAATCCCCAATAAATCATGATTATCACATCCTTATTCATGAATTGATTCCAATATCAATCCGGGATTTTCTATCCAATAATGTAAGGGTGATAGTGATTCACTTATTCAGTTTGTTAGATACCTTTAGGCTAATGTTTTATCCAATTCTCTCTTGATAAAAATATAACAAGAGGTTCCATTAATTTTTTATTATTTGGAAAAAAATCCTCTATTATTTTTCACTTGCATATTGAATTTAACATTTCATATTACAACTAAATCACTTATTTAGGGGGCCATTTCTTTTTTTTATCTATACTACTGAAATAAATATGCTCACAATAAAATATTATGTTTGAAACAAGAATCATCCTGAAGGTTCCATTGTGAGAGGTTACCTGGATCAATAATGTATAGATTTTTGTAGAATGTATTTTTTTGATGTGAGCACAAGACATAACCATACAATGAGAAATGAAAATGAGAATTATGGGGAAATTGAGCCCTTATTTTCATCTCTACTTCAAACAGGAGGAATTCTTGGGTTATAAGCATTGGCTGCATTAAACCTTGAAGAGAGGGGCATGGCACATCGCACAATCTTATTTAGCTATGGTTTTTTCGATGACTATATCAAGTAAGTAATTTGAATATTTATATATTATATCATACTATGTCATTTCACATATACCTTAAACTTTTATTATCATTTTATATAGGGAATATAAACAAATTATAAGTAGAGTTCATCAGTTTTTTCCTTTGAGAAGGAGAAAGGATTTTCATAGAAAAGAGTTTCCTAATTGGTTGAAATCAAAGGTAAGACCATTACTTTAATTAACATAATATATATATATTCATTTAATTGTATTATTTATATATATTTCAGGTATTGAGTTTACCTATTGACTCTATTTCTAAATAATTAAGAGCATTGGATTTTGGTCCAAATTCTTTGGTTCATGAATGTAAATATTTAATAATCAATGGGTATAAATTTGTTACAACTAGTCAAGTAGTGAAAATGAGAACACATCATGATGGTTTTATGTTAACTACTATAATGTACTGTTATTCGAGTGAATCAGATAGTATGAATCGATATGAAAATGTGTCTAATTATGGACTTGTTGAGAAAATATTGTTATTGGATTAATACTCTCATGGTTGAGTCACTATGATGAAATATAAATGGTTTGATTAGATGAGGTGACATGGTAGATTTATTAATGAATTTGGATTCATAGTTATTTACATGAGTCGATTCTTGGATACTGATGAACCATACATTTTGTAATCAATGGAAAAATAAGTGTTTTATGTGAAAGATCATCTAAGACTTGATTACAGTGTCATTAATGAAGTAATCCCAAGACATATTTTTTATGATGGGGGTAAAAATTGACCCCATTAACACCCCCATTGGTATTGACTAAAATATGTCATTTAATGAATCAAATTTTCCCATTGTGAGAGTTGATGTTAAACCTAAAGTAGTGGTGCGTAATATATATAAGCAACCATATATGTTCACAGTTCATTCATTTTACCTTAATGTGGGTTTCTTGGATTGGTATTACTATAATTAATTTAATTTAGTTTCAATTTGGAATGGTATGTTTGTTTTAGTATTGTTTAGTTTAATCCCATTTAATTAGATTTATTTCAATTCAAAAATTTGGGTTTAAAATGGGTTTTTAAAAAATGTATACCTTGGTTTTTAATTATTATTTCTAAAACATGTTATGACATTGTTTATGACTTCTTTTACTTTTATGTTGTATTCATGATTTTTAAAACTTGTTTCTAAAAATTTACATTTCATTCTTATGAAGATTATGAAAAATGTTGAAGAAGTTCGAAAGAAATGATTATTTGATACTGATTGATAGATGCGGGAGTGTGGGTTGCCTCCTATGGTTCCCTTAGTGATTATAATAATTGTAATATTTTTCTTCTAAATTACATATAATGTCATGTTCTTATTCTTTATCAATTTTTTAGGGACATTAATTTGAAACAGATTTGACTTCTTCTCAGCCTACTGGCATCCATCTGTGCAAGGGTTCTCATAAAGATATATGGAGCACCCATCATACCCATTCCCACCCTAACCCACCAGCAGACACCCCATCTACCACACCTTTCCATCCTCTGCTTGAGCCTTTGGGGATGTTCCCACCCATGCCTCCATCATCATCTCATTTAGCCTCTTCTTCCAATACTATGTCTATTCCACCTCCAGGTATGTTCTCACCTTTACTATATCTATATCCTTTTATTTATTCCCAACCCTACTACCCATATCCTTTCATGTCTATACCACCTATATTTCCTACTATCCATCCAGGATCTAATGAGTCTATTCTTTCAGCTTCAACTCCAGTGCATGTAGATCACCTAGAGCATGCATTGGAACATACACATTCTTCATAGGCTACTAATTCAGAACAACCCATAGATCCATCAGAGCCTAATGAGCAGCCTGCATCGGGTTTTTTATTATAAGTGTGTTAAATTATATCACATCATTTTTGTCATGTTATACTGTGACTTAATTCTTATTTTTTCCCTTTGATCTTATTCAATAGTATCTTCTAATAGGCAACATGGGCGCACCCGTATGTGTGAAGCCTATAATTTCCAAACACAAATAATGGTGGGTTAAAATGAATACAATCAGATGATTAGTAAAAATTCCATGCATTGTAGAAGTTTCATGGGAAATTTTTCCAAGTAAAATGATATCATTCTGGTGAAACGAGACTCATGGATGCATGACATCAAGGAGAAAGCATGGGTGGAGATATGGGTAAGAAATTTTTTAAAATTTATATCTATATAATTATTGTATTTATATGAATTAACATGTTCGTTTCAACATCGGTTTAACTTTCCCAATGGTGAAGATGCTAAGGTTTCAAGGTTGATGGATCTTGGGGAGTTTTGGTGATCATATAAGCATGATTTATATGTTGGTTAGAAGATTATATTTGGTTCTGATTTATAGGGTGTACCAATATTCCTCGGATTTCTAACAAAAAATATCAATAAATGATCGCATATTGGAAGAGAAGAAAGTTTAAGGTATTCTTAATATTTAATGGTTTTCATAGAAAATATAATTATTATTACTTGTATTGAATTTTTGTTTTTAGGATGAGTTGGTAAAAAAATAACAAAGATTCAATTTCGTATTTGTGCACTTTGGGGTGCACTACAATTCCCAAGCATGACAAGTGCCAGGTATTTTAATATGAATAGAAATAATATCTAGATTTATATTGTTACTTAGTTAGATTTTCATTCTAAAATTTAAGTTTTATTATCATTAATCCCTTTAATATAAGTCTATAAATACCCCTTTTAAATGGCCCAATGGCCTAATGTCCTATTGGCTAATTGTCCTAATGGATTAATTATTCTAATGACCTAATGGAAAATTGGCCTAATGGACTAATGGATAATTAGCCTAATGGCCTAACAGAAAGTTGGCCTAATTGTCCTAATATCCTAATGACCTAATTGTCAATTGGCCTAATGGCCTAATGGCTAAGTGGCATAATGTCCTAATTGTCCAATTGGCCTAATTTTCTAATAACCAATTGGACTAATGGAAAATTGGACTAATGTCTAATTTGGATAATGGAAAATTGGACTAATGTCCAATTGTCCAATTGTCCAATTGGCCAATTGGCCTAATGGAATAATGGCCAACTGTCCTAATAGACAACTGTCCTAATGGACAACTAGCCTAATGGCCAATTGTACTAATAGCCTAATGGAAAATTGGCCAATTGGCCTAATGGCCTAATGACCTAATGGAATAATTTCCAATTGTCCAATTGGCTTAATGGACTAATGGCTTAATGAAGAATTGTCCTAATGGCCCAATGGCCTAATTGAAAATTATCCTAATGACCTAACAACCAATTGGACTAAAGGAATAATGTGATAATGGACTAATGTATAATTGTCCTAATGGCCTAATATCTAATTGGCCAATTGGCCTAATGGTCTAATGGCCTAATTTTATAATTTTCCAATTTTCTTAATGTCCTAATAACCTAATGTCCAATTGGACTAATGTAAAACTGGCCAATTAGCCTAATTAGACAATTAGCCTAATGGCCTATTTTCCAATTAGGAAATTGGCCTAATAGGAAATTGGGAAAATGGACTAATTGCCTAAAATCCAATTGTCCTAATGGACAATTGGCATAATATTCTAACATTCAATTCATATAATGGCCTAATGACCAATTGTCCAATTGGCCTAATGGCCTAATAGCCTGATGTCCTAATGGACTAACAGCCTAATTTTCCTAATTGGCCAATTGACATAATGGCCTAATGACCTAATTGGAAAATTGTCATAATGTCTTAATGTCCTGATGGCCTGATGGCCAATTGGCTAATTAGCATAATGTACTAATGGACTAATTGGCCAATTGGCCTAATGACCTAATAGATTAATGGCCAATTGGCCAATTGGCATAATGTCCTAATTTTCCTAATGGACTAATGGCCTAATGGCCAATTGAGCCAATGGCCTAATGCTTTAATGTCTAATTGGGCTAATGGACTAATGGACAATTGGCCTAATTGGTCTAATTGGTCTAATAACTAATTGTGCTAATGGCCTAATGACTAATTAGCCTAATTAGCCAAATGGATTAAGGGCCAATTTGTAAATTGGTCCAATTTCCCAATTATCCTATTGACCAGTTGGCATAATGGTCTAATGGTAAATTGGCCTAATGTCCTAATGGACTAATGTCCAATTATCCTAATTGGCCTAATGACCTAATAGAAAATTAGTCTAATAGCCAAGTGGAAAATTGGCCTAATGACCTAATTAGCCAATTGGCTAATTGACCTAATGGACTAATGGTCAATTGTCCTAATAGCCTATTGGTCAATTGGCCTAATAGCCTAATGGCATAACATCCTAATGGATTAATGACCTGATAGAATAATGGCCTAAATAAACTAAATGGACTAAATTTCCTAAATGACCTAATTGTCCTAAATGGACTAAATGGCCTAATTCACCTAAATAAACTAATTGGCCTCAATTAACTTGAATTGTCTTGAATTGGCCTCAATTAGCCTCAATTGGCCTAAATTAGCCTAAATTGGATTAAATTGTCCTGACTAGACTTAATGGCCTAATTGGCCTAAATTGGCCAAATAAATAGCCTAATTAGCCTAAATTTTCCTACAAGTCCTACTTTGATTGAATTGCCCAAATAAATGGCATAATTATCCTAATTGGCATAATTGGACTAAATGACCTAATTGGACTAATTGGACTAAATGGATTAAATAGAATAATTCGCCTAAATTATCCTAAATGGAATAATTGGCCTAAATTGGCCAAATAAATGGCTTAATTGAACTAAATGTCTTAAATGTCTTAAGTGGCCTAAATAACCTAAATGGACTAATTGGTATAATTGGCCTATATGACATAAATGTCCTATTTGGCCTAATTGTTCTAAATGTCCTAATTGGCATAATTAGCCTAATTTCCTTATATGACCTACTTTTCCCAATTGACCTAATTGGTCTAATTGGCCTATATGGAATAATTATCCTAATTGGCCTAATTGGTCTAATGGGCCTATATGGAATAATTGGCTCAATAGGCCTAAATAGACTAAATGGACTAATTAGCCTAATTGGACTAAATGGATAAATGGAAAAATAGACAAATAGAAAAATGTCTGATTGGAAAATTTACCGAACAACCTAACCTAAAAATGAACCTGATGACCAAATGATCAAAATTACCAAATGACTGAATAGCCAAATAATGTAAAAAAATAGAATTGGAACAAAATTAATATAAAAGATGAATATATATCATACCCATGTTTATCATGATAATTAGTATGTATTGTTTATGTTTTAACAATAGTATTAAATTTCTAATTAAATGTATATTTAGATGCTTCTCCATTTTATGGATTTCTTCAACAGCTATAATTTTAATTCATTATAACTTTATCACTTTAATATTATTCAATAATTTAGTATTATACTAATAAATTTAATTTTTAGTAAGTAAAATTGGGCATTGAAGGTCATGTGCCTCAAGCAAAATAATTTTGTTCGAGTAGGAAGAAAAAGGATGGAAGTGTAGTAAATTCAAAAACATAAGAAAATGTTGTATGTTTTTTATTGATATTTAAAATATTTATACATAATTCATAATTAAATATCTTTTTTATATTTTCATCAGTGTGACTTTGAGGCCCTAGATGAGAAAGAAGATGACAACTTCTTTCAAAATGATTATTTGAGTCAGGTATTAGGTGAGGAGCACTGGTTTAGATTCTGATTTTGACTCAAGAAACACATCATCCCCACTAGGTATTGTCCCTAATCATGCACCTCTCAAACCTCTAGGGCCACTAAGATGAAAAACCATTATACAGAAACAGTTGAGGTTAAAAAAATAGATTTACAAGAGCGTGGAAGAAGTAAACTGATCACCGAACACTTCCTGAAATATATGTCAGTTATAAGTCCATCACGTACATCAAAGGTTGATACTACTTTTGATTCATGTATGGCATCAATATGCTCTTTATACGATACCCTGAGTGATGTCAATGAGGGTCCTGGTGTCTTTTGAGATGGTGGTGGTGGTGGTGGTGGTGGTGGTGGTGGTGGTCCAGATGATGCTATTAGTGATGAGGATGTTGTTGATGGTGATGAGGATGAGGATGTTGGTGATGGGGGATATATTGATCCCCTCTATTTTTGACTTAGCAGTAAAGAGACATGTGGATGTTGTTTAATGACTTAAATTTAATGGTTGTATGGATGTATATGTATATTATAGTACTTTAAATGGTTTAAAAATTATTACAAGCAGTTGGTTGAATGATAAATATACAATATATGTATTGCATTGAATGTGTACTTTGGTTTGTATTTTGTTTACTAGTTCAGGATGGGATGGAAGGGCTGTTACTTTCAAATGGGGGAAGGAAACTATACCCACTGTTTAATGAAGCATGGGTATATGGTTTCTGCCGGGAAAATATATACCCATGGCTCTCCTAACTATGGGTATAGATATATACCCACAGTTTAACCAAAACCATGGGTATGGTAAAATATCCTAGGTTGTACCCACATTTTATATAGAAACCATGGGTATATCTCTATACTAATGACTCCATAAACCACAATTTTATGGAATATACCCACAGTTCTAAACTGTGGGTATAGGCTATGTTTCCAGTAGTGTAACAAACTGTGAAATTCAGCTAACTATAAGATACTGACTGTATGAGAAAATAACTTACAATGAGGATAAAATTACCATGAGGTGTTGACTTCATGAGATAATGACTTACCGTTAGGTATCGACTGCATGAGATATCTATTTTAATATCTTTTTATATTATTGTTTAATTTAAGGGGAGATAATATAATAATATGTTGTAAAACAGAATATAAAACAAACTTTTATCTTTTTCTTTATTCATTGCAAGGAAACTGGTTAATATATTCAAAGAATTTATAAGTGATCTAAAATGAATTAAACAAAACAAATTTTTATTTCCATTCTAGTAAAATCGAATATAAAAACAAGATAACATTCTCACTGTCCATATGAAACAAAACTTAAATTCACATGCCAACATACCAAAAATAAGAACATTAAAGGAATTCATGTTGTTCAAAAATAATAAATAACATACTTGGACATCTAGACCAATTTTTTTACAATGGGATTTATAAAAGATTTCTTAGGAACTAATACTATAAAAGGGTTAGTCCTCTTAACTCTAAAAGAATATTTAGAAATAAAATCCTTTGTGTGACTAAATGATTTAAAAAATTGTAATGAAAAATTAGAAATATAATGTCTAGATAATCCACATCTAAAGATTGTAACATAATAAATACCTTCATTTTTACCTTTAAAAAATCTATTTTAATACATTTGAGGTAACACATCATCAAACCAAGACAATTTCTATTTTTTTATTTAGAAAAAAAATTAATCTCATGAATTCAAATAAAGTTTGAATTCCAATAGTAAACATAGATAACATTACCCTTAAACTTTAAATTCTATCCCTGAGATTCATATTTTCCTTTTGAATAAATTCAAGATCATCACCAACTTTATCTTTAGTAATATAGGAAAAAATTCAAACTATAATTCTCTTTTTCCCATAAAGAAAAATTATTTTTCATAATATTTATTTTCTCTTTTTATTTATCAAACTCAGAAATAGAATCTTTCAACTTTTCATTTTCCAAAATGAGAATTTTCTTTTCTTTAGTAACATTTTTTTAGTCCTTAGTCAACTTTTCATAATTTTTAGTAAGATTTTATATTTCCTGTTGAAATTAATATCATAATTCGTTTAACTCTTTAACTTTATATTTATCACACTCATAACTAGAATAGGATTGAGAATCAAAATCAAAATTACTCTCTTTATCCCTGTTACTCATTAAATAGAGATTTTCATCTTTATAAAAAGAATCTACCAAATTATTTAAAGTTGGGGTGATGGGTGAGAAGGTAATATTATTATATTTCACCAAAATCATAAGATTACCAGTTTCATTCTTACTTATAGATTCTTCATTAGAGTCTCATTCTTTAGTGCAACTCCAAACTCCAATAAATACTTTCTTCTTGTTTTTTTCATTCTATTATTCTATTTAATCTTTCAATCTTAGACAGTCATATTTATCATAGTCCATTTTCCTATATTCATAACATATAATATTATATTTTGATTTCTTTCTTTTTCTCTTGAAGTGTTTCTTGTATCTATTAATTTTCTCTTCATCCATTTTAGTGGCATGTGTTTTATTTATGATTCCTCAAATGAATTTTGAAAATTTATTTAGATTATTATCTTCCCTTGAACTGGAAGAATATGAACAATCACTAATAGAGTTAGAAACATGTTTATATTTAAAATTAACTCCCTTTATTTTATCATGATCTTCATTTTCATTGTTCTTCAACTCAAAATTGTAATGTAAGAGTGATACAATCAACTCATCCAAAGAGAACTCAGCAAAATCCTTACTTTCTTCAATGAACACTTTCTTTAAATTTCATTTCTTTAATAAGGATATAAGTATTCTTTCAATTATAAAAAATCCATTTCTTTGAATATCCCGTTAAGAATTTTATGATCAAGCATTTTGAATTCTTGAAATTTATCCCTAGGAATGACAAGATTAGTTCTCTCTGATTTATCATTTCCTTAATGTTTGAATTTTAAATTACTCTAAATTTCAAAACATTTTTTCAAGAAGATATGTGACTATAAACTTTTCTACTAAGTGAACAATAAATAAAATTCATGACTTTTTAATTCAAGACATATTTTGTAGCATCATTACCGGTTAATGTATCAATATCAAATTCAATAATTTTATATAATTTAGTCACCATAGTCCAATATTCAATATCTATATTCTTTTAAAATACCTTTATCTTGTCTTTCTAGTATCTATCTATAATCAATTTTCTTGAAATGAGTTAGTCTTATTGGATTTAAAAATTCAACCTCCAGACTTATCATCATTAAAACAGATATTTTCTTAGTATTGTTAAGGACTAAGATACAATTTATCTCAAGGATAAATAAACAACAAAGCTAAACCATCCTTTTAAGGTCAAGATCAGATGCCAAGTGTTAATTCTTCAAGGGTGAATGGGAATAGAAAAGAGCGTGGGATTTGTCTTTTTTAAATTGTTAGTCATTAAAAACTAATTGTGAAATTTGGTGGTTTAAAATCATTAAGCAAATATTTCTTAAAAGATTAAGAATAGTGGATGTGTGAAGAGTGAAGGTAGAAATTTAAAGAGATGAACACAGAAAAAATACTATAATTAAGAGTTAAATGATCCTATATCTACTCTTCACATCTCAACCAATGGAGTATGAAACACACTAATATATGATATAATTTTACAAGGGAAGAGCATAAACTCATACTTTTACGATGGGACCAATCCCAACCCAAATCTTTATTAAGGAACAGCCTCAAACCTAAACACCCAACATTTTGTAGGAACAAAAATAACTTGGGATTTTTCTAATAGAGCAACCAAAACCTATTGAATTTTCAACATGATCAATCATAACTTTTGAACTGGTTGTTATCCAGGTAGCAGAACTGATGAATACTTTTTAAGGTAGTACAACCTGTGTGTGGTATGATTTAGTGCAGACAACTCCCAATCCAAAACATAAAAAGATAAGAAAAATTAATCCTATTAGAGATTTTCAGACAGATATGTTGGTGTAGAATAGTCCTTCTCAGCCCTTGAAAAGATTTAAATGATCATGATTGGGTGTTCCAACAGTTTACCTCAGCAAGCAATGTTGAAACTTTGATTTTGATTGCATGAGATCACTTTTATATTCATAGTATCACATAGTTCTTGAGAATTTTAAAATTCACATCAAAAGTGAATCATCTCATCATAATATTGTATCCCAATGCATTGAATGAGTCTTGGTCCCCTTTAAATAAAACTAAACTATAATTCAACAACATCCAAGGAATCGGTTAGATATTTCAAAAAAAATCAAAATTATTGGAAAGATAGGAATTATTGATTCACAAATATCATTGATATTCAAAACCTAAAGACTAATCCAAACCAATTTGAATTCATTGTTAAATATTAAAAGTATCTCCATATTAATAAGTCAAAATAAATCCCAAAAATTTTGCATTGTTTCCTTCTATGAAATTCAAATTTTAATTTTAAAAGACATTCTATTTATATAAAAATACACAATATAAATTTAAATACAACAATACTTCATTAAATACTATAAATAAACTTTGAATGTTTTCATTAGCATTAAAGATTAATTTAGAAACATTAAAAACAAACAAATCACTCAAAATAAATAAATTCCACATTTTGAAACTTTATGTTGTAAGTTTATGCATAAACAAAAAAACAATTTAAATCTACTTAAAAACTATTTAAAACTTTTCAAAAACACTTCACATAGTTTCCATAAAATTATATGTATTTATCAAATAAATAAATCAATTAACATAATTACTACAAACAAGCAGTGAATGAAAATGTCAAAATACATGAAAACATAGCAAACTAGAAATTTCCATATTTTCAAAAAAATAATTGATCATCTATGAGAGTCAATCTACCATTAAGTTTGAAAGATCATGAGGCATCGAATGCATGAGAAAATGAAAAATTGGTTTAATGATTCACTTCAAGAGATAAAGTTATTATTAAACTTTTTCAAAATTTCTACAAGAAAACTCTAGAATCACTCAACTTATTCTTCTAATCGTTAAAATAGTACTAAACTATATTAATGAGTTGAGGATTCAAATACATTTATAGAGTAATATTTATATAACTTCAACCCAATGCATGAATTATCTTAACATTATAATATTGAAGCTTTTTTTAGCCATATTTATGAAAAAATTTGACAAAAAAAGAAATTTTAAAAATTAGTGAAAATAAATTTTCCCCTAAAACTAAAGAATAAAAATAAATCCAAACCATAGAAACGACCATATATATACAATAATTTAAATAATCCATTTATACAAACAAAAACAAATCCCCAAACAAATAGTGCACCATAAATGATTCACAAACCAACCAACCACACCTATAAAAATTATAACAAATCATGGATGAAACAATACCTCAAAATTTTAACCAAAAAAAAGACCTACAAGATTAACCATGGGTTATGGCTAGATTACCTTGATGACAGCCGGGTTAAAGACTTTGGGTCCCACCTTTTTGTCAAAATCCTTGAACCAAGATGATATATTATAGTAGTGAGTCACATTTCATGAATTCTTCAATGCAACACATTTGAAGACACTAATGAACCACATGCTCAAGGTACCAGGCAAGATATCTAATGTGTGCCTTGTTGTGGGGCATAGAAAATCAATTTATTAACTAATAATATTATAGTAGTTAACCCTAGGTAGTATCTAGAATAGGAGTTCATGTGAAACAATTTTTCACTTTTCTTTATTTTTTTAAGAAATTTTTTTTTGATTTAGGTGTTAAAACTGAGAATTTAGAAAGAAGATGAAATTAAATGATTTAAAACAGTTGATAGAAAATAGTGATCAGGTCAGGATTGGCTATAACTAGTTCTATGTTATCATGGTTTTCAATTTTATCAATTCTACTTCTGTAAGATGGTAAGAGAGAGATTCCTCTATTGATTCCTCTTCTCTCCCTTGGACAGATAGTGGTGATGAGAGTATCCCTAATTGAAATATCACATTATTCTACTATCCTTCCTATGTGTGAAAGTGCTGAAATTGGTTCTCTTGATTAATTAGGGAAATCCCTGATCAGGTATTGTTATTCCTTAATTACCAATAGTTTCATCCATAATTCTACATGTATGTTGGTGATCGCCAAACACTCACCACCCAACCCTATTATGTTCCATTATATATAGACAATAATTAGGTGGATGGAGATATGGATCATTGACCAAGGAAATTGAAATTAACATATTCTATCCCTAACACAATTTCATTCGGTATTAAAATCAAAAAATTAAGAATTGAAACTGAAAAGAAGAAGAAATAAATGATTTATTTTGATTAAATCATAAAAACTCAAACATAGCACAATAAGTCTAACCTGCTCCTTTCTAAATTACTCAAAAGAACTTCCCCTCCATGAATGGTGTAATCTAGTAGATGAGGGAGAAGGATGGAATCACAAGAATGAAAGAAAAGAAAAAAAATAAAGAAAATAGGAAAATAAAGTAGCAGTAATTGATTGTTGTCCAGAGCTTCGCCTCATTGAGCGATCTCCTTAAAACCTCCAAGGTCTTCTATTTATAGGGATCCATCGCACCCCCCATGCATCATAATTTCCCAATAAATGAGTTTCCCATAATAATGGGTATTTCTCGGGAGTTTAGAAGTTTTTTCGTAATTAATTTCATCAAAAATCATCATTTCTGATCCCGACTAACATTTCCACATCGTAAAAAGTGGTGTTACAATGTGAAATCATCGAAGCAGTGCCCAATAAGAATTTGTACGCCCTATTTTTATGTCTTGAAAATTTTAAAGGGGCATCACATCATGAAATATATGTTTCACACCATGACTTATGGTTTCATCCTCTTGGTAAGTGTTTTTACGGATTAAAATTTTCGCCACATGAAAATCCTTCATTTTTACGTCATAAAAAGTGATTTTACAGTGTAAAATGGAGTTTTCCAATGGGTTTATCTCTGTTTCGATGTGGTTATTCATTTTTAAGCCTTGGAATTGGTCCTTGACCTATCCTTTGTCACCGATCATCATTTTCATAATGAAATCATAGCTTTTGTTCTCATTTCTGATCAAACTCTATATCCTACAACAAATTGAAAAAAAAACAATTAAATATTGATAGCTCTAATGGCCCAAAGGCCTTCATTTTTATTGATTTTTGATAACCCCCCTTTCAAGGGATGAAGGGGAACCCTTACAAGGCATGTATGCTCAAAGATTACATGGCTCGTAGGCTTAGTAGAATACATGACCCGAAGGTCTTAGGGAATTCAACCAGACTATCTACAAGGAACTGCCCCTCCCCAGCATCTGCATCATGATAGTAGCTCTCCACATTCGTATGGCCGTCTGGCTAGGATTCCCATGCAAGCACAGGCTGGTCCTGATGGAATAGTCAATCCCTCTCATTCTGACAAATCCATTTGGCTCTGCTCTGGTGAGTGCACCTGCTCTGAATCCCGTTCTGGGGCTGCTCCTTTTTTGTAGTGTGTCTGGGGCAACTGCATATGGCCTGAAGGCCTTGAGGTGGCCCGAAGGCCTTAAAGGTGGCCTGAAATCCCTACTGACCTGAAGACCTGGGTGGCCCGAAATCCTTAAAGACTCCAAGCCCAAACCGGTGGCTCAAGGTGAATAGTTCCAGTTGCTACAGTACCTACTACAGTAACTACTACAGTGCCTGCTACAGTACCCGCACAGTGTACAGTTCTGCTACAGTACCTGTACAGTATACAGTTCTGCTACAGTACCCGCACCGTGTGCAGTACTGCTACAGCACTGCTATAGTGCCTGCTACAGTACTACTACAGTACCTGGAAATATGCCTCTACCTGGTTTTTGAACCTGGGTCTTGTGGATGCACTTAAGGATACCTCACCAACTGAATATGTCAATTCCCCCATACTTAAAACTTTTTTTCCCTCAAGATCATAATCTCAATATAAATTAAAGAGGAAAATTGTGTTATGGATATTCAAATTCCAAAGCAATTAAATCAAATGATTATCAATGGGGAGATAAAAATTCAAGTTTCACATAAAAACATAAATTATACTTCACAGTCCTCAAAGTGACTAATCAACCCAAATATATTACTTTTTCCCTTTGATAAATTATGAATCATTTTCATCCATTCATTCATATATCATAATTCATCATTATCAATCATTCTAAGTCATGATTTACCTCATAATGGATTCTTTTCTCTCATCACTCATGATACAAATTCAAGTAGAGTTATGCTCAAAGCATGAGTACATGCTCATTTTCTATAGGCTTGCAAAGGATCTACATTCTCCACTTTGTAAAGATGAAATTAACATAAAATCACGAGGACTTTTCAAATGAGGTTATGATGAATCAGAGGCTTAAGTTTGGTAGGGATTGATGTTTAAGACATTAAGGATCAAAAACAATGGTTTTATATCTAAATCATACTACATGGTATTAAAAGAAAATTGAAATGAAAATATCCCCTCTAAAATGACAACTCGCACTTCCTAGAACATAAAGTAAGGTCATGCTCAATGTAATTATAAAGAAAGAATTATACCTTCTTGATTTTTTCTATATTTATTATTCTTATTCTTTTTTTTAAAATTTATGCTTTAAAAAAATCTTATATCTACCACCTGACCCCATATGATAAATTTATTAGTCTGGTAATGGTGATTTTTTATTTTTCCATAACACAACCCATTCTTTTTCATTTTTTCATTTATTTTTTATTTTTTCCTTTTAAAAGGAAAAACAATATAAGTACAATGAATGTAACATGATCATGTACCAATACCCAAAAATAGAACCCCAACGCTTTTTCCTTACAATGTAATGCATTCCTTCTACCAAGACTTTCTTCACCCCACACACTTCAAATTAATAATATCATGCAATTTAAATAGAGCATGGCAGGAATGGATATAAATGGCTTGTAACGTGGCTTATTCCTAATGAGATCATCCATGGATTCTACAGGCTAAAAAAGGATTGATGTAAAATTTGATATCAATAATAAATTGCTAAACAATACAAATTCCTTGATCATGTTAAATGTGAGTTTTCACGATCATAGTATTGCAAAATTATGATGCAAGTTCTAGCAGGTGGCATACCCCAAGATCACTCAAGAAATATGCTCAAGAAAGAAATGGAAATTATTTGATCTATAAATACTCTCAGGAATGGAACATATAGATTTGGGATAGTCACTCATGGCATGGAGTAATGAAAAAAATCAATCCCCATAAATTTCATAAATTCAAAGTATGAAAATGGTAGAGAAATTACATTTACCTGAATCAATTAATTTATATAAATCATGATTCATTAAAATTAACATTTTATGATTACCTATAATTAATAAATTCTCAATTTTACTCATTCAATATCATTATCTTTGAAATCTAAAACATGGAATCATGGGATTCTTAAAAAATTCATTTCTCCTGGACTAGTCAAGTAAAGTAAAAAGACTTTGTGGGCATGAAATTTTCTTTCAAAGCTCAAAAATAGATTTAAATTTGAAAGGGTAGAATAAAATAAATCATTTAAACTCATACTCCCCTTTAAAATAATGCTCCAATTCAGATTGCCTAGGTTCTGCCTTGAACAGTTTTGTCCTGCAGTTTTCACGATGTGAGTTCTATTCAGACAGTGTAAACTCCCTTTTTACAATGTGTATTTTGTATGGATTCTTTGTGTTGCCTTTGGAAATTTTTATAGACCTGAAAATAAGAATAAAACAAGTTATAGTGTAGGTCTGTTCAATTATGGTCAAATAAGAATTAGGGGAAGAGTGGACTAAGGAAAAAAACATGGGTTGCCTCCCAAAAGCACTTTTATTTAACATTGTTGGCTCAGCTAAAAAAAATAAAAGAAATCCTAGACTATGAGATTCCCTCCACCGCACTTAATTTATGTAGTGACTCCAATGAATTCAAATTGATTTTTCAATTAAATAGATTTAAAATAGAATTACCACATACAATCAAATGTAAAGGAAAGGTATAACCTGGTTGGTCTTTATTGATAATCAAGTTGAAGGAGTGTAATCTCCTCCATAAATTTTTGAGGTAGGGTCCCATGGTACTTTTTCAGCCTATTCCCATTTATAGAAAATGGGTTTTCCCATCCTTTTGACCATTTCTAACATACCTCAACCTTATGACCTTTTAAACTTCATCTCCCGCAAACTGCTTACAGAATCTAAAACTTGTTTTGTGTATATAACTATTCTACAGCTCTATTCATAGGTTTGTTTTTCTGAGATTTGGTCCTTGGGTGCTCACTAAAATTACCCCTTGGTTCTTGCATCTTTCCTAGTAAATACGTGTTATATTAACAAGAATAAGGTTTTTCCATGCTCACCACAACACCATCAAAACCCTTGGAAATTTTTTCTTCCAGATTGATTCGTGGTTTGTCCGGATTTGTGTTGTTGTTGTCTTATCGCAACCCAAACCTTACTTTGATTATGGGGTTTTGTCCTCGGAATATTTTTCCCTTATCTTGATGTGGAAGATTTCCCCTCAATTTTGGTTTTCACATCTGCACTGTTAAATAAAACAAGTCTATTTAGAAATTGATTTAGGGAAGATTTACCTTGTGAACTTGAACTTTTCTCCTCTTTGGTCTGAGAAGATTCTCCACTTCCCTTGGAAGATTTAGTGAAGACTTCTCTGGTCTTGTTCAACTCATTTTGTACCGTGAGACATATGTATTGTGTCATAGCCAGTTATTCTTCCTTTACAGCTAGATCCTTCTTGAGGTTTGTGATAATAATTTCATACTCAGCTTCTTTAACCTTGTACTTCTTGATCTCAACATCTGAGTCTGTATATTCTTTAGATTTTCCTAATAAAATGTCAAAAAAATCAGATGTTATTTCTTCATCAAACATGAAATTTGAATTTCCAAATTTCTTAGTACTCACGCGTTCTGTGTTTTTTCAATGGATAAGTGACCATTTAAGGCTAGGAATTATCGAAGCATATTTGAATCTTCAAATGGTTATGTACCTTCTTCATGGGAGATTACATAAATTGGATTATTGTTTGATGAATGCTTCATTGCATCAATAATTTTGAAGTGAACCTTACTATCTTTGAGCTCTATTGTTATTGTTCCTTCATGAATGTTGATGATTGTTTTTATCATTCTTAGGAAATTACTTCCTAGAATAATGGGTGAGTGTGATGAACTCATATCTTCTACCATTTTCAGTACATAGAATTCAATTAGGAATATTAGATCTTTGAAATTTATGAGTACATCTTCTACAACTCATGCAGGGAATATGGTGGATCTATTTGCTAATTGGACCACCACTCTTATTGGATTTAATTATCCAATCTGTAAAAAGGGAAATATCGAATGAGACATAAAATTTATCAAAGCACCAAGATCGCACAAAGCATCAGTAAAATTTAAAGATCCATTAGTGCAGGGAATAGAGAATGTTTCTAGATCATGACATTTGTGTGGTATCGGTGGCATGATCAGTGTCGAGACACTTCTTCCTGAGCTGATTCTTTTATTTCCATCAAGTCTCCTTATCTTAGTGAAAAGATCTTTGAGAAATTTTGCATACTTTGGGATTTTTCAGATAGCTTCAAGCAGCGGGATGTTTATCTCAAATTTTTGAAAGGTCTCATAAATCTCTTTTTGAAGTCGCTCCTCTTCCACCTTCTCTGAATTAGTTAACCTAGAAGGGAATTGTGCATAAATGACTTCCTTTTCTCGTTGTTGTCTTTGTAGGGATGTTTTGGGTCTCTCTTTCCTAAACCTAGTCCTTAATTCTTCTTGCTTCTTATCCTCTGCTCTGGGATGGCTGGGTTGAGCTTCAGAATTCTGCTCAGAGTCATCAACATTACTTTGTTCAGGTGGTTTAATCTCTTTTCCACTTTGTGTTATAATCACACTCATGATCTCCTTGGAATTTGGAACTATCTGGTTAGTAGTTTCCCTAGATTCTTGGTCATAAATTCAATAAGAGGTCTAGCTAAGTTTGTTATCTTATACACCTTATCTTCTAGTCCCATAAATTTGGACCTCAACTTATGCTCTTCAGTAGATGGTGCACTGGTTGAAGGCCGCTCATAAGTCTTTTGCTAGAAAGTTGATGGTTGAAAGACTTGCTACTGGAATGGAAGTTTATAGGATTGTTGAAATGATGGTGGGTTTTGGTATTGTTGTTGCTAAAAGGGAGGTTGATTTTGATATTGATTTTGAAAAGGGGGTCTAGCCTAGTTTTGTGGGGATTTCCTTGGTTGAAATGCGACGACACAACTTTCCATTCTCTGCACTTCAGTACACTGGTCAGCGTAATGGTTAAGTGAAGAACATAAACCACATACCTGAGGTGGTACCTATTGCCCATTTACTTAATTCACGACCATTTTTTCTCAATATACTTTTCATTTCTTCAAATCTAGTTATAAGTAAAGGTAACGAATCAGAACTTCATATCCTGTGAATTCCTCTTGTGCTCGTACCTCTCGTGCCGAATTGTTGTGAGTTCTAAGCAATCTTTTCAATCAGACCTCCGGATTCTGCTAATGATTTGTCTGTCAAGGATCCTCTAGATGGGGCATGGAGCAGGTTGTGGTCATTGTCAAGCAGGCCTTGATAGAAGAAAATGAGGTAGTAATGTTCCTCCATGGCTTGATGGCGGCAGCTTGCACAAAGTTTCTTGAACCTCTCCCAGTACTCATAGAGAGTCTCGTCGGTTGACTATCGGATGGCATAAATTTCTTTTCTGGTCATTGTGCTTCTGGATGTGGGGAAAATCACTACATGAAACATCTTTTGAGATATTCTCAGTCACTGACGTCTCCTGGTTGTAGATTGTACAATCATTCCTTCACAGCTCCCTCTAGTGAAAAGAGAAATGTACTCCATGTGACTTGTTCTTCCACAGCTCCTCGAGGTTTGAAACTGGAGCACACATATACGAATTCATGAATAGCTAGTTGGTTTTATTGATTAGCAAAATGCAGTGTGCACGGGTCTCTGAGTGTTTGGTTAGGATTGTCAACCATTGTTTCAGGTTCAGAGTGAACACTAAGAGTGTCACTTAAATCTGTGAGGCTAATCTCCTCAAAGCCTATTTGCAAGTTTATTTGTTTAGAGACATTGTCACCCCGACAACAACGCTAAGTTTAACGCACGTCTTGTCGTGGGGTATGGAAAATCAATTTATTACCTAAGTATATTATAATGGTTAACCCTATGTAGTCTCCAAAAGAGAAGTGTACACAAAACGATTTGTCACTTTTCTTTAGTTTAGAGAAATTGATTTTTGATTTGGGTGTCAAAATTGAGAATTTAGAAATCAAATGAAATTGAATGATTTAAAACAGTTGATGAAAGACAGTGATCAGGCCAGACTTGACTAGACCTAGTGCTATGATATCATGGTTTTCAATTTTACCAGTTCTTCTTTCGCTAGCTGGTAAGAGAAAGATTCCTCTATCAATTCTTCCTCTTCCTTGGTCGATGGTGATGGTGAGAGTATCCCTATTTAAAATCTTATGTCGGTCTACCCTCTGTTCTATGTGCATGAGCATTGCACCCAATCCTCTTGATTAATTAGAGAAATCTCTGATCGGGTAATGTTTTCTCTAACTACCAATAGTTTCAACCACAATTCTACATATGTGTTGGCGATCACTGCACACTAACCACCAAACCCTAATATGTTTCATCATATACAAACAAGATTTTATTTAAGGGGGGTATGAATCATCGACCAAGACAATTGAAATTAACAAATTCTACCCCTAACACAATCACATTCGGTATTACAATCTAAAAATTAAAAATTGAAACCAAAAACAAGAAGAAAAGAAGGATTTGTATTGACTAAAGCACAACACTCAAACAGTGCACAATCAGCCTAGCCTTCCTCTTTCCCGATCACCGGGAAGAACTACCCCTCCATGGATGGGGTAATCAAGTTGATGTGGGGGAAGGAAGACGTCGCAAGAATGAAAGAAAAGAAAAAAAATAAAGAAAACAGGAAAATAAAATAGCAGCAGCAGGTCATCATCCAGAGCTTTTATTCGCCAAGTGATCTCCTCAAAACTTCCAAGATCATCTCTTTATAAGGATCTATCGCACCTTAGAGCGTCATAATTGCCCAATAAATGAGTCTCCTATCATAATGGGTCTTCCTCGGGAGTTTAGAAGGGTGTCCATCATTAAATTCATAAAAAATCACAGTCCCAAAAAATATTTTTACGTCGTAAAAAGTGGTTTTATGACGTGAACTCACCGAGGAAGCACCCGATAAGAATTTTTACGGCATGTTTTTACGTCCTGAAATTTTCAAAGGGGCGTCACGGTGTGATGTGTATCACGTCGTGATGCGTGATGTCATGTTCCCAAAAAAAATACGACTTAAAATTGCCACCCCATGAAAATCCTTCATTTTTACGTCGTAAAATAAGTGATTTTACAACATAGAATGGTTTTTTCCAGCATGTTCAACTCGGTTTCGGCCTGGTTCCTCATTTTCAAGCCTTAGGCTTGGACCTGGACCTATCATTTGTCACCGGTCATCATTTGCATCATGAAATCATCTTTTTGATCGTTTCTGATCAAACTCTATATCCTGCCACGAATTACAAAAACAATTAAATATCAGCAAAATTTATCAATTTAAAAAAAAATGAGTACAACCGCAAAAGCGGCACACACGCAAAGAAGAAAATACATTAAATCCACTAGCTCGGGGACTTGATCCCGCGACCACACCCCAAACCCCTCTCCACCCTTACCACCGCAGCCGAGCGTGGGGGGCAAGATTTATCAATTTAATTACATAAACAATTTGTTTAATATTAAAACAATCATGAAAAATATGGTTCGGTCGATCTCAATCCATGATCTGAATGAATTTGTATAATTGTAGACAATTACGATAATGGAAGGGAGATGACAGACATGTAAGCGATGGGCCAGAGGGTTGGCACCGGCACCGCTGCCACGTAGGAAGATGACCGAGCATTCCTCTTGTTGGGGCGCAGCGGAGGTGCGTGGTACCTCAAACACACAAAATAAGAAGCAAACGGAGCAATACAGGAGATTTAACGTTGTTCGGCTATTTGCCTACATCCACGGGAGAAAACAGTCTGCTTCTCTATTTCATTCTCTCCGGCGAAGGATCACCAATACACCACACAATCTCTCTCAAACAAAGGGATTCAATCCCGTTAAATAGAGAAATCAACAGAAGGGTTTTCTCCGGTTGGTGGGGTGGTTCATCTACCCCCAAGACTTCCTCCCGCCGCCTGCTGCAGGTCCATGAAGCCTGTTGTACCGGCTGGGTTGGCTGCCAACCAAGAGAGAAGTCTCCTTCCCGACAAAGGAGACTCCCAAATTAGGGAGTGACCCCCACACCTCTTTCCCCACATCAAACAGTTCTGCCATTGTACCTACACACACATGTTCCCCATGGTTCAACATTATTCAGAAAACATGCATCATCATCAAGAGAACCTTACCGATATTCATGGCTGGCGGAAGGGTAAACTGGATCATCAGGACGTATTGGTACAAGGGAGCAGTTACAATAATCCTTACCGATGTTCCGCCAGTTTGTTTTTCAATAATCCTTCAATCAATTTCATACTTTTGTAAAGCTTCATTAGGGTTCCATTTGAAAGCACTTAATGAAAACTGCTTATACCACTTACCACTTAAGTGCAACATGCAGTTTTCAATGAAGTGTTGCCAAACAATACCATAACTTCAGAAGATGCATGCTAACATACCCCGGGTTAGGTTTGTGCCTAGTATGAGGGTGATGCATGGTATGGTTCCATCCCTGCAAACACCAGGAATGTTAAGCAAAAGCAAGGGGCAAAAAAACACCAAAGGGAACAAAAAAACACGCACTGCAGCAACTGTTGGAGGCGACATCAACTCCTCTATAATCTGATGGAAAATGCTTTGATTTTACCCCATTTGGAAATACCCCGCACACCAATAGATTGACATAAATACAAACATGCATTACACAGCATTGCATCATTAATGTGATACCAGCCGCCCATTTGGTTCCTAGAATCATCGGAAATGTAATGGAATAGAATGTGTAGTATTCAGGCATTTAGGATATGGGTTTGGCTAGGTCTATCTTATACCCTTTTTCCTCTAATTCAAATTTTGCATTTCCTATTCAACTTCGAGTTCTGTATCTCATTATATAAATAATTAGTTCCATCCACCTTTAAGAGGAACTGTTTCTGAGACTACTCTTTCAACATGGTATCAAAGCCTAGAAGCAATGAAATGCGTTAAGAACAACAGTCCTTTAAAGGTGAGAGGCATCATGGTCCTTTTAGTTTCATTCCTATCCCTAAAAACCAAAAACACTCCATGAGGTGATATTGTACATTCCAAAGTTTTTTGTAATGGCTCTAATAGATTCCCTTTCCATCCAACTTAACAATGGAATGACATACTATTTCCCCTTTCAATCCAACCAAACGATGGAACACCTAACATTTTCCACGAAACAATACTCTCAACAAACCAGCCAAGCGGGCTGTCGCAAGTACTAACTAGTTCCAATTCTGGTTAACACACACACACACATCCAGAAATTTGGATCAAGTAAATAAGCAACATGTAATGACTTTTCTATCTTAATTTTAGATTAACAAAACCTTAAACTAAAATAAATTTTGTTTAGTGAAGCATGAAACTAAAAATTAAAAAATAAGCTAAGCAACATGAAGAGGATACCCTCATCTCAAACACACACACACATGCACACAAATGAATCATTAAGAACCACTAAAGCTTACAAATTGAGATTGGAATGCAGTCTTGTGCATTTTACTAGATGCCACCTTTGAAAGAGATTGTTGGATCGCTGCAACTAGTTCATAGGTGTCTTCATGGAGGTCACCCTGCCCCTTACTCAGAAGGGGACTTTCAATTCCTTCCTCTCTACAAATATTAGAATTCAAATCATTACACCCTGCCACAAGCTCCCCAATGGATAATATCTCCTTCACCATCTCATCTTCTCCTTTGGCATCTACTTGATGTTGAGTATTGTATGCAAGTGACGAAGTTCGCATCAGCTGGTAAGTGTGAGTCCAAATGTAAAAGCCCCCAAGCTGCAAAATTCAAATATTCATACAATTAAATTAAATTAATATGTGAATATAAACACACACACACAAGGATCTAAAGAAAGAGGTCGACATACAGTCATGGAGAAAGATGCATAGGAGAGTCCAACAGAGTTGCGCTCTTCACCGTCACCAAATGGGGCACCCTTCACTTCACAGATTGCCCCAATCATTATCAACATTAGGTTGCCCAAATTCTCTAATGCATATATCGTCCTTAGCAAGAAGCAGGATTAATTAAACCCAGATTAGCAGGCAAACAAGGATTCATTGTGGACCACTAGCTGAAGAATTGAATAGGCAACTAATATTTTTGTGAAAAACACAAGAATTTATTCCAATGTGGACCATGGGCATTGTTTACCAGCAGAGGTAAGGGCAACGATGAAGGCCCTCCAGTTGCTTTGGGGGTTTTAATAATCTGACAAATAAGTGGCCCAAAATCGCTCCAACCAAAAAGATAATGCCAGTGCTCACTGGCATAAACCACCTGTGGCAGAACAGTGAAGCCAGTAGATTCCCACCATTATGAAGAAGCAGAGCGTCACCTGGTAAAATGGACCTTGTAAGATTACCACGAAATTATGTCTCGTAACGTCAGGCGAGGCAGCGGATAAGGAAGTGGGTCTCGGGGGACTCTGTAAAGCGAGCAGTTCCATGAGATTTGCAGAGGTTTTGGACGATAAATTGTGTATTGATTCCAAGGAATGCTTCTTGTCGCATCCTCATGTAAGCGTTCTCAGGGTTCGCGGGGTTCACGCCTCCCGTCCTAAAAAATTGTAAATGGAGCTATGCCCTTCTCAACATATTTATTTACGGATTGTGAAAATATAAAATTTATATTTAGTTGTCTAATTGATTTCTTTATTTTAATTGTATGATTTGTTTATTTAAATTATATAGTTGTATGAGTGTATTAATTAATGTTCTTTGTATGGTTTAATTTATGCATGAATTATTATTATTTTATGATTTAATTTATATCAATTGATTTAACAAATTTAAATATGGTGTTTTCATAATTTAAATTTTATGTATTAAATAATATAATTTATATTTAGGAAAATATTATTTTTTTAGTAAAATGTGTATATTTGAAATTTAAATTGTGAATAATTAGATTTGAATATATTTATATGTATATATTATATTATATACTATATTTAAAGTAAAATAAATTTAAAATAAAATATTCGATGCATAGATAAATAAAGTGAATGCATCTAAATATTTTATTAAAATTATATTATTGATATTTTTTTATAAGAAATATTATTAACTTTATTTGAATATAATTATATTAGGTGTTTGGAGGTACAATTAGTCCGAAGACCAAGTGGGTATGAGAACAATTACATGGCCCAAAGGAGCACAATCTAGTCCAAATGTCCAGTGCAACGTCATGTCTGCATCATACCTGCATCATCGTCTGTCTGCATCACGTATGCGGCATCGCCTGCTAGCGAAAATTCGCTTCCACTTGAATTTGAACCCGGGTCTGATGCAGAATCACGGGGCACCTCTACCACTGAGGCACACCCTAACTGCAAAGTACACTGGGTTTTTAGGCCTATGGGGTTACGAGGTATTGGTGGGTCATCACCCACCACTAAGCGTCTTTATGTACTTCCTCAGCCACAGGTCCAAGTGTAACGACATATGGGCTTTCGGATCAGTTTCACACGGGGTAGAGGGTTCACGAGTGATTATATACATATATAAGTTATATTATTTATCATATTTAAATTTATTTAAATATACAATATATTATTTGATATATACATATATGATATTATTTTTGTTATTGAAACAAAAAAATAATGTTAATAATAATTTTTAAATTATATTAATTATAAATAATTATTATTCCGAGTAATTATGTATAAAATATATTATTTAAATCTTGGAATGTTTAACTACTTCAATATATATATATATATATATACTTAATTTTATTATATTGAAAGTAACACGAGTTTACAATATTTTATTTGTCACGACTCGACCCAATAGGCTCGAGTCGCAACTACCCCATGAAGGTTCCGGGCGCAGCGGAAGCGTGGTTGGGATGACACCCAACTTTGATTTTTACCATGATCAATGATTATTTCGGGGTCAATACGACGATGAACGTCAGTCTCCACGAAATATAATCAAATATTTAGATAAAGAAGAAAGAGGCTTGAAACATTTAGAGAGGATCTTGCACATCATGTTTATAATTAATTCAATTAATTTCATAAATAAAATAATACCTGGATCTTCGGTATTTTCTTCGTTGATGATGTTGATCGTCCGGATTGACCCTTTCGGATTATCACATTGCGCTTGTAAGAATCCAAACTAGAATCCCTCTTGCGGTGATCCACACGTGCTCTGATGGCCTTCGATCGACACCGCTCGTTCTCCGGGTGCTAGCGCGGCGAAACGAGTGTCTTGTGTCAGTTGTTCTTGATCGCTTGTTTTCCGGTCTTGAAGAACGTCTCTCATTCTTGAGATGGGAGAGAAGAGGATTCGAGAGAGAAATTGTTTGGCTCAACAATTCTCAATTCACCAAGCGTGTGGTGTGGTGTATGACACAATAGACGTACTTGTCTATTTATATACATGGAATTTCAATTACAGTATTTAATTGCATACCAACAATTAAATACATTCATGAACTTAGAGAAAACTCATGCATTTAATAATAATACCGCGTCATTATTTATGATGCGCTAACTTGTGCAAAACGGAATTATAAATAAAATTTTGCGTCACAAAATAACAGCAGAGTTATTTTAATTTGTGCCAACTAGTTAAATAATTATTTACCGTCTTGCAAATAATTATTTTACTACCGGACCGACCTTAGTCCGCTCGAACTCCACTTCCATTTATTGAACACCCGAATAAATAAATAAATAATTTATTCTCTTAAATATATATTTTATTTACAAACTAGTAAATAAATATTTATTAAATGTTCAATAAAATAAATAAATATATTTTATTTAATTTATGCGATCATTTTAACTTGAATAAAATTATTTCACGGTCTTGAGAATAATATTTATTTCATTAATTAAATTCAAATAGAATTTAATAGAGACCACTAAAAACACTTAGTGCGTGACCCTCTAGGATTCTTTCTCGTTGGCATTAGGCGGACTTGCCTAAAGTTCAAGAGTACTGTCTAGCAACGGGTCAAGACACCCAAGAGAAAGAACGTAAAGTTGCAATAATGATATCCGCATACGAATGCTCACTGTGTAATATAATCTCTTTGTTGCAATATCTCATCAAGCAAGTTTCATGATTGTGTCATCAACTTTTATGCTTGATACGTCGTTCTTTGACTACCTGAACCATGGCCATGAAATTTCGCGTGACGATTATATTTCAATCAAAGGGACGAAATATCAACTTTCATAAATGGAAGGGACAAATTCTTCCTCGACTTATCCATTAATAACATGTCACTCGTGACACACCTAACGTACCCTACTTCCCGCCAACTGTCTGCGTGACGATTTTCGTCAGTAAATCAAAGTGTCTAAGTTGTGACACGTATTAATGATAATCTTAAAGTCCAATGATCATTATACATGCTCGCAGATAGAAATGTCTGATGACACCAAAACATGCGGAATTCCTACTAGCGGGTATGTTCTCATAATCTCTTATCTTGGAGATTACCAAGTGCGAACTTCATGAGAGGAAGTCCATCTGTTTACGAGTACTCACACCTGACGATCTGCATGCTATGTGTCCCATCATAGTATGTCATCCAACCACAGAACTATATTTAAGAATATTGTTATAACATTTCAAGGTTCTCATCATAGCGAGAAACTGCCATGACCTTATCAATGTAACAAATACTCTAGGACATTATTACATCATAGTCACGCATAACAATGAACAATATGTAATAATACATTAAATATCTATGTAATCAAAGCAAAACCAGTTGGTTCTAGAACACCAAATCTTACAACTCCCACTTGAACTAAAGCCAACTGCCAACGACTTTCAGTCCGCTAGACCTCATATGATGATCATGTTTCTGCTGAGTCAAGGCTTTAGTCAAGGGGTTTGGCACGTTGTCTTCCACGGAAATACTGCTCATTGCAACTTCACATCTATGAGAAAAATCCCTCAAGAGATGATACTTCTGAAGTATGTGCTTCGTCCGCTGATGTGACCTTGGCTCTTTTGCGAGAGCCACCACTGCAGTATTACCACAGTACAGTGTAATGGGATCTTTACTACTTGGTATCACATCTAGCTCCTGGATGAAGCTTTGCATCCAAACTGCTTCTTTAGCTGCCTCATAAGTTGCGATATACTCGGACTCTGCTGTAGAATCTGCGACCACACTCTACTTTGAGCTCTTCTAGCTAACTGCACCTCCATTCAAAGTGAAGATGTATCCCATTTTCAACTTCATGTCATCTTGATCAGTCTGGAAACTAGTATCTGCATATCATTTGATGACTAGTTCTTCATCTCCTCCATAAACTAGGAACATATTCTTAGTACGCCTCAGATACTTTAGGATAGTCTTGACTACCATCCAATGACGGTCACCTGGGTCAGCTTGATATCTGCCTACTGCACTCAATGCGTAGGTGACATCCAGCCTAGTACATAGCATGGCATGCATGACTGATCCAATCGCTGATGCGTATGGATTCCCTCCCATTATATTTCTTTCCTAATGTGTCTGAGGACACATTTTTTGTGGAAAGATGAATGTCATGTGACGCTGGCAACAATCCCCTCTTGGATTATTCCATACTGAATCTCTTCAGTATCTTATCAATGTATGTACTTAGACTTAGGCCCAACAATCTCTTGGATCTATCATGATGGATCTTGATCCTAAGAATATACGTTGCCTTGCCCAAGTCTTACATGGAGAAGCATTGATTCAACCATGCCTTAACAGACTGTAAGACTGGTATCTCATTTGCAATAAGTAATATGTCATCAACATACACTATTAGAAAAACGACTACACTCCCACTAAACTGTTTGTAGACACAAGACTCACATTCATTCTTGATAAAACCAAATTCTTTTATGGCTTCATCAAAATGAATGTTCCTTGACCTGGATGCTTACTTTAATTCATAAATGGATTTCTGCAACTTGCATACCTTATTGGCATCCTTTGAAGTCACAAACCCTTCAGGTTGTGTCATGTAGAAATATTCTTGAAGGTTCCTGTTAAGGAATGTTGTTTACATCCATTTTCCAAATCTCATAGTCATGATAAGCTGCAATGACATGTAGAATTATGATGGATTTCAACATTGCAACTGGTGAGAAGGTTTCATCGTAGTCAATTCCTTGATGCTGTTTAAACCCTTTTTCAATCACTCGTGCCTTATAGGTACTGACTTGTCCTTCCATGTTGAGTTTCTTCTTGAATACCCATTTTCAACCAATAGGCTTTACATCAACTGGAGGATCTACCAAAATCCAGACTTGGTTTTGGTACATGGAATCCATTTCAGAATTCATGGCTTCTTTCCACTTGGCAATGTCTGTGTCACTTACTACTTCCTTGTAGGTTAGAGGGTCATTATTATCAACTAATAATGACTCACCATCCTCAGTAACTGGAAAACCGTACTGTTCCGGTTCTCTAACCTCTCTTGTACTCCTATGCAGTACTTGTGTCTCTAGAACATATTCTTCTTCCACGAGGCTTTGTGGAATCTGTTCCTATACCAACTCTTGTGTACCTTGAGCCTCGACTTCATCGAAGTCTATCTTGCTCCCACTATCTCTTTTGGAGATATTCTCCCTCTCAAGGAATATGGCATGTCTTGCCACTATAACTTTTTTTATGAGGGGTGGTATAGTTAATATCCCCTTATTTCCTTGGGGTATCCTATAAAGGTACACTTTGTTCCACAGGGTGTGAGTTTGTTACCTGAAGAGGCCTTAACAAATGCTTCACTGCCCAAAAAATGTAAATTCGATAACATGGCTTTTCATCCACTTCAGAATTCGTATGGAATACCATTTATTGATTTAGTTGGTACTTGGTTTAATATGTGTGCTTCTGTTTGTAACGCATACCCCCAAAATGATAATGAAAGATTTGGATGACTCATTATTGATCTCACCATGTCCAACAAGGTGCGGTTCCTCCTTTTTCTTACACCATTACATTGAGGTGTGTAAGAATAAGTGAGTTGAGATAAGATCCCAAACTCTCGTAAGTAATCAATTAAGTCCTGATATTCCCCACCTTGGTCTGAGTGGAGTTTCTTAATCTTCTTACCAAGCTGGTTCTCAACTTCATTCTTGTATTCCTTGAACTTATCAAAGTAATTCTACTTACACCTCATTAAGTAGATATATCCATATCTACTAAAATCATCAGTAAAAGTTACGAAGTACGAGTACCCACCCCTTGCTTCAACTGGAAATGGTCCACACACATCAGTATGAACCAATTCAATAATCTCTTTAGCCCTTTCACTTTACTACCAAATGGGTATTTGGTCATTTTGCCTTGTAAACATGCATGACATATGTCAAGTGGTTTTAGTTCAAAAGAATATAAATATCCATCTTGATGTAACTTTTTCAAGCATTTCTCATTTACATGACCTATCCAGTGATGCCAAACTTGGGTGTGGTATGAGTCATGTGAAGTATCTTTTTCATCGATTGCCATTACTTGGTTTGTGTAATCGAACACATAAAAACCGTTGTATAAATGTGACCTACCAAAACAAATTCTATCTTTATAAAAGAAGAAACATTAATTTCCAAACTTGAAAACAAATCCATCTATATATAGTCTGGATATAGAAATTATGTTTTTGGTTACAGAAGGCACATAAAAACAACCATTTAACACCAAGATCATCCCAGTTGGCAACGTGGGGTGGTAGTCCCTGACAACTACAACAACAAGTCTGGATCCTTTGACTGCTCATAGATCTACCTCCCCTCGATCAATCTTCCTGAATCTACTTGGTTTCTATATTTGGATACATATGTGAGCACCACAAGATGTATCTAATACCCAATTTGTAGAAACAGATAGATTGCATTTGATAACAAATGCACCTAAAGCTTCCCCTTGCTTCTTAGGTTGGGTGCAGTTCTTCTTCCAGTGACCCTTCTTGCCACATGCGAAACAAACAGCCTCCTGTTCCCTTTTCTCCCCTTTGATCTTCCTTTTCTTGGAAGGTCATGAATAAGCTTTGGGATTAAAGCTTTTTGCCTTCCCTTTCCTCTTATTCACCATAAGGACAGAAGGATTTTTGTGCTTCATATCTTTGTCCACTTGGAAAATGAGGATAAGAAGATCAGATAGAGACTTCTCAATGTTGTTCATATTAAAATTGACAACAAAGTTAGAGAATCTCTGAGGGAGTGATGCGAGAATGAGATCGGTGCTCAGATCTTCAGGGAGTTTAAACCCTAGAACCTCCAGGCGCTCAATGTAGCCAATGAGCTTGAATACATGAGGCCCAGCTGGGGAACCTTCTCCAAGATTACTCTGAAAGAGTGCCTTAGAGATCTCAAACCTTTCCTATCTTGCTCTCTCCTAGTAAAGACCACTGAGGTTCTTGAGCATGCTATAAGCATCCATGTTTTCATGAGACTTTATGAGCTCACTAGAAATTGATGATAACATCAAACATTGAATGTCAACCGTGTCGTTCATATGTTTCTCATAGACCAGTAGATCCTCATCACTAGCCTCTTTGGTAGATAGATCAGGTAATGCTGACTCTAGCATGTAAGACTTCTGTTCATGACGTAGGATAACCCGAAGGCGTCTAAACCATTCCTGGAAGTTACTGGCATTGAGAATTTTGTCTTTATCCAGAATTGATCGCAGGGATAGTGTGGTTTATGAGATTTTCATTTTTATTCTACAATTAAAAGAGCAGATCATTATCACTTTCTTGATTACATTTTATGCGAAATAATAAATTTTATTAAGTCTCCCACTATTTTATCAAGTCCCAATGACCCTCACCATTGAACTCAGAATATCCAGTTGCCATGAAATTCTAGTGGAAAATATCCATATTCCCCTTTGCATAACCCCAACAAGGGTTGGTCAAGCTATTAGAAGGTATTTAGGTAGGAAGGTCTTTTCCAACTGCGGGCTTGCAGCTCCTTGATCTATTGAGTGGACTCCCCAATCCTGAAATCATGACTTTGGATCTCCTCAACTCTTTCCTCAAATATTACACCAAGTCTAGCAAGGGATACTCCTCTTGATGTAATATGGTTAAGTCAACTCGAAACCTTTCATAAGGGCTTCCTGTATAAAAGTAAGTTTCCCAACAAGGGTTGGTCAAACACATAGTTTTATTGAGTTTTTCCCTTAATCAAGTAACATAAGGATTTTTCTGATTTAATATTTTATTTGAGGGATTTTTATCTCTTATGCGTGAATTTATTATTGTCACACACTTGTTAATATTAAGTGGAACTTACTTAAGTGATTAACCATGTCTTGATAATATTTACGAATAAGTCTGGTTTACTTTAGTTCCATATTGCATGCTTGTTTAATTCATTAATTACGTGATCGTGACAATACATCTATAATGATAAACCATGCAATTGACAGAAATAAAATAAAGTAAATGGAATGATCATGAGCTTTTCCAATGGTTAGTTTATCTAGCAGTTGATAAACTAACCCTGACCTAGGAAAGAAACACCTTGAACCTTTTGGGTTTGTGTTTACATCTTCTACCTATCCACCTCTGTATCTCCTGGGATTGGTTTTGTCTTAGCTCCAGCTTGAACCTCCTCTACTATCTTGGGAGTTCCATCCATTACATATGTCTTTTTTAACTCACATGTAGGTGAGGGATAAAAAGGGGTTTTATATAAAAGAAACCTTAGGCACGCAAACCCTACATATTAATGAGGAGAAGGCTCGTAGACCAACAAATTTAATTCAAATAAATAAATTAAAAGAAACCATCCACATACAAAGGTCTTGGTCTAGCTCATGATCATCCATACATGAAATGATATTATGCATAAATAAAACTAGCAATCAATTATTTAATAATTCTTGTTTAAGATAAATTGCACTCGAATCAATTAATTATCATCTTTAATTAATCAATCCTTTTATCTTAAACCATTTTCCGAATTTCCTTGAGATTCTCATCCATCATAATTTTAAATAAATAAATTCATTTAAAATTATCTTTGTACGTAACTTGTACCTTGGAGGCAACCTAGTGAATTCCTATTCATAACTACCCAATGAGTAGAAATGAACATTACACAGATGTTAAATTAAACACACATATATATAAAACACCTATCACATGTTGTGACTTAGCTTTACGCCCACACAATAGTACATGTCTTAAGGGTTTGTATAATATAATAATAAATTTTAATACATCTGCATAATTTGGATGAGTACACGACGTGTAGTTCCAACTACACGACGTGTACTATTTTTCACCATCTATCCGAAGTACATGCCCGAGGAAATGACGTGTGAGTGTACTTTGGAAATATTTAGAGTAAATGACATTTCAAGTAGGCCACACGCCGTGTAGTTCCTCATTACACGGTCTCCAGTCGGGCAAGCTGTGTACATGGTACACAGTCCAACCCTAACCTGAAGGGACTACACGCCGTGTCCATTGGGCCACATGACGTGTAATCTGGAAACCACATTCCACCTATTCCTGGTCAACACATGGATTCATTTAAGACTTATAAAGACTCCAGCACATGACTTGGTTTGGAAGAATGGTCCGATGCATTGAATCTTGACTACACGGCATGTACTGCCGAATACAAGCCGTGTGTTCTGGTGTTGTACAACCAGGAAGCTTTGGCACCTCCGGATGAGATCCTTTATTTTATTTTAATCAAAATTAAAAGAAAAGATCGTTTCTGTAAGGTGAACGAGAAATGAA